>CM046880.1:383461631-384705044 GCA_025667525.1 Glebionis coronaria | reverse complement strand
CAAACTTTCACTTTGATTGATAAATCAAACTTGTGTACAATGAAAGTGTAAAACGTATATATAACTTATAACCTAAAGGCCTCCTTTTATAGATTAAGGAGCCTTGTACAAGAGTCTACGTATCAGCTATTCTTGGTAAAGATAAACATAAGAAATACATTGTCAAACATATCTTTACTAGAAACATACTAGAAACATAATACGTGTAGCCTAAGTCTTCTATCAGTGCTTGACTTCTTGTTATCAACGCTTGACTTCTTCCTGTTAACGCTTGTCATGTCAACGCTTGATTTCTTCTTAACAACGTCCAGATTGCTCTTGTCAGCGTCCAAGTGTATTGGCTATATTTTATTCCCTACAGAGTGGACCTTATGGACCACCCGGATATCACCATGAGCCATTCTATTATACCCAACAACCACCACCTTATCCACCACATTTCCACCCATCCAATGCTCTAAGGAATGATGAAACCGAAGAGGATATGTAATGCCTCGTGTATTTGTGACTTTTTTATTAGTCACATTTTAAAACAATTTCAAACAGTTTATTACATTTGGTTATGTAATATGCCTTTGTTGGCATGTAGGAAAAATAATTACTTTGTGTGTGGATTTTATTTAATTTGGTATGTGAAATATGTTTGTGTATATATTGTTTGTGTTAAATTACAGAAAATAAGCAAGTCAATGCGTAATAAGGCGAAGATTGAAGATTTCGGCTTCGTTCACGTCTTGGAATAAAAGGGGAGTATTATTCTTATTTTCCTCTAATTTTACTTTTTCCTTATTTTTAGCATTAGGGACAATGCTCATAATAAGTATGGGGTGATAAGTGGAAAATAAGAGTGTTTTAAGTTGAAAATTTTTTGTACTTTCTGTGACCAAAAGTACGCCGCACTTCTGAAATGTGCGCTGCACTTTCTGGCGTATTTTTTTTTTTAAAAAATTTTGTTAAAAAATTGATAATTCCTGTAATTGTAAAGCTATTCGACTCGGAATTGATAAAGTTACTTACTCAATATCTTATCCACAATTGTGAGGATTTTTAGCCTATAATTCGTAAGCATTCTTACGCTTTAAATCTATTTTGTGAGTATGTCGATGATTAGTTTAATTCTAGAACTTGTGCTTGGTAATCTTTACGAGACCGTAGTGGGATCATACTTGTATGATAAAAAGTATTTTAAATGATAAAGAGGCAAAATAAAAGAGAAAAGATTGAAAAGTTTTGCCAATGTTTTAAGACGATGACATATTGTTGAAAACCATGTTACGAGATGATAGTAGATCGTAAGTATGGGGGAAGACATATTACCCCAAATGTTTGTTGGTATAAAAAAAGAGGAATAAAAGGCAAAAATGAGCATATAAGTATGAAGTTCAAAGAATAGAAATAATAAACATGGTGAAAAATGATATGTTGTACACTCTTTTAGCATGTGATGGTAATAAAAGTTTTGAAAATACCTCTTTTGATATTTTACTTGGTGCTTACGCCAAATTGGTTTAGTTTAGTTCCTTGTGCAAGCTTATGGTAATTTACTTTTCATGACCGTGCTTTTGAGCGATAATTTTCCCATTTAAAGGAGAGTGTGTGAAATCAAAATATCTACTTCGTGAGGTGTTTTGTGGCGTCATCTTTTGCTTTCAGTTATTGGCCTTATCTATTCTTTCGACACTTATTAAAACTATATTTTTACCTTACTTGAGGATAAGCAAGAAGTTAAGTATAGGGGAATTTGATAACGCCTCATTTATACATGTTTGTAATGATGCATTTGTCCTTGTTTGATATGTAAATAAATAAATTATGTGTTGAATTGTTGCTAATAATAAGTATTGTTTTGATTGTAGTGAAGAAATAAAACTATGAAGGAAAGAAGTGAAGAAATGGAAAAGAAAGGACTAAAGAATAAATTATGCTGAAAAAAGGTCAAAGTGCGGCGCATAAATGAAAAGTGCGGCGCACGTTCTCATTTTACGAATTTCTAAAGTGCGACGCATAAATGAAAAGTGCCGCACACATTTGACTGCAGTTACACAAATTAAGTGCCATTATGCATGGCAATTATGGGGAAACCTTTGGCTTACTTGCAGGAGTTTTTGGCTACGAGTTTTATGCTATTTAAGGAATCCAAAGGCATGCATATGAGATATATCCCATCCTTCATACTTCATTGTTACAAAGGTTTTCATAGAATCAAGGATTTCCTAAATCCTTAATTATTGTGACTAGTACAAGGTGAACCTTAGTTGGTTCATACTCATTGTTGTTGTAGTAAGGAACTCAGAACTTTGCTTGTTGATTGTAATAAGCTGGAACAAAACTTATAAACTCTTGAAGCAAATATTGATTAACACTTTTGTTGGTATAATTCTCATTTCATTCATGTTATTCATTTCCTTTGATTTACATATTGTTGAGATTATTATTTTTACTGCTATTATGGAGTAGTTTATTGTGCAATTGGTTAGGTATTAACAACCTTATGATTTGATAGAATTATGTGGCTTTGCGAGGGCAAAGTGTAGCGCACAAGTAGTTTTGTGCGGCGCACTTTCCTCCTTGGTTCGTGATTATGATTATGATTTATATGCTTTTGTATTATATGCTATTGTCTAAGATCATTTTTATGTGTTGGGTTTATTCATGATCATGACTAGTACTCATGTGAATGGATAAATTTCTTATCATCTAGTAAATGAATCTTGTTATTCACTTTTGTCGCGATTAGTGGAATAAAACATATAACAACTCCTACATAATCTCATCTATTACTTTAGTCATTGAAATCAAGCATAAACCATTTTTACTACTTTTGGTATGACATGATCTTTAGTCGGATTTTTGTTATATTAATTAGATGTTGCATGTACGACTAGTAATCGGTATGTTGTCTTACATTGTTTATGTGCTCATATTCATCGTTGCTACCTATCTTTCATATGATTGTGACCTTAACCAAACACACCTTTTAAACCATTTGATAAGTATATCTTTAGAACTTGTGACACTCTAGAGGTAATTGTTTTACATTCTATAACACCAATCCCGTGGAACGAACTGGACTTACCTTAACACTATGCTATACATGATAGGGTATACTTGCCCGTGTTTGTGTTTCTAGTCAATTGTGTGGTAATATCTTGTAATAAAATTTAAGACTTGCAAACGAACATCAAGAATTTAGGGCATCATAGTTTTAATTGAGATGTTCTTATCAATATTGAATTTATATGATTACTTTTAGAACTTAGATATGATATATACATTATGTTTGCAACATATAGGAATATGGTGTAATGGCAGTTCAGGTTGTGAGCAGCAATTCATCTTACCAAGTAAGGCATAAAACCAAAAACTTTCAGTCAAATTTTCATATTCATACAATCATAGCACATAGCATAGATGTGAAATTTATGGGTTGTCATAAACACCCTTTTGAGTCCTCTCATTTCTCCACCAAGGACGAGATATTCCATCCCAGAATTGCTTGTAAAGGGAAATCTCGGTCTTCCACCGATGCAATAAATGGAAAAATTATTTATTTGCTTGGTGTGAGTCTACCTCGAGTAGCTCAATATTTATGCCCACCCAATGTCCCACCCTTCTCTTCTTTATCTCTTTTCTTTTCTCCCTATGGGATATTGGTCAAAGTACCAGTTTTTTGTTTGTCATCCGACAACGTAGACGTTATCTTTTACCCCGGTATTTGCACCATCTAAGGACTTAGTCCTTAATACCGATTTTATGTTTTTGGGCCTTGTATATCATGTAAGACCCACTAACTTTACCATACCATGATAATCCCTAAATGATCACATTTATGGGGATTCGAGTCGAGCTCTTTACTCGGGGTTATAAAAAACGTGGTGCCTCGTGGGGGAATCTCATGCTTATCCTTGTACATATTATGGTTTTCTAATGTAGTTAATGTGATGAGACTTGTGCTCTTCCAACCCTTTGTTCCGTGGTTGTTTGTGATTGTGATATTCTAGGAATCATTGTCATCATTGAAGCCGCTCGTGTTCATTTTACGTATCACTCAAGATTCGATCGTTCGCTTTGAAGATTCCGATATCCAATGATATCCTTTTGCGTTCTAACATTTATCTTTTAGCATAATTCATAAACGGATTTTAGATCATTCGTTATACCCTTTCCATGCTCGAGATTAAGCATTCAACTTTTCGTCTCTAGTATGGGGGTGTTGGAAACTCACTTTATGTGACGACATTTAAGAATTCCCGTTAGTTATCATAGTCACGCACATTTAGACTAGACTAGGCTCTTTGTATAGTTTAGGGTGTGTGCGTGACTATATATACCCCTCCTTAGCTTCCAAGGAGGGGTGTTGATTGTATTTTGTTCATTTTGAGGAACACACACACTTTTACTCTCAACCTCTCTTTCTCTCTCTCTAAGCCAACAATGGCTTCCACCACCACTTACCACCACATTAGACCACCGGATCCTAAATAGCATTTCTGCATTTGGCATCAGAGCCTCGGTTCTATCCTTGGATCGTGTTTATTTATGCGATTTTGGTGGTCTATGTTATTCTTGTGTCTCGTTTATATTGTTTCTGTCCATTGTCACAAATTTTTTTTGGGTCACGTCATAATTTTTTGTCCAATTTGTCTATTCAGTTACACGTTTTTGGGCCTAAACATATTTATTTGTGTCTCGGTTACATCATCATCTTCTTGGTCAAAGTCTTATCACATATGGTCACATCTTTCTGGGTTTATACAATCAGAAAAGGACAAAATATGCAGATCCACTTTTTCAGGTCCTTCAAAACCCTTTTCAGATTGGGTTTTCAGATTGGGGTTCAGATTGGATATTCAGATTAAACTTTCAGATTGGGGTTCAGATTGGATATTCAGATTAAACTTTCAGATTGGGTTTCATATTGCCTTTTCAGATTGGGTTTCAGATTAAACTTTCAGATTGGGTTTCAGATTGCCTTTCCGATTGTACTTTCGGATTGGTCTTTCCCATGGGATTCACTTGTAAGACATAATTTTTGACTCAAAAATAAAAATTATTCCGATGGGATTTTTTTGATTGTCATTCCAATTGGACTTTATTGAAAAAGGACTTGTGAACCAAAGTTATGTGACTTAAACCAATTTCAACCCAACCGAGTCAACTCGGTAATTACCGAGTTGACTCAGATCACTCACTGAGTCGACCTTCTCACATCCAACCTTTTTACACCTCAACACCTTATCTAATCCTATGCCCATCGTCACCTACACGCCATCACACCTAGACTCGACCAAAAACAGAAACTTAATCTTAATCTCAGATTCATTTTCATGGCAAGATCTTTCTAGATCTTTTCACACGAAAATATGTACTCATCATAGATCAATGTAAGAGTTTATCCCTTCTATTATGTTCGAAAATTAAAGAAAGAATATTAACAAGTTTGTTATATTCCATCTCTGTTTCGATTTGTTATGTTCCATCTCAACATGCAATCCGAATCTCAACTATCAAGGCTCAAACCTTTATTAATTTACGAATTTTAAGAATGAATCATAACAAGATTGTTAGATTCGATCTTTGATTCGTTTTAATTAATCAAAAACCGACATGCAATCAAACCTATTCACTTACCCGAGATCTTATACAAGATCGTGATGTTATAGCCGTAGAAACGATTTGCATACACCATTGGTTGAGATTGATTCGTTATACGTGAAGACAAAGGATGTGAAATTAGTGAGATGGTTTTTGAGATTTGGGAGATAAGATGAGATGGAGGGTTTGATTTTGGGGGCGGATAAATTAAGAAGATGGGAGTTTATGAGTTTAGGGTTGACTGTGAGTGAAACAAGATGGGAGAAGATGAGAAGTGGGTGGCGGATGTATCTAGGTTTGGGAGAGAGAAGATGAAGTTAGGTTGGAGGGGCGGAAGTCTCTATGTGAGATATTTTAGGATTGAGTGTTATAACCTAGCTGTCTTGGACCGGGTCTTGATGAATGGGCTGGGCCTATGAATTTTTTGGACACTCGATTTTGGTTGAACTTTGGCTCAATGGAATGTTTTAAACCGTATGTTTTTATAACACTTACACACAAATTTTTTTAAAAATAAATTTGTTGTGTATTGAGTTTTAATTCATTGTGACATCGGGTCGAGACAAAAAGTGACGAGAAATTATTAAGGAGAATGGATGCTCAAACAAACAAATTCCTTTTTTGAATTTGTAGTTTTTTTGTCGCATTTGTGGTTCTTTAATTTTTTCTTGACACTGATGGGCTGACGAGAAATGTGACGCAACAAAATGAAGTGACAAATGTGACAAGAATTTATTTTGACGAGACCAAGAAAGATGGGCGATTTTTTAGTAGCTACAGATTTCGTTTGATCGGGTACTAATTACGTGACGTTGAAGACGGATTTTTCGAAGGCGTGTATTTATTTTATCTTTAACTAGATAACTTGCTCGTGCTTAATCCTAGAATGAAGACTTGGTTATCTGGTTTCCGGGTTCGGGGTGGATGGTTGATGACTCGGATAACTATCACTTAAAGGGGTTACATTGTTGTACTCAGTGTCACGCGCTTAGTCGACGTGGATAATTTCAAGAGGTGTCGTGCTTATAGACTTCTTCAGTGATGCATTGAGTACTTAGAGATTTCTCCACCGTTCTTCATTCAACAATAGTGCAAGCTTAAGTCACAAGATCGAAGGATTTTTATTCAGCTTCACGTTTGATGTATCAGGTTCATTCTTTCAGTGGTCACTTCAAATTGCTTTCATGTGGGTTGGTAAAGGTGGCCATGGAGAGTTTATGAGAAGAGATTTTTGATCAACAGCTGATTCTCACAAAATATATAATTCAGCTTATTTATTATTCTCACGAGATTTCAAGTTCATGTGCGTACAATTTATTGATGGTTCCGAGTTTCGAAACCATCAAGGGGGAAGAAGAAGACACATTGAACGCACAACGAGTACACGTGATGAACTTCATACCTTCTTTTAATTTGAAGATATTCCGGGATGACATTTGTCATAGCCGCAGAGAAAATCAGTGTTTTAACTCGTGTCGTTATCAATCTCCAAACGGTACACTACTGATTCGGGGTTTAATTGTTTGATTGTTGCAATTAAACATCATCATTATCCTATATGCATTCCCAGGACTTAATTGACTCTGGTGCATCTCCGGAAGAAGACGTGTGCATTTCCGGGACTTAATTGACTCTGGTGTTACGATGTCAACTTCATGAATGGGATAAAGTGTCCACTTCAGTATTTGAGCTTCATAATTGGGATTGATTTACCTTCTTCAACTATGTGGGGGAAGAAGTGTCATGATTCTTTCTGGTATGCATAACTTGAACTCTCAGGGGGAAGAAAAATTCAGAAGAATTATTCATGCGTGAGATGAAAAGTTGTTGATCTACTTGGGGAAGCTATTTAAAATGCTTCTACATCAAGTTTACGTGGCATGAATTAGGGGGAAGCTAATTCAGAAGCTTCTCCTTAACCAGAAGTGTATGGGTTACTTAGCTCGTGCCGTTACAGTATTTCTACTACAAGTTACGTTAAAGATGAGTCGTTTTGAAGACGAAGGCCTCAGAAGACTTCATCAGCATTGGATGCTTCAAGAAAGCTCTTATTCTTAATTATTTTGTACTTGATAGGTAGAATATTGTAAGGAATTCTACACGTCGTCCCATGGGGGAAGATTGTTGGAAACTCACTTTATGTGACGACATTTAAGAATTCCCGTTAGTTATCATAGTCACGCACATTTAGACTAGACTAGGCTCTTTGTATAGTTTAGGGTGTGTGCGTGACTATATATACCCCTCCTTAGCTTCCAAGGAGGGGTGTTGATTGTATTTTGTTCATTTGGGAACACACACATTTTTACTCTCAACCTCTCTTTCTCTCTCTCTAAGCCATCAATGGCTTCCACCACCTTCTACCACCACATTAGACCACCGGATCATAATTGCATTTCTACAGGGGGTGTTTCACCCTTACACTAGAAACATTAAGGACAATGTTTAGTTTTAGTATAGGGGTAAATAGATACTTTACTTTGTTACGTCATCACGCAATCCAATTTTCATTTTTTGTTGCAAAATAAGGCAAAAATGGCAAAATTTTAAAAAATTTCTCGTTTTTCATAAGTGTTTAAGACACGAATGTTGGTTTTCCGATGGTGAGAGTAAGATTAATTTTTGACTCGATCGTACGTGTTGAGCACTTAGCCTCGTTCCTTAACTATATTAGGATAAGTCTCATTAAACCGAGGACGAGAAATGATAGAGTTAATTATAAGTTATTATGCTAAAAGTATAATACTCATATTCTTTTAAAAACTCATGTGTTTTAATTGTTTGTTTTTTCTCCCATCGCTTTATATAAACAAACTGTTAATAAATATTGTTTTGCGATTTAATCTCTATTATTGGCTTTTAACTAATTCTAGTAGTTTCCATGTAATTAAATTGGGAAAACATTTATGATTCGTCAGCGTCACGGATTTGAAGTATTGGCAAACCGAATAATCAAAAGCTTCCCCAATAATAATTTTTAAGTTCATCTCACCAAATTAAGCAAAAAATTGAAGCTCACAAGGACGAAAAATCTATGCAAAATGAAAGTGAATGTCTTAAAACCTCGAAGCATTAGAGATCCAAAATCACGTTTTGACGTTGAGGTTATACATCTTTGGCCATAATAAACACCTCATGACGAGGTTAAATAAAAGGCGCAAGACCGAAGCCCTAAAAAGCGGAGGTAAACCAAAGATAATAAAGCCCATCCGTTAGGGGGCATATAAATGTCTTGGTAATAAGTCAAATGTTCAAATCCGTTGTAAAACCGTGTTTATCGAATCTTATTTGTTGACTTAATTTTTTGACATCGCTATCTATTAGGAAATGTTACTAATTCAATGAATTTGGTTACACCGTTTTTACTCTATTTTTGGACCTAATCTCTATTATCGCATAAGTTAAAAATGTATCCTCGTGATCATTCAAGACAAAAATAAAATATAAGAGATACAGCTAAGGAATAAAGGAGTCTAAGTATGTGATTAAGGCATATTAGTAGTGTTAGCATTACTAACTTATAATGACAATGATCTTGTTTCACGCTTAGCATGGAATTAAGTGAAAGTCGGGGACGATAAAATTATTTCTATGAAGCATTCACGTGTTCTTATTCTTTGACCCTAAAAGTCACTTTTTCGTGATGAAAACTATACATTATGTCTAAAACGCATTTAGTAGATAAGTTAAGTTTACGTTTCAACAAATGCCGAATAAAAATGAATTTTGGAAGTGCTACGATACTTAATTCTAGCATTCTGTGAGGGCACAATAATGGTTTAGTATGGGGGAGTGATGAGACTCTAATTATACATAGCCTTATCGCTAAAATCGAGTTTAAAATACGGAAAATATCATAAAAAACCATGCAAAACCGCGTTGTTTTGTTCAATGTATGATTGTAGGTGCGGATATCGTGAAAATACCAAAGATCACAAGAATCAAGCAAAAACAAACACGGGAAACGGAGCCGCACAAAGAACTGGACCCGAATGTTGATTTTTCATAAAAAGACCTTGAATAATTGAAGATGTACAAGTTTGGTCCCTCAACTTTGGAAATTTGCCAAAAATGGACCTAAGCCCCAAAAATTTGAAGATTTGTCAAAAACAGCCCTTGAAGAATTGGCAAATTACAATACAAGTCCTCTTTAAAACAAGGACCAAAATTTCCATATGTCCAAAGATTTTACAAAGGAAAATTTGCCAAATGTTTACCAAAGTTGTGTGGGGGTGATTTGTAATTTTGATCAAAGTTTGGGGGTCATATCTGGTAAAAAATAACCCATGTTGGGAATAAAATTAGTTAACTCTACTAGCCGCTGACAAAGGATATCTATCCGCTGACAAGGTGTTATCAAGCCGCTGACAGATTAGGCCCAGACAAGATTTATCAAGCCGTTGTCAAGTTTTACAAGTCAACACGTTTTGATATATTAGGAAGATATGTATGAATATTGTATTTTCTATGTTTATCTAAGTATATCTTCCTAGAATAGTTGACACGTTTACTTTGTGTATAAGGCTCCTTGTGCTTATAAAAGGAGGCCTTTAGGTTAAGGTTTGATATACTTTTAATCACTGTTCTCATCATTGTTATTAATCGAAGTTGAAAGTTTGATATACGTCTTTGTTATTTGTTCTTGCTAAGTATTAAATTCCACACAATACTTAGTTTGTTGAATATACAAAGTTTCTCAAACGTATTATACTTGAACTAATCTCGATAATACACAAGTTTAATCGATCTAAGTTTGGGATCAACAAGTGGTATCAGAGCTTGTTGAGTAACTTTTGATCTTAAGAACAAAAACCCTAAATCGCTGAAAACCCTAAAAACCATCCAAACATCATGTCTACCTAAACTGAAGCCACACACTCATCAAATCATAATCTCAAAATTCCTATACTTGATCCTGATAACTTTGAACTTTGGAAGTTCAACTTTGAGCAATATCTGCAAGTTGATAACTATGTTCTCTGGGAAGTCATTGAATATGGTAATCATTTCAAGGAGGAACTAAAGATTACTACTACTATAGAAGCAAGAAGAACAGCTGGACAGACTGGTGATGATCTACTTCTAAGGCCTGAAGATGGAAGGGCTGTTTCAGCTACTAAGATAGCAGAAAGAAGGAATTATATGAAAGCTTTGAGTACACTCAAACTGGCTCTTGGTCCTAAGAAGAAACATAAATTCGGAAAGTATGAATCTGCTAAGGAACTTTGGGCAACCCTTGAGACCATCTATGGTGGTAATGAGGAAATTGTCAAACAAAGGAAGAAGCATGATTGAGTATAATGTTTTCAAAGCTCACCCTAATGAAAAACTGAGTGAAGTGAGAAGTTGTCTTCAAGATATTACTAGCAAGTTAGCCTTCATGGGAACAGATTTTGAAGAGCAAGATATTACTGCTACCTTCCTTGGAGGTCTTGGTGATGCATGGAGATTCATGCAAAGTCAATCATTACCACCAAGGCTCACAAGAATGTGTCTTTTGATGATATTTATAATCAACTAAAGATCATGAAATCTGAATCTATACTCAAACAAGGGAACAAGCCAACATATGGAAGCATGTCATTCATCTCTCACAATGACTCTCAACCCACTGACAATATGTCACATGTCAGCGGATTGAATGTACACCCTGTCATTAGATCAACATATGTCAGCGGATCAATTCTAGTCGTTGACACATACAATGTTGGTTCATCAAGCCTTAAACCAGCTGGTATTGACTTGGATACTGTATGTGCATACATTGCTGCTTTACCCAGTGGTTCTATAGTTACCCTATGAGGATCTTGAGCAAATTATTGATGTTGATCTTGAAGAGATGGACATTAAGTGGAATATGGCACTTACTAGCATAAGGGCCAATAGGTGGAACAAGAGATTTGGAAGGAGAATGACATTTAATGACAAAGAAACTGCTGGATTTGATAAATCCAAGGTTGAATGCTATAATTGCCATAGAATGAGACACTTCATGAGGGAATGTAGATCTCCACGTAGTAATGATACTAGAAAGAGATCAAATCAAATCATCAAGGTTGAGGAGGCTGAGCTGAAGGCTATGGTTGCCACGCAAGGGATTGATGGTCTTGGATGGGACTGGAGCTTTATGGCAGATGATGTGGAGCAGAATCAAGCATTGATAGCTGAGAAGGAAGAAGAGCATGTTCAATATGCTCTTATGGCTAACTCTACCTCTTCATCAGATAATGAGGTATATGATGATGCTTTGTAGTAAAGGTTGCATGTTAAACACTGAAAAACTTAATAAAGAAGTTTTAAAATTAAAATCAGATGTTTTTGATGTAGAAATCAGACTAGCAAACTATAAAAGGGGTCTTGCTCAATCTGATAGGATGGTTGAGTAATACAAGAAAATGGAATTTGTCCTTAAAGATCAAATCACTGTTTTAACCAGAGACTTAAAAGTTAGTAATGAAGCTTGGGAGTCTTTAATGAAATCTAGAGCAGATTTACAACTTAAGCTGAGTGAAGCTATCAAGGCTAAAGAGAATGTAGGGCTTAAAATTGAAAAGTTTGAAAAAGCTAGTCAAACCCTATAAAAGTGTGTTAGTGAGCAAAGGGACCATGGGGACATGTCTGGGATAGGGATGAAAGAATATGCTGCTATCCCACCACCTGTTGGAAACTTTTATGATGTTCTTAAAAAGGATATCTCTTGGACTGGCATACCTGAACTACAAGAAAAGGAATTCATTCCTCCACCAAGTGTGCTTAGTCCACTTGAGGAATATAGGAAAAAGGTGACAGACCTAGAACAATGGAAAGTAGCCAACCCTTTTCTATTTGTTAAGGGTGGATTACTTAATGATGACCCAATTGAACCTAAACCCATTGTTGTGACCAACCCCACCAATGGTAAAACTATTAATCTTGGCTCATCAACTAAAAGTAAACCTAGTGTCAAATATGCTGAAATGTATAGAAAACCTAGGTCACCCCAAAGCCAAGTAAGTGTTAATGGGACAGGGTTTTATCAGTCTAAGCCTAAATTTGTATATAAAAAGGCTTGTTACGTGATGAGACTACTTTTATACATAGTCTTATCGTCCAAAAAGGGCTTTAAATGCATTAAATATCATGAAAATGGACAAATATATGCTTGTGTTTGTTACTTGTGTATTTTAGGTACGGATATTGAGAAAATGACAAAAGATCACAAGAATCATGCAAAAACGAACACGGGAAACGAAGCCGCACAATGAACCAATCCTTAATGAAGATTTTCCAAGAAAAACCCTTGAAGATTTGAAGATTATGCAAGAAGGGTCCTCTAATATTGAAGAACTGACACTTTAAACCCTTGTATATTCATAATTACAAGATTGGTCCTTAAAGTTTGTCAAATTAACAAAAAGGGACCTCCACTTTGAAGAATTGGCAAAAATGGTCCCTCAACAATTATGACTTGTCAATTTCAGTCCTCCAACAATTCAACCATACAAGTCAAGACCATTAACTACGAAGAAAATGCCAAAACAACCCTTCAAGAATCAACAAATGGCAAGAAATACCCCTAAAAATACTTTGGAAAAGTATTTGGGGCAAAAGTGTGAAAAGTGAAACTTCATTAACAAAGGAAAACGGATTTTAGCATGTTTTAACCAAAGTGACAAGAAGAAAAGAAGTGAGGGACTGAATTGGGCAGACAACACAACTTACCTAGAGCAGTGGGAGGTGGACACGTGCCCCACTTACTCCATCCCACCAATCACCCTTCACCATTTCGCCACATCACCAATCCACTCACCAGGTTTTAACTAACTTAATTAGTTAGTTTAATCTTGACGCCTAACACTTTATTTAAACCTCAAAACAGATTAAACATTGCACTATTCATGTTCTTATCAAAATTGGGTTTTCTTAATCTGCTTGTAATTAAACCACCAAATGCTCTAGATTTATGATTAAGCTAGTCTTAATCATAACCCAACTCACAAATCACTTGCCACCTCACCACACATGTCACATGGGACATGCCCTGCTACAAAGAAGAAGAAGATGCCAAAATAGCCAGAGAAGTCCAACGTCCCACAAGCAGCTTACATCCTAAGCTTACTTTGGACCCTTTGATCAGAATTCCACCTTTGACACCTTAACAAACTGCCAAAACAAAGTCACATGTTCAAGAATCTTCAAAACCCTCAAGGGCATATCTGGAAACTCGCCAACTAGGGTTTTATGTTTTTTATTGCATTTCTAGTTCATTTGTAGCCTATATAAGGCATAGGATGTGCAACATTTGTTTTTGCTCTTGAATTTTTCCTTGTTCACTTTTTTGTAAATCTCATTTTCAAGTTAATGAAATGTGTTTGAAATTGTGAATAAAAGTCAAGTACCAATCTTATTTACTGCTTGTTTATGTTTAATGTTTACTAAAAACAGAATCTCAAAACGTTTTCTTAGGCTTTGTGCAAGAAATTGCTTAAAGTTCTTAAATCTTGATATTTTGCTAAGTTCTTGGTACACCTTGGAATTCTTGGGCTATAAGTGGATCATAGCATCCTGATATTGTGATATCAAGGTGTTGTGAGGCTTATAACTTGCGGATAATCAAGTGTGGGGTACAAGAGTTGCATTAATCAAGGATTTGTCACTTTCTGATTTTGATATTTTTGCTTCTAACTTTGTTCCATCTTAGCAGCTTGATATTGGAAGCTTGTGCTTGTTCTTGCTAGCACATCAGCTCAAACATACGTGGGTGTGGATGTACATCCATGAGGTTTGAACCCTTAATCCCAAAATCTGATAAAAATTTGGATATTTGTGATATTTGAGTTCTGCTTGTGTATGTGTTTTTCTTGGGCTCCAAATCTTGTTGTTTCTGTTTATGTTTGATGTTTTGATGCTTATGTATGCATGTGCTAACCTAAATCATACTTTTGATTTGAAAATATAAAAAGGTGTTTGGGTTAACCTGTTTTGAATCATATTTTGTTATTGTGTTACTAGAAGTGTTTTGTTTAAGTTTGTATCTGTAATATACTTGGTTGTATGCTAGTTTCTGCAAGTTATTGGCTTTAAAACATCAAATCCTTGATTGTGCTATATCTCACTTGTTTTAACTGATTTTGACCTAAGATTTTGGAAATACCTAGAGTATATGCATGCTTAGGGCTAAAAAGTTTTAAATCATAGTTTATATAACCTGTTAACAAGATTTGAGTGTTTGAATTTGGCTGTGTGGTCAAGTATATCAGCAAGTGTTCATGACTGCATGTTCTTAGTTCATCAGTAACTATTTTGTGCTTGAATCTTGATTTAGGCCTTGAAACAATGCATGTAACTTGTTAATTTATGTTCATTTGAATTAAATATAGCTTGTGTATGCTTTTGGTGCAATTTGGTTGGCTGATTTTTGCTAAAACTGCTTATTGAGTGAAATATGCTTATTGTTCATGTCTGTGTGAGATCTGGTGATCTTTTGAATTAACTGCACTGATTGGCTGATTGGAAGTGTGATTTCTTTGTTGTTTCTGACTCCTTGTGATTCACTGATCACAAGGGTGCCTTTTTTGTAACTTGAATCCAACAAAAAGTCATATAAGACAAATAGTCAAGAAAGTCAAGCAGTGGGAAAAGTTCCCACTACTCAACACCCAAAACTAGCCCCTGTTAGTGTTAATTCTCTTTCAGCTTATTCATAAGCCAAATTGGCTTATCCAGACTTGCAACGACTTACTTTTTGTAATAGATCTTCCTTATTTGACCCACTTATTTGATCTGGAGCTTATCAGACCTTGGCTTTGACTTTTTACTAGAAAACTCATAAGGTTTACTTTTAATTAAGTGCTTATCTGCTTATTTCAGCTTATTGAGTGTGCTTATTGAAAAACTTTTTGATTATTCTGCTTAGTTAAGTCAATTAAAAGCTTTTGAAAGTTGAATCAGCTCTTGGGGTGGCCTAGAACTCGAAAACGACTATTTTGTCGTTTTGTGAAGATAACTTTTAGCTTATTCAGGCTTATTCCTTGTGCTTTTTCCAATATTCTTTTTACAGATCTCTTAAGTAACTCAAAAGAAGCTTGTGTGTCTAATTTGAGCTTATGGCATCAGCTTATAGCTTAATGGGACAAAAAGCCCATTAAGAATAAGCTGCTTTGAAATAAGTTAGCTTAAACACATTTTCAGCTTTTGGGCCTTCAGAGTTTTGTTCTTAAAATCAAATTTTGAGTCAGATAGGAGCTTTTGGGCTTATTTGGACAACATTTTGAGCTTTTAGCCCATTTCTAGGCCCAATAGAGGTATTTTGTAAATTCAACTTCATTTATGTGTTTATTAGGTTAAAATAAGCTAGTTTGCAACTTTTTAGAATTTTTTATAAATTTTGGATTTTTATTAATATTTTATTATTATTTTATTATTAAAAATTAAAATTTAGATTTTTCAAAGTGTTTCATTTTTCTTAGTTCAAATACATTAAGTTAGGAATTTTAAAATTTTTAGAATATTTTTATTGTCAATAGATTAATTTTTAGAATTATTTTAAGTTTTAATAGTTTTTAATTATTTTTAAATAGGTTTTATTAATTTTAAAATTTTCAAAAATAGTTATAAATTTAGTTAAGTCATTTTAGAGGTTTACAATTGAAAAAATCTCATTTTGGGCTTTTTTTTAACTAAATTGATTTTTTGGGCTTTAATTAGCATTAAAAAATTATTATTTAATTAAATAAAAGGTTTGAGTAATTTTTGATTTTTTGTAAACTCTAATTACATTATTTAGGATTTATTGCAATTTTCTAGGAATTTTTAGGGTAAATTTTTAATTTTGTCACTTTTTACGGTTTTACGTGTACGACTAATCGTCTTAGTTTAATCCATAATCGTAACCGTCATTCTCTTCTAATCTCTTTTCTGTTTTGTTTCTTCATAAATATAATCACAAACCATTAATCATCTCTCTACACAACGCACTTGCCTCCTTGAGAACGATCCCCACTTTGGGTCATTTGTGCACGATTTTCCTAAATCGTCGTACTTACCCTAATTACACCTTGTTTTCCTAAACAAGGTTGTAAAAACACCACATCATTACACATGTGGGAGCTTCTCATATTTGGCCTATAACTGTGTCAGCGGATACATTCCACCCGCTGACAATAAGTCAATCATGGTCAAACCTAGACCTTTTGTCCAACCAAGTCCACATGCCACTAATACCCATGGACAAAGGCCCTTTCAAAAGACTAATAGTTGGTCTATAAGACATTGGGTTCCTGTAGCAAACCCTAATTTAACCGCTGACAGGAACAATCTATCCGCTGATAAGACAAAACAAGTTGCTGACAAATCTAGGTTTGGTATGAAAATGCCACAACTAGCTTCTGTCAGACCTTATGTTAAACCAAGTAATAATAGAAATTTGAAACCTAAGGGAGAAGGGTCTAAAGCTTCATCCAGTTTAACATAGAGACCTAAACAAGATCAAAACCCTAATTTTAATGAAGTTTTTATGACCTATGCAATAGATTTAAATTTCTTGGAAAGGTCATTACTAAACCTATTGGGGTAAATTGGGTGTTTAGGGTGCAAAAGGATGAACAAGGGGTTGTTACAAGTAATAAGTCAATTCTTGTTGAACAACCACATGAATCTAATTCTGCAAAGGCTTAGGTTGCCAGAGAAAACTAATTTGTTTTCTTTATGTGCAGGGCATTCATAAACAGGTCAATGATTATGGATATTGGGACAGTGGATGCTCTAGGTACATGACATGCAAGGAATATTACTTAACAGATTTCATTCCCATTAAAGATGGTGCTAAAGTGTACATTGGTGGCAGCTATGGAAACATTGTTGGCAAAGGCACACTTATCACCAACAACTTAAGGTTTGAGGAAGTCTTCCTGGTAAAAGAACTTGATTATAATTTATTTAGTGTGTCACAAGTTTGTGACAAAAATAATAAGGTTCTTTTTACTGACACAGAGTGTTTAGTGTTGAGTAAAGATTTTGAGATTCCTGTTGATAAGTTTTTTGAGTTTAGAACACCTAGACATAAATACGTTTATAATGTTAATCTAAATGGCATTAAAATGAGTAAAAACTTGTCATGTCTTTATGCTAAAGCATCAGTAGATGAGAGTAAGTTATGGCACAGAAGGTTAGGACATATTAACTTCAAAAACATGAATAGACTTATACGACATGATCTTGTAAGAGGATTGCCTTCAAAAGAATTCCACAATGATCATAATTGTGTTGCATGTCTTAAAGGCAAGCAACATAAGGCCTCATTTAAGTCTAAGAATGTGCATTCTATTTCTAAACCACTTCACTTATTACAAATGGATTTGTTTGGCCCAACCAATATAGAAATTCTTAATGGTAAATCCTACAGTTTTGTTATCACTGATGATTATTCTAGGTTTACTTGGACCTTCTTTTTTGCTCTAAAAAGTGACACTGCTAAGACTTTAATCAATTTCATTACACAGATTGAAAAGAAAACAGGTCATGATTTTAAAGTTCTTAGAAGTGACAATGGTTGTGAATTTAGGAACAACCTACTAGATACCTTTTGTGTCAATAAGGGAATCTCTAGGAAGTTTAGCATAGCACAAACTCCACAGCAGTTGGTGTAGCTGAAAGAAGAAATATAAAAATTATAGAAGCAGCTAGAACTATGTTGGCAGATGAAAATTTACCCATTGCTTTTTGGGCTGAGGCTGTGAATACTGCATGCTATGTTCAAAATAGAGCCTTAGTCAACAAGTTTCATATAAGACTCCTTATGAATTGCTTTGGAATAGGAAACCTAATATAGACTTCTTTAGGCCTTTTGGATGTCATGTAGTAATCCTGAATACTAGTGATAACCTAGGAAAGTTTCACTTAAAAGGTGATGAGGGTCTCTTTATGGGATATTCCACAAACAACAAAGGGTATAGGGTTTATAGCAAGAAGTCTAAAATTCTCACAGAAAATATACATGTTGACTTCTTGTAAAGTAAACCAAGTGATCCTGAGTCTGGACCTAATTGGCTATTTGATCTAGAGCCATTATCTAAGTCCATATGCCTGTGACTAATCCAGATGTCTTGGAAGCACCTATTGTTGACGATACAGGTATACAGGTTAATGAAGTCAAAGGAACACATGCAGATGAACCCACTCCTATATTCAGTTATATTACCATACCTATTTGGAGTGAAGAGTTCATGCAAGCAACTATTGCTGCCAAAGAAAAGGAAGGAAAGCCACAACAGGAGCTACCAGTTGATGAATCAATGCATGCATCTTCATCTGCTGACAACTCCAAACAAGCCGCTGACACTTTGGATTCAGCCGCTGACAATTGGTTTTCATCCTCCAACAGAAATATTCTTGAACTTGTTGAAGATCCCATACCCAATGAAGGTGTCAGTGGTCCTGTTCCAGCCACTGACAACATATCTCCTAGCTCAAGTGGGCATGGAAGTAGCAATGAAGAGGATATTACTAACATGGAAACCATAGTTCATGACAACACATTGTTTGGGGGAGGAATTCTTACAAAGGTGGCCAAAATTCATCCTCACACCCAAATAATTGGTGATATTCATACTCCTATGTAAACAGGAGGAGCTAAGAAGACTCAATGTGGATTCATTGCTAATATACACAAGAAGGATGATACTCCTTTTGTTCATGAATGTTTGTTTGCCTGTTTCCTCTCTCAATTAGAATCAAATAAGATTTTTGATGCTCTTAAAGAAGAAAGTTGGGTTGAAGCAATGCAGGATGAGCTTCATCAATTTGTTATCCAAGATGTTTGAGAGCTTGTAGATTGTCCAAGGTATGTCAGGCCTATTGGAATAAGATGGGTTCTAAGAAACAAGAAGGATGAGAGAGGCATTGTTATTAGAAACAAGGAAAGATTGGTTACGCAAGGATATACTCAGGAAGAAGGTATTGGTTATGAAGAGTTTTTGCAGTTGTTGCCAGAATTGAGGCAATAAGGATTTTCCTAGCCTATGCTTCCTGCATGGGTTTCAAAGTCTACCAAATGGACGTGAAGAGTGCATTTTTGTATGGCACAATTAAAGAAGTCTATGTCATGCAGCCTCCTGGTTTTGAAGATCCTGAGCATCCAGATAATGTGTATAGAGTGAAGAAGGCAATGTATGGCCTTCATCAAGCCCCTAGAGCTTGTAATACAACGCTTTTTGCCCGTATAAAAATTATCGTTCTAGTAGTCTAATCGAATTGATTATTGGTTTTAAGTATGACTCAGCCGTTCTTTGGTGGAAACAAAAGTTGTCGTTGTAGTATAATTAAAAGTGCGAAACAATTAAAGTAAATGACTTAAAAGTAAAAGGCGTTAAAATAAAATGGCGTTTAAAATAAATGGCGAGAAATTAAATCTAAGTCTAATTAAAGGTAAAGGGTGCAAATATTTAAAAACGTGACGGAAAGTAAATTAATTTAAACGATTTAAAATAAAAGCGTGACGAGAATTAAAATGGACAAAGTATTAAAATGAGAATGTAAAATATTAAACAAGACAAAATATAGAAATTAACACCCAATCGGAATATATTCCGATCAGACTCACCTTGATCAGAATGTACCTCGTCGGAATCCACTTACCGTCCTGTCGGAATGTCGATCGGAAAACCCGATCGGAATATGTCACTTTTCAGATCAGAATAACCAAACAACCCTAGATCGGAATGTGTAGAACCAACTCAGATCGCAATGCGTCAGATCGCAATCCTGATCGGAGTGAGCTATTGGAATAAAAAGGTGCAACCTGTCGGAATGTAGTCCAGATCGGAATGTTGCTTGGGAAAATTGGGCAGCACTTCGTTTTAGTGAAGCCTTAAGAGCCGTCGCAATCCCGATCGCAATGTGCGATCGGAATCTTGATCGAAATAAGGGGGGTAATTCACTCTATCGCAATCCCGGATCGGAATGCAAACCTTAGTCCAAACCTGTCACGATCGGAATGTGGAGAATGCACCCGTCGCAATGTGTAGAAACCCTTACTTTCCGATGGAATAGCAAATTCGTAATAAGCTCAAATCCAAATAAGCTAATTCTAATAAGCAGTAACAAAGAACTTGAATGAAATGGAATCAAAACAAGATAACAAGTTAAAAAGTTAAAATCTTTCAAAATCTAGAAGACGAAACTTAATGAAATTAAAAACTTAAAAAGTAAAAACTTTTAAGAAAACTTTGGAAACACTTGAGCAAAATACCAAATAAGCACACAAGGTTGTCAAACTCGTGGCTTATTTCGTATGAGGACTTAAAAGGAAAAAGAAACGACAAGACTTTGAATCAAATAAGCAAATGATTAAGCAAAAACTTGCTTAATCCGAAATTATAACCGAATCAAAAAGAAGAAGAGTAGAATGAGATTGATAAAAGAACTTGATCAAAGATGAATAAAGATTAAAGCAACAAAATTTAAAGAACACAAATTGAAAACACTTACTTGGAAATTAAAAGGATAATTAAAGTGCAAAACATGTATTTAAATTGCATGAAAAGTAAATGACAAGATATGAAAATGGTGGAAGACTAATTGTCACCTTAGCCAACGAGAGTAAAAATGATAATGATCTAATCTATATATAGGGGATTAGGAGGGTGTTTAGAGGAAGCTTACTCCCCTCCTTCCTTTCTGCTTAATTGCACCATCAAGTCCTTCCCTTCTTAATCTTTTGTTAATCTTGGACTTTAATGACTTATGGCTCGGGATTTCTTTAAACTCGTCTTTTAATTCTTCAATAAAATAGACTTGAGTTCTTCGGCTTTAAGTAAACTTCCGTCTTTCAACTTTTTCTTCGATAAATCTTCAGAGTTGGTCTTGGACTTCCGTTCTTTTTGCACTCTTGACTTCTCGACTTCATCTTTTATCTTTTTCTTCAATAAAAGCCCGTAAATGCCGTGTTTTCTCCACTTTTCACAATTTCGTCATAAATCACAACAAAAACACAAACCACGCATAATTCCGACATAAAAGACATAAAATACACGTTTTGGCTCGGTTATTATTGTAATTAAGTGGTAAAAAGGATGGGTGTTTACACACATATCAAATCCCCTACACTTGACCATTGCAATGTCCTCATGCAATGCATTAGTTACAAAACACATTTACATTTTTCATCATAATCAATCCATAGTGGCCTTTATTAAAGAGATAGAAAATTATAAACATTAAAGTAAAGAAATCAAAAGCATACCTTGGGTTTTGGAAATGTCATGAATAATCATCATCCTCAAGTTTTCACTTTCTTCAAACCAAGCATAAAAACGAGATCATTGTTATTATAAGTTAGTAAACTAACACGAACTCATGTGGGCCAATTATTCACTTAGACTCCCTTATTCCTAGGTGTATCTCTTATTTTTTATTATTGTATTGAATGATCCAAAGGATGCATTGTTGACTTATTTCGATAGTTATTTAGTCCAAAAATAAAGTGAACGATTTAATCAATAGTTAGCTAAAGGACAAAATCTTTTAAAACTGCTTCTCGGGACCTCATAAAGTTCATATCTTGGCATAACTCGCTTCGCGATTTGAGACCTTTCTCGGACCGATATTTGGCAGCGACTTCATACTTCAAACCTTGAGAGACGTTCATGAAATAATGGTCTTCTCTTCATAATAGGAATTTCTTCACTTGAAATTTTGAGAGATTCTTCATATATGGACCACGACTTCTTCATTTTTCTCCAATCTTTATTTTGGACTTTGATATACAACGATCCGTCTCCTTTTATGACTTGGATCTATTTATCCTCATACCTTGCTAGGGTCTTTTCGGATACACTTCTCTATGACTTTTGGGGAGTTTTTTTTGCTTTTTGTCGTGTGTCTCGATCCTTCATATTGATTTTCGATAAATGATTCTTCACATCACTTTGGATCTTTAGCAACAATATATAGCCCTCATGCCTTGTTAGGGCCTTTTCGGACTCGCCAATCTTTGCATCCCGCTTCAATAAGTTATGCCTTGGCTATTAACTCTAATCCATACCGAGCAACTTTTAAACGATCTTGGGCTAGAAGCTAAGTAACTTTTCAAATCGTACAACCTTATTTATTGCAGATAAATTTATTAGCAGGCGATGGGAGAATAGGCTTATAATTAACTCACATAAATTCCCGAAAGAATACCGAACTTATAATTGGCTCTATCATCTCTCGTTCTCCACAGTTTAAAATATCAAGAAATGAGACTCGTGGATGCTTAGCCTATTAAATCAAAGTTTTGGGTTTTCGAGTCGCCTATAGGATCTTGCAAATTCTTAGACTTTTTCAAGTTTAGAAATCGCATTTTAAAGTTCCCTTGATAAACGACTCTCTAGGATCAATTATAGGAACTTGCGAAAAGTTCTTGTTCTTAACCCGTGAGAGTTAAGACTTTCGCGTTTTATAGCTCCCTATATAAAAGCCTAGCAAAACTTGATTTAAACACGTTAAGGATACTAGCTAGAGTAACTTAGATAAGTAAACTCGGGTTGAGTCAAAAGATTCACAATGTTTGAAAATTAAAACCACTTTATTAAACATTTATTCTAATAAGGAAAGAAAATAACTATACAAAAGTAAAAACTAATAGGCCAAAATGGATCAAAAAATTTGAAAAATGTCGAAAATTTGATTTTCCGGTTAAAATGAGGACAAATAAAAGGAAAAGACCACTTAACTTCGATAGAACTCCCCCCTGCACTTAATATAAACATTGTCCTCAATGTTTAAGCATGTGGGAGTAACTCCCCTACACTTAGGACATTGTGCACGTTGTTTAAATTTCGCTAAGGAAGAGACAACTAAAGAGATTCCTATTTTAATATTGAGAAAATATAAAATAGTGAATCGAAAAGAGTTTAGGATAGAACCGGGAAGAAGTGAACACGGGATCACGGGTCGTCAAGAATCATCAAGAGTGGATCTTTGAAGCTCGAATCCCTGATTAAGAGAGGAGAGGAAATAGCAAACCAACGGGTCTCCCCTACACTTATGATAAAGAAAGTGAAAAGATAGATACATGGGTTGCCTCCCAAGAAGCGCTTGATTTTTGTTAACCGAGTCGTGAGCCTGACTCGACCTTGATCATCATAGGAAGAAGCATGAAACATATCCACCAGGATCAAAGACATAGTTTTCGTCCATCAAATAGCACAAGCTTAAGGCGAACAAGGAAAGCCAAAGAATTGTAGGCAGGGTTCCCTTAAGCAGCGATGGAGCACGGTGGAAGCAAGTATGGTGAGGTGCAAGCATATTTCCAAAGATTTTTCCTTTTATTTCATCAGGTGGATACTGAGATGGCTTAAAGATTTCAATACCGGGGTCGAACACCTTTTCCTTTAGGGGAAAATAGCACTCAGGCTCAGCAGAGTGTGAAGAAGATCCGCGAAGAAGCACAACCTCGTCCGCAGAAGGGGGACAAAGAGGTGTTAAATCATATGTGTTACGGATATTGGTGTCGACCGGTTTCTTCTCCTTTGAAAGAATGTGCTTCAAATCCAAAGTAGGATCAAGACGATAATCTTCAAAGTCCAAAGGAGGAGCATCACTCTCATGAGGGAAGTAAGTATTAAGAAATGCAGAGAAGTCTTCCTCAAATGAGTAATCGTCTAAAGTAGGATCGAGTGATGGTGGAGGATCTTCATCGTGTGAAGAATCGCTCGAAAGAGTATCAGCCTCATCGAAATCATCATACGTGGGCAGATCAGGATACTCAGAAGTAAGGTCATCATAATCATCCGAATCTGAGCTAGAATCATCATCATCATAAGCATCGAAGATCGGTTGAGAATCATAAATGGGAGAAGGTTCTAAAGTGGAGCGAGAATCATCCACATCATCATGAAAAAGTGGATTATCGATGCAAGAGTCGAATAGCGGATTGTTGTAGACAACAAAGTCATCATGCACATTAATCATATTCACTGATTCTCGGCCTCCAAAGGTTTTACTTGTAAGCTTCCCCATTTTGAAAACTTGTGCATCATCCCCGACTCTCAAGATTAACTCACCTTCGGCCACATCAACTAAAGCTCGTCCGGTTCTCAAGAATGGCCGACCAAGTATTAAAGGAATACGAGGGTCCATTTCATAATCAACAACGACAAGATCGACTGGGAAAGTAAATGTGCCAACTTTAATGAACACGTCTTCGGCTATACCAACGGGGTAAGCGAGAGTGCGATTTGCAAGTTCAAGAGTCATCTTTGTTGGAGTAAGGTCGGGTAATGATAGTGTTTTCCAAACACTCAAAGGCATCAAATTAATACTGGCCCTGAGATCAGCAAGGGCAGTAAATTCTTCAGTTTTGTTGAACACGCAAGGCAACACAAAACGACCGGGATCTCCAAGCTTTTCCGGAAGTTCTTTAAGAATAACTGCAGAGCAGTTTTCATTTAAGCGTGTGTTGGCGAGTTCAATCAGCTTCTCCTTCTTGTTAAGCAATTCCTTAAATGCTTTAACAAATTTGGGCATGTGGACAAGTGCTTCAAGAAAGCTAATGTTGAAGTTCATTTAGGAAATCATCTTCACATAGCGTGCCACTTCAGAGTCATCCTTGGTTAGCATTTTGGTCTTGCCTAAACGAGAGGGATAAGGGATATTGGGTTTAGGTGGTGAAGGTGCAGGTGTAGCAGGTGAAGGTTGAGATGTTGAAGGGTCCTTCCTAGGTACATCGTCATGAAGAGGCGGAGACGGTAAAGGTGCACTACTACTAGGTGTAGGAGGAGTAGGGATAAATAGTGGTGGAGGAGGTGTAGATGATGGGGGTGGGATTGGTGGATCGACAATGGTAATTCCACTACGCGTAGTAATAGCACTCACATTTGCTCGTGGATTGGTGACGGTGTTTGAAGGTAGAGAACTCGAAGAAGAAGGTTGAGCGGCGGGCAAGAAACTAGAAAGCATATTCTTCAAATCATTTGTTTGATTGCTGAAGGAGGATTGAATATTATCTCGAAGCTCGGATCTAATCTCATTCCCTTGCTTGGTAATATCTCCTTTAAGATTGATAATTTGGCTCTGCAGATTCTTGATTTGCTCACCTTGGGTTCTCATTATGGCTTCAACATCGGGGTTAATGGGTGGGGTTTGTTGGGCGGGTGGGTGATAAGGATTAGAAGCACGAGGTGGGATTTGGTTGCTTCTATTGTAGTTATTGGCGGGGTTTTGGTTTTGAGGAGAAAAACCAGGTGAAAGGTAATTGTTGGACCGGTAACTCAGCAAATTTCTATCCCCTTGAGGTCGAGCTTGGTAATTTTCCGGTGAATAATTACCATAAGCTGCATACACATTTTCCAGATTTCCTTGAGTCGAAGGACAATCGGTGTATGAGTGAGGACCGCCGCATGTTTCACAAGGATTGGCAACCGCTTTAACTTGTTGTTGTTGTTGGTTTGAAGCGAGAAGCGTGATACTTTTGCTCATTTCAGTCATCATGCGGGTGAGTTCGGTCATATCAGGGTTTGCTGAGGTGGAAGAGACATTGACTCTCGGGTTGTTCCTTGAAGAAGCAGAGGAATCCCAGTCTTTGTGATGAGTAGTCATGTTCTCAATAAGCTCTCTACACTCCTCGGGTCTCCTTTTCATGAATGTGCCACCGGCGGCTGCATTAATCATATCACGATCTCGAAAAGTCAAACCGTTGTAGAAAGTATCAATCAATGTGACGGGAAGCATGTTGTGGTTTGGACAGCGATCAATCAAGACATTATATCTTTCCCACGCATCAAAAAGAGATTCATCGGGATCTTGCATGAAACCGCTGATTTGATTATGAAGGCTCGTGACCATGGATGGTGGAAAGTAGCGCGACAAAAAGCGTTGAGTAATGTCATCCCAAGTGTGAATTGAATTCTTTGGAAGACGATCAAACCATTTCTCGGCATGATGCGATAAAGTATGTGGAAAGAGTTGTAGGCGAAGGACATCCATTGTGGCACCAGGCAACTTCATGCTTTGGGTGATTGTAATGAACTTGTCGGGGTGTTTGTTGGCATCATCATCAGGCAATCCACGGAATGTGTTAGTTTGCACTTGCTGAATCATGTGGTGCCTCAATGAAAACTCCGGAGCCGTGATTTGCATCGGGGCAATCGGTCCTCCTCGTCCAAACATGGTAGGTTGACAAAGCTCCTCCATTGTCCGAAGATCGGGCTGTGGAAGAACATTGTTGTTATTATTGAGGTGCGGTGGATTATTATTGTTGTTAACACCTGACATACTTAAATCTTCTCGAGTCTCGGGCTCTTGATAATTAGAAGATCTAGTACGCATACACCTACAAAGACAAAAGAAAACAATACTAAATGCAAAGACAATATATATACACAATAAAAATAAAATCTTTTTGGATTTTTGAAATTTTTAATTTTTATGGATTTTTATCAATTTTTAATTTTTTATGGTTTTTTTTGAATTTTTTATGCAAGAAAAATAACGCTCACAAGTGAACGGATCCCAAAAAGCAACGCGTCTCTCACAGAAAACCGTTAATCTTTACGAAAAGAGCCGGCAACGGCGCCATTTAATACATGGCTTTTTGCCCGTATAAAAATTATCGTTCTAGTAGTCTAGTCGAATTGATTATTGGTTTTAAGTATGACTCAGTCGTTCTTTGGTGGAAACAAAAGTTGTCGTTGTAGTATAATTAAAAGTGCGAAACAATTAAAGTAAATGACTTAAAAGTAAAAGGCGTTAAAATAAAATGGCGTTTAAAATAAATGGCGAGAAATTAAATCTAAGTCTAATTAAAGGTAAAGGGTGCAAATATTTAAAAACGTGACTGAAAGTAAATTAATTTGAACGAGTTAAAATAAAAGCGTGACGAGAATTAAAATGGACAAAGTATTAAAATGAGAATGTAAAAATTAAACAAGACAAAATATAGAAATTAACACCCAATCGGATATATTCCGACAGACTCACCTTGATCGGAATGTACCTCGTCGGAATCCACTTACCGTCCTGTTGGAATGTCGATCGGAAAACCCGATCGGAATATGTCACTTTTTAGATCGGAATAACCAAACAACCCTAGATCGGAATGTGTAGAACCAACTCAGATCGTAATGCGTCAGATCGTAATCCTGATACGATCTGAGTGAGCTATCGGAATAAAAAGGTGCAACATGTCGGAATGTAGTCCAGATCGGAATGTTGCTTGGGAAAATTGGGCAGCACTTCGTTTGGTGAAGCCTTAAGAGCCGTCGCAATCTCGATCGCAATGTGCGATCGGAATCTTGATCGGAATAAGGGGGGTAATTCACTCTATTGCAATCCCGGATCGGAATGCAAACCTTAGTCCAAACCTGTCACGATCGGAATGTGGAGAATGCACCCGTCGCAATGTGTAGAAACCCTTACTTTCCGATGGAATATCAAATTCGTAATAAGCTCAAATCCAAATAAGCTAATTCTAATAAGCATTAACAAAGAACTTGAATGAAATGGAATCAAAACAAGATAACAAGTTAAAAAGTTAAAATCTTTCAAAATTTAGAAGACGAAACTTAATGAAATTAAAACTTAAAAAGTAAAAACTTTTAAGAAAACTTTGGAAACACTTAAGCAAAATACCAAATAAGCACACAAGGTTGTCAAACTCGTGGCTTATTTCGTATGAGGACTTAAAAGGAAAAAGAAACGACAAGACTTTGAATCAAATAAGCAAATGATTAAGCAAAAACTTGCTTAATCCGAAATTATAACCGAATCAAAAAGAAGAAGAGTAGAATGAGATTGATAAAAAGAACTTGATCAAAGATGAACAAAGATTAAAGCAACAAAATTTAAAGAACACAAATTGAAAACACTTACTTGGAAATTAAAAGGATAATTAAAGTGCAAAACATGTATTTAAATGGCATGAAAAGTAAATGACAAGATATGAAAATGGTGGAAGACTAATTGTCACCTTAGCCAACAAGAGTAAAAATGATAATGATCTAATCTATATATAGGGGATTAGGAGGGTGTTTAGAGGAAGCTTCCTCCCCTCCTTCCTTTCTTCTTAATTGCACCATCAAGTCCTTCCCTTCTTAATCTTTTGTTAATCTTGGACTTTAATGACTTATGGCTCGGGATTTCTTTAAACTCGTCTTTTAATTCTTCAATAAAATAGACTTGAGTTCTTCGGCTTTAAGTAAACTTCCGTCTTTCGACTTTTTCTTCGATAAATCTTCAGAGTTGGTCTTGGACTTCCGTTCTTTTTGCACTCTTGACTTCTCGACTTCATCTTTTATCTTTTTCTTCAATAAAAGCCCGTAAATGCCGTGTTTTCTCCACTTTTCACAATTTCGTCCTAAATCACAACAAAAACACAAATAGACACGCATAATTCCGACATAAAAGACATAAAATACACGTTTTGGCTCGGTTATTATTGTAATTAAGTGGTAAAAAGGATGGGTGTTTACACACCTATCAGCTTGGTATGGAACACTTTCCACATACTTGGTGGAAAATGGCTTTAAGAGGGGCACCATAGACCAAACTCTATTCATAAAGAAATAAGAGAAGGATTTTCTTCTTGTACAGGCCTATGTTGATGATATCATCTTTGGTTCATCTAACCAAAGATTGAGTGGTGATTTCTCCAAGCTTATGACAGATAAGTTTAAAATGAGTGCTATGGGAGAGATGACTTTCTTTCTTGGTTTATAAGTTCAGCAGAAAGAAGATGGGATTTTCATCTCTCAAGATAAGTATGTGGCTGAGATTTTAAAGAAATTTGGTTTTTCAACACATGAAAAACGAGCTAGCACACCCATGGACAGGGAACATCCTTAGGGTAAGATTGGAGATGGTAAAGAGGTTGATGTCAGGCATTATAGATCAATGATTGGTTCATTGATGTATCTCACAGCTTCTGTTGATCCCAAACTTAGATCGGTTTAGCTTGTGTAAACTAGATTAAATCAAGTTAAACACGTAGAGAAACTTTGTTGTATATAAAACAATTTAAGTATTATGCAGAATTAATACTCAAACAAGAACACACAAACAATGTAAACCAAACTTTCACTTGATTGATTAGAACAAACTTGCGTATAATGGAAGTGTTAAACGTATGGAAAACTTATATTGAAACAAAACCTAAAGGCCTCCTTTTATAGATATAAGGAGCCTTGTACAAGAGTCTACGTATCAACTATTTTAGGTAAAGATAAACATAGAAAATACATTGTTGATCATATCTTTACTAGAAACAAACTATAAACATAATACGTGTAGACTAAGTCTTCTATCAGTGCTTGACTTCATCCTATCAACGCTTGATATCTTCCTGTCAACGCTTGTTGTGTCAACACTTGTTGTGTCAACACTTGTTTTTTTCTTATCAACGTCCCAATTACTCTTGTCAGCGTCCAAGTGTACTGCCTACATTTTATTCCCAACAATCCTCCCCTAAACTTGATATCTACTCTAGGAATCAAGTTTCTGAATAAAAACTAAGAACTAGGAGGATTCTTACAAATCTTATCAAATTGGTAATAAATATATCTAATCAAATCTTTGGCCATGTCACTTGAGTAGTCAATCTCCAGCTGTGTTGTCTTCATCTTTTCCAAAACTTCTTTGGACATGGGATACTCAGCATGCACAAGAAGATATTCAGAAAACTTTGTATAACTCAAATAATATACACCAGCTGTTGAATACAAACGCCATTGAAGTCCATTGATATCATCCTCAAAATCCTTCCAAACAGGATCTTCTTCTTCTAGTGCACACATTCTCTTGAATGTTGACCAAAGCTTTATTCCATTGACTGAAGTAGGTGCTTCAGTCTCATACTTGGCCAGCAATAACCTCTAAAGGTCTACCAAGTCTTCCCTATCGATACTTGCAAATAGAGACATAAGAGTAGTAAATGTGTGTACCTCTTTCCCATATCTGCCAATCACCCCAAAACCCACTTGCATCTTCTTCATAGCTAATGATAGGGTTTCTGGCATCAAGAGGTAACACTTGTACCATATCTGAAGTTTCCATAGGTGAGAGCTTAATGCTCCTTCTAATAACAGCTTCACAGGGAATCACTTTATTCAAATCTTTAGGGAACTCAAGTGGAACTCCCTTCTTCAAAGGCCTTGGAACAATCATAGCCTTTTGAATCTCCATCTCTTCTGCAAGTTCTTCTCTCCTTTCATCTGAAAGAAGTCTGATAGTATTCATTTCTTGCACTGTTGCCCAAATGGGATAAACCTTATACTCCAATTCTTTAAAGGATAATCCCTAAAATTTCTGAAAGGTCCATCCTGTTTGATGACACCTGAGCAACATATAATAAAGCTCCCTTCTATCTCTCTTCAGCAGTGAGAAAACATTGCTAGCCTTATGCTTCAGAATTACCTTGCAATCTCTTTGAACTCTTAGAAGAATCTCCAAACCCCAAATTTGATCTGAAATTGTCATATCTGGATTCTCCATAACCTTATCCTCCCAAGCATGGTACATCTGAGCAACTTCTGGCATATCATAATCTACCTGCAACTTTAACTCTCTGAGTTTCTCCCTTGCCAACTCATCACCATATTCAAGTCTTTCTGGTTGTTCAATTATCATAACACTTGAATCTGAACTTTCATCATTACTTCCTTCTTGTTCCTCAGAAGTAACCATAAATGGTGACTCACCAACCTTCTTCTTTTCTTGTTCCATAAGTTGTGCAGCCAACTTTGAATCAAACTCTGCTTGAGATGCATCCTTGGGAACCTCTGCTTCTACCATGATTCCTTTACCCTTATCTAATGGATCAATGATGGGTAAAGAGGATGATGGTACCTGTGAATACACTTCCTTGATGATAGCTGATGACTAGAATACATCAACCATATCTGCAGGTCTGTCAACGTTTAAATCCTGTGTGTCAATGCCCAACTTACTCTTGTCAGCGCTTGGTGTGTCAGCGTCCAAAATCTGCTTGCCAGCGCTTACCTTACTCTTCTCAGCGCCTCTTGTGAACTGCTCCATCATTGCTGTAAAGGACAAGTTCAAGTTTGTAGGAGTAACCAAAGATACATTAAAACCTGGTTGCTTCTTCAATTCAGTAAGAGCTTCAGCCACACCCAAAGATTCTCCATCATGTGAGCCTTTGTCACTCACATGTATCTGCTCATCCTCCCCTTTGGAAGAATCCTCCATACCACGCCTATTGTTAGCATCCTCCAAAAGAACAATCCTCTCCCTCAATTGCTTGAGTTCAAGGCCTTGTGTACTGACTGTTTGTACCAGGTCTGCATTTTGCTTTTGCAAGCTAATGCAAACAGCCTTCAATTCCAACATTGTATATGGTTCCAACCTGCCCTCCTCTAGAATAGGTATTTGACCTCCCCAAAGTAGAGTCATAGGGCATGGATGAGGTCTTAAAGATGTTAGGACTGGCTTGGCCTGCATTTAGGCGAGTACCAATAGTCCCAGCCTCATCCATAGCACCAACCACACTTGTGGTGGTGGTTCTCTCTGCGACATGGCTAGGACCACTAGAGGAGAACACTCCAGTAGTCCTTGGGCGTTTTATCAACCTATATTCAGGGGGTGTAGAAGATGATGTAGATTGGGTGGTAGTTTGAAGGTTAAGGGGTGTTTGGGTCTGTTGTAGAAAGGTGTCAACGTCTGGATTTAAAGTGTCAGCACCAACATTTAATGTGTCAGCGTCGAAGGGATCTTGGTCAAGTTCCATGTGTTGAGGTGAATGTGATGGTTCAGGCAAAGGTTGTGGGTCAGGTTGAGGTTGTGCTGCTGCAATAACATCAAGCATGGCCTGGGTAAGGGGTAAGTCTCTGTGAGGGGTTGAATTCATCTTACTAAAAATAGCTTTCTTTTGCACAGGGATGGCATAAAAATCATCATGATCCCTAGTGCAATACCTTTGCTCATCAAAAATCATTTGTAAAAATCGTGGGTAAGCCAAAGTCATCTTATTACCCTTGTTTTTACACATGCCATCAAAAATCAGTTTAGAAAAATTATACTTTTGCCCATTTGTAATACACACAATTGCACTAGCAGTGGATCTGTTAATTTCATTATGTGCAGTACATTTGGGACTCAAACATTGAAGTATGACATGTATTAAGTACTTCCAAGCTGGGGGGGGGGGATTCTTTATATTTATTTAAAGTACCCTTTTCAGGGGAAGGATACCCCAAAGCTTGAAGTCCTTGTTCTATCTCACCAATGGGAAGAGTGGTTATACTATCAACATCATTAAGATGCAAAGCCTGGCGAACCAAGGCTTCAGTAACCACCCATGAACGCCCATGGACAATAGCTGTTAATGTAGTCACATTATTAAGTGTTGAGGAACTAACAGTGTTCCAAAACTGTTTAATATGAGTGACAGGAATGAGAGGAGCATGAGAAAGAGCATACCGTAATGGAGATGCATTCAAATACGCCACCATCTGGGTGTATTGTGGAAACAGAGCATCATCGGCCTCCAAATAAGCAATCATATTATGCTGACTTCTGAATCCCAATACCAAGTCACTTGGTTTAAACTTAGGCGCCATTGATGTAGAAAGCTGTTTGTGGAAGATTATGAAAGATGAATTATAGGAGAAAAGTTGTTAGATAAGAATATGAGGGTACCTTGTTTAAAAAGAAGGAGCCAAATTTATAGGAGGGATAGGCACATGTGATTGGTCAAAAATGAGGCAAGTATTTTCAAAATATAATGATGAAAATATTGAAAAGAAAATAAGTTATCTTTTGTATTAATTAAAAGTTATCAACTCCGAAAATTATGGCCCCAATTTTCGTCAAAAATAACAACTGGGTAGGACCCAATGAGTGTCAACGGTCAAAAATAACCCATCAACGCCCAACGGCTATATTTTTGTCAACGTTGGTAAAAGCCATGTCAACGTCTAAATTGGTCACAACAACGCTTGTAAATATATCTGTCAATGTCCAAAAATAAAAATAATAAAAATGAAAAAGGACCTTAACAAAGTGATTTATCCTAGTGAAGATAACCTATAAACTGAAAATTACTATAGGGTGGCAAGCACTGTCCAATCATGCACACTTGCTTATGCAAGATAGACATAACAGTCCTCTAGTGTCCCTTGCTAACCAAAATTCTTAACAGTTAAGTTATCTCATAAAACCCTTTGTAACTTCCCATGTAAGCTCAATATAAATCATACCTAAGTCTCCCAACAGACCACTCTCAATTTTAGGCCAAAAGGTCTTGGCAGCATGCATAGTATATCAACTTTGCATGCTACAGTGCCTCATGAGATAGTAAACTAAATCATACTCACCAGTGGACACAATCTAGAATTGTGATAAGATTAATATAAGAATACCCAAAAAGTCCTAAAGGTTCCTAAACCTCCCCTTACACTATGATACATAAGTTGCCAAATATGATGCATGTAAATAAAAATTTATGTCAAGATAGGAATATAAATATTCCAACCATCATCCATAAATTGAAACATGCTCCAATAATGCTCCAAGAATCCATAAGCAACTTTATATCCAATGGTACAATGCTAGCAACGCCTGCACAATTAGATCAAAAACCACAAAACTAACATGTTGCTGACAACGTCACGATAACACTTATCAGCGTTAAAATAACCTTTCTCAGCGTTAGACAAATAAAGTGGAAAATCTAATTTCACATAAAGACTAATAACAATGCATATCCTGTACATACTTTTACACCATGATCCCAAAACACATATTAAGTGAGATTGATCATTCCAATACTTGTTACCAAGTATTGAAATCTTCCAGTATCAAAAGGTTTAGTTAATAAATCAGACACAATTTCTTCTGTGTCAACCCTATCTGGTTGTATTAAACCCCTTTCAAAACAATCTTTTATAAAATGATGTCTAATTTCTATGTGTTTTGTTTTAGAGTGATGTACAGGATTTTTAATAATGCATAAAGTGTTATTATTGTCAACAAAAATCTTGGTATGCATGAAATTATACCCATAATCCAACAGTTGGTTCTGAATCCATAAGACTTGTCCACAACAAGCAGCTGCTGCAACATACTCTGCTTCAGTTCTAGAATTGGCCACCACTGTTTGTTTCTTGCATTGCCAAGATATCAATCTACTCCCAAGAAACTGACATCCACCAGTTGTGGATTTTCTAGCAAATTTTTCACCACCATAATCACTGTCTGAATATGCAATAAGCTCCAATGGTGAATCTTTTGGATACCATAATCCCAGGTCTGGATAACATCTAAGGTATCTAAAGATTCTCTTGACAGCATGAAGATGACACTCTTTGGGAGTCACTTGATGGCGTGCACATGCACACACAGCAAACATAATGTCAGATCTTGAAGCTGTAAGATACATCAATGAACCAATCATTGATCTATTGTGCCTGACATCCACTTCTTTTCCATCTCCAACCTTTCCCCAAGGGTGTTCTCTATCCATAGGAGTGCTAGCCCTTTTCTCATGTGGAGAAAAGCCAAACTTCTTCAAAATTTCTGCTACATATTTATCTTGAGAGATGAAGATACCATCTTCTTTCTGTTGAACTTGTAACCCTAGAAAGAAGTTCATCTCCCCCATTGCACTCATTTTGAACTTGTCTATCATAAGCTTGGAAAAGTCTCCACTCATCTTTGGACTAGAAGAGCCAAAGATAATATCATCTACATAGACCTGAACAAGTAAGAAATCCTTACCAATCTTCTTTGTAAATAAGGTATGGTCTATGGTGCCCCTTTTGAATCCATTTTCTACCAGATAGGTAGACAATGTGCCATACCATGCTCTTGGGGCTTGATGAAGTCCATACATAGCTTTCTTGACTCTGTACACCTTGTATGGATGTTCTGAATCTTCAAAACCAGGAGGCTGCATTACATAAACCTCCTCTGCAATTGTGCCATAGATAAAAGCACTCTTCACATCCATTTGATAGACTGTAAAGCCCATGCAGGAAGCATAGGATAGAAAAATCCTTATAGCCTCAATCCTTGCAACTGGTGCAAAGACCTCCTCATAGTCTATCCCTTCCTATTGTGTATATCCTTGAGCCACTAAACGTGCCTTGTTTCTGACCACAATGCCTCTTTCATCCTTTTTGTTCTTGAGAACACATCTTGTCCCAGTAGGTCTGACATGTCTAGGACAATCAACCAACTCCCAAACATCCTGGATAGCAAATTGGTGAAGCTCATCTTGCATTGCTTCCAACCAACTTGGTTCTTTGAGAGCATCAAAAATCTTCTTGGGTTCCTGTTGGGACAGAAAATAGGCAAACAAACATGCTTGAACAAGAGGGGTATCAACCTTCTTGTGAATATTGTCAATGAATCCTCCAAGATTCTGATGAGATCTTCTAGTTTGCATAGGAGTCATTACATCACCAATAACTAGAGAAGGAGGGTGATTTTTGATTGTAGAAGTAAGCACTCCTCCCTCAATAAGTGTGTTGTCCTCAATCTCATCTTCCATGTTACCAATATCCTCTTCAGACTCTCTTCCATCATTATCTGAATGAACCTCTCCACTTCTGTTTGAAGGTTCACCTTGTTCAAAGGTATTGGAAGAGAAAATATGGTCAAAAGATCTGTCAACGCCTGGACCAAGGCTGTCAATGTTTGAGCCATCAACGCCTGAATTTGTCTTGTCAGTGCTAGAATTTCCTTTGTCAGTGCCTGAAAGATCATGCATGTTGTCAACCGGTGATACTTGGGGACCACCTTTTTCCTTTCCAGCAGCAGCAAATGCATCTGTCCATATAGGAATAGTAACATACTCAAGTATGGATGCTGATTTGTCTGCTTGTGATCCAAACTCTTCATCAACCTGTTTACCTGAAACATCAACAACTGGTTCTTCCACAACATTTGAAGTTACCTTCACAATGTTTGGATTAGTAACAGGATGATAGTTGTATAAATACGTCTTTTAGAAAAAAGAGTGTAATTAGGGTAAGTATTAACAAGTGATTTAGGAAAACCACGAGTTATGACCCAAAGTGGGGATCGTTCTCAAGGAGGCTTGGTGTGTGTGTTAAGAGATGATTAATGATGTGATTATGATTATGAGAAAAGAAAATAGAAATGAGATAAGAAGAGAATGACGGGTACGATGACGAATTAAACTAAGACGATATGGTCGTACACGTAAAACCGTAAAAAGTGACAAAATTAAAAATTTATCCTAAAAATTCCAAAAAATTGCAATAAATCCTAGATAATGTAATTATATTTTACAAAAAATCAAAAATCACTCAAACCTTTTATTTAATTAAATTATAATTTTTTTAATGCTAATTAAAGCCCAAAGAATCAATTTAATTAACAAAAAGCCCAAAATGAGATTTTTTCAATTGTAAACCTCTAAAATGACCTAACTTAATTTAAAACTATTTTTGAAAATTTTAAAATTAATTAAAACTATTTAAAACTATTTAAAACTAATTAAAAACTATTAAAACTTAAAATAATTATAAAAATAAATCTAATGACAATAAAAATATTCTAAAAGTTGTAAAATTCCTAACTTAATGTATTTAACCTAAGAAAAATATAAAATCTTGAAAAATATAAAATCTTGAAAAATATAAATTTTAATTTTTAATAATAAAATAATATTAAAAATCCAAAATTTATAAAAAATTCTAAAAACTTGCAAACTAGCTTAATTTAACCTAATTAACATAGAAATGAAATTGAAATTACAAAAGTACCCCTAATGGGCCCTCAAATGGGCCAAAGTCCAAAACAGACCCTTATTGGGCCAAAATAAGCCCAATAAGAAAAATGTTTATAAAAATGGCCCAAAAGCTCCTATCTGACTCAAAATTTGATTCTGAACACAATTTCAAAGACCCAAAAGCTGAAAATGTGATTTAAGCTGGCTTATTTCAAACAGCTTATTCTTAATGGGCTTTTTTGGCCCGTTAAGCTATAAGCTGATGCCATAAGCTCAAATTAGACACACAAGCTTCTTTTGAGTTACTTAAGACTTCTGTAAAAAGAAATTTGAAAAAATTCCAAGGAATAAGCCTGAAAAAGCAATAAGCTATCTTCATAAAACGACAAAATAGTCGTTTTCGAGTTCTAGCCCACCCCAAGAGCTGATTCAAGTTTCAAAAGCTTTTAAATGACTTAACTAAGCTTAATCAACAAAAAGTTTTCAAATAAGTTCACTCAATAAGCTGAAATAAGCAAATAAGCACTTCTTTAAAAGTCAACTTTATGAGTTTTCTAGCAAAAAGTCAAAGTCAAGGTATGATAAGCTCCAGTTCAAACAAATGGGTCAAATGAGGAAGATTGATCACAAAAAGTAAGTTGTTGCAGGTCTAAATAAGCCAATATGGCTTACTAATAAGCTAACTGAAAAGTAACACTAGCATGGGCTATTTGTCTTTAGTGACTTTTTTGTGGATTCAAGTTACAAAAAGGCACCCAAATGATCAGTGGATCATAAGGAGCCAATAACAACAAAGAAATCACAATCACAATCAGCCAATTTGTACAGTTAATTCAATTAAGCACCAGACATGCACCAGACTTTGAACAATAAGCAGTTAAGCACTTATAAGCTGTTTTAGCAAATTTCAGCCAACCAAATTGCACAAAAAGCATACAGAAGCTATAATAAACTTAAATGAACAAGATTAAACAGGTTTCATGCAATGATACAAAGCATAGATCAAGATTCAAGCACAATAAGTTACTAATGAACACTAACACAAGCAGATTTTTACTTTGCTGATGCACTTGACCAACAAACCAAATTCAAACACTCAGATCTATCACATATGTTGTATAAACCAAATTCAAACACTTTCAGCCCTAAGCATGCATATATTCTAGATATTTCCAAAATCCTAGGTCAAAAACAGTCAATATCAATGAGATATAGCACAATGTTTGATTCAAAGGTTTAAGCCCAATAACTTGTAGCAAATAGCACTCAACCAAGTAGATAACATATATAAAGCACAAACACAAACTTCCAACAACACAATATCAACTTATGATCTTAAACAGATTAACCCAAACACCCCTTTAAATTTTCAAATCAAAATTTTCAAATCAAAAGTGTATTCCAAGGTTACCCAAGCCCAATCAAACACATTAACAAGTATAATATGCAGTATTGAACAAGATTAGACCACAAAATCAGCAAGAACACAAGCAACACACAAATTCACCAAAAATCCAAATTTTTATCAGACTTTGAGTAGAATGGTGTGTACCTCATGGATGTACATCCACACCCACGAATTTTGAGCTTATGTGCTAGCAAGAACAAGCACAAGCTTCCACAATAAAGCCTGCTAAGATTCAACAAGATTAGAAGCACAATATCAAAAACAGAAAAAGTGAAAATCCTTGATTAATGCAACCTTAGTTCCCCACACTTGATTATCCCCAAGTTATAGGCTTCACCACACCTTGATATCACAATATCAGGATGCTATGATCAGCTTTATAGCCCAAGAACTCCAAGGTTTGAACAAGACTTAGCAAAATATCAAGATTAATGGAAAATATGCAAACTTTTGCACACTCCTTTGAAGACAGGTTTTAAGATCAAAGATTAGTAAACATCAAACAATAATAAACAGATAATAAGGTTGGCACTTGATTTTTCTTCACCAAATTCAAACACATTTCATTAACTGAATATATGATTTACAGATTTGTGAACAATGGAAAATTCAAGAGCAAAAACTAATGGACTGAGTCCCATGCCTTTTATAGGCTACAAATGTTAACTAAGAAAGCTAAAAACGAAACCCTAATGCTTAGTGAAGTCCCAGAAATGCCCTTGAGGGTTTTGAAGTTAGCTTGATCATGTGACAAGTTCTTGTTTTGTTGTGGAGCTGGCATGTGTTGGAATGTATCCAAGGGCTCACAATGAGCTTAGAAAGTAAGCAAGAATCATGCACGTTGGATGACTGGTGGAGTTTTGGCAGCTTCTTCTTTTTTGCAGCACGGGAATCTTGTGTGGGACTGATGGGTGATGTGGCAAGTATTTTCAAGGTTGGGATGTGATTAAGAGGTCATCAATCACTAATCTGGAAGGTTTTAACACTTAATTATTTGTAATTAAGAAAAATTCGAATCTGGTGATGAACATGAAGAACAAGTGTTTGATCCGGTTTTGTGTTTAAATGGGTGTTTAGCGCCACATTTAATAAACTAATCAGATTAGTTTAAGTTAGTTATTAGTGGGAAGTGATGTGGCGCCATGGTGAACTCTGATTGGTTGTAAGGAGTAAGTGAGGCACTTGTCAAGCCCCCATAGGTCTAGGTAAGAAATGCTGTCTGCCTATTTTGGTCCCTTATCTCTCAAACTTCTTTCACTTTGTAAATAAACACAATAAATCCGGATTCCCTTTGTAATGATGTTTTCATTTTCACACTTTTGCCCCAAATACTTTTCCAAAGTATTTTCAGGGGTATTTCTTGCCATTTCTTGATTCTTAAAGAACTGATTTGGCATTTTCTTCATAGATAATGGTCTTGACTTGTTTTTTTGACTTCTTGGAGGACTGAATTTTCCAAGTCATGATTAATGAGGGACCATTTTTGCCATTTCTTCAAAGTCAAGGGTCCTTTTGGTAATTTTGATATTTTAAAAGGACCAAACTTGTAATTTCTTGAAACTTGAAGTCCTTCATGGTATGTTTGACTTTGAGGAGGATAATATTGACATTTTAGTTTTGTTGAGGGACTAAAATTGCCAATTCTTCAAAGTAGAGGGCCCTTTTTGCAATATTGACAAACTTTAGGGACCAATCTTGCAATTATGAAGATACAAGGGTATAAAGTGTCAATTCTTCAATATTGGAGGACCCTTCTTCATAAATCTTCAAATCTTCAAGGGTTAGTCTTGGAAAATTCTTCATTAGGGCTTGGTTCAATGTGCGGCTTCGTTTCCCATGTTCGTTTTTGTATGATTCTTGTGATCTTTTATCATTTTCTCAATATCTGTACCTAAAATACACAAGCAACAAACACAAGCATATATTTGGCCAATTTCATGATATTTTATGCATTTAAAGCCCTTTTGGACGATGAGACTATGTATAAAAGCAGTCTCATCACTCTCCCATACTAAACCATTGTCGTGCCCTCACGCAATGCTAGAATAAAGTATCGTAGCACCTCCAAAATTCATTTTTAATCACTTTTATTGAACGATAAACTAGCTACACTACTACTATTACTAATACTACTTGCGTTTTAGACATAATGTATGATTTTCATCGCAAAATGGGACGTTTAGGTTCATAGAATAAGAACACGTGAATGCTTCGTTAGAAATTATTTCATCGTCCTCGATTTTCACCCCAATTCCATGCCGAGCGTGCAACGAGATCATTGTCATTATAAGTTAGTAATGCTAACACTACTCATATGCCCTAATCACGTACTTATCCTCCCATTTTCCTAAGTTGTATCTCTTATATTTTATTATGTCTTGAATGTTTCACGAGGATACATTGTTTGACTTATGCGATAATAGAGATTTAGGTCTAAAAATAGAGTCCTAACGGTGTAACCAAAACCATCAAATCAATAACCCCTCTTAATAGACAACGATGTCAAAAAAATTAAGTCAACAAGAAGGATCGATAAACACGGTTTTGAACATGAGACTTATTACCAAGACTTTTATATGCCCCCTAACGGAAGGGCCTTATTATCATAGGTTTACCTCCATCTTTTATTCAACTTCGCCATGAAGCTTTTTTTATGACTTCGGTCTTGCCTTGCCTTTTATTATCCACCTCATCGGTGGTTTTATTAGCCAAAGACGTATATCCTCACGCTAAGGCGAATTTTGGATCTTTAAAGCTTCAAAGATTAAGGCTTGATTCACTTTCAACTTTGCATAGATTTTTCGGCCTTGTGAGCTTCAAATTGTTTGCTTGATTTAGGTGAGCACTTGAAATCTTATTATTGGGTGAAGCTTTTGATTATTCGGGTGCCAATACTTCAAAACCGTGACGCTGGCGATACCTTAATGTCTTCCCAATTTAATTACAAGGAAGCTACTAGAAAAGACTAGAAACCCAACAATCAAGACTAAACCGCTAAGTCAATATTTATTAAGCAAAAAATATTTACAAGCGAAGGGAGAATAAGCAAACAACGAGAACACATGAGTTTTTGAAAGAATACGAGTACTCTACGTTTAGCATAGTAACTTATAATTAACTCTATCATTTCTCGTCCTCATTTAAGAGACTTAGCTTAATGTGAAGTTAAGGAATCGAAGCTAAGTGCTCAACACACACGGTCGAGTCAAAAATTACTCTTATTCTCGCCATCAGAAAATCTACATTCGTGTCTTCAAACACTTATAAAACATGAGAAAAAATTTAAAATTTGTCCATTTTTAGCCTTATTTGCAACAAAACGATAAACAAAAAGATAAACTTTGGAAAGTGTGAAGGTTTGGCAAGGCAAGTATCTATTCACCCCCCATAGTAAAGTTAAACATTGTCCTCAATGTTTCGAGTCTAGGGGTGCAAACACCCCCATACTAGAGACGTAGTCGAATGCCTAATTTAGCATGGAAAGGGTGTAACCGTTAAATTTAAAGCCGTTTATGAAGTGTGCAATAAACCTAAGGTTAGAACATCAAAGGATATATCATGGATATTGAGAAAGTCTTCAAAGCAAACGATCGAGTGCTCCCATAAAACGAACACGAGAGGCTCTAATCGTGAAGATAATGATCATCTAAAATCCACAATTCACAAACAACCACGAAACAAAGGTTGGAAGGGCACAAATCACCACACGTTACTACATTAGAAAGCGATAATATGTACATAGGATAAGCATGGGACTCCCCCACGAGGCACCTCGTTTTTTATTACCGAGTCATGAGCTAGACTCGATCCCCTTAATACTAATTATCATTAGGGAAGGTGGTTTGGTCAAGGTAGTTCAAGGATGGAACTTCCCCGCCAAAGTAGTGCTTCAACCTATGTCCATTCACCTTGAAATTGGGGCCATCATTTTGAGCTAGCTCGATGGTCCCATATGGAAAAACTTGAGTCACGGTGAATGAACCGGACCAACGGGATTTCAACTTACCGGAAAAGATTTTTAAACGAGAATTAAAAAGCAAAACTTGATCCCCAATGTTAAAAACCCGGTTTTTGTTTTTTTAATCATGCAACTTTTTAGTATTTTCTTTATAAATCAATGAATTTTCATAAGCAATATCCCTTAAGTCATCCAATTCATTTAATTGCATTTTCCGGTGTTTCCCCGCGGTCTCCATGTCATCATTACAATGCTTTAGGGCCCAATAAGCCTTGTGTTCGGGTTCAATTGGCAAGTGACAATTCTTCCTATACACTAGCTTATAAGGAGTGCACCCGATGGGTGTCTTATGAGCGGTCCTAAAAGCCCATAAAGCATCGTCCAACTTATCCGACCATGATCGTCGGTTTTCCCCAATGGATCTCTCCAAGATCCTCTTCAACGCTCGGTTTGAAACCTCGACTTGCCCACTCGTTTGTGGGTGATAAGCCATAGAAAGCCGATGTGTAACCCCATATTTCCTTAGGACCCTTTCGAATTGGTCGTTACAAAAATGGGTTCCACGATCGCTTATGATCGCACGAGGGGTTCCAAACCGAGAAAACAAGCTTTTCAAAAACTTGACTACCACACGAGCATCATTGGTGGGCAAAGCCTTAGCTTCCACCCACTTAGATAGGTAGTCAACCGAAACAAGGATGTACTTATTACCACGAGATGATGGGAATGGCCCCATAAAGTCGATGCCCCAAACGTCAAAGATCTTACACACTTGGATGATATTTTGTGGCATTTCATCTTTTTGTGAGGCTTTTCCTTGTCGTTGGCATGAGTCACACGACTTCACAAGCTCATGTGCATCTCGGTAAATAGTAGGCCAAAAGAAACCAGCATCAAAGACCTTCTTAGCCGTAAGATTAGCACCATGGTGACCACCCGTGGGTCCCTCGTGACAAGCTCTAAGGATGTTAGAAGCTTCAGTGCCAAATACACAACGTCGGATGATTTGATCCGCACAAGTTTGAAACAAGTAAGGGTCGTTCCAAAAGTAGAACTTGACGTCACGAAAGAATTTTTGTTTTTCTTGAGTCGTCATACCCTTAATGATGAAGTTACCCGCATGGTAATTTACGATGTCTGCAAACCATGGGGTGGAAGAATCAAGCTTAGAATTCACTACACCAAGTGTCTCGAGCGGAAATGTTTCGGTGATTTCCTTGGGCTCGTAAACACTTTGGTGAGGATCTTCCAAACGAGAAAGATGATTGGCCGCTAGATTCTCGACTCCTTTTTTGTCAACGATTTTGTGACCAAATTCTTGAAGGAGGAGAATCCAACGAAGTAATCTTGGCTTAGCATCTTGTTTAGCCATAAGATACTTGATAGCCGAATGATCCGTATACACTATGCATTTCCTCAAGACGAGATAAGGTCAGAATTTCTCAAATAAATACACCACGGCAAGGAACTCCTTTTCCGTTGTAGTGTATTTTAGTTGAGCCTCGGTCATCGTCTTGCTAGCATAGTGAATAGGCAAGAAGTGTTTTTCATGACGTTGCCCCAATACGGCCCCAATAGCATAGTCACTAGCATCACACATGAGCTCAAATGAGAGGTTCCAATTGGGAGCAACAAGAATGGGAGCTTCGGTAAGTTTCCTCTTAAGTATTTCAAAGGCTCGTACACAATCTTCGTCAAAGACAAAACGTGCCTCTTTTTCAAGAAGATGTGTAATAGGTCGAGAGATCTTTGAAAAATCCTTGATGAATCGACGATAAAAGCCCGCGTGGCCTAGGAAACTACTAACTCCCTTAACGGTTTTGGGATGAGGTAATTTGGCGATGACGTCTACCTTAGCTTGATCTACCTCAATCCCCGCTTTCGAAACCTTGTGCCCTAAGACGATTCCACTTTTAACCATAAAATTACATTTTTCCCAATTAAGCACAAGGTTGGTTTCCTCACAACGTTTCAACATTCTCTCAAGATTTGACAAACACGAAGTGAACGAATTACCAAACACGGAAAAGTCATCCATGAAGACTTCCATCGTCTTCTCGATCATATCATGAAAAATAGCCACCATGCACCTTTGAAAGGTTCCCGGTGCATTACAAAGTCCGAATGGCATTCTACGATAGGCAAACGTTCCATATGGACACGTAAACGTAGTTTTTTCTTGATCACGAGGATCGATGGGGATTTGGAAGTAACCGTAAAAACCATCTAAAAAGCAATAGAAATCATTTCCCCCAAGACGATCAAACATTTGGTCCATGAAGGGCAAGGGAAAATTGTCTTTTCGAGTGGCTTCATTCAACTTACGATAGTCAATGCACACTCTCCATCTGGTCACGAGTCTAGTGGGAATTAACTCGTTGGCATCGTTTGGCACAACGGTCATTCCTCCCTTTTTAGGGACACAATGAATAGGACTCACCCAAGGGCTATCAGAAATAGGGTAAATCATTCCCGCGTCAAGGAGTTTTAGGACTTCCTTTTTGATGACGTCGTGAATTTTGGGGTTCACCCTCCTTTGACATTGGATTGCGGGCTTGTAATCCTCCTCCATTAAGATTTTGTGGGTACAAAATTTGGGATCGATCCCCTTAATGTCGGATAACTTCCACGCAATTGTCCCTTTGTGATCCTTTAGAACATCGACAAGTGCGGTTTTTTCATCATCCGAAGTTCTTTCGCAATAATAACCGGCAACTTGTCGTCCTCCTCCAAAAAGACGTATTCGAGATGAGGAGGTAAATATTTTAACTCGAGGATAGGTGGTTCCTCAATTGAAGATTTGGGCTCGATACTCATAACCTCCTCGGGTGGATGAAATGGGAAATTGTTAAGAAAATCCTTGATAATCGAGAAGTCCTCATCATTGTCGAGGTCTTCGTTACAAGTACGTGGAACATTGAATTCTTCCAACGTAAAACCACCCCCTTCAAATGGAGTGAAGGTTGGTTTCGAGTTATCAAGAATGGGATCTAACATTGTAAAACCCGCATGCTTTTACCATGAATAGTACCCTTAAGATCGTACGTACTAGATTAAAACTTTCCTATTATAGCATGATTACGATTACGTGTTAGGATTTTACGTATTACGTACGTGTTAGAACACGATAAGTATCTATTACGCACGAACACGCAATAATTATTTAAACGGTAATTAATCACGAACATGCGATCATGAAATCATGAACGTAATTAAAACACGAACTATTATTAATTACGTATATATATTTATTACGAGCGTAATTAAATATATTAGGTCACGGTATTTATGTAACGAGAACACTTAAAACACGAACACAAATAATCACAAACGTTTAGCTTAACAACGAGACACGGAAAAAGTTACGGGTACCCCAAGTGGGGTCCCTACCCGCGGCAACAAGGACAAATGGGCCAATCCCATTTGTCAAATTTACTAAAGGGGGGTTATTATTTTTTTTACTACTCATTTAATCTTTACAGCAGATTTTTAAGAAAACCTAAAAACCTCCTCTTCCTTGTCTTTTGTGCCGCCACCCTACAACCACCATAAGGAGTGGTTTGTGATCTTGGATCTTGAAGTTTTAGTGATTGATCGTGTTGGTTCGTCGTCCTTTTGATCCACGAATTCGGTAAATCCTTTTTAAACCTTTTCTTTTGATTTAATCTTTTTATAAATCAAGAACATGTAATGTTTTTACAAAAACATAATAATTAAACATGGATCTAACATGATTTGGTGTTAAATAAAATCAAAAGGGTGTTTTAAGGGGTGTTTGTTTTTGGCCGCAGGCTGCACCGAACCCGAATGGGTTTCGGTTTGCCAAGCCGACCACCACCAAGACCATATGGTCTTGGTTGGTGCGTGTGGGTCCCACGGCAGCAGTAAAACACGGGGTACCCCGAGTTGGTTCGGGGTACGGTGTCGATTTCATGTCCGGTTCATGCTTTTTAGTCTAGATCCGGTTCATGGTGTATGTTTAGTTTTTTTTATGTTTATGATCTTATGTTAAAAAATTAAATTAATAAAATGATATGTTTAATTTAATAACATGACTTAGGTTATTTTAATTGTTATAATCATGAAATTAATTAACCTAAGTATTTTTTATTTTAGACTTATAATTAATTAATTATTGAAAAACCATGACTATAATTAATTAATTAACATGACTTCGGTTATATTATTAATATATAATAATACATGTTTTAACCTAAGTATTTAACTTTATTTAATTAAAAACATGTTATACTTTAATTAAATATTTTAACCTATAGTTTAATTTAATTACATGAAATAATTATTAAACTATACATTATATCATATGACTTAGAAAATAATCATGAAAACACTTAGGCTTATATACTTAGCTTATTTAACCAGCTTATTTCTAATTATGGAAACTTTTTATTTTTAGAAACTTAATTAAATAAGGCAGCTAATCTATTTATAGAAACCTTCTGTTTTTAGAAACTTATTCATTTCAGGCAGCTAATCTATTTATGGAAACTTATTTAATTAAGGCAGCTGATCTATTTATGGAAACTTTCTATTTTTAGAAACTTATCTATTTTAAGCAGTAATTCTATTTTTGGAAACTTTCTATTTTTGGAAACTTTCTATTTTTGGAAACTTTCTATTTTTGGAAACTTTCTATTTTTGGTAACTTTCTATTTTTGGAAACTTTCTATTTTTTGGAAACTTTCTATTTTAGGAAACTTGCTATTTTTGGAAAGTTACTTATTATTACACAGTAAGTATAATAATACATGCAATACCAGAAATACTTAATCATATTAAACAGAATATAAGATAATCACAGTTTAAGGCTTTAAACAGTAAAACATGGTAAGAACATATAAAATAAGCTAAGACATGACATAAAACCAGCTACGTATTTAGTAAGCAGATACTTATTCATGTATGTATTTATGTAGCACTAGTGATTCGGAAGTAGGATTCCTCTCAGTTCATCTTCTTCGTTCACTGGACATAAGGTACGGATTCCCGTCCTCTCAGTATGGACATTCTTTCCTTATTAGGATTCCCCGTATGCAGCCAACTGTTTTCTCGTAGTATAAGTTATGTGTTTGATTTCTTATGTTTAATTAAGATTACCTATAGCCATATACATGCATGACCAGTTTCACCTAGTTATGGAGGTATCATAACCATAACATTAGAGGCACTGATGTTATGACTTCACCACGGCGGAGTGATTGCTCGTGGCGTCCCTTCACCTTTTGGCCATTTATTTATATTTATCATGTGGGGCGTATGGGTGCATCCTAGTTACATGTTTTTATTCAGGATTTCATGGTGAATGTGGTGTGTGCCTTGCATCCTTCACAAGGAGTTGATCCCTCCTACCCAGAACCAGTATATTAAATTAGAGGCAGCCCCTCTAATTTGCATAATGAGGTCACCCCTCCAAGTATTCATGCACGGTGGATTTTCATGACCTATATTGGCTAATGGTAAAATACGTTAAACAGTTTTCATAAGATAAACATAAGGCTTTCAAACTATAAAACCAGTTTTATGAACATGTTCCAGGTTTTCCAGGACTTACACATTTCCGCTGCTATTAAGGTTTCTATTATGTTTTAGTCACTTATACTATGTCTATACCCGTGCACTGAGCGTTTTGCTCAGCCGTTACTTTCCTTTCCATGTCCCAAAATGGCAGGTACCCTAGGAAAGAATCGAGCATTTGGAGGACGTGCGTAGGATGGAAGCTGCTAGAGACTTCTTTTCCTTTTTGCCTTCATATACTTATGCTTGTTTAGTCTTTCATTCATTTCTTTTGCTTTATTATGTTTTGGGCTTATGTTTGGGAACCGATGTTTGATTCCGGTTATCCCTATGGTCATGTAATGTTTTATACATTTATCCTTGTATGCTTTGATGACACGCCATAATTACGCGTGACATTCCATTATCAAAATTGGGTGTTACAATTATGGTATCAGAGCCAAGGCTTCGACCTGTAGGCTCTAAAACTCGACTTGTGACTAGTGGGTAGTCACCAGGAGCTTCCCAAGCCAACGTTTGATATTCTACGTATTTATGTTTTCAGCGCATTGTTGTTTCAACCATGATGTTTTCAGCACCTTGAGGTTTTAACCTTGATGTTTTCATCGATATTGTTGTACTAATATGGATGGACAACCGTCATTCATATTTTGTTACGTGTCATTATTTCATGCATGACGTTCCTCGTGAACTGTGACTATGTGGACTGAACCTCAATAGTTCATAATTAGTCACATAAAATTTTTCTCATGATTTATTGGCATAAAAAATTTTCATGTCCCCTCATAAGTTACTATGTTTTTATGTCAAGTATGTTTTCATACTGTCATGGTTAACTCAGTTTCATGCTGATTAGGTTATACACTTCTTCATGATAGATGGTTTCATGTTTCTTCATGATAATTCCGTCTCCATGTTGATTATGTCTTACACCTCTATTGTTATTTGCGCTGTCCTGCAAGACATTGTTAGATTTCATTGAATCCTGCTTTCATGATAGTCATGGTTGGTTTTCATTGATCATGCTGTCACGCAAATCATCGTTGAATTTTGTGTAACCACACTTTAACGCTTCCATTACAACCAGAATGATGTCTATGCTAATACTGCCAGGTTATCATGATGGTTTTCCTAACCGTTTAACCGATATACTTTCCTTAAATCATGATAAATGATCGACCCCATACCGATCATTTCATGTGCATTCCACGTGTACTCCACGTACCGTATTTCATGTGTATTACACGTACCTTAATCCATGTGTATTACACGTACCTTAATCCATGTGTATTTCACTTGCAATACTTCACGAGTATTCACTAGTCGATTCTGAATCACCTAAGGCGTATTTTCAACTGCTGATATTCTACAAGATTGCTGATGTCGCTCATAACTGGGAGATGTTACTAAAGGTTGATGCTGTTGACGTTCGGAGACGCTACGAGATGCTGATGTTGTTCACAACCTGGAGATCCTACTAGACTAAGACAAAGGCGTCGGAGTAAGCAATTGGACGAGAAGATGCTTCACCATCAAACAATTTCCATCAATCATTGTCCCTAATTCTTAGTTATATGTCACACGTCATTTGGCTGTCATTTCAGCCATATGAGTGCAAACCGGTACCAGCCGGCCACTTAGCTGAATAGTTACATGAATCACGGTCATGAGAATGACCGTCATGGAACTGACAGACAGGACGATAGTAACCACTACTATGACAGAAACTATCCTAGAAATCGCAACCGAGGCTCCGGCCGCGGACGTGATCAGACATACAAAGGATCAGTAGTCCAACCGATCCGCCAATTCTGGCATAATAACCTAATATCGTAGTTCTATTGTTTTACGTCTCGAGACACATGTCAAGACATCAGTCAAGACACGTGTCTCACGTATACCTTTGAAGACACATGTCAAGACATCAGTCAAGACACATGTCTCACGTATACCTTTGAAGACACATGTCAAGACATCAGTCAAGACACATGTCTTACGTATACCTTTGAAGACACATGTCAAGACATCAGTCAAGACACATGTCTCACGTATACCTCCTGAAGACACATGTCAAGACACCAGTCAAGACATATGTCATGCTTATAGTTCCAAGAAACGAGTCAAGACACATGACTCACGTCCAACTATGGAACATTTCTAATAAATTCAGGGTACCCTCCAAGGGTATATCCATTTTGTTGTGCCATGTATTAATCAGGCCACAAGAATTTCAATACCATTATCGGCGCATCAGTGAGAACTATCACGTTGCCGATTTCACTTTCTTTTGTTTCACCATACTTCATATATTTATGACCATGAAGGACGCCTTTCGTATTCCCACGTATACGAAGGTTTTCCTTCAGCTTAATGATGAGATCCAAGCTTCTAACGCATTTCCTTGGACGGACACGAGATGAATTTTATCCTAATCATGGACTAGGAACAGCACACCATGCTACGATTCATAATTATGTACAGTAATGTTCAGGCTCCTGAATACATTCAGCTTGATTTTCCATCGGGAAAATCTGTACAAATTATCTATGCTTACAAGCATGTACGTTGTTAGCCATGGTCGCTAAAATTTTCTAGCTGTCAGTAAGACACGACCACTTAAGTCTTTTACGCATAGCCAGTTGATTATTCCAAAATCTTCCCATACATTCCAGAAGAACTTACAAGGCAAAGGACGGTACCATGAGATTATGTGTCGACTACCGTCGGCGTAAACAAATCACCATTCATGACCGTTATTCTCCTCCACGTATTGACAACATTTCCAATCGACCTTATAGTGTTAATCACTTTTCCAAGATTGAACTCATGATCATGCTGCCAACAGTGACGGGTGAAAGAGCAGGACATGTCCATGACTGCTATTCGTACACGACTCGGTCATGCTAGATTTAAAATTTTGAATTAGTCTCATCAATGCTCCAACGGCATTATAAGAATGAGTTTCCATGAACTCATAGCAAATTCATCAGTGTTTTCATTGAGGATAACCTGATTTCCTTTAAGCCTAGAGAAGAGCAGGAAGACCATATCTGCACTATGTTGCAAATTCTATGACAAGAGAAATTTTACCCTAGAAAATGTTTCCTATATCAGTTCTGGTTGATTACAATGACACGCTGGATCACATGGAAATTGCATGGTTAATCTTACCATGACTCAACTTATGCATAAAGGAGGGAACCCTACATTATATTAGGTGTTCTAGAAAATCCTACGCTAAGAGAAGTTTGGATTCATAGACTCAGAGTTTCGCAAACTCCTATGTATCAAGTTTTACGAAGCAAGATACAGTTACGTTCATATCTAAGTAACTGACATACCAACAGGTTATGATAGGACACCAACGGACTGGGATGTTTCATCATCTGAATTTGTGAACTAAAATGGGACAAGATCTCCGTGGATTTTGGTTACCAGATTAACGCAAACTCAGAAAAAAGCATGATGCTATCTGGGTTATTGCGAACAGTTTGATCAAGTCTGCAGAATCCTTACATCCGCAAGGATTGCAGAACCAACAGATTGATCGGACATGTTCCAGCCAAGGCTCATCCGACCACTTGGTAATCCCTCAGCTATCGGGTCAAACAAAGAATCGCAATTGTACTCCTAAATTACTTCACGTCTTCATTCTAATTCCACGCCTTGCTTTCACGCTCGCGTTCATGACACAATTTACGTTCATGATCGTATTTTGGCTTACGATTGTACGTTCATTTCTTTTCTCATTCTGGGTAGTTTGCAAGAACTTGAGAGACCAGACCCAAGTTTAGTATAACTCTCCATCATCAGATAGACGTTTCACGTCATATTCCACGTCTCACCTTGTAGCGTTTGACGTTACCGCCATTGTATTATATGATCACGATATGTTTCACATGTCATGTTCATTCCACGTTCCTCATATCATGATCAAGATATGTTACACATATCATGGATTACAATATGTTTACTCATACTACACTCGCCTTATCTCCACGTAGCACGTTCAAAAATTTTCACGTATCACGTTCAAAAATTTTCACGTACTACGTTTCTTTATGTCTTGCGCATCGTTTCTGGTTAACAGTTAAGTCAGATTGTCTTTCATCGTAACGTTTCAGTTCCCCTTGCACGTTAACTCTTATTTTCCTAGATCGAATTTAGGGGATCTACCTTCCGTAGAGAACCAAGAATTTCTTCGGATTCCAAGTCAAGGTCAGGAGGACCAAGATTTATCTTTAGTGTCAAGATCTTCTGAAAGAACCGTTCCAAGAGGGAGGCCACTTGGAAACGGACAAGTTCATCCGGACTTTTATCCGTTTTTCTCTTATCAATTAGATATGTCCTTTCAGTCACGTCACGTTCCATGTCCTTTCAAGACATGTCACGTTCCGCGTTCCTTCTGCCAGCTCACCTGCACGTTCATTTATCTTACATACCCTCTTAGTTTGATTCGGGTATGTTCCTCTTTCAGTACGTTATCTATAATTCGGGGACGAATTATTCTTTTTAGGGGGGACGAGTTGTAAAACCCGCATGCTTTTACCATGAATAGTACCCTTAAGATCATACGTACTAGATTAAAACTTTCCTATTATAGCATGATTACAATTACTTGTTAGGATTTTACGTATTACGTACGTGTTAGAACACGATAAGTATCTATTACGCACGAACACGCAATAATTATTTAAACGATAATTAATCACGAACATGCGATCATGAAATCATGAACGTAATTAAAACACGAACTATTATTAATTACGTATATATATTTATTACGAGCGTAATTAAATATATTAGGTCACGGTATTTATGTAACGAGAACACTTAAAACACGAACACAAATAATCACAAACGTTTAGCTTAACAACGAGACACGAAAAAAGGTACGGGTACCCCAAGTGGGGTCCCTACCCGCGGCAACAAGGACAAATGGGCCAAGCCCATTTGTTAAATTTACTAAAGGGGGTTATTATTTTTTTTAATACTCATTTAATCTTTACAGAAGATTTTTAAGAAAACCAAAAAACCTCCTCTTCCTTGTCTTTTTGTGCCGCCACCCTACAACCACCATAAGGAGTGGTTTGTGATCTTGGATCTTGAAGTTTTAGTGATTGATCGTGTTGGTTCTTCGTCCTTTTGATCCACGAATTCGGTAAATCCTTTTTAAACCTTTTCTTTTGATTTAATCTTTTTATAAATCAAGAACATGTAATGTTTTTACAAAAACATAATAATTAAACATGGATCTAACATGATTTGGTGTTAAATAAAATCAAAATGGTGTTTTAAGGGGTGTTTGTTTTTTGCCGCAGGCTGCACCGAACCCGAATGGGTTTCGGTTTGCCAAGCCGACCACCACCAAGACCATATGGTCTTGGTTGGTGCGTGTGGGTCCCACGGCAGCAGTAAAACACGGGGTACCCCGAGTTGGTTCAGGGTACGGTGTCGATTTCATGTCCGGTTCATGCTTTTTAGTCTAGATCCGATTCATGGTGTATGTTTAGTTTTTTTTATGTTTATGATCTTATGTTAAAAATTAAATTAATAAAATGATATGATTAATTTAATAACATGACTTAGGTTATTTTAATTATTATAATCATGAAATTAATTAACCTAATTATTTTATATTTTAGACTTATAATTAATTAATTATTTAAAAACCATGACTATAATTAATTAATTAACATGACTTAGGTTACATTATTAATATATAACAATACATGTTTTAACCTAAGTATTTAACTTTATTTAATTAAAAACATGTTATACTTTAATTAAATATTTTAACCTATAGTTTAATTTAATTACATGAAATAATTATTAAACTATACATTATATCATATGACTTAGAAAATAATCATGAAAACACTTAGGCTTATATACTTAGCTTATTTAACCAGCTTATTTCTAATTATGGAAACTTTCTATTTTTAGAAACTTAATTAAATAAGTCAACTAATCTATTTATGGAAACCTTCTATTTTTAGAAACTTATTCATTTCAGGCAGCTAATCAATTTATGGAAACTTATTTAATTAAGGCAGCTGATCTATTTATGGAAACTTTCTATTTTTAAAAACTTATCTATTTTAAGCAGTAATTCCATTTTTGGAAACTTTCTATTTTTGGAAACTTTCTATTTTTGGAAACTTTCTATTTTTGGTAACTTTCTATTTTTAGAAACTTTCTATTTTTTGGAAACTTTCTATTTTAGGAAACCTACTATTTTTGGAAAGTTACTTATTATTACACAGTAAGTATAATAATACATGCAATACCAGAAATACTTAATCAGATTAAACAGAATATAAGATAATCATAGTTTAAGGCTTTAAACAGTAAAACATGGTAAGAACATATAAAATAAGCTAAGACATGACATAAAACCAGCTACGTATTTAGTAAGCAGATACTTATTCATGTATGTATTTATGTAGCACTAGTGATTCGGAAGTAGGATTCCTCTCAGTTCATCTTCTTCGTTCACTGGACATAAGGTACGGATTCCCGTCCTTTCAGTATGGACATTCTTTCCTTATTAGGATTCCCCGTATGCAGCCAACTGTTTTCCCGTAGTATAAGTTATGTGTTTGATTGCTTATGTTTAATTAAAATTACCTATAGCCATATACATGCATGACCAGTTTCACCTAGTTATGGAGGTAGCATAACCATAACATTAGAGGCACTGATGTTATGACTTCACCACGTCGGAGTGATTGCTCGTGGCGTCCCTTCAGCTTTTGGCCATTTATTTATATTTATCATGTGGGTTGTATGGGTGCATCCTAGTTACATGTTTTTATTCAGGATTTAATGGTGAATGTGGTGTGTGCCTTGCATCCTTCACAAGGAGCTGATCCCTCCTACCCAGAACCAGTATATTAAATTAGAGGCAGCCCCTCTAATTTGCATGATGAGGTCACCCCTCCAAGTATTCATGCACGGTGGATTTTCATGACCTATATTGGCTAATGGTAAAATACGTTAAACAGTTTTCATAAGATAAACATAAGGCTTTTCAAACTATAAAACCAGTTTTATGAACATGTTCCAGGTTTTCCAGGACTTATACATCTCTGCTGCTATTAAGTCTCTATTATGTTTTAGTCACTTATACTATGTCTATATCCGTGCACTGAGCGTTTTGCTCAGCCGTTACTTTCCTTTCCATGTCCCAAAACGGCAGGTACCCTAGGAAAGACTCGAGCATTTGGAGGACGTGCGTAGGATGGAAGCTGCTAGAGACTTCTTTTCCTTTTTGCCTTCATATACTTATGCTTTATTAGTCTTTCATTCATTTCTTTTGCTATATTATGTTTTGGGCTTATGTTTGGGAACCGATGTTTGATTCCGGTTATCCCTATGGTCATGTAATGTTTTATACATTTATCCTTGTATGCTTTGATGACACGCCATAATTAGGCGTGACATTTCATTATCAAAATGGGGTGTTACAAACATAGTGGGATTGCCACTATTTTCATTATCACCAAAATCTATAACTTCTTGTGAAAATTCCTTGCAAACAACGTCAATCATATCAACGAGGTTTATGGTTGCAACGGAATAAACATGAGAAATTTGAGAGTTTTGAGTTGCGTTTATAACAAGTTCCTCGTCGTTGAAACGTAAGGTGATCTTTCTAGCATGAACATCAATCAAAGCCATAGACGTATCTAAAAACGAACGACCTAAAATGAGAGGAACTTGAGGATCCGTAGGAATATCGACAACGATAAAGTCTACCGGATAATAGAACTTTCCCACTTTCACAAAAACGTCTTCCGCCAATCCACATGCGGGAATCGTGGGATGGTCGGCCAACTCGATAGACATTAGTGAAGGAGTAAGATTAGGAAGATTGAGCGACTTGAAGATTGCAAGTGGCATCAGGTTAATACTAGCACCAAGATCGGCCAAGGCATAGCATTCTTCCATATCTTGGATTGCACAAGGGATCAAGAATTTACCGGGATCACCGACTTTTTGAGATATGCGATTAAGATAAACTGATGAACAACTAGACAATTGTTGCAATTTCTCCTTATTGTTCAACATACTCTTAAAGTTAGCGGCAAATAGAGGCATCATGACCAAAGCATCGACGAAACTCACATTAAAGTGAAAATCACGAAACATTTTCATAAAAAGCTCAAATTGGTAATTGTTGCGCTCTTGACGTTTCTCCATTCTAAGTCTCGATGGATAGGGCAAAGGTGGTGTGGGTTGAGGCATAGGCATAGCCTTTTGAATCTCGGGTTCCAATGTTGGTAATGGGTCAAGCGTAGGTGTGGCATGAGCGGTACTTCGTGGGATTTGGACATGCTCCTTTTCGACCACCACCTCGGGTTCTTCCTCAATTGCATCCTCTGTAGGAGCAATTGGTGGAGGAGTCGGTTCCTTAAGTGTCTTACCACTACGTGTGGTAATCACTTTCATCTCACCCTTAAGGTTCGATATGGTGTTACTAGGAAGACTACTTGAAGACGGTTTGCACATAATTGCCTCAAACATAGATGAAATTTTATCCTCAAACATGGATTGCCTCTTCTAGGCCTTAATCATTTCTTGCTTAATTTCATGTTGCCCTTGTTCCATTTTTTGTTGGTTTTGTTGTAACCTAGTTACATTTCCTTCCATTTTGTTTGTATGGATTTTAAGCTCATTTGCTAACTCATTTTTCAACTCTTTCTTCAAGTCGTTCTTAAACTCGGATCTTAGGCTAATGATTTCTCTTTGAATGTTGTCAAACCTAGCATCGTTTCCATTAGCGTATTCAACAAATTCATTTGGAAGATCTTTCAAAGTTTGCAAACTCTTGTTGTTGTTTTGAAAATCACCTTGATTTTTGTTTGAAACTTGATTATTATGTGACAATCCGTCAATTTATGGTTGATATTTTATTCTCAATATTTATTTGAAAACATTATTTTAATGTTACAATATGAACTCACTTATTTTTAGGAAGTAATTTGGATTTACGTCTTGAAGTAGCATCGACTACGTCTAAACCAGAGGATTCAACGTTACGTGCTTACGTTTACATACACCGTCTTTGGTGACAGTCCGACATTTCAGAAAATAAATTTGTCTGTGAATATTATTTTGAGATTTTAAATTTGTGTTGGTTCATAAACTCACAAATTTACGAGAAGAGATTAGGACTTACGATTTTTATTTTAACGTCCTTTACGACTAAACCGGAAACCCTAGGATTACGTATTTACGTTTTCGAACTTCGTTTTTTATGAGACAATTTTTATTAGATTCGTTTTGTGCCGTTGATTCATAATTTATAAAAACGTTTTCGTAAAACGACCCGATGGCACGCAAATCGAGGAAACTAGAATCGAGGAGTACCCGTAAATAAATGGGGATGAGACAAGTGGGACACTTGTCCCACCCCCACTCAAACCGGCCTAACTAGTTACACCAACACCTTGAGTGTCAAACTTTACTTAACAAGTTTTAACAATTATCATTGTAAGCTTACAATGTAATCTACTTTCCCCACTAACTAGTCAAAACTATGGTTAGCTAAACCACTTCCCACACACACACCATGAAAACAACTTAATCTTTCTCTCGTCTCTTCCATTTTGGCCGTCCCTCATCTCAATCAAAACACCCCATTCATACAAATTTTAACCACAAACATATGTTATAATTAACATATGTTAATCTCTATTCAAAAAGATGAAGATTGGTGCAAATTATAACATCCAAGGAGGAGTATTCATGGTGTCTTGGGGGTGATTTTCCACAAGGAGTTTATGAAGATTGGTGGTCTTGAAGATGGTCATGGTTATTCACAAGTTTCTCCATCAAAAACCTTGTCCAAATCATAACCTACATCAACTTGGTGGTATAAAGATTGTCCTCCTCATCCTCTTGTTATTTTTGATTATGAAATCATGTATTTTATTTCCTATTGTATATGTATATGATGATTATATGATGATAAAAGTATTGTGTGGGAATTTGGTGTTGATAAACATGATTAAAAAGGTGAAAAACTATAAAGAACAAGGCTAAAATCTTGCTTAAAAGTGATGGCTGTATAAAACAGTAAAGAAACATGTCATGAACTGATAAAATGATGAATTAGAACTAATATACAGTAAGCTATGGGTCTTGTACACATGTGAGAGTTGGCCATGCAATGGAATCATTGTAATGAGTGAGATATGATCAAAACAACTTTAGGGTACAAATCTGAGTTTACTGTTTTGGACGATTTTTAGAAAATACTTAGAAGATGATTCAACAGTAGCTATACAAGAGTTAAATGGAGCACATATCATTTAGTTTATGTGATAAAAATTTGAGCTTCTATCTCCATATAGAACTCTAGATATGGCAGTTTTGGTGAAAGTGAAGATAAAAATCAGATTTTGGAAATTAAAGTATAATACTATTATATAAGCACTCAAAATTTAATAGTATAAAATATAAATTAAAACCCACTAACTTATATAATACATTTATATAAATATGTACAATGGTAAATAAGTGGACATTTTATAAAAATGGTAACTTGTTAAGTTTTATAAGTTATAAAACTATAAACATGATTTTTACGATTTTTTCGGCTAATACCGTAAAATTAACGTTTTTGTTAAATAAAACTTAGATGGTTGGACCCGTCTAATGTAAACTTTATTAAACTTATATACTGATATATAAACATGTATAACAAGTAAAAACCGATAAAACCCGAACTATAGGACATACGGACATTAACGAGCTAAGTGAACATATTGGACTAATAATTGGACTAAATAAGTTAAACCCTTATAAAAAGAACTTATTGGACTTAACCCATTTAGGCCCAACTTGTAAAGTTTAGATACTGATAATATAAGTATAACATGGATTGATACAAGTTAAAGAACTTATAATAAGTTTATTGGACTTAAAACGCGTAAATAGGTAAAACTAGTAAACTAGTAAAAAGATACCAATACGTAAACACTAAAACGAGTTAATGAGAATATGTAAACCCACTTGATCATCATATATAAATAATCATCATATCTATACATAATTGTTATTTTCATAAAGTCATTGGACATGAGACTAAGACGAGTATTATTTGTCTAGGTTTCCGTGATTGAAGCACGTACCGTACGTCTGAATTGCCGATAACCCGCCTTTCCATATCAACGTGAGTTCATAGCCTCGCACTCTTTTAAATGTTTTATGAAATGTTTTATAAACCCGCGAGGGAGATAACATGTTAGTTTTTATAAAATAGGACACCATTTGTCCCGATTGTTTGTTTATTGATTTGGACCCGAATGATTGTATGACCCGAATGTATGACCCGATAAATGATTAAAGGACCCGATAGATGAAATTAAATGGATTATTAAAGTTAGGTTATGTCACTAAAAGTCCCATTAGCATGAATTGTGAACTACCGGGATTTGGTAGACGCTTATGCATTTAATAGTACTATTTGGGGACGATCACCCCAGTTCGCGCCTTGACGGTTGATCCCCGTCGTGCCACATTGATTGGTAAGCGAATTTATGTATGAGAAGATTTCCATAGCGTGACCTTTGTGACGACACGCTACTTTAGATGGGCAAATTGAGTATCGGGTTAGCTACCCGTTGTTGGTTTAGTAAGGTAACAATGTCATGCGGCTTATAATAATCCAAAACTAATGAAATACTACTAGACGCTCTGAATTACGATGTATTGCCTGACTAGCAATACAGGGTCATACTATTGATATTATGTTTGTGTTTTGGTTTGCATAACCATATTCATATAACGGTTTTTATTTTTATACAACGTCATAAGACGTATTGTATGATATTTTTACGACATTGGCTCGTATAATGATTTTTAAGGCAAATGCCTATATTATGATTTTGATAAAAGATTTGTATAAAATGACTTTGGCTATTTTATGGCCCATTACAATGATTTGTACAAAAATGATTTTCAGTAATAATTTTATACTGATATTATATTGATGGATTTTATTAAACTCTATGAATTCACTCGGCGTTATCGCTGACCTTTTCTTTTAACATGTTTTATCTCAGGTACTTGAAGGTAATTCTCGGGAAGACGACAAGAATTCATGACCCGCACTTAAACAATATTTTCCATTCAAATACTTTGTAAAACTTTGCATGAAATAATATGACTTGGGACCGATGTAACTTTGATGTTTATGAATGGAAATGATTTATTATTAAACGACGCGATTTTTATGCATTGTCTATGATGTGAGTAATGTGTTATCCCGTAACACCAACGAGTCTTCCGCTGTATTGAGTTGTATAAATTTGGGGGTGTTACAGTTTGGTACCAGAGCTCTCGTTATAGAGAACGAAAGATTTTTTTTAAACTAAGGTTTTGAATAAAACATTTCAAAATCTTTTAACCGTAAACATTTTTCTAAAAATGTCTAAAAATCTTTTGACTATAACGGTGCCGAAGAATTCCCGAGTTACCGACAAGGCCAGACTGAGAAGTGTTATTTTAATATATATATAACTTGGATTATATATATGATGTAATTTGATTACATGATTGTTTGATGATTATTTTGATATTTATACGAGTTATTTATACGACGTAGATTGTCACAAGAAACCCTAACTTCCCTAATAATTAATCGAAGCTATTCTCGTAGGAATTCTAGCTATCCTAGATCTAAACCAAGTTGTTAATATTCATGATCCCAACAAATGGTTGATATTCGTAGAAATGTAGATATTAGTTGATTGCGATATTGAAAAAGGATTGGCGAGATTAAATCTGATATCGATGTCATGACGATCTTTTCTTATAGAGTGGAGTTTGACAAAACGTTACCACCTAGAAAGATGTCATCTGATTCGTTGTCATCCAGTTCTTAAATTAAAATAGATAGGGTGAATGTTGCACTTGAGGCTGTCATTGGAACCATTACCCAAAACCCTCATGCACTAGTACCTTTCCGAGAAGTCTAATTGAATGTATGAGTCATCTCATACTAGTGACTCATTTGATAATTGTTGTTGTAAGAGCTATAGGATTGGAAATTAAGTGTTGATTCATATCAAGCTTTTATTGCCCTTTTAAGGTTTATAAATAAAGTTGAAAGTATTGGAGAATGAGGTAGGATATCGCATTGAGTATAAGTTGATTGAAAACTTGAATAATGTAAAATTTAACTTGTATGGAATAAGAAATTGTTAAGAGGAAGTCGTTAAGTTCTGTGATTGAATTATTAGGTTTTAAATTATTGTTAGTTCGTGTTAAGTGTTGTTCCTAGGCCATTGTCCACTAAAGAGGATGCCCAGTGTCCAAGAAATAAATTGAAGAAATCTTCTTCTGAATTGGGACCGATGGATCTTCCGGGACATGTGGAACACCTAATGACTCTTGTAGATTAGTATTCATTGTGGTATCTTTTAAAAATAATCCCTAACTTAACTGAGACATCAGTTGGTAAGATGAGTTCTGAGAATTGTATGACATAGTGACACATAAAGTGTTACGGTACAATTTGACTTGTTTGTGATTAATGAAAAGACTACCTTTGATTGCTAAATTCTACATGTATCGATGTTATCTATCTTTTCTTGCTTGTTCCTAATGTTCGCATTAGTGATGCAACCATTGAACAAGTACTCATCTTGATTTGAGTTACGTTGTGAATCATTCTTCGTGAGTGCCATCGAGGTCATGAACCTCATGATTATTTGGCTAAAGCTCATTTCCTATTATATTGTAGTTAGTTCTTGGTGAACGACTCTTCATCACTCTTTTGCAGATCATTCATTGTTTTTATAAAGTTAAAACGGTATCCTTTGAGAAAATTTAATTTTCATCACTATAAGGATTATTCAAAGTGAGATTTATAAGTGATTGTTATCGAAATAAAGTTGTTTATAAAACACCTTGGAAAACTTAATTGTTTTCATAACAAAGAAAATCTTTGTAAATTTATTATTGATTCTTATTTAAGAATTAAGCATGAAAATGTTTTTATTATAAACACGATGATAAAATTTTGACGAACTGAGTATTGCATCGTTAATCTTGAAATTGTATATAGTTGTGCGCCTACATACAATTTGGAATGGACCATGCAAGGCTGATTAGTAGTCATCATAAAACTAATGAATAAACACTACATTTTCTTTGAAGATTGTGAAAGATTAAATTTTATGAGATCTGCAAGAAATGAAAAATAAGGACATAGTGTTACCTACAATGTGCCCGTACTATCTATTCTTCTGAGTCGAATTTACTCATCTGTGGAAATTGTCTTATTTGACAATTGACAATTCTTTCTTGTCCAATTCTCCCGTAGTGAGATTCTTAGGAAAAGTATTTGATTACCGAGTGTTGATACCCGACTGGATGTATTGACGTTCTTATCATTTCTTTTGATTTGATTTCATTTGAATGATCTGGGTAACGATCCAAGGAGCTTTCGAATGCGTACTCAAATTATGAAAACATGGGATATATTCATATTCGTTAAATGTTTTCGTCTGTATCTGATTTGAAATTCTCTCGCGTAGATTATGCGTTGACCTTACTCTTTTAATAGTAGTTGTGTCTCCAGATATCCTTGAATTTGTGAAGGATTATGAGTTATTATTAGACTTTTGAGAAGTTCACATCTTATCGACGGCAATAAAACTGGAAAGTTGATAGTGCCAGTAGAATGGATTGATTGATTATGACATGACGACATTGTCTTAATTGATGGGAACTCGAGCAGAATTCCCCTAAATGATAAGATGTTGATTATCAAAAGTGATCTAATGATTCTTGATGGATGATCATATCTTGTATTTAGACTTGAAATTATACCGTGAATGATTATGAATTAGTCATAGATATTATAATCTAGAAAGAACTTAAAATAAATGTATTAAAAGATGTTTATGTTATTTGAAATCTTAGGAAGTATTTGTTGATGAATTACCTAGACTTTCGCCATTAAGGCAAGTAGAATTTGGTATTTGATTATATTTCCGGTGTTGCACCTGTGGCTTGTGCACTGTACGCCAGCACCATCTAAATTAAAGGATACCGTACAACTGAGAGAGTTGTCGGAGAAAGATTTTATTATACCAAGCCTGTCATCATGAAGAGCTATGGTGTTATAATTCCTTATATTTATAGATTATTGTGATTGAGTAAATTGACAATCAAAAACGATATCCATAACTCGAAATGGAAGATTTGTTCGATCATTTACAAGGTTTTAACGTATGTTTTAAAGATTTGATCCACGGCATGGTTATTATCAACTTCGTTTCCGCGAAGAAGATTATCTATTCCAATCACTACATCCGGTACTTATAATGAACATTATGAGTTTCACGTGATGTCGTTTGGATTGACTAATACACATGTAGTATTCATAAATATGATGAATCACGTGTGTAGGCTGTAATTTGATAAATTCATGCTCGTGATTATTAAGGACCCTTTGTTTGTTTATAAGAATAAGAATGAGTTAATAATTATTTATAGATTGCCCTGAACTGGCCGAACAATGAAAACCTGAACCTTGAATAATTAACATGTGATTTAAGACTTAATCATTTATATTAATTGACCATGTGATTAAAAGATAATGGAATCTATATTGACTCTTCAAAAATTAAGAGCCCTTTTAAGATTTTTAGCTTTACCAAAAAGAAAGTGCAAATATGTTTTGACAAATGTTTTAACAAAGGATTTTTAAGGGATTATTCCCTTATACACAAACCATTTAACTAAACTTCTGTTTAGGGGTAAATGTTTGTGTATACTTCTAGACAACCTAAGAAGGAATGAGGAAACCATTTAAACCATGACTTAAAATTTGAAACGACAATTTTTGCTTTTCAACTAAGGAAATTTTGACCAAAATATAACCAAAGATTTTTACGAATCTTATTAATTATTTTTGGATAAATAAACAAAAATCTTGTTAATTAAATTCAAATTTATTTTGAACATTTTATATAATTGGTCGAACTAAGAAATTTAAAAAATTTTACGTTTACGTTTCATAAAAATTTAATAATTATTGTTAATTTACATGTAATAATTATCGACGCTTTAGACGTCGGATTGAGTAAAACAGATAAAGATAATAGTAAAGATGAAACTGAAATATAGAAGATATGAAGAAAGAATTTTGAATAAATATGGTTATGATACTTATTTCACCAGGAAAGTGAACGTAATTACTGACACATTATGTATAAAAGATAAAGAACCAATTAGGACACGTTCCTTAGTAATGACTGTGCAAAATAAATTGTTGAACAATTTAAAATAAACGATATTTGTAAAAAGGATAATATAGATAATAAAAGGGGTTCGCAGCTAATATGAACCATTAGAATTGAGAAGCTGATAGCGTTAAAATGTTTTAAAGACCACTTAAGGTAGCCTAAATATGAGGGATTGTGAGATATAGTTATGTTAGAATTTGTAAGTATAAGTATTCTATTTATGTCATTTATGACTAAAAGTATCTTTGTCTGAAGAAGTTGTACTAATGACAAATTATGAAGGCAGACATCGCCTCATACATTAGTAAACGTCTAGCTATTGCAAAGGTCATCATCTGAATTTGATTCGATTTGGGTCATCGTCGACAGACTGACCAAATCTGCTAATATCATTCCCGTTAATGATAAATGCAAAAAGAGTTATGTAAACATAGTGTGCTTGTATCAAACATCTTTATCAAGATCCTCGCTTCGCATCGATTTTCTAGAGATTTGCTCAAAAATCAATGAGAACGAACCTTGATGAGAGTACTATGTACCACCCCAAATCGAAGGGACGAGGTAAAGTAATGATACGAAGTAATATAAGTGCTGTTTTATGTTTGAATGATTGACCTTTGGTAATGAACCGTATAATCGTTTTCCTTTGGAAGGATTATCATTGATAATCATCGTATTAGGATTGAGATCGAATCTTGTTAGAATCTAAATATTAGAGCATCTGTAAGCAAGAGTTGAGGGGAAGACACCCGACATACACCCATTGTGAGTTGGACATGTCTTTTAGGTTTAAGGTTTCCTATGATGGCGAACCTATCCTTGCAAAATACCCGACCCGCGAGATCTGAAATGATTGTTGAAATTTGGATTTCATTATTAATTGCCGATAGTGGGCAGGAGGTTATGTGAATATGAAATGTAGATCTTGAAGTGCCAAATGGGTAGCGAAGTTATGCCAAAATTTTTAACCTTGGAAAAATGAATTCATGATCTGACAAATCATGGGATATAAGTCCCCGTTGTATGGGACCATTGAGATGATATAAAAGATTGGTTTGAAAGGCATATAAGTTGGATCTACCCTAGGACTTCAAAGACTGCGTGAATTATGTTTCGTATATCGAACTTGATGGAATATCTATCAAGTGAGAATCTGATTATTCTTAGTAGAGCTTAGATCGGCGAAAAGTTGCATTCATCAGAAACCCGTGAACATCATGGATAGAGAAAGTAAGTCAACATTAAGCCTGATCTTATTCCCGTAGTTATGTTTGATGAAACTCGCGTATTGTAATGAATTGCACTTGTGAGAAAAGACCGAATGTGGAGGAAATACCCACATGGCTATAACTCTATAAGAAGCGAGTAGTAAGGTAAGATGATCTTTGAGGACAAAGATTCTGTTTAGGGGTAAATGTTGTGACAATCCGTCAATTTATGGTTGATATTTTATTCTTAATATTTATTTGAAAACATTATTTTAATGTTACAATATGAACTCACTTATTTTGGGAAGTAATTTGGATTTACGTCTTGAAGTAGCATCGACTACGTCTAAACCGGAGGATTCAACGTTACGTGCTTACGTTTACATACACCGTCTTTGGTGACAGTCCGACATTTCAGAAAATAAATTTGTCTGTGAATATTATTTTGAGATTTTAAATTTGTGTTGGTTCATAAACTCACAAATTTACGAGAAGAGATTAGGACTTACGATTTTATTTTAACGTCCTTTACGACTAAACCGGAAACCCTAGGATTACGTATTTACGTTTTCGAACTCCGTTTTTGATGAGACAATTTTTATTAGATTCGTTTTGTGCCGTTGATTCATAATTTATAAAAACGTTTTTCGTAAAACGACCCGAGGGCACGCAAATCGAGGAAAATAGAATCGAGGAGTACCCGTAAATAAATGGGGATGAGACAAGGGGGACACTTGTCGCACCCCCACTCAAACCGGCCTAACTAGTTACACCAACACCTTAAGTGTCAAACTTTACTTAACAAGTTTTAACACTTATCATTGTAAGCTTACAATGTAAGCTACTTTCCCCACTAACTAGTCAAAACCATGGTTAGCTAAACCACTTCCCACACACACACCATGCAAACAACTTAATCTTTCTCTCATCTCTTCCATTTTGGCCGTCCCTCATCTCAATCAAAACACCCCATTCATACAAATTTTAACCACAAACATATGTTATAATTAACATATGTTAATCTCCATTCAAAAAGATGAAGATTGGTGCAACTTATAACATCCAAGGAGGAGTATTCATGGTGTCTTGGGGGTGATTTTGCACAAGGAGTTTATGAAGATTGGTGTTCTTGAAGATGGTCATGGTTATTCACAAGTTTCTCCATCAAAAACCATGTCCAAATCATAACCTACATCAACTTGGTGGTATAAAGATTGTCCTCCTCATCCTCTTGTTATTTTTGATTATGAAATCATGTATTTTATTTCCTATTGTATATGTATATGATGATTATATGATGATAAAAGTATTGTGTGGGGATTTGGTGTTGATAAACATGATTAAAAACGTGAAAAACTATAAAGAACAAGGCTAAAATCTTGCTTAAAAGTGATGGCTGTTTAAAACAGTAAAGAAACATGTCATGAACTGATAAAATGATGAAGTAGAACTAATATACAGTAAGCTATGGGTCTTGTACACATGTGAGAGTTGTCCATGAAATGGAATCATTGTAATGAGTGAGATATGATCAAAACAAGTTTAGGGTACAAATCTGAGTTTACTGTTTTGGACGATTTTTAGAAAATACGTAGAAGATGATTCAACAGTAGCTATACAAGAGTTAAATGGAGCACATATCATTTAGTTTATGTGATAAAAATTTGAGCTTCTATCTCCATATAGAACTCTAGATATGGCAATTTTGGTGAAAGTGAAGATAAAAATCAGATTTTGGAAATTAAAGTATAATACTATTATATAAGCACTCAAAATTTAATAGTATAAAATATAAATTAAAACCCACTAACTTATATAATACATTTATATAAATATGTACAATGGTAAATAAGTGGACATTTTATAAAAATGGTAACTTGTTAAGTTTTATAAGTTATAAAACTATAAACATGATTTTTACGATTTTTTCGGCTAATACCGTAAAATTAAAGTTTTTGTTAAATAAAACTTAGATGGTTGGACCCGTCTAATGTAAACTTTATAAAACTTATATACTGATATATAAACATGTATAACAAGTAAAAACCGATAAAACCCGAACTATAGGACATACGGACATTAACGAGCTAAGTGAACATATTGGACTAATAATTGGACTAAATAAGTTAAACCCTTATAAAAATAACTTATTGGACTTAACCCATTTAGGACCAACTTGTAAAGTGTAGATACTGATAATATAAGTATAACATGGATTGATACAAGTTAAAGAACTTATAATAAGTTTATTGGACTTAAAACACGTAAATAGGTAAAACTAGTAAACTAGTAAAAAGATACCAATACGTAAACACTAAAACGAGTTAATGAGAATATGTAAACCCACTTGATCATCATATATAAATAATCATCATACGTATACATAATTGTTATTTTTATAAAGTCATTGGACATGAGTCTAAGACGAGTATTATTTGTCTAGGTTTCCATGATTGAAGCACGTACCGTACGTCCGAGTTGCCGATAACCCGCCTTCCCATATCAACGTGAGTTCATAGCCTCGCACTCTTTTAAATGTTTTATGAAATGTTTTATAAACCCGCGAGGGAGATAACATGTTAGTTTTTATAAAATAGGACACCATTTGTCCCGATTGTTTGTTTATTGATTTGGACCCGAATGATTGTATGACCCGAATGTATGACCCGATAAATGATTAAAGGACCCGATAGATGAAATTAAATGGATTATTAAAGTTAGGTTATGTCACTAAAAGTCCCATTAGAATGAATTGTGAACTACCGGGATTTGGTAGACGCTTATGCATTTAATAGTACTATTTGGGGACGATCACCCCAGTTCGCGCCTTGACGGTTGATCCCCGTCGTGCCACATTGATTGGTAAGCGAATTTATGTATGAGAAGATTTCCATAGCGTGACCTTTGTGACGACACGCTACTTTAGATGGGCAAATTGAGTATCGGGTTAGCTACCCGTTGTTGGTTTAGTAAGGTAACAATGTCATGCGGCTTATAATAATCCAAAACTAACGAAATACTACTAGACGTTCCGAATTACGATGTATTGCCTGACTAGCAATACAGAGTCATACTATTGATATTATGTTTGTGTTTTGGTTTGCATAACCATATTCATATAACGGTTTTTATTTTTATACAACGTCATAAGACGTATTTTATGATGTTTTTACGACATTGGCTCGTATAATGATTTTTAAGGCAAATGCCTATATTATGATTTTGATAAAAGATTTGTATAAAATGACTTTGGCTATTTTATGGCCCATTACAATGATTTGTACAAAAATGATTTTCAGTAATAATTTTATACTGATATTATATTGATGGATTTTATTAAACTCTATGAATTCACTCGGCGTTATCGCTGACCTTTTCTTTTAACATGTTTTATCTCAGGTACTTGAAGGTAATTCTCGGGAAGACGACAAGAATTCATGGCCCGCACTTAAACAATATTTTCCATTCAAATACTTTGTAAAACTTTGTATGAAATAATATGACTTGGGACCGATGTAACTTTGATGTTTATGAATGGAAATGATTTATTATTAAACAACGCGATTTTTATGCATTGTCTATGATGTGAGTAATGTGCTATCCCGTAACACCAACGAGTCTTCCGCTGTATTGAGTTGTATAAATTTGGGGGTGTTACATATTAGCCCCTTAATTACCATAGTTTCCTTTGTTGTAATTGTTTTTGAAACCAACTTGATTGTTTCGATAGTTGTTGTTAGCATTTTGATTTGAACCAAAACCCGGTGGAGTCAATTGATTGGAGCGGGTAACTTGACCGTTTTGGTTGTAAGTTCCCGCGGCCGCGTAGGCACTCGAAGTGTTACCACCGTTGGTAATGCACTCGGAGAAATCATGACCTCCACCACAATATGTACATGAAGCCTCAACCGCTTTAACCATAGCGGGAGCACTTTGTTCTCCAACTTTGAACTCAATTAAAAGTCCTTTAAGCTTATCAAAGATTTTGTTTTCCAAGTTCGTCTCAATTTGGCAAGCATCGATGATATTAGACAAAGAAGGTGAAGCCTTACGAACACTCGACGTGCTACGAGGACTATACACCTTAGATCTATTCTCAATTATCACCAAAGCTTCCTCAACCGTTTTACACAAAAACTTACCACCCGCGGCGGCGTTTAGATAATCCCTTTCATGATCATTAAGTCCATTGTAAAACGTGTCAATTTGATACAAGTCGGAAAAACCGTGATGAGGACACTCATGTAACATTTCCTTAAACCTATTCCAAGCCGTTGAAAAACTCTCATTAAATTCTTGTGAAAATTTTGAAATCTCGTTTTTCAAATGCGTAGTCTTAGAGGGCGGAAAAAATTGGTTCACAAATTTTGAAACGAGATCCTTCCACGTCAATATAGAATTGGGTGGCTCTTTCTCTAACCAAATTTTTGCGGGCCACGCTAAGGAATACGGAAAAAGCATCATCTTAATCGAGTCATTAGCAACATCCTTAAATTTGCAAGAGGCTGTAAGACGATTGAATTGGCGGATATGGTTGTGCGGGTTGTCCTTTTCATCACAACGGAGTTTGTTGTTTTGGATCATCGACAACAAACCCGTTTTCACTTTAAAATTCTCCGCAAGGATAGCGGGAATTACAATAGCCTCTCCATAACCCTCGGTGGGTGCTTGAAGTAACTCCATCATAGTTCGATTCTCCATGGTTGGTTCCTCTCTTACAATGGGTTCGTCAATAGGAGACTCCTCACTAGAAAGATTAGGAGTAGGTGTTGACTCCTTTCGGTTTCTTCGTTTACGTGCACGTCTTGCTTGGTTGCGGGTTTGCATAAACGTCACGTACAACGAGGGGATGAGCAAAGAAGGTTCTTTTTGGTGTTTTGTATTTTTCCAATTTTTTTGTGGTTTTGGATTGTTTTTACTTTTTTGGATTTTTGTGATTGTATTAAGTAGACCAAAATCTACAAATCTCCTCCTTAATCAAATCTCTTGATTAAAGAAGCCTCAAGGAATGAAAACGATCACGTGAAGTGAACGCCTTCGATGACTTTAGAACGTTGGTGGAACACCAAAACGTTCAAGAGGGTTTAATCAATGAACCAAGAAAGTATATATGATACTTAATAATACTTTGGGCGGCAAAACCCTCGATTAGCTTTCAATCTCAAAATACTCACAAGCAAGCGGGGAAACGAGGCGGCGCGAAGCACTTAAGAGCCTTTTTCCTTGGGGTATATTTTATAATACCCGCCTTATACCCACCTTATAGTTTGTATTTTTCAAACTCGAGCTTCACGAAAGTATTTATCTATTTTTGCCTTTTCTTTCTTGTTTGAGATTCGAATACAATGATTGGGTAATGACCTCCAAGTCAAGGTTGTGTTTTCACACTTTTGGAGTACTTGTGAATTTATTGTTCTACGTATACAATATATTAATAATATTCACACAAAAAACGAAAAACCGATAATACGTATTAGTAGAATGCTACTAATACAAATAGATATTATGGCTATATATAAAAACAACAATTGCCAAATCAAAATACAACACGCCTCCCCTGCAGCGGCGCCAAAATGATAGTTGTAAAAATACGTCTTTTAGGAAAAAGAGCATAATTAGGGTAAGTATTAACAAGTGATTTAGGAAAACCACGAGTTATGACCCAAAGTCGGGATCGTTCTCAAGGGGGCTTGGTGTGTATGTTAAGAGATGATTAATGATGTGATTATGATTATGAGAAAAGAAAATAGAAATGAGATAAGAAGAGAGTGACGGTTACGATGACGAATTAAACAAAGACGATATGGTCGTACACGTAAAACCGTAAAAAGTGACAAAATTAAAAATTTATCCTAAATAATGTAATTAGAGTTTATAAAAAATCAAAAATCACTCAAACCTTTTATTTAATTAAATAATAATTTTTTAATGCTAATTAAAGCCCAAAAAATCAATTTAATTAACAAAAAGCCCAAAATGAGATTTTTTCAATTGTAAACCTCTAAAATGACCTAACTTAATTTAAAACTATTTTTGAAAATTTTAAAATTAATAAAAACTATTTAAAACTAATTAAAAACTATTAAAATTTAAAATAATTATAAAACTCAATCTAATGACAATAAAAATATTCTAAAAGTTGTAAAATTCCTAACTTAATGTGTTTAACCTAAGAAAAATATAAAATCTTGAAAAATCTAAATTTTAATTTTTAATAATAAAATAACAATAAAATAATATTAAAAATCCAAAATTTATAAAAAAATCTAAAAACTTGCAAACTAGCTTAATTTAACCTAATTAACACCGAAATGAAGTTGAAATTACAAAATACCCCTAATGGGCCCTCCAATGGGCCAATGTCCAAAAGAGACCCTTATTGGGCCAAAATAAGCCCAATAAGAAAAATGTTTATAAAAATGGCCCAAAAGCTCTTATCTGACTCAAAATTTGATTCTGGACACATTTTTTCAAAGGCCCAAAAGCTGAAAATGTGATTTAAGTTGGCTTATTTCAAACAGCTTATTCTTAATGGGCTTTTTGACCCATTAAGCTATAAGCTGATGCCATAAGCTCAAATTAGACACACAAGCTTCTTTTGAGTTACTTAAAACTTTTGTAAAAAGAAATTTGAAAAATGTCCAAGGAATAAGCCTGAAAAAGCAATAAGCTATCTTCACAAAACGACAAAATAGTCGTTTTCGAGTTCTAGGCCACCCCAAGAGCTGATTCAAGTTTCAAAAGCTTTTAAATGACTTAACTAAGCTTAATCAACAAAAAGTTTTCAAATAATTTCACTCAATAAGCTGAAATAAGCAAATAAGCACTTCTTTAAAAGTCAACTTTATGAGTTTTCTATCAAAAAGTCAAAGTCAAGGTCTGATAAGCTCCAGTTCAAACAAATGGGTCAAATGAGGAAGATTGATCACAAAAAGTAAGTTGTTGCAGGTCTAAATAAGCCAATATGGCTTATTAATAAGCTAACTGAAAATTAACACTAGCAGGGGCTAGTTTTGGTGTCTGAGAAGTGGAAACTTTTTCCACTGCTTGACTTGTTTGACTATTTGTCTTTTGTGACTTTTTTGTGGATCAAGTTACGCAAATGAACCCAAATGATCAGTGGATCATAAGGGGAGTCAATAACAACAAAGAAATCACAATCACAATCAGCCAATTTGTACAGTTAATTCAATTAAGCACCAGACATGCACCAGACTTTGAACAATAAGCAATTAAGCACTTATAAGTTGTTTTAGCAAATTTTAGCCAACAAAATTGCACCAAAAGCATACACAAGCTATAATAAACTTAAATGAACAAGATTAAACAGGTTTCATGCAATGATACAAAGTATAGATCAATATTCAAGCACAATAAGTTACTGATGAACACTAACACAAGCAGATTTTTACTTTGCTGATGCACTTGACCAACAAGACAAATTCAAACACTCAGATCTATCACATATGTTGTATAAACAATGATTTGACAACTTTCAGCCCTAAGCATGCATATATTCTAGATATTACCAAAATCCTAGGTCAAAAACAGTCAAAATCAATGAGATATAGCACAATGTTTGATTCAAAGGTTTAAGCCCAATAACTTGCAGCAAATAGCACTCAACCAAGTAGATAACATATATAAAGCACAAACACAAACTTCCAACAACACGATATCAACTTATGATCTTAAACAGATTAACCCAAACACCCCTTTAAATTTTCAAATCAAAAATTTTCAAATCAAAAGTGTATTCCAAGGTTACCCATGCCCAATCAAACACATAACAAGTATAATATGCAGTATTGAACAAGATTAGACCACAAAATCAGCAAGAACACAAGCAACACACAAATTCACCAAAAATCCAAATTTTTAACAGATTTTGAGTAGAATGGTGTGTACCTCATGGATGTACATCCACACCCACGAATTTTGAGCTTATGTGCTAGCAAGAACAAGCACAAGCTTCCACAATAAAGCCTGCTAAGAGTCAACAAGATTAGAAGCACAATATCAAAAACAGAAAAAGTGAAAATCCTTGATTAATGCAACCTTAGTTCCCCACACTTGATTATCCCCAAGTTATAGGCTTCACCACACCTTGATATCACAATATCAGGATGCTATGATTAGCTTTATAGCCCAAGAATTCCAAGGTTTGAACAAGACTTAGCAAAATATCAAGACTAATGGAAAATATGCAAACTTTTGCACACTCCTTTGAAAACAGGTTTTAAGATCAAAGATTAGTAAACATCATGTGGGATATATAAATCTTGCTTATGTTTTAGAGAGAGAAAGAGATAGAGAGATGGTGAGAACACACACACTTAGAGAGAGAAAGTGAAAGAAAAACACTTTTCAACTATGTGTAAAAATGAAGAACCACACACCCTCTCCATCTAAGGAGAGGGTTTATATACCCAAGCCCTTGTCATGGGCTTGGGCTTACATTTGGGCCGGCCTACACATGTTGTAGGCTAGGCTTTGGTTTGTTTGTTAAATAAAGATAAGTAACTAAACTACGAGCTATTACATGGACTATTGTTGGAGTGACCGATCCTTCTTAATACGTAAAACGTATTTCCAACAATCTCCCCCTAAGGGAGGTCACTCCAAACAAGGGCATTACCCAAGTTACAATAATAAGATAAACCTAGCATACTATGCTTGTCTTGAGCTCGTAGTCTTCGTCTTTCTTTTTCTTTTTCTTTTTAGGTGAACATGCTGATGTGATCATTGATATCAATCTTGAGCATTAATCTCTTGCCTTGATCTTGTGCATCCATCACTTGTGATCTTCGCCTCCTCGTGACCTCACGTCCCACATACTTATACCTTAGTAATTCTTGAAAGCTTCAGAGTTCGATACAGCGGAAGACTTAACTTTTAGGCTTTCTTGAATTAGATGAGGTATTAAGTGCATAAAGTATAAGCATGCGGGGACGACTTCTTCTCATTCCGCAACGCCGCCATCTTCAAATGCCGCAACATAAGTAGACACGAACGAAATGGCTTTGAACATTTCATTCTAATTCAGTAGCATTTTACCTCCGGTCGGTGAAGACCGTTGGACGATATAAAATATCGTACTTGTGGCAGGTAGATTTAATTAAAAATCTCCTTGACGAGATTTCGCGGGTAAACCCGTTCTCTTTACTCGACCGTCTAAGCTGACTACGAACGTAAAGAGTCAATCATTTGGATAAAAGTATCTGCATGATTGAAGCCGTCAATTCTGATTCCTGGAACAAGTTTGATTCATTAAAGAATCGCACCATCATTGCTTTCCAGTTGTCACGAGCTTGATTCATATTGAATCTTGCAAGTTACCTACCAAGTGCTATTTGATGTTAACACTAGAAGGATTTCCACTCATCACTGTGAACACTAAGGTATCACTCCGAGTGTTCTGGCAAGATCACTGAGATTTTGCGTAGAGGCCTGGAACGTCTTTAAGTTCAGTTAAGAATTAAACCACTGTTGCTTTCTAGTTATCACAAGTTTGATTCATAAAGAATCGCACAAGTCACCTACCATGAGCTTTTTGATATTCGCTCAAGAAGGGTTTCCATCTTCATTGTAAATACTTTCGTATTACTCGGATGTTCAGGCAAGATCATGAAGATTTTGCGTAGGACTCTTAAGATCTTTCTTACTTTTCACAGTGTGTGAAGAAGCAAGGAATTATGAAAGTGTGTCCTAATGAGATATTTAATGATCTCAAATGGCTCTAGACTCGATCGTGCATTTTGGATTTTAGTGATCGGAGGCTGGAGAGGAGTGCCACCTTTTCAATACCAACTTATTCGGAGTGAATAAATCAATAGATAATGCGTTGTCTCCGTGTGATTAAAACAACTATCTTTTAAGAGATATCTGACTTAGCTGGGATGGGTTGTGCATTGCATCACTGGGTCCATGATGTCTATCTTCAATATTAAGCATCATTAAAATGATCTCAATAGCATATGTGTTGACCTGGTTTATGTCTAAATTTGTAAGGAGGGCTTCTTTCTTTACACCCTTTATCTTTACAATTCTTTTTCATTCTTTAACCCCTTCAATGCTTACCAATACGTCATAACTAGCACCTTGTTGTGATTGTTCCAGTACTAACTTAAGTACTTGGTCGGCATTCAGCTACGTTCACAATCTTTCTCCATCTTTCCTAAGGACTACTATTTCTAGCTATGGAATGTCCTTGGGAAGATTCCTCTGGTTCTGGAAGAATCATTGGACTTAACATATCCTACCATCCTTATGTCACCACAATCTTCATCGTCGTGAAATAAATGGGTTTTGGGTAAGTATATGTCACCATGAAAATCCATTTTGATATGCAAATCCGTTTTGCTCCCCCTTAACATATGCCACGATATTCGAAAACATTTCGCATATGTCGGGATGAGCCAGCACATTAAGTCAAACCATTTGTGATAATATCCCATATTAAATCACATTTTCTCCCCCATATTAAAAATAATAACCCAATCAATGTTTTTAATATCAATTGATTTAATGAAGTTTTAACAAAGGTTTTGGGAAGAAAAATGCAAGTCTATTTTATCTTCATGATATCAAACGTATGAGATATGATACCGATTTGTAACATGATCACATATTCACCATATTAGAAAAGAATTGACAAGGTTGGACCTGATAGATGAGAACATCATATGATAAGATCAAATGGTTCTTGTCAGCATATGTTGGTCGCCTCGTCACGTCTGAAGTCATCTCTTGACACCACATGTACGATTGGTATTGTTGTCTTGACACCAACTTGTGAACTTGGCACGTTCGGTATCGAAGATTCTGAATGCTTGACAATTGCTCCCCCTCAATTGTTGACCCGTGTTCTATCGAAAGAGTTGTAGTCGTCGGTTGAGTAGTCGCATCGTCGAGTATGTAGATAGCAATTGTAGATAGCATGGTTGTAGAGACGATAGCTTCATAAAAATAAGACTTCTCTTGTTTTAACAAATAAATGCACTGAAGCGTAAATAGATTTGTGTTAGACCAAGTTATAAAGTAAACTTGATCCCTTACAAGGTTTTAAAGTAAACCTTGCCCGAGAAAATGAATTCTCGTTGTTAGCCAAAGCTTTCATAAGAAATACTTGACTTTAATATGAAAACCGGGTTGCAGTCAGAAATAACTACAAGCCATATAGGCATGCTTTATGAAATATTTACAACTTTTGTACGAACTCTATTTATGGCGCCGTGTCGATATTAATCAACATTTCTAAGGCCGTAAATATTATCGTACCAAAAGACATGCCTTTGAAAAGTAAAGTAAAAATATTTTTGGATTTTTCTGAATTTTTCAATTTTTATGGTTTTTATATGGTTTTATATTTTTGTATCTTGCTTTTGTGGATAAAAATATAAACAATATATACAAATGATCACCAAGGATACGGAGAATAGTTTACCACCACTATTCTTTCGCTTCATCTGCTAGTTCCTTAAGAGTCTCAGGCGAGAAGGTTCTCAGTCCTAGCTTGTCGGCCAAAAATTCAATTCGAGCGCGATCTAAAGCCTTCGTGAAAATATCCCCCAATTGATACTCAGATCGGACAAAGTAAAGCTCTATTACTCCATTTTCCACTTGCTCCTTGATGAAGTGGTAGCGAATATCAATGTGCTTCGACCGGGAGAATTGAACGTTGTTGCAGCATAAAGCTATTGCACTCTTGTTGTCACAGTACATCGGAATCTTGTTGAAACCTAGACCATAGCGGTTAATTGCGATCTCATCCAAAGAATTTGAGCACAGCAACCGGACATAGCTATATATTCTGCTTCCGTACTTTAAATTGCAGCGCTTTTTTGCCTTTTCGATGCCCAACTGATTAGTCGATCTCCTAGTAGTTGCAAAGTTCCACTCGTGCTACGCCTTGTATCTTGACAACCCGCATGATCCGCATCTGCATATGCCATAAGTTCAATCGAAGAGTCCTTCGAATACCAAAGTCCCCAATTAATGGTTCCTTTATGATATCGAAAGATCCATTTCACAGTAGCTAAGTGTAACTCAGTAGGCCTAGTTTGATACCGAGCACACATACATATAGCAAACTGAAGATCAGGTCGACTAGCTGTGATATACAGAAGAGTACCGATCATTCCACGGTAAAGTGTCGGATCAACGGTAACTCCATGTGGATCTGCATCAAGCTTTGTTCGTTCCACCATTGGAGTATCCACGGGGTCGCAAGATTCCATCTTATACTTCTTAAGTGATTCAAGGGCATACTTGGATTGATTGATAAAGATGCCTCTGGGGCTCTGAGATATCTGAAGACCTAAGAAGAACGATACCTTGCCCATCATTGACATCTTAAACTTGGAAGACATGAGTTTCCCAAATTCGTCGGATAAGGTTTTGGTCGAGGCTGCAAATATAATATCATCAACATATATTTGTACCATAATCATATCTTTACCTCGTTTCTGAATGAACAGCGTGGGATCCACCTTGCCTTTAGCGAAGCCTTGCGTAATGAGGAATTGTGATAATAGATCATACCATGCACGTGGAGCTTGCTTCAACCCATAGAGAGCCTTCTTAAGCTTGTACACATGATTAGGATATTTAGGATTCACAAAACCATCCGGCTGTTGAACATAGACCTCTTCCTTGATTTCACCATTCAGAAATGCCGTCTTCACATCCATCTGATAGACGATCATATTCATGTGGGTTGCATACGCGAGGAATAGTCTAATAGCTTCCAAATGGGCAACAGGTGCAAAGGATTCCATAAAGTCGATGCCCAATAATTGCTTGTATCAACGAGCTACTAGTCTAGCTTTGTTCTTCAATATTCCGCCTAACTCGTCGAGTTTCACCTAGTAAACCCATTTCAAAGTGAGTAACTGCACTTGATCCGGGCATGGGACAAGTTCCCAAACTTCAAAACGTATGAATTCATTAATTTCTTCTTGCATAGCTTCTATCCAACAGGATTGAGTAAAAGCTTGTTGCCATGTCTTAGGTTCAACTTGTAACACCCCATTTTGGAAATGGAATATTACGCATATCATGGCGTGTCATCAAAGCATACAAGGATAAATGTCTAAGCATTATTCAACCAAAAAGGAAATACCGGAATCAAACATCGGTATCCCAAAGTAAAGCTCATCACACACAAACATAAATACTGTAAAAGGAAGGACGAAACAATGTCCAAAGCAACTGTATCAAAGTAAAGGAAATGCATAAAGTAAAGAAAGACAGTAAAGCTTCCAATCCATATGCACCTACGTTTGAGATCTACGAGCGTCCCTGAGTACCTGCCGTTTTGGGAACATGAAAAGGAAAATGGCTGAGCAAGACGCTCAGTGCACGGATGTACAATAAAGCATGATATAGGATAAGCATGTAACATATAACAGCGGAAGACTAAGTACTGAGTAAACTGGTTAAGTATCATGAAAACTGGTTTTATAGTTTGAAAAGCCTTATGTTTAACCTGTGAAAACTGTTTAACATATATATACCATAGCCCATATAGGTCATGAAAAGGTCACGTGCATGAATACTTGGAGGGGTGACCTCATCATGCTGATTAGAGGGGATGCCTCTAATCAATATACTGATTTGGGTAGGAGGGATCAGCTCCTTGTGAAGGGTGCAAGGCACACACCACATTCACCATGATAAACTGAATAAAACATGTAACTAGGATGCACCCATACGCCCCGACTGATATAATAATATGGCCAAACTGAAAAGGGACGCCACGAGCAATCACTCCGCCGTGGGGAAGTCATAACATCGGTGCCTCCAATGCTATGGTTATGGTACCTCCATAACTAGGTGAAACTGGTCATGCTTGTATATGGCTATAGTTTATGCTAAATTAACATAAGCAGTTCAAAACAATAAAACAAATGCTGGGGAAAACAGTTGGCTGCATACGGGGAAATCCTAATAAGGAAGGAATGTCCATACTGAAAGGACGGGAATCCGTACCTCAAGTCCAGTGAAATGAACAGAAGAAAGACTCCTACTTCTGGATCACTAACGCTACCTGAATACACACGTGTATAAGTATCGATTCACTGAATACGTACTGGGTTCTGTGTCTTGTTATAGCTGATTTGGTATGTTTTAGGTCATGGTTCACTGTTTAAAGCCTTAAACTGTGTTTATCTTGTATTCTGATTAATCTGATTAAGTATTACTGTTGATTCATGTATTATTATACTTACTGTGTAATAATAAGTAACTTTCCAAAAATAGCAGGTTTCCAAAAATAGAAAGTTTCCAAAAATAGAAAGTTTCCAAAAATAGAAAGTTTCTAAAAATAGAAAGTTACCAAAAATAGAAAGTTTCCAAAAATAGAAAGTTTCCAAAAATAGAAAGTTTCCAAAAATAGAAAGTTTCCAAAAATAGAATTTACTGCCTAAAATAGATTAGTTTCTAAAAATAGAAAGTTTCCAAAAATAGATCAGCTGCCTTAATTAAATAAGTTTTCATATATAGAAGGTTTCCATAATTAGATTAGTTGCCTTATTTAATTAAGTTTCTATAAATAGAAGTTTCCATAATTAGAATTAAGCTGATTTCATAAGCTAACATATAAGTCTAAGTGTTATAAGCTTACTACTTAAGTCATATGATATAGTGTATAGTTTAATTATTATTTCATGTATTTTAATTAAACTATAGGTTAAGCATCTTAATTAAAGTGTAACATGTATTAATTAAAATGAAATGAAATACTTAGGTTAAAATGTGTATTATTATTAATAATAATATAACCTAAGTCATGTCTAAATTAATTAATTATAGGCATGTTTTAATAATTAATTAATTATAACTTATAACATAAAATACTTAGGTTAATTTAATGTCATGATAAACTAATAATTAAAATAACCTAAGTCATGATTTAATTAATATTTCATGTTATTAATTAATTATATCCTAAGTTCATGATTCATAAAAATTACATGTAACATAGATCATGATTTTAACCAACGAACCGTGAATCGGGTATGAATTTGACACCGTACCCCGGGCCAAACCCGGGGCACCCGTGTCCCCTTGCTGCTGTGGGTCCCACATGAGCCAACCAAGACCAATTGTGGTCTTGGTGGTGGCGGCAATAGCAAACCAAACCCCCCCTCGGGTTTGTTTTGCTAGGCGGCTAGAAACAAACACCCCTTTAAATCATTCCTTGATTTTATTTAATACTAAAACATGTTAGATCAATGATTAATTATCTTGTTTTCATAAGAAAATAAATAACATGTTCATGAAAATAAATCAAAGATCAAAAGAATCAAAAAGAATTAAAAAGAAAGGTTAGAAAGGTATACCACTATGTAGCTTGGAAAAAGGATGAACAAACACGTATTCTAACACTTGTTTTTAAGATCAAAATCAATCAAACACCCACTTATGGTGGTGTAAGGGTGGCGGCACAATAAGGAGAAAAAGGAGAGGAGAAAACTCTTTTTAGGGTTTTATGTTTATTTCTTGAAAAATGAAAATGAAAACATGTTTTTACTTTTACCCCCCTTAACTTGAAAAGTCCATAGGCTAAGCCCATTTCATGCATGTGTGCCGTGGGTATGGGGGCCCCACATGGGGTACCCGTACCTTTCTCGTGTCCCGATGTTTCGTGTTCGTTCGTGGTTATACGTGCTCGTGTTTAACGTGTTTCTGTTTCTTTTAACGTGTCGTTTATCGTAAACTCCACGCTCGTGAATATATTCTGAGTATTTACATAATTATTTTAGTTAGTATTTTAAATGGTGTTCATGATTTAATTATGTTCACGTGATATATTATTAACTGTTTATCATGGGTTCGTACGTAATCGATACTTGTCATGACATACACGTATGCACTTGCTTGATTATTAGCACATGAATGTGATCAATACTACATGAGGTAAGTTTTAATCTAGAACGTACGATCTTAAGGGCACTATTCATGGTAAAAGCATGCGGGTTTTACAATTCTTCCCCCCTAAAAAGAATAATTCGTCCCCGAATTATAGATAAAGTAAGCTGAAAAGAAGTGACATACCCGAACTCAAAATATGAAGTGAGGGTAAGAAGCCCGGATAGACTCCTCTGTTTCCCAAGTGGCTTCCCGCTCGGTATGGTCCCTCCAAAGGATTTTAACGAAAGGAATCGTCTTCCTTCTCATGACTCGTTCTTGCCTGTCGAGTACTCGTTCGGGTTCTTCTACAAACGTGAGATCTTCACGTATCTGTTCCAGTGGATACTGAACCATGTGAAGGGGATGATAATTGTACCCTCTGAGTAAGGACACATGGAACACGTTATGCACGTGCGATAGCTGAGGAGGTAACGCCAATCGGTAAGATACTTCGCCGATTCGTTCAACGATATCAAATGGTCCGATGAACCGAGGACTGAGTTTTCCCTTGATCCCGAAGCGTTTAACACCACGTGCCGGCGAAACCTTGAGGAAGACGTGATCTCCCACATTAAAATGTATGTCCCTACGATGCTTATCGGCGTAACTCTTCTGGCGTGAACGCGCTTCCTGTAGTTTCTGTTTAGCTACCTCAATCTTCTCGTTGGTCATTTCTATAATCTCTGGTCCTTCAAGTGTTCGCTCTCCCACTTGATCCCAGCAAGTTGGAGCGCGACACTTTCTGCCATACAACATTTCGAAAGGAGCACATTTGATACTTGCGTGCCAGCTGTTGTTGTATGCAAACTCAACTAAACAGATGTAATCGTCCCAATCACCTGTCCATTCCAACGCACACGACCTTAACATATCTTCCAATGTCTGAATTGTTCGCTCCGATTGTCCGTCCGTTTGAGGATGAAAGGCTGTGCTCAGCTTCAGTTGTGTACCCCAAGCTTTTTGCAGGCCTTTCCAGAATCGCGACGTGAAACGAGGATCTCTGTCTGAGACGATGCTAGAGGGAGTGCCGTGGAGTCTCATGATCTCCCTTCTGTACGTATCTGCGAGTTTACTTACCGGATCTTCCATGCGTATCGGTAAGAAATGAGTTGATTTGGTGAGTCGATCAACGATGACCCAAATAGCATCGTGCTTCTTCTTGGTAGGCGGAAGACCGGTAACAAAATCCATGGTGATTTTGTCCCACTTCCACTCTGGAATATCCAACGGTTGAAGGAGACCGCCAGATCGCTGATGTTCAATCTTAACCTGCTGACAGGTAAGACATTTGGAGACGTACGTGGCTACATCCTGTTTCATACCACTCCACCAAAAGTGCTGTCTGATGTCATGGTACATTTTTGTCGACCCAGGATGTATAGAAAATGGGGAGCTGTGAGCTTCAGCTAACAATGCTTCCCGGAGTTCTGGATTGTCAGGAACACAAAGTCTCGTGCCCTGCCAAATGATACCGTCTGCGTCCATTCTGAATTCTGTCTGCTTCTCCAAATTCTGAATTATCGCCCAAATCTCTCCATCATCCTTCTGCGCTTCCTTGATCCTAGTCAGTAACTCAGGTTCTACTGTAAGATTCGCCCAGTATCCGTGCTGCCCACGTACCATGATTTCAATGTCAAGCCGCTCCAAGTCCCTTATGTTTTGTTCCTTGATCTTAATGCCGTTTATCATTCCGGACTTTCTGCTGAGTGCATCTGCTACTACATTAGCTTTCCCGGGATGATACTGTAGGTTAATATCATAATCCTTCAACAGTTCCAACCATCTCCTTTGTCTCATGTTCAATTCTCGCTGTGTGAAGATATACTTCAAGCTCTTGTGATCCGTGAAAATGTCGCATGATTCTCCGTATAAGTAATGCCTCCATATCTTTAATGCGAACACCACTGCAGCAAGTTCCAGGTCATGTGTAGGGTAGTTTTCTTCATAGGGCTTAAGCTGCCGTGAAGCATACGCGATCACTTTCCCATGTTGCATGAGAACACAGCCCAGTCCCTTCCCCGATGCATCGCTATAGATCTGAAATCCACCTGTACCAGATGGGAGAGTAAGAATAGGTGCAGATACTAACTTCTGCTTTAGGTCTTCGAAGCTCTTCTCTCGATCTTCCGTCCAGACGAATTTCTCTCCTTTTCGCATCAGTTTGGTGAGAGGCAATGCCAGCCGAGAAAAGTTCTCCACGAATCTTCGATAATATCCAGCTAAGCCTAAGAAACTGCGGACTTCTGTCGCTGATGTTGGTCTTGGCCATTTAGTGATAGCCTCAACCTTCGCTGGGTCCATAGTGATCCCTTCTGCTGATACAATGTGACCTAAGAATGCCACCTTGTTTAACCAGAACTCACACTTGGAGAATTTCGCATACAGCTGCTTCTGACGAAGAATCTGTAGTACAGTACGGAGATGATCTTCGTGTTCCTCCGTGGACTTTGAGAATATCAAGATGTCATCGATGAATACAATGACAAATTTATCAAGGAATTCATGGAAGATTCTGTTCATCAGATCCATAAATACTGCTGGAGCGTTAGTCAGGCCGAATGGCATGACTACAAACTCATAATGGCCATAGCGGGTACGAAAAGCAGTCTTGGCAATATCCTGCTCTTTAACCCTTAGCTGATGGTAGCCTGACCTTAGATCGATCTTTGAGAAGTGTTTGGCTCCTTGAAGTTGGTCAAACAGATCGTCTATACGTGGCAGTGGATACCTGTTGCGGATGGTAATCTTATTAAGTTCACGGTAGTCAATGCAAAGTCGCATGCTGCCGTCCTTCTTCTTAACGAATAAGACCGGTGCGCCCCATGGAGATGCGCTCGGTCTAATGAACCCTCGTTCAAGAAGTTCCTGCAGTTGGTCCTTCAGTTCTTTTAGCTCAATGGGAGCCATACGATACGGAGCCTTAGAGATTGGCTCAGCTCCTGGAACAAGGTCGATGTTGAACTCCACTTCTCTTGCAGGTGGTATGCCTGGAAGTTCATCTGGGAAAACGTCTTGAAATTCTGAAACTACTGGTTGATCCTGAATCGATGGGGATTCAGCATCCATGTCATGAACCATAGCGAGATAACCTTCGCAGCCATGTGACAGTAATGCACGTGCTTGCAAGGTAGATATGACTTGTACAGACCGTCCGGGTATGAACCCGTTATGGATGTACTCTGGTGCATTAATGTCGCCGAAGATCACTCGATAAGAGTGGCAGTCTATGGTAGCATGGTGCTTGGATAGCCAATCCATGCCGAGAATCATATCGAACTCAATCATGTCTAGAGGAAGTGCATCTACTGCACGAACTTTATCGTCAAACTCTAAAGGAAGACTCTTGTATACATGAGTTATTAATACAGAGTCCCTCAGAGGCGTGGAAATGGTAAGCTTAGTTTCTAATGGCAAGGGAAGTGTCCTGATGTTCTTTGCATAAGTAGTGGAAACAACTGAATGAGTGGCACCCGTGTCGAAAAGAACACATGCAGCCTGGCCGTACATATACAAAATTCCAGTAATGGTACCTGTAGATTTGTTTGCCTGATCGCGCGATGTCGTGTAGACACGCCCAGTGGTAGGAGGCGGTTTAGTATCAGCATGACCCGAAGTACCCTCCATTTCACCCTTACGGCAATCTCTCATACGATGGCTAGGGAGGCCGCACTTGTAGCACGCGTCGGAGTCACGACGACATGGGCCAGGGTGTCTGCGATGGCAGGTGCTGCAAAGAGGATGAGTGAATCCTCCCGCAGGAGTCCTTGCTTGCTGAGGGCCTGCTGATGACAGAACGTGTTAAGAATAACGTATATGCACGAGTATAGGACGTAAACGTCGTAAGATGCTTACCAGTGTTAGCTGAACGGTTGGGCTGAGAACCCCTGTGGTTCTGGTCCCTTCCGTTACCGTGGTTCCTGGTAGAGATTAACATAGTGTCAGCATGAGAGATATAACATGAAATCATAAGAAGATGCGTAAATAGTAGGACCTGCTGTTGTTGGACTGTCCCGCATTGTTACGGTAATTGTCATTACCGCTGCGCCTTTCCACAACAGAACGGTCGTTAGAGTGACCGTTTCCTTTGGGCTGATTGGGCTGCTGCTGAGTAGCCGGCTGAGACCGGTCCCTAGTTTTCTGCCTGGAAGATACAGTTTAAGAGATGATTATAGAACATGTAACGATAGGATGCGGTCTGGTTAACGCTAGAACATGAAATGTTTTTACCTCTTGTCGGGTCTTTCTGCTTCCCCGAACTCATCACGTTCCTGCAACATCTCGAGCTTTCTTGCTGCGTCAGCCACTTGTGCTACCGTATTGAACGTAGCACATACTAGATTGTTCGCAACCGAGGTGCGAAGTGCCCACCTAAAATGGTGTGCCTGCTCCTCAGGAGTACCAGCCGCTGCTCCTAGAAAACCAGCAAGGCGAAGAAAGCGCTGCATGAATTCGTTGCTATTCTCGCCCTGTCTCTGACGTATCCCGTGGTATTCACGCTTGAGTTTGTCCTGTTCTGCTTTAGGAAAGAACTGTTCCATCACTCTCTCCTTGAATTAGGCCCATGTCAAACCAGCGACCCATTCATCACCTCCTTCTGACTGTGTCAAAGCTAGCCACCAGTTGAGTACATCGCCTTCAAACCTGTAGCACGCCAATCTTGCCTTGAAGGCGGGGTCACATCCCATAGCATTGAAGATTTTCTCAATGTGAGTCAGCCAGCTTTCAGCATCGCTGGGGCTATCAGTCTTTTCAAAAGCTCTAGGACGGAGCTTGTTAAATCGTTCCAACCATACTGCTAGAGTCACTGGGGGAGGAGGAGGAGGAGGTGCCTGATTCTGTGGCTGCTGATTATTCGCAGCTTGGACTTCAGCACGAATGTCATTCCTCAGTTGAGGAAGTAAGGCTTGCATGGCAGCCTGAATCGCAGCATTGAGCTGCTCTTGCTCGCGTGTGAGAACCATCTGACAGTATAACATAAACATATGATTAACAGTTCAAACATAAAATATATAAAAGAAAAAAATTTTATGCCAAAATTTCACGAGAAAAATTTTATGCAAGAAAATCTTTGTATGAATGCATGATGCAGTTTTATGAAAACTTTTGATGCTCGAGAGTGAACGCCTTCGGTCAGTTCACTCAAAATAAAAGACATATCGAGGGGACGCCTATGGGTCGGTCCCAAATCTAAAAGTTTCGATAAAACACATGCGACTAAATAGGGCCAGTCCTGTACCAACCATTACTTAGTCAAAAACCCTGTAACAATGACATGTATATGTATGCTTAAAAATGATGAATGCATGAAAACAATTGTCAGTTCTAGGAAGACCGTAGTGACTACCCACTAATCACAGGTCATATTTGAGAGCCTACAGGTCGAAACCTTGGCTCTGATACCATAATTGTAACACCCCATTTTGGAAATGGAATATTACGCATATCATGGCGTGTCATCAAAGCATACAAGGATAAATGTCTAAGCATTATTCAACCAAAAAGGAAATACCGGAATCAAACATCGGTATCCCAAAGTAAAGCTCATCACACACAAACATAAATACTGTAAAAGGAAGGACGAAACAATGTCCAAAGCAACTGTATCAAAGTAAAGGAAATGCATAAAGTAAAGAAAGACAGTAAAGCTTCCAATCCATATGCACCTACGTTTGAGATCTACGAGCGTCCCTGAGTACCTGCCGTTTTGGGAACATGAAAAGGAAAACGGCTGAGCAAGACGCTCAGTGCACGGATGTACAATAAAGCATGATATAGGATAAGCATGTAACATATAACAGCGGAAGACTAAGTACTGAGTAAACTGGTTAAGTATCATGAAAACTGGTTTTATAGTTTGAAAATCCTTATGTTTAACCTGTGAAAACTGTTTAACATATATATACCATAGCCCATATAGGTCATGAAAAGGTCACGTGCATGAATACTTGGAGGGGTGACCTCATCATGCTGATTAGAGGGGATGCCTCTAATCAATATACTGATTTGGGTAGGAGGGATCAGCTCCTTGTGAAGGGTGCAAGGCACACACCACATTCACCATGATAAACTGAATAAAACATGTAACTAGGATGCACCCATACGCCCCGACTGATATAATAATATGGCCAAACTGAAAAGGGACGCCACGAGCAATCACTCCGCCGTGGGGAAGTCATAACATCGGTGCCTCCAATGCTATGGTTATGGTACCTCCATAACTAGGTGAAACTGGTCATGCTTGTATATGGCTATAGTTTATGCTAAATTAACATAAGCAGTTCAAAACAATAAAACAAATGCTGGGGAAAACAGTTGGCTGCATACGGAGAAATCCTAATAAGGAAGGAATGTCCATACTGAAAGGACGGGAATCCGTACCTCAAGTCCAGTGAAATGAACGGAAGAAAGACTCCTACTTCTGGATCACTAACGCTACATGAATACACACGTGTATAAGTATCGATTCACTGAATACGTACTGGGTTCTGTGTCTTGTTATAGCTGATTTGGTATGTTTTAGGTCATGGTTCACTGTTTAAAGCCTTAAACTGTGTTTATCTTGTATTCTGATTAATCTGATTAAGTATTACTGTTGATTCATGTATTATTATACTTACTGTGTAATAATAAGTAACTTTCCAAAAATAGCAGGTTTCCAAAAATAGAAAGTTTCCAAAAATAGAAAGTTTCCAAAAATAGAAAGTTTCCAAAAATAGAAAGTTACCAAAAATAGAAAGTTTCCAAAAATAGAAAGTTTCCAAAAATAGAAAGTTTCCAAAAATAGAAAGTTTCCAAAAATAGAATTTACTGCCTAAAATAGATTAGTTTCTAAAAATAGAAAGTTTCCAAAAATAGATCAGCTGCCTTAATTAAATAAGTTTCCATATATAGAAGGTTTCCATAATTAGATTAGTTGCCTTATTTAATTAAGTTTCTATAAATAGAAGTTTCCATAATTAGAATTAAGCTGATTTCATAAGCTAACATATAAGTCTAAGTGTTATAAGCTTACTACTTAAGTCATATGATATAGTGTATAGTTTAATTATTATTTCATGTATTTTAATTAAACTATAGGTTAAGCATCTTAATTAAAGTGTAACATGTATTAATTAAAATGAAATGAAATACTTAGGTTAAAATGTGTATTATTATTAATAATAATATAACCTAAGTCATGTCTAAATTAATTAATTATAGGCATGTTTTAATAATTAATTAATTATAACTTATAACATAAAATACTTAGGTTAATTTAATGTCATGATAAACTAATAATTAAAATAACCTAAGTCATGATTTAATTAATATTTCATGTTATTAATTAATTATATCCTAAGTTCATGATTCATAAAAATTACATGTAACATAGATCATGATTTTAACCAACGAACCGTGAATCGGGTATGAATTTGACACCGTACCCCGGGCCAAACCCGGGGCACCCGTGTCCCCTTGCTGCCGTGGGTCCCACATGAGCCAACCAAGACCAATTGTGGTCTTGGTGGTGGCGGCAATAGCAAACCAAACCCCCCCTCGGGTTTGTTTTGCTAGGCGGCTAGAAACAAACACCCCTTTAAATCATTCCTTGATTTTATTTAATACTAAAACATGTTAGATCAATGATTAATTATCTTGTTTTCATAAGAAAATAAATAACATGTTCATGAAAATAAATCAAAGATCAAAAGAATCAAAAAGAATTAAAAAGAAAGGTTAGAAAGGTATACCACTATGTAGCTTGGAAAAAGGATGAACAAACACGTATTCTAACACTTGTTTTTAAGATCAAAATCAATCAAACACCCACTTATGGTGGTGTAAGGGTGGCGGCACAATAAGGAGAAAAAGGAGAGGAGAAAACTCTTTTTAGGGTTTTATGTTTATTTCTTGAAAAATGAAAATGAAAACATGTTTTTACTTTTACCCCCCTTAACTTGAAAAGTCCATAGGCTAAGCCCATTTCATGCATGTGTGCCGTGGGTATGGGGGCCCCACATGGGGTACCCGTACCTTTCTCGTGTCCCGATGTTTCGTGTTCGTTCGTGGTTATACGTGCTCGTGTTTAACGTGTTTCTGTTTCTTTTAACGTGTCGTTTATCGTAAACTCCACGCTCGTGAATATATTCTGAGTATTTACATAATTATTTTAGTTAGTATTTTAAATGGTGTTCATGATTTAATTATGTTCACGTGATATATTATTAACTGTTTATCATGGGTTCGTACGTAATCGATACTTGTCATGACATACACGTATGCACTTGCTTGATTCTTAGCACATGAATGTGATCAATACTACATGAGGTAAGTTTTAATCTAGAACGTACGATCTTAAGGGCACTATTCATTGTAAAAGCATGCGGGTTTTACACAACTTCAGTGAGAAAAGCATCAAATGACAAAACAGTGCACTTTCTTGTAACTGACTTCGTGTGGATACCGGACGATTTGGGTCACCAATAATAGAATCTATAGGATGATCCTTTGTCCACTTGCTGTCATGTTCACGAATCCGTGGATTGGAGTAGAATGTAGTAGGAGCTTCCTCTGAGGTGGATGACCCGGCTTGATTAGGGTCGGGAATTGGTACACCAAAGAATGGAAGTTCACGCATTTGAGCGAATTCCAAATCGTGATCATCATCATCCTCTTCATCATCAATAGGCATGACATGGGTAGTTGAAATAGGTGTTGGTTGAGAATTACTTGGTGATGGTATATGTTGACCAAATGTAGGTGCAGACGTATCTGATTGTGCTTCGGTTGCTGGAGCGACAACTTCGGTTACCAGAGCTATTACCTCAGGTTCTGGATAAACAATGGTTGGAGGAGTAAATAATTCATCAAAGAACGGTTGAAATAACGTATCCCATTCAGTCCTAGAAGGTGGTGTAAATGATGATGAAGTAGGGTTGTTTGGGACAAGACCAGAACTAATGTTACTGGGTCCCATTTCATGAAGTGCGGGTTCAGAGCTGCTTTGCTCAGAAGCCATTGTTGTCAGCTCCTGAAAATCAACATTCATAGTTTCGAGGATCTTACGAGACTTACGGTTGTAGATTCGGTATGCCTTCTTTGCGGGTGCGTAACCAATGAAAATACCAATATCAGCCTTTGGTTGAAGTTTTCCCAAATTGTCACCATCATTATTTGGATAACAAAGAGAACCAAATACATGAAAATATGATAAATCTGGTACTTTTCCATGGAGAAGCTCATAAGGTGTTTTACCATGGCGTTTACGAATTAGTGACCGGTTTTGGGTGTACACTGCTGTAGATACTACTTCTTCCCATAAAAACAATGGAGCCTTTGCGTAAATTAACATCGTTCGAGCAGCTTCCATAAGTGTGCGATTTCGCCTTTCAACGACACCGTTTTGTTGTGGAGTGCGTGCAACGGATTTTTCATGAGATATGCCAACTTCTTCGTAATAATCACGCAATATTTGATTCATAAATTCGGTTCCATTATATGTACGAATGCGTCGGACAGTAGTGTTGAGACGCACTTGAATCATCTTGAGAAATCCGATGATGAATTTAGGTGCCTCATTTTTTGTTGTATGAAATTTCACCCATGTAAACCGAGAGTAATCATCGACAATTACGAGGATGTACTTTTTGCCACTAAGACTTTCAACACGCATTGGTCCACAAAGATCCATATGCAACAGATAAAGTTTCTCTTGGTTGGTGTCTTCCGTCTTGGGTTTGTATGATTTCTTAGTGCTTTTCCCCATTGTACACGCGGAACACAAATGATCCTTGTGAAATGAAAGTTTAGGAAGACCACGAACAAGTTCGTTTTCGCCAAATGATTAATAACGTCAAAGTTAAGATGAGATAACCGTCGATGCCATAACCAGGACTTAGTCTTCGATGCTTTGGAGAGAAGACATACGGGAGAAGCGGCCATCATGTCTTGTAGAGACAAAGTATACAAATTATTCCCTCGAGTACCTTTCAATAAATCAACCCCTTCCAAATTACGTATGAAGCAGGTATGCTCTCGAAAAGAAACTTCTAGGTTTGCATCACAAAATTGTCCCACAGAAAATAAGTTGTGACCGAGACCTTACACATAATACACTCTTGAAATTATAACATTCCCAATATGATATTCACCATAACCCATTATCTTTGCGATATGATCATTACCAAATCGAAGCGTACCAAGAAACTTGCTGACGAAATTTCTGAGTTGAGAGCGATCTCCGGTCATATGCTTGGAGCAACCGGAGTCCAAATACCAGAGAACAATTTGGACCACCTGTTTTTAACAACAACAGTAGACAATGCATTGGAAACTATTGGTTCCCCGAGTGTTAGCAGATACAGATAAAATATTATCAGAATTGCTAACAGGTTTGTGACCCTTAGATTTCCTGCGTTTTCTAATGTGAGTTTTAGTACTAACAGGTTTTACTGTTCCAACTTTCTTAGGTTTTGGATTATTCGCGGGCACTACAGTGGGAGTAGACCTATTTAATGGGCACTTGGTTCCTACAGTAGTATCGGTGTTCCTAGTTAAAGGACACGCTTGTGTTTTGGTAGCCTTGGTACTCCTAATTAAAGGGCACGCTTTCTTCGCTGTAGTGGGAGTGATCCTAGTTAAAGGGCACGCATTTCCTACTATAGTGAAAGTTATACCAGTGGGGCGCCACAACCAACCAACTTGGGTTAACACCTTCCCAGTCGGTTCCCATTCTAATCCATTTTTCCGGGCATGCATCTCATTCACATGGTCAATAAGGCAAGAATCATGACGAATAGAAAACATACATTCATTGCAATTCCAACATTTCAAATTAGAATTCACACTAGGCTTAGAACGCTGCACAACCGCAGAGCCTTTAGGTTTAACTACATGATTCTTTTTATTCAAAACAGAAATAACATTCCTAGGATGGGCTTCTACTTTCTGCTTCACTTGACTACTAGATGGAGGCAAGATCCTATCATTCTTGTTTCTTTTAAGCTTAGATCTTTGAGCCTTAGTAGTGGTGCTTACTCCTGTAGAAGGCAACACGGGAATATTAGAAGCTGGTTTTGATTCCGCCTTATCTTTAGTGACCAAAGTTTGAGATGGTTTAGTCCTAGGCCCCTTATTAAATGGTGTGACGGCTATAAGGTTCCTTTTGATTACACTAGAGGACGATGCTGAGATAGTGGTTGCATTATCTACAACATTCTTACCTTTTAGAGTACGAAGTGTTTCCTTTAACTCAGCCAAGACCAGATTTTTATCACAAATTTGTTCCCTCAAATCAGATATTTCCACCGACTTTCGATTCAATTGTTCAATCAAGAATTGATTCTGTGCAGTGGTATTAGCACATGCGGACTTTACTGAATCGAAGAGTCGTGTATCTTTCTGTTTTAAGTTATCAACTTTGGACAAAATCTTGGAAAATCGATTATCTAGATCAAGTTTAAAATTCTCAGCGACCTCAAGTACGTTTACACTGTTAAGCTCCTTAGATTTCTCTATTTCTATCGGCAAAGATTTAGCAACATTGTCACTTGGCTGACTCTGTTTTGATTGTAAATTCAATCGAAAATTCTTTTCAAAGTTTGCATCATCGATATTAACACCTTCGAATGACGTTTCAAAGATTTCTTGAATAAAGTGTTGCTTGCATTCAAGCGAAATACAATGTGTTTGAATCTCATCAAAACGTTTTGAAAGCGAAGAAAATGAATCTTTAAGCTTTAAAAATTCAGCGTCAGATTCGTGACAAGTACTATCTACCACATTATTCACAGATTCAACATTATGCACAATAGAGTCATTATCAACACTTTTATTCACACAGATGGAAACTATATCATGAGACATCACTTGCTTCAGAAGCTGATCATTTTGGCGTGAAACCCGTTCTATTTCAAGTAAACTATTTTCATAAGCATCATCCATTTCATTGAAAACACGTCTAACTTCTTCTATTTCTAAAAGCAAATCTTGATCAAGATTACTAAGACAAGCTTTCACATTCTTTACAAATGGAACAATTTCGTCTCGAAACGCAGCTCTAGTGTGCTCAAAATTCCATTCACCTTCCATTATGGTCGAAGCCGTCGTACGTTCCAAAATGACCTTGTCAAAATCGGCTAAGTGTTGGTGTACCGCATTTAAGTTAACGGATGCCTTACTTACCGGTGGAATTAACTTCGTTAAATTCGTTTTGACAAGTGTAGGAGACGTACTAGGAGGGTTTTCATTTGACAAACTTTGGGGCACAAGAACTGTCAATTCAGCTAATTCCTTTTGTAAGCGAATGCGGGTCTTTTTAGACAATTGATCTTTGTTATACTGATCATAATCAATTGTATGGAATTTTGAAAGCATTTTAGAAAGAGTTTCATCTGTAAGTGACTGTGTCTCCTCAGTACTACGAACAAAAGGTGCTTCTTTCGATTTGCCAATTAGGGTCATATCATAAAGACACGGAATATATTCCTGAGCTTGTTTTGCATAACCGGGATTAGGTGGTAAATCTTGAAGACGCTTAAGTTCGAGTTCTTTAAATCATTTAGTTAAAAGATGAACCTTTTATGTGGAAGCGTAATGTTTTAAAAGCTGTTGTTCCTTGAATTTAAGAAGTTTGGTAGCATTAAATTCTGATTCAACCTTTTTAGACTCGAGAGTTTTGAAATCCATTTTAAGTTTCTGAAAATCATTGACAACCGACTCTTTTGCTTTTAATTCATTGGAAAGGTTAGCTTTTAATGATTCTATTTCTTTCAAGTGTTCAATCTTTTCAAAACGAAATTGGTCAAATTCAGAACATGTTATTTTCTCTGATTGAGGGACCATTTCAAAAGTTTTGACCTTTTCTTTATGCAACGCAAGCTCAGCAGTTAGGGTGGAATTGGTATCTACGGATTATCTGAGGGCCATATGCATTTGATCAATTATATGTTTAGGTACCATGATCAAATCATGTTGAGCATAAGCTTCCATACCCACCGTAGCATTTGGTTGAGGTTCACTCAAATGTGTAGGATTGGGTACCACATCATTTGAGTTACTAGTTCCCGAATGCTGTTCGAGGTTGTCATTTTCATGCCCAACTTGATGTTGGTTATCATCAATATTATTAGATGTGGTTGGTACCTCACTGACGACATCAGAACCATAGTGAGAGAGATTAGCAACGAGAGCAGCTTGGGCAGAGTGAATGTCATCACAATCCGAATCATATGCGTCAAGATCATCTGCTTGATAAGCTGCAATAGAAGTGGAAACGACTGCAATGCCTTCAGTATCTGCTTCCCCTGGGTCTGCAAGAAATGCTAACTCCTCTGAATCCAAAATCTTTCCCTTTGACTGAGCATCGACCAAATACATCTTCTCACGAAACCATGCATCATCCCTCCTCCTTTTCGGCTGAGTGCATTACCTAGCCATATGACCTTGTCCTCGGCAATTGTAGCAAGTCACAACCTTTTTAGGACCAATGGGGCATCCATTTCCATTAGCTTGAGAATTCACAGCTTGAGCATTCACAGTCCTTGTAGGAGGTCCATATGAATTTTGCCTTCCCTGAATAGGTTGCACTGTTACTTGACCATCTTGAACAGTAGCTTGTTGTCGAGGATTTGAAGAGGTGCGGAGCTGATTGTTTGTTGGTGGAAATCCTCTAGTTGCAACAAGTTTTGACAAGTAGGCAGTGAGATGGTTTAGAACATCAGATGGCGTATCATTTGGAGTAAAGACCGGTGCTTGGATTGGTGGAAGTTCATTAGAGTACAAAGCTTGTGCTGGTTGTGCTTCTATTGGAAAATATCCTTGTTGAGGAGTATAGCCCATTTGAGAAGTGTTGGCTTGTGATGGTGATGTCTGATATGGTGGTTGTTGTGGAAAAGATTGTTGATGAACACTTTGTTGAAATGCTTGTTGTGGCATCATTGGTGGTTGATAAGATGGTTGTTGATAGGTGTGTGGTGGTGGTTGCTGCAAGTATGATGGTTGTTGATAAGTATAAGCCATGTTTTGTTGAGAAGCATACATTGCAAGTGGATCATGAACTTGAGGTGTAGACAACCGAGCCTCGATCACATGGCACTCGTGTTGTTGAAGAAAAGCTTGAAGTTGATCCACATTGGTGTTATGCAAGTCCTTAGCCAATTTAACATCCGTCACGTATTTTTTACATTCTGAAGGAAGAGTGTTCAAATACTTGGTGTTCAATTGAAAGGTAGGAATTGCCATGCCATAGATATTGAGCTCATTCAACAATAGGGTAAATCTCAGATATTAGTGATTGAGAGTCTCCCCTGGCACATAGGCAAACTTATCAAAAGTATCATAAAGCTTACACTCTCGTTGTTGTTTAGTTAACGAGGTGCCTTGCATGAGAACACGAATTCTATCCCATAAGTCTTTGGAAACTTTATGTTTGCTGACGAGTTTATAGACATCTGGAGGAAGGGCTTGGAGAATGATGTTTGTAGCATACTTATCACATTTGTCTTGAATCTTCATATCTCCAGTCAATTGACCCGTTGTGCGAGGACGGGTAGTTGTACCTTCCGTCACTGTACCATAATCTAATGGTCCATTGAGCACCGATGCCCAAATGAGATGTCCATTCTCTTTGTTCAACATGTAAAGTTCCATTCGGGAAGTCCAATCCTCGTACATAGACTTCTCCAACATAGGTGGACGATTAGCCGTACCCGAGAGGATGGACTTATCCGTAAGAGATGTGTACTCCATTTCAATAAGTTAAGATTTACAAATATTGATCGAACAATGAGAGAAAGTAAATGTGTTTGTTGTTGTGAGTTGAAGTCGAGAAACAATGTTAAAATCTCCTAAAATATGTTCTCAAGAAACCAAAAATTCCAAGTCAAAATTACACACGATTCCCCTAAACCCTAAACCCTAAACCCTAAACCCTAAACCCTAAACCCTAAACCCTAAACCCTAAACCCTAAACCCTAAACTTCCACAAACTGCAAGTTTGTTCGAAATTCCTTTAAGAAATAATTTTTGGTTATCGGAATGTTGATCGGAATAAAGATCAGAAAGCTGTCGGAAAAAGCATATCGGAATGTCCTATCGGAATACCCTAATCAGAATACCCTAATCGGAATACCATTGTCAGAATAAACACTATCGGAATACCCTAATCGGAATACCCTTGTCGGAATAAACACTATCGGAATACCCTAATCGAAATATCAAATCGGAATGTCCTTATAGGAATGCACCAAATCGGAATCCCTAAACCCTATTCCGATTACACTGATCGGAATGCCTATAAACCCTTTTCCGATGACCTGATCGGAATAAATCCCACTTTTCTCGGACAAAACTCAACCAATACGTGATTTTAAGCCAAAAAATGATCAAAACACCCAAAAACTTTGTGTTTTTAGCCAAAGTAACAATACCAAATCACTACCACAACTATGTAGATGATTTGTATCAAGAAAAAACCATAAAAAACACAAAAAAAAATGGTTCGTGTAAAATGGATCAAAATAGGCGTATGAATCAAGAACACAAACACATAAACAATACAATCATCCCATGGCTCTTGATACCATTTGTGGGATATGTAAATCTTTCTTATGTTTTAGAGAGAGAAAGAGATAGAGAGATGGTGAGAACACACACACTTAGAGAGAGAAAGTGAAAGAAAAACACTTTTCAACTATGTGTAAAAATGAAGAACCACACACCCTCTCCATCTAAGGAGAGGGTTTATATACCCAAGCCCTTGTCATGGGCTTGGGCTTACATTTGGGTCGGCCTACACATGTTGGAGGCTAGGCTTTGGTTTGTTTGTTAAATAAAGATAAATAACTAAACTACGAGCTATTACATGGACTATTGTTAGAGTGACCGATCCTTCTTAATACGTAAAACGTATTTCCAACACATCAAACAATAATAAACAGATAATAAGGTTGGCACTTGATTTTTCTTCACCAAATTCAAAAACATTTCATTAACTAAATATATGATTTACAGATTTATGAACAATAGAAAATTCAAGAGCAAAAACTAATGGACTGAGTCCCATGCCTTTAATAGGCTACAAATGTTAACTAAGAAAGCTAAAAACGAAACCCTAATGCTTGGTGAAGTCCCAAAATGCCCTAGAGGGTTTTGAAGTTAGCTTGATCATGTGACAAGTTCTTGTTTTGTTGTGGAGCTGGCATATGTTGGAATGTAACCAAGGGCTCACAATGAGCTTAGAAAGTAAGCAAGAATCATGCACGTTGGATGACTGGTGGAGTTTTGGCAGCTTCTTCTTTTATGCAGCAGGGGAATCTTGTGTAGGACTGATGGGTGATGTGGCAAGTATTTTCAGGGTTGGGATGTGATTAAGAGGTCATCAGTCACTAATCTGGAAGGTTTTAACACTTAACTATTTGTAATTAAGAAAAACCTAAATCTAGTGATGAATATGAAGAACAAGTGTTTGATCCGGTTTTGTGTTTAAATGGGTGTTTAGCGCCACATTTAACAAACTAATCAGATTAGTTTAAGTTAGCTATAAGTGGGAAGTGATGTGGCGCCATGGTGAACTCTGATTGGTTGTAAGGAGTAAGTAGGGCACGTGTCAAGCCCCCATAGGTCTAGGTAAGAAATGATGTCTGCCCATTTTGGTCCCTTATCTCTCAAAATTCTTTCACTTTGTAAATAAACACAATAAATCCGGATTCCCTTTGTAATGACGTTTTCATTTTCACACTTTTGCCCCAAATACTTTTCCAAAGTATTTTCAGGGGTATTTCTTGCCATTTCTTGATTCTTGAAGGACTGATTTGGCATTTTCTTCATAGATAATGGTCTTGACTTGTTTGTTTAACTTCTTAGAGGACTGAATTTGGCAAGTCATGATTAATGAGGGACTATTTTTGCCATTTCATCAAAGTCAAGGGTCCTTTTGGTAATTTTGATATTTTAAAAGGACCAAACTTGTAATTTCTTGAAACTTGAAGTCCTTCATGGTATGTTTGACTTTGAGGAGGATAATATTGACATTTTAGTTTTGTTGAGGGACTAAAATTGCCAATTCTTCAAAGTGGAGGGCCCTTTTTACAATATTGACAAACTTTAGGTACCAATCTTGTAATTACGAAGATACAAGGGTATAAAGTGTTAGTTCTTCAATATTGGAGGACCCTTCTTCATAAATCTTCAAATCTTCAAGGGTTAGTTTTGGAAAACTCTTCATTAGGGCTTGGTTCAATGTGCGGCTTCGTTTCTCGTGTTCGTTTTTGTATAATTCTTGTGATCTTTTGTCATTTTCTCAATATCCGTACCTAAAATAAACAAGCAACAAACACAAGCATATATTTGGCCAATTTCATGATATTTTATGCATTTAAAGCCCTTTTGGACGATGAGACTATGTTTAAAAGCAGTCTCATCACAGGCATATAATTCAAAGTCCTAGATAGAGGTTCCAAGTCAAATAACCAATTTGGACCACTTTCAGGATCACTAGGTTTACTTTCTAAAAACCTAACATGTATCTTTTCAAGTATACGTTTTTCTTTCTTAAGGTAAACTCTATATCCTCTACTCTGCACAGAATAACCCATGAAGTAGCCTTCATCACCTTTAGCATTAAACTTACCTAAGGCATCACTAGTATCCAGCATAACTACATGACATCCAAAAGGTTTAAGAAAATCAGTATTAGGTCTTCATCCCCAAAGTAACTCATAAGGTGTTTTGTTGTGAATCTTGTTGACTAGTGCTCTATTCTGAACATAATAAGCTGTATTCACAGCCTCAGCCCAAAAAGCAATGGGAAAGTGAGCATCAGCCAACATAGTCCTAACTGCTTCTATGAGGGTTCTATTCTTTCTCTCAGCTACCCCATTTTGCTGTGGGGTTCTAGCTACACTAAATTGTCTAGTAATCCCTTTCTTGGCACAAAAATCATCTAACAACTTATTTCTAAACTCACCACCATTGTCACTTCTAAGACTCTTAACCTCATTACCAGAATTCTTTTCAATCTGGGTAATAAAGTTAATCAAAGTATCAGCAGTGTCACTTTTTAAAGCTAAAAAGAAAGTCCAAGTAAATCTAGAAAAATCATCAGTGATGACAAACAGTAAGATTTACCATTCAAGCTTTTTATATTAGTTGGACCAAACAAGTCCATATGCAGCAAGTGAAGTGGTTTAGAACTAGAATGCACATGTTTAGACTTAAATGAGACCTTGTGTTGTTTGCCTTTAAGGCATGCAACACAAGAGTGGTCATTGGGGAAAGCCTTTTCAGGCAAACCATTAACCAAACCATGTCTCACAAGTCTGTTTATATTTTTAAAATTAATGTGCCCTAATCTCTTGTGCCAAAGATTACTCTCATCAACTGAAGCCTTAGCATATAGACATGACAGATTATTATTCATCCTAATTCCATTAAGATTCACATTATAAATGTCCTTATGCCTAGGTGTTCTATACTCAATGAATTTCTCATCTGGTATTTTAAAATCTTTGCTCAACACCAAGCATTCAGTATCAGTAAAAAGAACCTTATTTTTTATCACAAACTTGTGATACACTAAACAGATTATAGTCAAGTTCTTTTACCAGAAACACGTTTTCAAAACGCAAATTGTTGGTGAGAAGAGTTCCTTTGCCTGTGATAGTTCCATATCCGCCTCCAAAGTAAACTTTATCACCATCCTTAATGGGAGTGAAGTTTGTGAGATAATCTTCCTTCCTAGTCATGTGCCTAGAGCATCCACTATCCCAATAGCCATAATCATTAACCTGCTTTTGAATGCCCTGCACATAAAGAAAACAAATTAGTTTTCTTTGGGAACCCAAGCCTGAGCAGACTTGGATTCATTTGGTTGTTCAACAAGAATAGACTTAGTCCTTATGACAACCCCTTGTTCATCCCTTTTTGGATTAAACACCCAGTTAACCCCAATTGGTTTTGTTATGACCTTTGAAATATAATGAAATCTGTTACAGGTCATAGAAATCCCATCTGAATTAGGGTTTTGGTCTTGCTTTGGTCTCCATGTCAAGCTAGAAGAAGCTTTAGACCCCTTTCCCTTTGGTTGCAAATATTTGCTAGTATTTGGTCTGGCAACGTTTCTGTCAGCGTTTGGTTTGCTCTTGTCAACGCTGAAATTACCCTTATCAGCGTCGAACCTAGGGTTTGCTACAAGAACCCATTGTCTATTAGACCATGTATTGGTCTTCTGAAAAGGTCTTTGTCCAAGAGTATTAGACCCTTTAGTAAAGAATGGGGTTGGCCTAACAACTTGTGAACTTTGCTGGACAACAGATTTGGGTTTGACAGTGTTTGACTTTTTGTCAGCGTTGACCTTTGAAGCATTGACACACTTATAGGCTAAATGTGAAAAACTTCCACAAGTATAACAGGCTTTTCTAGACATAACTCTAGGTCTAGAAGAAAAGAAACTTGTTCCATTATCACTAATTTGGCTTTTTGGTGACCTAGGTTTTCTATACATTTTTGCATATTTAATACTAGGTTTTCTATCAACGTTTGAGCCAAGGTCAACAGTCTTGCCAGTGGTTGGGTTTGTCACTTTGATGGGTGTAGACTCATTTGGGCTATCACTAAGCATGCCACCCTTAACAAACAAGGTAGGCTTGGCTTTCTTCCATTGGTCCAAATCAGTCAAGTTCTGCCTGTATTACTCTACTGGGGTAAGAACTCTTGGTGGAGGAATAAATTCCTCTTCTTGGAGTTCTGGTAAACCAGTCCAAGACAAGTCCTTTCTTTGGACACCATAGAAGTTCCCAGCAGGTGGCGGAACACCAGCATACTCTTTCATCCCTATCCCAGTCATATCCATAGAATCCCTTTGTTCACTAACACATTTTTCTAGGGTTTGTGAGGCTTTATCAAATCTCTGAATTTTAAGATCTACATTATCCTTATTTTTGATAGCCTCATCTAACTTAGCCTATAATTCAGCATTGACTCTCTCCATGATGTTTCTAATATCAATACTAGCATTTAAATCATGTTTTGAAATATTGATTTGATCTTTTAGGTCAAGATCCATTTTCTTATACTCAGCTAAAGTCTTTTCAGTTTGAGTAAGAGCAAGTTGATAGTTAGACAACTTGCATCTTTCATTAACCACATTTGTTGACAATTTTAAAACTTCTTTGTTAAGTTTTTTTGTGTTTAGACGACAACCCTTACTACAAAATGCATCATCATATACCTCATTGTCTAATGAAGATGAGGAGTGTGCCATGAGAGCATAGTGAACATTCTCTTCTTCTTACTTTTCTGCAACCAAGGCTTTGTTTTCTTCCTCATCCTTACCCAAGTAGCTCCAATCCCATCCAACACCATCAATTTCTTGCATTGCAACCATGGCTTTGGAATCCTGAGCCTTAATGATTTGGCTTGAGGGTTTTCAAGCATCAGATCTTTTTGGAGATCTGCATTCTCTCATAAAGTGTCTCATTCGATGACAATTATAACACTCAACTTTGGATTTATCAAATCCAGCAGTGTCCTTAGCATTAAAAGTCATCTTCTCCTTGAATCTTCTATTCCATCTGTTTGCCCTTATGCTTGCAAGGGCCATATTCCACTTTATGTCCATCTCCTCCAAATGCTCATCACTAATTTGCTCAAGGTCCTCATATGTAATCACTGAACCATTGGGAAATGAAGCAATGTATGCACACACAGTATCTAGATCAATACCAGCAGGCTTAAATCTTGGTGAGTCAACTTTGTATGTGTCAGCGTTTGAATGTGAGGCGTTGACAGGGTTTGATCTAGCGTTGACACAAGTTGATCCAGTAACGGGGTGCATGTATGACTCCTTTTGATCAAATTGACCTTCACTATGTGAGAAGAAGGCCATGTTTCCATTGGTAGACTTGCTTCCATGATCCAAAAGAGTTTCATTCTCCACCAGCCTCAGTTTATTGTAAACATCATCAAAAGTAGAACTTTTGTGAGTATTATTAACAATTATAGATCTTGCTTCAATCTTCCATGCATCACCAATACTTTTAAGAAAAGTGGTGATAATATCAACATCACCAAGCACTGTTCCCATGAAGGACAGCTTGCTTGTAATGTCAAGAAGTCTGCTTCTCACACTACTTAGCTTCTCACTGGGTTGAGCTTTAAAAACAGCATACTCATGCAAGAGTTGCTTCTTTTTCTCTTGTACAGTATCAGCATTACCACCATAAGCAACTTCAAGGGCTGCCCAAAGATCTTTTGCAGACTCATAGCTTCTATATTTGTGCTGATTTTCTTGTCCCAAAGAGAGTTTCAGAATGCTTAGGGTTTTCATGTCACTTCTTCTCTTTGATATGTCCTCAGTTGAGACAGCTCTACCATCTTCAGGTTTTTCTTTTCGATCCTTTTCAGTAGAGCCTTGAACATTTGTTCTTTGTAAGATGGCAGCTGCAATCTTTTGAGTTTTATTGAATGTGTTTCCATATTCAATAATTTCCCATATGGTGTAGTCATGGATTTGTAGATACTGTTCAAAGTTAAACTTCCACAGCTCAAAATTGTTTGGGTCTAGCATGGGAATCTTGATGTTGGGGGTTGAGGAGGAGGAAGAGTTTGCTTCTGGGGTAGACATGATGTTTTTAGGGTTTCGTGAAAATTAGGGTTTTTGGCGATTTAGGGTTCTTGTGTTCTTTAGATCAAAGTTTCTCAACAAGCTCTGATACCACTTGTTGATCCCAAACTTAGATCGATTTAGCTTGTGTAAACTAGATTAAATCAAGTTAAACACGTAGAGAAACTTTGTTGTGTATAAAACAATTTAAGTATTATGCGGAATTAATACTCAAACAAGAACACACAAACAATGTAAACCAAACTTTCAGTTGATTGATTAGAACAAACTTGCGTACAATGAAAGTGTTAAAGTTATGGAAAACTTATATTGAAACAAAACCTAAAGGCCTCCTTTTATAGATATAAGGAGCCTTGTGAAAGAGTCTACGTATCAGCTATTTTAGGTAAAGATAAACATAGAAAATACATTGTTGATCATATCTTTACTAGAAACAAACTAGAAACATAATACGTGTAGACTAAGTCTTCTATCAGTGCTTGACTTCATCCTATCAACGCTTGACATCTTCCTGTCAACGCTTGTTGTGTCAACACTTGTTTTCTTCTTATCAACGTCCCGATTACTCTTGTCAGCGTCCAAGTGTACTGACTACATTTTATTCCCAACAGCTTCAAGGCCTGATATCATGTTTGCAGTATGTGCATGTGCATGTCATCAAGTGACTCCCAAGGAATGTCACCTTCATGCTGTTAAGAGGATTTTTAGGTACCTTAGATGCTTTCCCACATTGGGATTATGGTATCCTAGAGAATCTCCTTTGGAGCTTATTGGATATTCAGATAGTGATTATGGTGGTGATAATGGAGAGAGAAAGTCCACAACCGGTGGATGTCAGTTCCTTGGGAGCATGCTTATATCTTGGCAATGCAAGAAGCAAACGGTGGTAGTCAATTCAACAACTGAGGCTGAGTATGTAGCAGCTGCTGCATGTTGTGGGCAAGTGTTATGGATTCAAAATCATCTTTTGGATTATGGGTACAATTTTATGCATACTAAGATTTTTATAGATAATAATAGTAGATTGTGCATAATCAAGAATCCTGTACATCATTCTAAAACCAAACACATAGAAATCAGGCATCATTTCATAAGGTATTGTTTCAAAAAAGGTTTAATAGATAAAATAGACACAGAGAAGAATGTGTTTGATCTTTTAACCAAACCTTTTGATGTTGGGAGATTTCAATATTTGGTTCCAAGTATTGGAATGATCAATCCATAAAGTATGTGGTTTTTGAATTAGATGTAAAGTGTGTACAAGATGTGTACTATTATTAGTTTTTGTAAAAGTTGGATTTTCTACATTATTTTTCTATCCGCTGACAAATGTATTTTATCCGTTGACATAGTGGAAAGAAGCGGCTGACAGCTTTTTTATGGTAGTTTTTGTGGTTTTTCATCTAACATTGCAGGTATGTAGGACATTGTACATTGGATACAGAGTTGCTTATGGACTCAAGGAGTGTGGCACTAAGGTTTATTTATGATGGTTGAGATATTTATATCTCTATCTTGAAACAAATATTTTGTCACATTTATTTTTATGAAGTATACTCATCATCATTTAAGGGGAGGTTTAGGATAACCTTTAGGTTCTTGGGTATTTTTAGAATACTCTTATCATAATTCTAGATTGTGTCCACAGGTGAGTGGGGGTTTAAAGTTATGATGTCATCTTTTTATAAAGGTGGTGGATTTTTTTTTATCCTCGAGGCACTATAGCATGCATGTAATTTATTTTGCATGCATGCTGCCAAGACATTTTGAACTAGAATTGGGATGGTTGGTTTGGGAGTCCTTGGTTACATATCAATGGGATTACCTAGGAGTTACAAAGATATTATATGAGCTATCTTAATTCTTAAGGATGTGTTGAGCAAGGGACACTTGAGGATACTTATATCTATCTTGTGAAAGCAAGTGTGTATGATTGGACGATGCTTGCAAAAACTCTGTTTCTTTGGGGATAAGATATAATCTTTGGGGATGAGATAAGTTGTAAAATTTCAAAGATATTAATCATTACATTTGAGAAATTTTCTCACTTACCTTATTTTTCAACCAATCACATCTCTTCTATTTTTACTATATATTCGGCTCACCATATTGTGTAACAGGGCAACTTTCTTATTTGTTTTGCTTTCATCTTTTACCCATTAACCTTTACCTTCACTTAAAGCTTTCATCTTTTCATCCATGGCGCAAAAGTTTAAAACCAATGATATGCTATGTTGGAGTTCAAAGACCAACATAACATGATTGCCTATTTGAAGACTGATACTGCAAATCCTCAATACACCCAGATGATAGAGTATTTGTTGGCTTCTCTTTTAAGTTATGCTTTAACTCATGCTCCTGTCATGCCTGTCACACACATTAAACAGTTTTGGAATACTGCTAGTTCCACAACCATTGATGGAGTGCCTAGAATAGAGGGCATCATCCATGGGAAACAATGGGTGATCATAAAGGACTTGGTTCGCCAAGCCTAAATCTTAATGGTGTTGATGGTGTGGTCATCCTTCCCAAGGAGGTGCTACATGAGGGGTTTCGAGGCTTGGGATATAGACTACCCCCAGAGGGAAAAATTAATAAATATGCTAAAGGTTAATTTCCCCTAGCCTGGAAGTTTTTGATACATGTACTTTTACAATGTCTTAGTTCCAAATGCTCCTCATTCAATGAGATCAACCAATATATTGGGAGTGCTCTTGTGTGTTTAGCAACTGGGCAACTTTTTAGTTTTTCTAAAATGATTTTCAAGGGCATGTTCCAAAACAAGGGTAGCAAGATGACTCTTGCATACCCAATATTTTTGCAAATGATTTTTGATCTTCAAGGTGACTGTGGTAGGGATCATGAACACTTTTATGAGATCCCTCCCCAAAAGAAAAAGCTTTTTGTTACTCTTAATACTGAACCCTATGATCCAATTCCCTTGACCCCATCCATGCTTACTGTTTTACAAGCAGCCTTACAAGCATCTGCACCAGAACCTTAACCATACCCAATTCTAGAACCCACTCATGAAGAAAAGCCACCATCACCACATCCCCAACCACATTTTGAACCAGAACCGATAGTTGATGACATTTCTATGCCAGCCGTTGACACTTCAGTACTACCCCCGACACTTCCCATATAGACCCAAACACCTCTTCAGAATCACCACCTCAACAAGTTCATTTAGCCAAAAGACAAAGGACCATAGGGGTGTTCTCCCTTTGTAGTCCTAGCCATGAAGCAGAGAGAACCACCACCACAAGTATAGTTGGTGATAAGGGGGTGGCTGGACCTACTAATCCTATTACAGGTCAAGTCAAGTATATTGTAGCTAATCCACCACCATGCCCCATAATTCCACCTTTGGGATTTAGTTCCCACATGTGGATGAGGGCAGTATGCAACCCCTAACTAACTTAGAAAGTGCGGTACTCTACATGAGCTTGCAAAAGCAAAATGCAGCGTTTGTACAGAAATTGACGGCTCAAGACCTGACCTTAATGTGTTGAGGAGAGGATTGTTATATTGGAGTCTAGGATAGAGGATTCTTCCAAAGGGGAGGAAGATCAACCAAGTGAACCCTTTGTTTCTAGTGATAAAATTTCAAAAGAAGGATCATTTAGAGAAAAAGAGATAATTGGTGCTTTAACAGGAACGAAGAATAAAGAGCATGGACGATTTGATTCATCCAAGGTGTCTCTGGTAACAGCTACACAGCTATCCTTTTGGGAATTAATGAAGCAACAGGAATCTGGGTCAGCCGCTGACAAAGCTATAGTAGCCACATACATTTCATTAGCAGCCGCTGACAAACCAAAAGATGTATCCCAACCATCTTTAATGATTAAAGATGTTGCCACACAGGTATCCCTATCTACTATAACCATTATAGATCCTTTGGATAAAGGAAAAGGCAAGTTGATAGAAGTAGAGAACCCCAAGGATGATGCACATGTCAAATTTGATTCTATGTTGGCCCAACAGTTGGGTGAACAGGAGAGAAGGGGGGGATTGGGTAAGGGGATATTGAAGCTCAGATTGGATTAAAATCTGAGAGCTTAAGAATGGATGGTGAGGATAGTAGTGATGAGGAAGAAAGCAATGGTCATGGTTCTAATGCTAATATGGAGGAAGAGCCAAAGAAGTTGGAGTATGGAGAGGGTGAAGAAGCTTTGGAGAGACTAAAGCAGCTTAAATGCAAATTGATTATGAGATACCTGTTATTTGTGACATATATTTCAAGTATGAGAGGGAGGTTTTGGAGAATGATGATATTCCTTTGACTGAAAAGATTTAGGGGATGGATATTATGATGAGAGTTCAAAGGGATTGTAGAATCATTTTGGAAAACAGGGCAAACAGAGTGTTGAGTGAGAAGAAGACTGCTAGAAGAGAATTGTATTATATGCTTCTAAGATGTCATCAGACTGGGTGGAAATATACAAAGCTTAGGAAGCTATCATTTGAGCAGTTGGAGTGTTTGGCTTATCCAATTTGGGATTATGTTTGTGAGGCTAACACATACAGGTTGTTTTCTATTGAGAGACAGGAAGAAATTGAAGAGGAGTTGAAGATAAAGAAGGCATATATTGCTCCTAGGCATGTGAAGAATGGAGTGAAGTTTCATTTCCCTAAGTTTAGCCCATTGGACCCAAGATACAATGAGGGTCCTTTAAAGAAGAATATGGAGCTTTCACGTTTGGAAGCTGGTGATCTTGCTGCTGTGATTCCACTTGAATTCAAGAATCCTATTGTTAAGTATGAAGAAGATCCAACAACAAGTTTCTGAGTGATCACAAGGTATGGGGACAAAGTTCATATGTTCATATCTTTTATGTCCCTGTTTGGCAGCATTGATAGAGAAGATTTAGAGACTCTTTGGAGACTGTTGAAGGAGAAGTATGAGGTTGAAGCACCTACTTCTCAAAATGGAATTAAGATATGGACAACATTCAAAAGAATGTTTGACCGTGATGAAGCAGATCCAGTATGGCTGGATTTGGGTGATTTAAGCACTTTGGAGTGGCGTTTGTATACGGTCGTTGGTATTTTTCATCTCTGCACAATAAAGTTTTCATAGTTCTTGCTGGTTGATAGGAAGTATCATTGGTCCCAAGAAGTTTTGAAGAAGACGATAAGCACCAAGATTAAATTAGACTACACCAGTGGAATAGCAGTTGACTTAATGAGATTTCTCATTTCTCAATTGTCAGAATAGATTTTATTTGTAAGAATCCTCTCTATGTTTTGTTTTATTCATAAACTTGATGATTATGGGTAATATCAAGTTTAGGGGAGGATTGTTGGGAATAAAATTAGTTAAGTCTACTAGCCGCTGACAAAGGATATCTAGCCGCTGACAAGGTGTTATCAAGCCGCTGACATAATAGCCCCAGACAAGATTTATCAAGCCGCTGTCAAATTTTACAAGTCAACACGTTTTGATATATTAGGAAGATATGTATGAATATTGTATTTTCTATGTTTATCTTAGTATATCTTCCTAGAATAGTTGACACGTTTACTTTGTGTACAAGGCTCCTTGTGCTTATAAAAGAAGGCCTTTAGGTTAAGGTTTGATATACTTTCAATCACTGTTCTCATCGCTGTTATTAATCGAAGTTGAAAGTTTGATATACATCTTTGTTATTTGTTCTTTGTGCTAAGTATTAAACTCCGCATAATACTTAGTTTGTTGAATATACAAAGTTTCTCAAACGTATTATACTCAAACAAATCTTGGTAATACACAAGTTTAATCGATCTAAGTTTGGGATCAACAACCCATAACCAACTCAAACCCAACAAAAGCCAGACCAAACTAGCCCATTACCCAAATCCCATAACCCGTTTGTATTATTAATACTAAATTCGAATTAGTATTAATTAATACTAAAAAGTGCCAAACACTTTCTTTTCCCCAAAATAGATTAAAGTTCAACTATTTATCAATCCCCATTTTCATAAACCCTAATTTTCATTTAACAGCTAAACCAAAGGGATAAATTATGATTTGCTCCAGATTAATAATTTAACATATTTTAAACAAAATCCTACCCCCAAATTGTCCACATCAGCACTATGGGACCCCCATGAGCATCCCTTGTCCTGTCCCTTTCTTCCCAAACCCTAGAGGAGACAAGATCAGTGCCTCAAGCAATTTTTCATGTTGCTCACAACAACTTTAACGTATGGGATCATTTCTCACGGCCTGGCAACACCACAAGATCACATGGGACTCTTTGACCAGAAATTCAAGTTGGGAATATGGCATCTTTTCAAGAATCAACAAGGGCAGCATTGGAACTTCGTATACATTAGGGTTTCTTAGTTTTCTCTTCTAGAAAAATCTGTAGCCATCTATATAAGGCATAGGATTTTGATTTTTCAACTTTGTTCTAGATTTTATGTAAACCTTTTAAAATTAATAGTTAAAGTATTTTTTTGAGCCTTGTATAAGTTCTGAGTTCCATTTTATAATTTATGTTTTTAAATTTCATTGCACTTACTTGTTATTGTTTATCAAAGATTTTAAGAATTCTTGTAAATATTTTAAGACCCTTAAAAATTATGTTTGATCATGACATTGTGACCCTCACAAGGTCAAAGTGTGGTGAAGGCATAGGTTCAAGTTATTTAATTGTTGGTTACTCTTTACATTTTGAAAAAAAATCCTTATTCTAAGTTTTTGAGAAAAACAGTTGGTTTTGTTTGTTATTTGTTCTTATTGTAGCAAAAGCTCATACAAGCTTGCTCATACAAGCTTGTAGGTAGCTTCTGCTACTTATAGTTTGCTTCCTTTTTGTTGTGAAGCCATAACAAGAACACCAAAAAGGTCTGTTGTAGACCTTCCCTTGGACCGTTGTAGTCCAAGGGTTTGTATTATTTCACAAACTCAAACAGCTTATCCTCCATAAGCCCAAGGTCCAGGAAAGCTTGTACAAAGAGTACATCATCTCACTTTAAGAAGTGTAGATATACACTTCTAAGGTTAGACTTTGAGCCCTCTATCCCTTTTTTCTACCATTTGGTGTCTATGTGATTTGCATGTGTTGTGTTTCATTTAGTGTTTATTCTGCTTGATCCAGCTTAGGTTTAATGATTAATGGTAGTTTCATGATTGTTCTTTGTTAAGAATTGGTATTACTTTGTTACTTTTTTGCAAACAGTCAGTTAAGGGGTGTTTGGTAATTGATTCTTAGGACTTGAGTGACACTTGACTTAAATAAACAATTGCCTGCACAACTTAGCAATTTAGGGTTAGTCAAACTCAGTGTTTTATTTGAGGTGTTTAGTTTAAATTTTTCAATATTGCATGTTAACTAATTTTCTGCATAATCTGTCTTATTTCCTTGTTTACTATATCTGGTACCATAGCCTTGTAAGATTGTCGATGAATGATATGCCTAAGAAGAGTGTGGGTGTCTGAATGTGCATTGGATATTATTGTCTACAAAAACTTGTGCTTTTAGAACTAGTCATATGCATCAGCAGGTTTATCTGCCTCATTGTTAGGTTTTAATATCTAATCTTGAGTATGCTAGTCGATTTAGGATAGTATTAGGCTACTTCAAGTTAGATTGGTGTTTTACAGCTTTTTGTAGCTTAAATTTGAGTTTTGAATTTGATAAATTTCCAAATAGATCAGTATACTCAATCTGTCTTGTTGATGCAAAAGTTGGGGTAGACCGACCTTGACCCAAATTAGGCTTAATTTAGGGTCTTGTGGACTCTGGCTCTTGCACCAAGTGAAACTTGTTTTGGGGACCCTGCGAAGTAAACACACACCGTTAGGCTTACCGTGGGTTAATGACCCACGATTAGACTCCGACGTGAGAGTAAGTAATCGATTTGAGTATATTAGTGTTTAGGGTATTGTATGTATCGTAACTTTGTGGAACCGAAGGGGTTCCTTTTATACTCGAGAGAGTCCAGTCTGGGCCCCCTATTCTTGCGGCCTAAGGAAGAGATTATGACTCGAAATAGCTTGATCTTCATTATCTAACTAAGGCAAGTCTATATCCCTTTTCTTTAGGCGAATATAACTATAATATAAGTTATATTCTGTCTGATCCTGTCGCACTGCGACGAGGACTTGGCTAAGTAACCAGCCTCTTGTGCGACAGCGGCTTACCGGGCCTTCCGGGCCGTGTGCGCACATCGCACAAGTATCCAATCCATTCCTAATGGATGCGGGTAGTACCCGTGAGTCGGACTATCCAGCCCGACTAGGGACTATACGTCATCATGTACCCCTGGTCTAGTGGTCGCAGGTCCAATCCGCGGCTACTAGACTATAATCAAACCAAAACAGTCGCATAGCCTAAGCATAAACACATATTTTAAATATTCCCGCCAAGAATACATACATCCCCCCTTTTACCTAACCTCCTTGGTACCCGGGAAAAGCGCTTGCCACGCCATAGTTACCCCTTCATCTTTTACTGTTAGATCTGGCAAGTGGGGAACACGTGGCACACATCTGACCGTGAACAGTAAAACCAGGAAGCCTATATAAACCCATCACGCCTCCTTTTGACTGCTTACCATCTACAAAACCTTTAAATCACCATTAACGCCTCTATCATTTACCATCATCACCAGATCTCTTATTAAGGTAATCCGCGCGACCACTGTTTTGTATACACAACGCCATGGTGAAACAGCTAACCGACATTACGTCAATCTTGACCATTGAGCAGCTAGATGAATTTACCTCTGACTTCTATATACCCGACTACCTGCACCTAGAAGTTCCTAACCCGCAACATAATATAAGCCAGTTCCCCGCAGGGAATATAGGGTTGTACACCCGTTTCTTCGATTACGCAAACCAGCGTATACCTATGTCGCGCTTTCTCCTGAGCGTGCTACTACACTACGAGACCCACGTCTCCCAACTGGATTGCATATGGGTAACAAAAATTTCGAATTTCTAAATAACTGCCGCACCCTAGACATAGAACCCACGGTAGATCTCTTCCGCGGCTTCTACCAACGGCAATTAGCCAATGGCTGGGTATCCTTCGCTAAGCGAAAGGGCGGTATGCAATGTTTCGATGGAAATATAGATTCCTTAAGGAACTGGACCGACAGATTCTTCTGGATCGACGACGTTGCCTTCCCTTTCCACTTTCCCTTCTTGACCCCTGACACTGTGAGGAAGGCCCCTACCTGGCCCCAACTCCTACAACACTGCAGATGCGGAAACCTTGAGCAAAAACCGCATTCCCGTGCAATCCTATCCGGAGATTGTGTTAGTCACTCTTGGCCTAAGCCGCGCAGTCATCTGTGGCGAGCACATGGTACCAATGTTCCGTAGAGAGAGTGGCCAGGGTTAGTGGTCCTTCCCGCCTTCATCATAACATTCTGTAAGTACCATCACATATCAAAAGACTAAAATATGTTTTCCTGTTTTCTGTTTGCCTCCTTTCGCAGTTATGGACGTTCTTGACCTTGTCCGTGGTGCCTTCCCCAAAGATTTGCTGGTGTACTCTCGCCCTCAGCAGGAAAATGAAGAGTCACTTCGTGACCGTGCGTAGAAAAATAGCATGGACCTAGAGATTGAGGAGCCATCTGCCGCCCAAGAGAGTGAAGACACATGCGCAGACCAACCACCGCCCCCTCCACCAGTTCAACAGCTGGAACAACAGCCACCCATACAACAACAACCACCACCCTTTCTCAGCTCCTCGCTGTCTTTAGACAATTCAACCGGTGACGCCGAAAAAGTCGCGGCTGGTTTTGAGGAAGAGGATGTTACTTCTTTAGGTAAAAGACACAGAAGCCCCCCATCATCTCCACATAAATCCGCACGCCTCGGGGTCGGTCCCTCCTGGACAAGGGTGCGCACAACCGAGGAAGAGTTCTAGAAGAACCTCGCAAAGACCCCCCCCCCCCCCCCCCCCCCACGTACTCCTCCCGCCACCATCAACCTAAGGTAACCATCCTCTTATATACGGTGGCGTGAACTATACATCCTTCGCTGCATCCCTATGTCATTATTTTTTATGTACCCGCCTAACCATTATTCTTATGCAGCAGTGACGAACAGGAAAAATCCGTTGCAAAGGCGAAGACCACACCCTCCCCCCACAAGGAGACCTCATCAACGGGAGGAAGCGCGTTCGCACAAGATCCTACCTTTGCTCCTGATTGGGAGCTTCCTGCATCCTCTGACCTAACAAGTGCGTTTGACTGCGCAAGCTTTCTAGACAACATCGTGCCCCCTGGCCGAGAGTGAGTGCTAGAAGGGATGAGTGATGCTGTCCTGGCCGATGAGGCAAGTTATCTGGCAACACAGCATGTCACATTGACATCGCACCTCAAGCAGAGATACCTAGGGTTGTCTGCCAAACTTCACACTACGGAGGAAAAACTAAGGCATGTCACTGAAGAGAAATCCTCCGCTCTCGGCGATATGCAAGAAACACTAGACCAAGAGGCCGAGAGAGGAAGAAAAGATGCCACCCTCCTCCACTCTTTGACATAGGAGAGGAACAGACTATCCGTCGCTCTCGATGAAGAGCGCGCCCAACTCCACCAGATAAAGGCCTCGAACCTAGTTGCTATGGGGGCCTTTGAGGAGGGAAAAAATAGGTTCATTGTTGATGTTGACGTGATGGGTGCTAGGGTAAAGGAAGATGTAAACGATCTCAGTTGTCAACTGAAGAGGCTGAGTATCGAACTGGATGAGGAACTGTACCCCCGCCTTATGAAAGAGATAGTCGAGAAGCGGTGGCTAGTGCGCCATGGTCTGCGCCCAGCCGTAATGGGCGCTTTAGAAGACCCCGCCATGTGAAACTCATTCTCCAAGTCTGTTATAGACGCAATCAATGAGGGTACTTCAAGAGGTTTGGTGATAGCGCACAAGGGGAAGTTATTGAACAAATAACTATCAGAGGTGTCTTTTTATGATCCGAAGGCTGATGCCAAGCTTACCACCGCCTTGAAAGAAATGGGCGTATGTCCGCTGCCCTCTTTTGGCCTGGAGGACAAGGATCATGAAGTCCCCTTTGAATTTGTAATGGAGGGTCTCACCTTAGCGCGCCACAAGGCAGAGGGCGCAGAAGCGCTACCGGACTTTCACTTAAAACCATCGTTGGAGCAACTGACCATACCAATTTTTTCCTATCCCAGGGACGCTCTTAATACCTTCAAGATTGAGAAGGAAGTTCCACTGTCCGAGGTCCTTGCAGCGCACGAGAGTCGCGCTGCTGCCAAGAAAGCTCTGCTGAACATAGAAGCGGCACCTACCGTTGGTGCGGCCCATCTTGCTCCTTCTATCCCTGTGTTGCCATTGCCACTGCTGGAGAGGGATTCGCGCCTGCTGGACCGGATGGAAAAAAGTCTGAAGGATCACCGCACTACTGCTTACTGCCCACCTTTGCTAAAACTGAAGAGATCCTCCTCCGAGACCCATTTGCTCTCCAATCGCATTAGGGATTTGTAAATATTTTGTATTTGTTATCCACGAATGTTTGCCTTTGTAATAAACAATATCCCTTTTTTGTTATGAAAAATATATTTAATTTTTATAGCGCAATTTCGCATAATAAGTTAATGTAAACTTATAAATGGTCCATATGGGTTTAAGAAGCTCATTACGTGTGGTGTACCGCTACTACCATAAGGACGGTCAGGTGAGGCTGACGAATTGTTAGGTACGCACAAGTGTGTCTTAACAGTCTCAGAGTTTACTGGCTGCATCACTTGCTACGACGTCATTAATAGCAAGGGGCCTAACAAGGATACACGATCCATGGTCGAAGGGGTTTCATCCCACTTACTCGACGAGTCTAATTAGTAGGGTAGGCTCATTCCTCTTATTTCTCCTAGAAACGTTGTGCACGCGTGCGCCAGTAGGCAATATATAATAAGAAAAAAGTATGTATGACATAAAGAATTTTTTTTTCAGAATGCGCCGTGGAACTAGCTAGGGACCACGAATGTTTTATTAATACTTGCAAGATTTTAAATACATAAAATAAAAGGAAAAACAATACGGTCACTTAGATCGTAGTTCTCGAACGAATAACCGAAAAGATTCTGGAGCATCCTCAGGAGTCGGTATTCTTCCTCCAAATATTATAGTACCAAGTACTTCCTAGCGAGCTCTAATATGATCAGATTTATAAGTAAGCATCTCTTGTAAAATATAAGCAACACCAAAACCCTCATCCATATCGCGGAGCCGGTACGCGCCATTTTCAAGTGCATCTGTCACTATGTAGGGTCCCTCCCATTTTGGTCCAAGTTTTCCTGTATTCTCAGCGCGACTGGCCGCGTTTGAGCGATACACAAAGTCACTTGGTCTGAAGGAGGTCTTGCGCACCCTAGCATCATAGTAGCCTTTCATATTTTCTTTGACTTGGTTTCGCAGATTTCTGCTAACTCTCGTCGCTCCTCGATTATGTCTAGGTTCAATCGTAGCTCATCGTCGTTAGTAACCATGTCTACCTCCGATGTGCGGAGTGTTTTCAATTCGATCTTAGCTGGAATGACTGCCTCTATACCATATGTTAAGGCGAAAGGGGTATCACCCGTGGCTGTCTTGGTCATCGTGCGATGTGCCCACAAAACATGCGACAACTCATCGACCCACTTCTTATTATGCTCCCCCAATCGTGCTTTTATGCCATCCCCCAAACTCATGTTTGCTCTTTCCACAAGTCCATTCGTTTGTGGGTGGGAGATCGATGCGAACCGTTGATGTATTCCATTCTTCGCGCACCAATCCTTGAATTGGTTCTCTACGAACTGCTTTCCATTATCAGAGACTATTTCACTGGGCAGTCCGAAACGACATACTATGTTGTCCCATACGAACCTTTTCATCTGACTCCCTGTGATCGTTGCGACTGCCTTTGCCTCAATCCATCTTGTGAATAAATCCATCGCGACTCTCCCCGCGGCTACGGGAAAGGGTCCCGTGATATCGATTCCCCATTTGAAGAATGGACAAGGGGAGGTGATCAGCATAGCTCCTCCTGAGGCTGCCTAGGTACTGGTCTGTGCACCTGGCAGTCATTGCATTATTAATGACTGTTCACGCGTCTGTATGCATAGTTGGCCGGTAGTACCCGCTGCGCAACGCTGTTGCCACCACGGGCCTTGGTCCTGCGTGCATTCCGCATGACCCCTCGTGGATTTCGCTAATGATGTACTGCGCCTGGCGTGGCCCTACGCATCTTAACCATGGCTGGAGAAATTATCGCTTGTAAAGGACCCCATCTCTGACTTCAAATTGCCTCGAACGTCTTCGCACTCGCCGTGACTCATTTTCGTCATGCTGGAGTGAATCATTCATCAAATAATCCATAATTGGCGTCATCCATGTAGGGACTTCTTCCTCTACGACCGACGTGACCTCTTGCTCTTTGATTGACTTGTCCTTGAGAATTTCCACCGGGACTTGTTTTGATAGGTGTGCGAAGCTGGTAGATGTTATTTTACTAAGCGCATCTGCTTTCTTGTTCTCCCCCTAGGTACTTGGCGTATTCGGAAGTTACTAAAACCTTCAATTAATGCTTTGGCTTTTTGTAAGTATTGCACCATGTTATCTTCTTTCGCCTCGTACTCGCCAAGTATATGGTTTGCTACCAATCGAGAATCTACGTTTGCTTTGAGATTGCGCACACCCATCCGTGCTGCGATCCTCAGTCCCGCTATGAGTGCCTCATATTCTGCCTCATTATTTGTAGCTGTGAACTCAAAACACAATGCGTATGTGAATTCCATTCCTTCAGGGTTGGTAAGTATGAGGCATGCGCCTGATCTGCCGGTGCAAGAGGACCCATCAGTAAACAAGACCCACGGGGTTGGGTCTTCTTCCTCTTGTCCTAACTCTTGAACGCTCTCCTCTGGCTTTTCAATGATGAAATCTGCCAAAATCTGCCCCTTCACGGCATTGCGCGGCCTGTAAGTGATGTTGTGTTCCCCTAATAGAACGCTCAGTTTCTGGAATCTACTTGCGACCTCCGGTTTTGATATTACATGCTTTATGGGCTGGTCAGTTATCACCACTATTGGGTGCACTTGGAAGTATCAACGCAACCTCTTTGTCGCAAAAACCAGTACGAGTACTAATTTTTCCATTGGGGTGTAATTTAGCTTCGAGCTTTTCAACGCTCTACTTATGAAGTATACTGGAGTTTGAACATTTTCTCTATCCATCATTAACATTGCGCGGATCGCTCCATGCGTAGCAGACAAATACATTATCAGCTCCTCGTTAGGTCGTGGTGCGACTAACATAGGGAGCGAAGCCAGATGTGCTTTCAACTCCTCGAAGGCCTTTTCTGCTTCCTTAGTCCAATGGAACTCCCCTTTCTTAATGCACCTTTTGAGCGTTTTAAACAAAGGGAGTGACTTTTCTACTGATTTAGACAGGAATCTGTTCAGCCCTGCGAGTTTACCATTCAATGATTGTACTTCCTTTTTTGTCTTTGGGCTTTGGAGTTGGATGACCGCATCTGTTTTTTCCTGGCACGGCTTGATGCCATTGGGGTCAATCATGTATCCTAGGAACATGCCTTCTGTTGCCCCAAAAGTGCACTTTTTGGGATTTAACTTCATGTTTATTCTCCTTAGTGTCGAGAATGTTTCCTCTATATCCCTGATAAGCTCGCTCTCCGTGTGACTTTTGATTACCAAGTCGTCGACATATACCTCCAAATTTCGCCCTATTTGGCTTTCAAACTCTTTATCAACCAACCGTTGATACGTGGCCCCTGTGTTTTTTAGCCCAAATGGCATTTTTTGTGTAGCAGTATACTCCCTGGCTGGTATGGAATGTTGTTTTTCCTCATCCTCTTCTGCCATTTGTATTTGGTGGTATCCCTTGTATGCGTCCAGGAAACATTTGAAGGGGTATCCTCACAACGATTCCACCTTTCAATATATTTCCGGGAGTGGGTACCAATCTTAGGGACAAGCTTTATTGATGTCTGTGAAATCAACGCACATGCGCCAGCTACCATCATGTTTCTTTACCATTACAGGGTTAGCGAGCCAGTCATGATAGTAAACTTCCCTCATGATTCCTGGGTCTACTAGCTTTTTCACTTCCTCGAGTATCGCCTTATTGCGTTCTGGAGCCTGTCCTCTTTTCTTTTGCCTAATCGGAGGGTACCCTTCGTGGATCTGGAGCTTGTGTTCGGCTATTGACCTTGGTACCCCTGTCATATCTTTGGGCTCTCACGCAAAGATGTCTAAGTTGTCCTTTAAAAGGCGACACAAGTCTGTCTTTCCTTTGTCAGACACTGTTCCTCCGATTGTGATCTCTTGATCCGGATACTGTAGATGTACTGCTATTTTTAGATATGGCGGTGAGTTTACCTTAGGTTCCATTGTGACCCGTGGAGGTTCTGTGACCGTGTTACACTCCGGGGGAGTTATCTCTGTATTGAAGATCGTTACGATTCCTCCATCCACCAGGAACTTGATCATGCCATGAGTTGTGGAAGGTCCGCTCTCATTGCTAATATAGCTGGTCGCCCTATAATTCCGTTATATTGCGATGGCGACCGTATGATCAGGAAACTCATGGAGAAGTTTGTTGAGTTCTCATCATTTCCTACCTTTACTACTAGTTTTAGTTGGCCCAAAGGCCATACCGCTTCTCCACTGAAACCGATGAGCGGGGAGGTTGCAAGTATCATTTGGCTCTGTATTTCTGCGCTAAGTTTCAGGAAGTAGTGCTCATACATTATTTCTGCTGATGAACCTCCATCCACATACATGCGATGTATGATGTGCTGACCAATGATTATTTCTATAACTAGCGGGCCGTCTGTGATGTTCCTTGCATTGAGTGGGGGGAAGGAAATGTCTTTTCCCTTCGAGAATTTTTGTCTCACCTTCTGTCTTGTCCTTTGTTGCCATGATTCTACCATGTAAATATTCGTGCTAGCGACCTTTTGTCTATCATCCTTCATGGTTTCCTTGACAAGGTGTTTTAGCTCGCCTTTCTTTACCCTATTCTCGATGTATTTTTGCAGCTGAATACACTCGTTCGTAGTGTGCCCCCTCTCATCATGGTATTCGCAATATCTATTACCGACGCATTTTTCGACCAGAGTGGTCATTGGCGTTGGCGTTGGCCTTGGGAAACTCGCACCTTCTGATACGAGGATTTCTCTTGGGGTTACCTTAAGGGTGGTAAACCTAGAGTTATAAGTTCACCCCTCTCTTCTCCTTCCTAAGTAAGCAAGGCCTAGAGATCTGCCTTGCTTGTTGGGCCCTTCACTGGGTATGCGGATAGATTTGTGATCATAAGTGCTTCGTGTTATTTCTGAAGCAGCCGATTCTCCTTGTATGAAAGACCTTACCCGCCTTAGCACTCCATCGAAGGTTTCGGGCATTCTTTCAGTAAGTTTTTTTATTAGATCGTTGTTTCGTATACCCGCCATGAAGCAGGATACTTTCAAAAAATTTGGGCAGTCTTTTATTTGAAGGCACTCGCTCTTGAAACGCTCCAGAAAGTCTTCCAGGTATTCGCCCTGGTTCTGCTTTACCCTGGCGAGCGATACAGCACTCCTATCATGTCTTTTCTATTGCACATAATTTCTTTTGAACGCTTTTCGCAACACTTAATACCCGTAGATTGTTCGCGGTGGAAGCCTATCGAACCACATCCGCGCGTTCCCTACGAGAGTAGAGTTAAACATATTGCACTATACGGGTTTTGGCCATTGTTCAATACCTGCCTGGGATTCAAAGACTTTCAAGTGGTCTTCTGGATCCGACGTGCCATCATAAGTTTTCACGTTTGATGGCATGTAATAACTAGATTTTACTTAGTTATAAAAGAGTTATCGTCCGATCTTTTCGAATTGATTACTAGTAGAAAGTGCGACTCAATCGTTCTTGGTGGAAAATAAAATGATTTGGTTATCTATTTTAAACTAAAAGCAAACATAAAAATGTCGTTGAGTAAAATAAAAGCTTTAAAAATTAAACTAAAAATTACTAGAAAAACACTTGGTAAAAACAGAGATTTCGGGAAGCGTGCAATTTTTGGAAATTAAAACGAAATGAATTTAAAACTTAAAACTTTGAAAAACTTAAAAAAAAACTTAAACCATCGCAAAATAATAACACAAAACCCAATCCATCGGAATCCCATCGGAATGCTGTCACCACAAAGCCGTCGGAATACTTATCGGAATGTAGGTATCGAAATACAGGAACAAAACTATCAAAATGTGGTAAAAAGAAAATCTATCGGGATGTTGAAAAGTAAAACCGTCAAAATATTGATCGCAATATTCTATCGGAATGCGCCTATCGGATTACTTAAAAACAAAATCTATCGGAATATACTATAAAAAATTCTATCGGAATATAAAAAAAGAAAGCATCGGAATATCTAAAAACAAATCCATCGGAATAATGCATCGGAATATGGCTACCAAATATTTGGCAGCACTTCGTCGTAATAAAACCTTAAGACCCGTCGCAATATACGATCGCAATGAGCGATCGCAATCACGATCGGAATAAGGGGGAAATATTCAAAACCCTATTCCAATGCAACGATCGGGATATTAGAAGAAGCTGTCGGAATCCAAGGTCCTATTCCGATGGAAGTAGATACGTAATAAGCAAAACTAAATAAGCTAAATTTAATAAGCACAAATCAAAATTTTACCAAAGCAATAATAAGACGAACACAATAAGCACAACTTTAAAGATTTTCAAAACACAAAATAAGCAAACTTTAAAAAAACAAAACTTTTAAGAAAACTTTAAATCAATAAGCTAAATACAAAATAAGCCAATAAGCATGTCAAGCTCAAAGCTTAATTTGTATTAAAACTTATAGATGAATAAAAAGATAAACTTTTTAATCAATCAAACATCAAGATTAAACAAAATTAAAGAAAATTTTTGGATCAAACAAGTAAAAATCAAGAAAGGTAGAAAGAGATTGAATATGAAAAACTTGAAATTAAAGATGAAGATTAAAAATTCAAATACAAGATTAAAGTGAAAAGCTTAAAACTTTAAAGAAAAACTAGAGAGAGAAAGTGAAAAACTAGAGAGAGAAAATAAAACTACACTACTCCTAAAACTAAACTAACTAACCACCTCCTAATGACACATTAGGAGGGTATTTATAATGAGGAGTAAAATGTTGGTGCTTTTTTCCTTCTTTCTTCTTGTCTCGACTCGATTTAAATTCTTTGTCTTTCTCGACGTCGTCTCGGGATTTGTCGATATAATTTGAACTCGTCTTATAATTTTCTTCTTTAATTAGACTTGGTTCTTAGACTTCATTAAACTTCCGTCTTTAGACTTTTTCTTCGATAAATCTTAAGAATAGGCCTTGGACTTCCGTTCTTTTTGCACTCTTGATCTTTTGACTTCGTCTTTTCTCGTTTACTACGATAAAAGCCCGTGAAAGCCCGTGTTTTCTTCCTTTTTCATCGTTTGGTCCTAAAACACAATAAAAACACAAACCACGCATAATTCCGACATTTACGACATAAAATACACATTTTGGCTTGGTTATTATTATAATTAAGTGGTAAAAGGATGGGTGTTTTCACAACTATCAAATCTCCTACATTTGACCATTGCAATGCCCTCATGCAATGCATTAATTACAAAGCACGTTTTACATTTTTTATCATAAATAATCCACCTTGGCCTTTATTAAATACTTAAATACTAAGGAAACTAAAAGATAGAAATATATACAAAACAAGTAAAGAAATCAAAGATTACATTGGGGTTTTGGTTGTCATGAATGATTATCACCCTCAAGTTTCACGTTCCCCATACCAAGCTTAAAAACGAGATCATTTTTATTATAAGTTAGCAAACTATCACAAATTCATGTGTCCCAATTATTCACTTAGACTCCCTTATTCCTAGGTGTATCTCTTATATTTTATTGTTGTCTTGAATGATCACGAGGATGCATTGTTGACTTATTTCGATAGTTATTTAGGCTGAAAATAAAGTAGGACGATTTAATCAATAGTTAGCTAAAGGATAAAATCTTTTAAAACTGCTTCTCGAGACCTCATAAAGTTCATATCTTGGCATAACTCGCTTCGCGATTTGAGACCTTTCTCGGATTGATATTTGGCATTGACTTCATACTTCAAATCTTGAGGGACGTTCATAAAATAATGGTCTTCTCTTCATAATAGGAATTTCTTCACTTGAACTTTTTGAGAGATTCTTCATATTTGGACCACGACTTCTTCATTTTTCTCCAATCTTTATTTGGGATTTTGATATACAACGATCCGCCTCCTTTTAGGACTTGGATATATTTATCCTCATACCTTGTTAGGGCCTTTTTGGATAGACTTCTCCATGATCTTTAGGATAGTATTCGCTTTTCGTCGTGTGTCTCGATCCTTCATATTGATATTTGATAAATGATTCTTCACTTCACTTTGGATCTTTAGCAACAAAATGTAGCCCTCATGCCTTGTTAGGGCCTTTTTGGACTCGCCAATCTTCGCATCCGCTTCAATAAGTTATGCCTTGGCTATGAACTCTAATTAATACCGAGCAACTTTTAAACGATCTTGGGCTAGAAGCTAAGTAACTTTTCAAATCGTACGACCTTATTTATTGCAAGTAAATTTATTAGCAAGCGATGGGAGAAAAAGCTCATAATCAACTCACATAAATTCATGAAAGAATACCAAACTTATAATTAACTCTATCATCTCTCGTTCTCCACAATTTAAAATCTCAAGGAATGAGACTCGTGGATGCTTAGCCTATTAAATCAAAGTTTTGGGTTTTCAAGTCATCTATAGGATCTTGCAACTTCTTAGACTTTTTCAAGCTTAGAATTTGCGTTTTAAAGTTCCCTTGATAAACGACTTTCTAGGATCAATTATAGGAACTTGCGAAAAGTTCTTGTTCTTATCCCGTGAGAGTTAAGACTTTCGCGTTTTAAAGTTCCCTATATAAAAGCCTAGCAAATCTTGACTTAAACACGTTAAGGATACTAGCTAGAGTAAACTTAGATAAGTGAACTCGGGTTGAGTCAAAAGATTCACAACTTTGAAAAATTTTAAAACCACTTTGTTAATGCAAGTGATGCCTAAAAACATTATTAGTGTTAACTAATCTTTCTTAGTTTTGATCACAACAAACTATACAACACATTTAGTATAAAACACAAAACGAATTATTTAACTAACACTATCATCAAGGTAATAATCAGACCACTCACTTTTCTTAATCATACTTAGTAATCATCAAAGTGATTATCCTTAAAACTCACTTTTGTTAATATGACAAAAGATTTTTTAATAAACTTTCTTTTTAAGAAAATGTTTTATTTAAATGGAAAATGTAAATTTGAAAATGGCATATTCCATATGCCATAAGAATATCCTATGAAGGTTTAAAAACCTCAGATATTCCTACCCCACTAAAAGACAAAAAAGGGAGCGGACTCTACTAGGCGGTACCTTAAATAGCTAGGCGCTTCCTTATCGATAAGGTACCGCCGGCTAGATAAGGATCCGCGCCCAGCTAGCCGTTGGACTTTGTCTTCTATAAATAGTGGCTCAAATCTCATTTTCCAACAAGCCTCGTGGACGTTTTTCTCAGCCCCCTTTCTCTTTTCTATAGCATAATCATTAGTAAATGATCACTTAAAGTGTTAAGGATGTTTACATATGATTATCCTCTTGATCCCCTCCTTTACCTTGTCCAATGAGAATATCACTCACTCACTAGTGTTGTGATAAAGATGAATCCATGAATTAGTCATGTTCATCATGTTATCCTTTTTATTTTTGTTAATCTAATTGTATTTATGAAATACTTGGACTAGTTATGTTCATCCAAGCTATTTGTAAATACTTAGATTTGTTGTGTACATCCATTGCATATGTGTTTGCTTGGATTTGTGTTGTGTAGATCCAAGCTACATGTGTGTACTTGGATATGTCTAGTTGAGTTGTAATAGATTTGTGTATTAGTTCTCACTAAACTATAAAGTGATGTGGTTGTGTCTTGTGAGTTCTCACTAAACTTGAAAGTGATTAGTAGTTGTGTTGTGTGAAGTTCTCACTTAGCTTCAAAGTGAAGAGTCGTGAAGATTAGTTCTAGCTCTGGATTAGAACTCGACATCTAGCCTTGTGTCGTTAAATGGTGAAGTAGCCAACGTCGTGAAGATTGGTTCTACCTTGAGATTAGAACTCGACATCTAGCCTTGTGTCATTAAATTGTGAAGTAGGCAATGTTGTGTAGATTGGTCCTAGATAATGATTAGGTCTCGACATTTAGCTTAGTGTAGGAAAATAATGTAAGCGACGATGTAAGGCTTTCTCCGCCAAGAAGGGAGCTTGTGGATATAGTGGAAATCTCGAGTAGGTGTACTCGAGGAGTGGAGTAGAAACGAGGATAGAGCCTCGTTGTCGAACCACTATAAATCTTGGTGTCTTGTCACTAGGTTGTCTCTTTCCTTACTCTTTTACTTATTTCATTATCATTATACTTACCTATTACCATTGCTAATGCATTTTAATTGAACCTAATCATTATGCAACTTAGCTTTAAGTAAAAGATAGTTTTGATACACACTTAATTCAAAGTAATTTAAATTAGGTGACTAACTGAAGAGAAACTATTCAACCCCCCCCCCCCCTTCTAGTTTCTACAACTGGTATCAGAGCGATGGTCACTCAAGATCTTTAAAGTATATTGTACTTTAAAACTTGGATCGATCTACTGTCTCCTCAAATTAGAAGGTCAAGTTGTACTAAAGTTTCTCTTTGGTCAAAACTATTTTTTCTTGAAAAATAGGTCTTTTAATTGGTAATATTGCATCCCACTTAGATTAGTAGTCTTTAAGCATTTTAGATCTACTCTTGAAATGTATCTACTAGTTTGCATCTTGCTTTGTGTAGGTACTCATGAAGATCAATCACTTAATTGGTTGTGGATTGAGTTACTTGCACTTGTAGAAGACTCATCTTCATTGATCTTCAACAACCTTGAATGATGATACCAAGATGATTGGGAATGATACTATTCCTTGAAGACTTAGTACTCATCATAGTCATTGTTGGGCATTGCATTGATTCCTTGATGGATTTCTCTTTGCGGCCAAGGTACGCTTTCGTTCTTCCACACGCCCTTTGATCATTCTTTTGATCATTACTTGACTATGTGCTTGTTCTTGGCATCCTTGTCTTGACATTTGTTTGTGGTTTGTGATTCTTTTCTTTTATCCTCTCAAACCTTCATTGCTTGGATACTTGACTCATTATGGTGATGTAGAGTGAGTTAGTAGTAGCTTAAAGTATCAAGCATGATTCTATGGTTTGCACCCATACGGTTAGTAGGCCCTTTGTGGGAGAGAAAGTGAATTAATACCTTGCTCATATTTTGGTTTAGATTAAGACTATTATTGAAAGTGATCTTAGTCTATACATGAATAATTGCTTTGTGTTTATTCATTACCAAAGCCGTTTAACATTTCGCCGGAAAGGCACGTCTTAAACCACTATATATGACACAAGCTCTTCGTCTCCATGATTTGAAGATTGTCATTAATCCCTTGAGCATTGATCTTAGTCTTGATTCACTTCCCTTGACTTCTCTCCACTTTGCCTTCTCGCTACGAGTAGTCGTTTATCCGTTTCAATTCTTTTCGATCTCGATTCTACTCGTAATCCTTCATTAAGGCATATTGCTTAGTGTTATGATGATCCAAATGATATTCTAAATGGTTTAAGATATATTTTTAAGTATTTTAGAAAATTTGGTTTTAAAAATTTTGGCGTATTTCATTGATAAAAACCAGCCTTTGTAGGCTGTTCTTTATCTCCCCCGGCTCAAACCCGCGGTTCCTTATCGATAAGGTACCGCGGGTAGAAAAGTTTGTTAGAGCGCCAGTTTTAATAAAATAACCTTTTTCAAACCAAACCTTCTCTCTCCCAAAAAAAACAGTCGACGTTTTTCATCCTTTCCACCATTGTTGAAGCTTCAAAAACCTTTAATCAATCAAATTAATTGATTCCAAGTTGTGGGTTTCACTCATCCTTCATCAAACATCAATTAATCGTAAGTACTTTCTTTCAATTTCAGCTATTTTGTTCTAGGGTTCATCCTTTCATAATTGGGGATTTTTTAAATTGAAATTGAATTAGAACCTTAATAGGAATATTGGTTGACATGGTTACTTTACTATGATTCCTTGGGTTCATATTCATTGAGATTTCACTAAAACCCACTTGTAGAACAAATCCGAATTTTGACTAAATGATTTTGGTTCAAAGATGGAATTGAGATGAACCCATGAACAAATAGGTAGTTGCATTGTTAATGCTTACCTAAAAACATTGTTTTGAAAAACCAATGTTCTAGTCCATTGTTGATCCAACATAGGTCATATGTTCTTGGTTAATAATGGAATAGACACATTGTGAACATGAAAATGTTATGGATTCAATCCTTTGTTTGTCAAGAAATTGATATAACACATTCTCATATTTTTGAATTTTAAGTTTATTTTTCATATAAGTGATTGGAAAAATATTGTCTTATGTTTATATTAGGTACTAATCATGCCTTCTCAATATCAAAAGGATCATCAATTCACTAGACAATACATGCCAAACCTTTCCCAAACCTATGCTTCCACTCAACTTCGAAACTCCTTTCCATCCCTTTCTACTCGTTGTTTCCATGAGGGTAGGGTCGTTGACGAGGGAATAACGGGTTATGACTATATCCAATCTATGTTTGAGCTTTCGGGGTTTGATTGCTTTCTCAACATAGAAGAAGATATTTACCCCTTGTTTCTTCTTGAATTCTTTAGCACCTACTCCATGCTTGAATACAATGGAGAAATCTTCATTCGATTCATGTTGAATGATCAAATGATTCAATACTCCCTCGAAAACTTTGGTGAAATTCTTGGTGTGCCATATGAAGGCACTTGTCGTTTTACGGATAATGGAGACTTGATGCTCTCTTGGAATCCTACGATAAACCTCCAAATGAACACACCGAAATTTATCTAGAGTTTATCCTTGACATCATTTCGAAAGAGCATGATGGAAACGTTGTGAGAAGCCTTCATTCAAATGTGCGAAATGTGAATCGATATGAAGTGCTCTCTAGCGACCTTAAGGATTTTATGGTCCAATGCGCAAATATCCTTAGGGAGAATGTCTTTTGTCTTGGTGGAAACCGAGATCATATCCCGGCTTGTATGGTGCATATGTTGAGTTGCATCTTTACATCCACCAAGTACAATTTGGCATTCTATATCGCTCGACGAATAAATTATGCCCTTTCAAAGCCCCAAACTAACCTTCCCCATGCTATGCTTCTTACTTGCCTTTTCAAAAGGGTTGCTCATGACTTTCCCCACCTCGATCTTTCTCGCTTTCACCCGGTTCATCGGGTTATGTTACCTATTCAAGAGGTATATGCAAGGAATCCAAGAAGTGATCGAGGTTCGCGAAAATCCGATCATCAAGAGACGGATGATGAGGACACCTATATGCCAACAAGTGATGGTGATGGCATAGGTACTAGTTCTCACTTCAACTCTTCGAGTAATTCCCACCCATCCTCAAACTCATTCGTGGATGGACTTGAAGACTTAGCTCCCCCACCTCATTACTCCTCTAGTGAAGTACCGGAAGATCTCAACATGGAGCATCTCTACCGTGAAAAACTTAGGACTAGAGGTGAATTGCATGAACATCGAGTTGAGTCAAGGAAAGGATTCAAGTATTTGGAGAATATGATCAAGGGATTGGGCAAGAAGAGAATGTGAAGGCTTTGAAGTATTTCAAAGAATACATGTTGGTAAACATGTAATGTTGAACAATTTTTTTTATCTTGGATGTGTATTAACTAAATTCTACTTGTGTGGATTATTTGTGTATTATCCTAATGATTATCTATGCCTTTGTGATTATGTTTTGCATAGCTTTGTTCTTCCTATGTGTTAGCTAGCTTCCTAGATTTTGGTCAGTAGTTAACTTTGGCTTGAAAATCCTTTGATAAAAAATCTGGGCTAACCAAAATTTGAGGAAATACCATTTTTGAACACCACTGGTAGCGGTTCCTTATCAACCCGCGGTACCTTATTGATAAGGAACCGCCGCCCTTAGATAAGGAACCGCCGGCTACTGTGTCCGACAGAATCTTTGCTTTACACTATTTTCCTTAATCTGTGTAAACTTTGCTTGATTCTTTGCAAAAACCTGCACATTTCCTAAACTAGGTTAGCTAAATTCATTGTTCACATAGAATATTTTTAACCCATTACTAGTTTGGATCATCCCTTCATCCTCTTAAACCCACCTTGCTAGACATGTTCTTCACACATCAAACCTTCTTCCTTAAACCTTAAACCCTTCATCTCAACCATGGTTTCTACAAGAAGCTCAAATTCATCCAAAACCTCCACCACAAAGAACAATCTTAAGATTAAGATTAAAATGGCTAAACCCAACTCCTCACCCTTTCACACTCCCAAGAATGAGATTGTCCTAATTCTCATTTCTTCATCAAACTCACCACCTCTTGCTCCATGCAAGACTTCATCAACCCATGGAACCAACCATTCTCATGGTTCTACCTCTTCTTCATTCCAATCTAGGATGAATGATCTTTCCTCACCCTTCACTCCAAGTAATCTCTTGGATGTGACCACCCAACCACAACCCATCCAAAGCATTCCCATTGTGAATGACTTTGATGATACCATACTGACTTCACCATTTACCCCTCCCAACTCACCCTTTTCACCCTTGGAGAGCTTTCCTCCACACTCGCCCACATAACCCTTGGAGAACTTTCCTCCTCCACCTCCACCTCCCTCAAACACTCCCATTTTGGGTGTTCCACTTCCCTTCTTTATGGGTGATCCTTACTTCCTTGGGTTCCTAGAAGCTCATGGTTCTCATTGTCCATGTTGCCTCTACAATAAATACATCATTCAAAACCTTAGGAGGGAGATGTTGGGACTTCATATGAGGTTGCAAGATTTTTTGCTCACCTTGTTTAACATGCCTCCTCCTAGGACATGAATGGTGATTTTCTTTAAAAATAGTTTTCAAGAAACTTCAAGCCAAGGAAGATTACTAATCAAGACCTAGTTTTTTTTAAGCTATCTTTAGTTTAGTTAGTTGTTTTTCTTTATTTTCCTTATGTATCTCTTTCATGAATGTTTTATGAGAATGAATTATGGACGTGGCATCATGTGCTTCTATCTCTATGTGGACATTAATCAACGTTAATTCCAAATTAAAATTGAACCTAAATCTATCACAACCTCTAAAACTTGACTAAAATTGGTTCAAAATGTTATCCAAAATTTTGTCACCCTATGTCAAGACATTCTTGGTGAATGTGTTGCTTTTATGCAACCCTAGCAAAATTTAGTGCTAATAGAGGTAAAATTCCAAGATTTGCAATTTTTTGAAAAAGTCTTAGTTTTTCTCAAAACCCTGAAAAATCTAGAAGAACAGATACTTACGATTTATACCGGAACAAACGGTTATCTCGATTCATTAGAAGTTGGACAGGTAAGGAAATTTCTGGTTGAGTTACGTACTTACTTAAAAACCAATAAACCACAGTTTCAAGAAATAATATCTTCTACCAAGACATTCACCGAGGACGCGGAAGCCATTTTGAAAGAAGCTATTCAAGAACAGAGGGAACGTTTTCTATTTCAGGAACAAGCATCCTAAACAAATTAATAACCCTTTTCCATAATTTTTTTTTAGTACTCAAGCGATATCAAGTCCACTGCACGCGGTTCCTTAAAGAACGCGCGTTTCCTTAAGTGATAAGGAACCGCCGGTCCCTATAAGGTACCGCGCACAGAAAGCCATTTTATGGCTCGTTTTTGGTCTTCCTTCATCACCCTATTCCCAGTCAAGATTCCATGTTTACTCAATTTGGCTACACATTCCTTGACACTTTACATTTGTTTTTCAAACCTTTGCCTTGTATACTTTCTTCTTATACCCCAACCTTGAGATTTCATTCTCACACCTCAACAATGCCTAACTCTCCCTTTCATAACCTTGACATATCTTTGTCACAAACCTCCTCACCCAAAGCTTCCTCATCAAAGCTTTCAAAGAAACTAAAAATCTCGGTTAAACCTATTTGGATCAAGAAAAATGAACCCTCTTCATCCAAACCACCCAGTAACCCCACCTTCTCTCCAATCAAGTATTGGAATGAGACCTACTCCATTAACCCAATCACCGGAGAAAAGGAGAATCTCCCCCCACCACCAAAACCCTTTGACACCCCTCAACTCAATGATCTTTCAACCTTCCCAAACCTCACAAGGCATTGTGAAAACATTACCTACCCACTCTCCTTACCACCACCAAACCCTAGGTGTGATGGCCTTCCCCCATCAACCGAATTTGTGTTGCATCATGGATCCTCGTGTGCTTGTTGTCGATTTCAACAAAATGAACTTGCTCATGTGTATGAGAAGTTAAATTTTCTTGAATTCCTCCTCACTCGACCTCCTCTCAAAGTTTTCGTTCCCGTGGACAAAACTTCGAATGATGCATCGTCGTCTTATTTTTCCAACTAAATGGCTACACTCCATTGGAGTCAATAAAACTTTAGTTGTTTTAGAGTCATTTTTTAAGCAATCCTGGAAAATTGTCACTATTAGACTAGCTTATGCTTTGTGGTTTATTTTCCATATCTTTTGCTTTAGATACTCATATTGTGTGTATGACTATCTACTTTGGTTGTCTTTTTCATATTTATGTAATATGAAATCTTTATGGTGTGTTTGTTTTCTTTATTTGATCTTTCTCTCGTTGTTTTTGAGTTGATCATGGTTAATATTTACAATTGTTTATGGGTGATTCCATCAATTCTAAATTATAACCCCTTGATAAATTTATCATCTTCATTGGTTGGATGTTTCCTTTCTTCCTTCATTCCACCAATTGAACCTTGATTTTGTCATTTACCTTTTTGGATATATTTAGCAAATACTTGCTTCTAATTTGAGATTTCTTCTCCTTTTCTCTCTCAAGTTACTTAATAGGTAGTGATCATATATACATTGGTGTTTCTTTCCTTTCTACTAACCTTTGTGTAGCATGTCACCTTAGCTCATACACTTGGTGCCCCAAGCAAGGGGGAGAAACCACCAAGGGGGAGCTACTAGCAAAGTCCGAATATCTTCAAAGACTTGTGCTTACCTTTTTGCTACGACAAAGGGGGAGAAATGATAGTGATAAACTCGTTAATAATTCGATATTTTGTGTTTCTAAGTAAATGAGTTTATAGTTTGTCGTAATCAAAAAGGGGGAGATTGTTAATGCAAGTGATGCCTAAAAACATTATTAGTGTTAACTAATCTTTCTTAGTTTTGATCACAACAAACTATACAACACATTTAGTATAAAACACAAAACGAATTATTTAACTAACACTATCATCAAGGTAATAATCATACCACTAACTTTTCTTAATCATACTTAGTGATCATCAAAGTGATTATCCTTAAAACTCACTTTTGTTAATATGACAAAAGATTTTTTAATAAACTTTCTTTTTAAGAAAATGTTTTATTTAAATGGAAAATGTAAATTTGAAAATGGCATATTCCATATGCCATAAGAATATCCTTTGAAGGTTTAAAAAACCTCAGATATTCCTACCCCACTAAAAGATAAAAAAGGGAGCGGACTCTATTGGGCGGTACCTTAAATAGCTAGGCGGTTCCTTATCGGTAAGGTACCGTCGGCTAGATAAGGATCCGCGCCCAGCTAGCCGTTGGACTTTGTCTTCTATAAATAATGGCTCAAATCTCATTTTCCAACAAGCCTCTTGGACGTTTTTCTCAGCCCCCTTTCTCTTTTCTATAGCATAATCATTAGTAAATGATCACTTAAAGTGTTAAGGATGTTTACATATGATTATCCTCTTGATCCCCTCCTTTACCTTGTCCAATGAGAAGATCACTCACTCACTAGTGTTGTGATAAAGATGAATCCATGAATTAGTCATGTTCATCATGTTAGCCTTTTTATTTTTGTTAATCTAATTGTATTTATGAAATACTTGGACTAATTGTGTTCATCCAAGCTATCTGTAAATACTTGGATTTGTTGTATACATCCATTGCATATGTATTTGCTTGGATTTGTGTTGTGTAGATCCAAGCTACATGTGTGTACTTGGATATGTCTAGTTGAGTTGTAATAGATTTGTGTAGTAGTTCTCACTAAACTATAAAGTGATGTGGTTGTGTCTTGTGAGTTCTCACTAAACTTGAAAGTGATTAGTAGTTGTGTTGTGTGAAGTTCTCACTTAGCTTCAAAGTGAAGAGTTGTGAAGATTGGTTCTAGCTTTGGATTAGAACTCGACATCTAGCCTTGTGTCGTTAAATGGTGAAGTAGGCAACGTCGTGAAGATTGGTTCTACCTTGAGATTAGAACTCGACATCTAGCCTTGTGTCGTTAAATTGTGAAGTAGGCAACGTTGTGTAGATTGGTCCTAGCTAATGATTAGGTCTCGACATTTAGCTTAGTGTCGGAAAATAATGTAAGCGACGATGTAAGGCTTTCTCTGCCAATAAGGGAGCTTGTGGATATAGTGGAAATCTCGAGTAGGTGTACTCGAGGAGTGGAGTAGAAACGAGGATAGAGCCTCGTTGTCGAACCACTATAAATCTTGGTGTCTTGTCACTAGGTTGTCTCTTTCTTTACTCTTTTACTTATTTCATTATCATTATACTTACCTATTACCATTGCTAATGCATTTGAATTGAACCTAATCATTATGCAACTTAGCTTTAAGTAAAAGATAGTTTTGATACACACTTAATTCAAAGTAATTTAAATTAGGTGACTAATTGAAGAGAAACTATTCAACCCTCCCTTCTAGTTTCTACACACTTTATTAAAATTTATTCTAGCAAAGGGAGAAAATAACTATAATAAAGGAAAATACTACTAAACTACTAGGCCAAAATAGATCAAAAATTTTGAAAAATGTCGAAAAATCAATTTTCTGGTTAAAATGAGGACAAATACAAGGAAAGGCCCACTTAACTTCGATAGAAGTCCCCCCTACACTTGATATAAACATTTTCCTCAATGTTTAAGCATGTGGGAGTAAACTCCCCTACACTTAGGACATTGTGCACGTTGTTTAAATCTTGCTAAGGAAGAGACAACTAAAGTGATTCCTATTTTAATATTGAAGAATATAAAATAGTGAATCAAAAGAGTTTAGGATAGAACCGGGAAGACAGGTAGACGGAATCACGAGTCATCAAAAGTCATCAAGAATGGATGTTTGAAAGCTCGAATCCCTGCACATGATAAGAAAGAAAACAACAAACACATACTCTAGGGTCTCCCCTACACTTATTATAAAAACAGATAAAGATAGATAGATAATTGGGTTGCCTCCCAAAAAGCGCTTGTTTTTGTTAGCCGAGTCACGATCCTGACTCGTCCCCGAATTAAATGGTCCATGGGGAAGCCTCGAATGTAATACCGGGATCAAAGACCTTGTCCTCGTTCCCGGAGGACATTAATAAAGGAGAGGCCGTAGGATAAGTCTTAAAGGGTAGAAAAGTCCTTTCAACATACGAAAAGTATGTGAAATCATGATCCACGGGAGGTGGGGTTGGTAGAGTAAGCAAATTGCCATCCCCCAAAGACAATTGATGCTCAGAAAGCGGCAAAGTCGTAAGGTTATCAATCATAAAATGGTCAATGTCACCTCCCGGGTCAAAGCACTCATCCTCCGTAATGGTGTCTAAAGGAGTGGATGAAAGGTGCTCGGGAGGGAGACTTGGGACAATATCTTCATGCAGCAAATTATCAAAAAGAATATCCCCCTCCGTGTCATCATCATCAATACCCGGAGGTATTGAGAGAATGTCGATTTCCTCCATAGTTGTATCATTATTCTCAACTGAAGTAATAGACGGAGGTAAAGACTCAGAAATAGGAGCAGGATTCAACGCTTCAATTTTAGCATTAAGAAGATGAACTTTCAGTAATTTGTCGCGAAGAATAACGTCTTCCACCTCATCTACAAGACCGAGTTCAGTGGTGAACTTCTCGTATGTCGGAGAGAATAAATCAACATCGCCTTCATCACCCGGGGGAGAAGGAGAAATTTCAAAAGTGAAATTCTCATATCATGGAGAAAAATATCATCATTAAGAGCGACCTCGTCCGTAAGCTCAGCAAAAGTAGGGACATCACAAACCTCCTCAAATAAGTTGTCGAGACCAAATTCACTAATCTCACTCGATGAATCACAATCCTTAGACGCATTTGGGATATCAAGAGTAGGAGTAGTAATCTCAGAAGATGGGTTGAGATCATAGATATCATCCTCGTCATCATCATAATAGTAGTATGGACGCACAAGAGGAGGAGTATAATCACTAAGATTAGATACTTGTTCTTGTTGTTGTCGCTTTTCCTCCTCCCTTGCTTCGCGTATGCTAGCTAATTCTTGTTGAATGTATTGAAGTGTATTCAAAAAAACTGGCTCGTTCTTCTTCACACATTCCAACAGAAGGTTGATGATCGAGGGTGTATTGTGGGGGCTCAAAATTTTTAAAACCGGAATTATAGCACGGATGTGGCTCAAAGTAATTCATCGGTTGAGAAGAATTGGAACACGGATTTGGTTCATAATAATCCATCGGTGAAGAAAAATGAGGACACGGATTTGGCTCATAATAATTCATTGGCTGACAATAAGAAGTATCGTGAGGGCCCCCATAATTGTTGCAATACGGGTATTGAGGAAAACCCGGTGCTTCTTGTAGATAGCTATTACCATTGTCATAATTGTAACCCAGTTCTTGCTCGCCATGAGGCGGGTATCGAATTGGACACGAAACATGCCAATGAGAATCGCTTCCACAATATATGCAAGGGAGGGGAGTGGGTGGATTAGAAGAAAAGGATGAATTAGTCGAATTGCACGATGGACAAAATCCAAATAGTGAATCGGTTGAAATGGGTGGAAGATCTTTTCCGCATTGCTCGCAAGAACACCATTGACATGATTCGCACCCATATAATCGTCTCCCACACCCTACACAATGGACATAAGAATCCATGAAGAATTAAAAATTAGAGGGGTTGAGAAAAAGAATTAAACACAATCGAGGGTTAAGAGGAATATTTTTGGTGCAAAACTTTGAAAAATAGATGCTTTTTATGACTTTTTAAATGTTTTTGTATTTTTGAAATTTTTGATTTTTTATGGATTTTTGAAAAAAAATGTAAAAATTCAAGAAATATAACGTTCACGAATGAACGGATCCCAAAATCCAACGCGTCTCTCACTAAAAACTGTTAATCTTCACGAAAAGAGCCGGCAGCGGCGCCATTTAATAACTAGATTTTACTTAGTTATAAAAGAGTTATCGTCCGGTCTTTTCGAATTGATTACTAGTAGAAAGTGCGACTCAATCGTTCTTGGTGGAAAATAAAATGATTTGGTTATCTATTTTAAACTAAAAGCAAACATAAAAATGTCGTTGAGTAAAATAAAAGATTTAAAAATTAAACTAAAAATTACTAGAAAAACACTTGGTAAAAACAGAGATTTCGGGAAGCGTGCAATTTTTGGAAATTAAAACGAAATGAATTTAAAACTTAAAACTTTGTAAAACTTAAAAAAAAACTTAAACCATCGCAAAATAATAACACAAAACCCAATCAATCGGAATGCTGTCACCACAAAGCCGTCGGAATACTTATCGGAATGTAGGTATCGGGATACAAGAACAAAACTATCGGAATGTGGCTAAAAAGAAAATCTATCGGAATGTTGAAAAGTAAAACCGTCAGAATATTGATCGCAATATTCTATCGGAATGAGCCTATCGGAATACTTAAAAACAAAATCTACCGGAATATACTATAAACAATTCTATCGGAATATAAAAAAAGAAAGCATCGGAATATCTAAAAACAAATCCATCGGAATAATGCATCGGAATATGGATACCAAAAATTTGGCAGCACTTCGTCGCAATAAAACCTTAAGACACGTCGCAATATACGATCGCAATGAGCGATCGCAATAACGATCGAAATAAGGAGGAAATACTCAAAACCCTATTCCAATGCAACGATCGGTATATTAGAAGAAGCTGTCGGAATCCAAGGTCCTATTCCGATGGAAGTAGATACGTAATAAGCAAAACTAAATAAGCTAAATTTAATAAGCACAAATCAAAATTTTACCAAAGCAATAATAAGACGAACACAATAAGCACAACTTTAAAGATTTTCAAAACACAAAATAAGCAAACAAAATAAGCAAACTTTAAAAAAACAAAACTTTTAAGAAAACTTTAAATCAATAAGCTAAATACAAAATAAGCCAATAAGCATGTCAAGCTCAAAGCTCAATTCGTATTAAAACTTATAGATGAATAAAAAGATAAACTTTTTAATCAATCAAACATCAAGATTTAACAAAATTAAAGATAATTTTCGGATCAAACAAGTAAAAATCAAGAAAGGTAGAAAGAGACTGAATATGAAAAACTTGAAATTAAAGATGAAGATTAAAGATTCAAATACAAGATTAAAGTGAAAAGCTTAAAACTTTAAAGAAAAACTAGAGAGAGAAAGTGAAAAACTAGAGAGAGAAAATAAAACTACACTACTCCTAAAACTAATCTAACTAACCACCTCCTAATGACACATTAGGAGGGTATTTATATGAGGAGTAAAATGTTGGTGCTTTCTTTCTTCTTTCTTCTTGTCTCGACTCGATTTAAATTCTTTGTCTTTCTAGACGTCGTCTCGGGATTTGTCGATATAATTTGAACTTGTCTTATAACTTTCTTCTTTAATTAGACTTGGTTCTTCGACTTCATTAGACTTCCGTCTTTAGACTTTTTCTTTGATAAATCTTCAGAATAGGCCTTGGACTTCCGTTCTTTTTACACTCTTGATCTTTTGACTTCGTCTTTTCTCGTTTACTTCGATAAAAGCCCGTGTTTTCTTCCTTTTTCATCTTTTGGTCCTAAAACACAATAAAAACACAAACCACGCATAATTCCGACATTTACGACATAAAATACACGTTTTGGCTTGGTTATTATTATAATTAAGTGGTAAAAGGATGGGTGTTTTCACACCTATCAGCATGCGGCGCTTTCTGGTGTCTCTATAATATTGTATGCGCCTCGTAAAAGCGTTTTTCTTGGCTCTTCTCCAAGGTTGTGAGAAGATTTGGTCATTTGAGGAATAACTTGCTCGTATATGTTTTTCTGGCGGATTATCACTTGATCCTGACAGATTGCCTTCTGAGGATGAGGCGTGCTTCGCGCGTTTTGCTTCCTCTACCATCTTTTCATGTTTAGCAACCAAGGGATGAGGGCTTGTAGGTTATTAGCTACGTACTCCTCCATCATGTGTGCCTTTGTAGCAACGACTTCCCCTCCCTCCTCTTGGGGCGTCTTTCTTTTTTGCTTATTGGGAGGAGGCTGAGTTGACTCTCGTTCGATGCCTTTTTCACCCCGCGGCGGGTAGGGGAATTGAGAACAGTCCTCCCGTTCTTATAATTGGGGGATTGTTCACATCCCGAGTGTTTACCTCACTGGCAGATCCAGGGGTAGCATTTACTGATGTGATACGGCCATCTACCGTCGAGGATCCTTGACGGCCTTCATTCTTACCGCTTTTCGTCATTAATTAGAGCTTAGTATGGGTCCCACGGATGGCACCAACTTGTTGATGCAAAAGTTGGGGTAGACCAAGTTTGACCCAAATTAGGCTTAATTTGGGTCTTGTGGACTCCGGCTCTTACACCAAGTGAAACTTGTTTTGGGACCTTGCGCACTAAACAGACACCGTTAAGCTTACCAAGCGTTTATGACCCACGATTAGACTCCAGCGTGAGAGTAAGTAATAGATTTGAGTATATTAGTGTTTAGGGTATTATTATGTATCGTACCTTTGTGGAACCGAAGGGGTTCCTTTTATACTTGAGAGAGTCCAGTCTGGGCCCCCTGTTCTTGCAGCCTAAGGAAGAAATAATGACTCGAAATAGCTTGATCTTCATTATCTAACTAAGACACGTGTATATCCCTTTTCCTTAGGTGAATATAACTATAATATAAGTTATATTATGTCTGATCCTGTCGCACTGCGACGAGGACTTGGCTAAGTAACCAGCCTCTTGTGCGACAGCGGCTTACCGGGCCTTCTGGGCCGTGTGCGCACATCGCACAAGTATCCAATCCATTCCTGACGGATGCGGGTAGTACCCGTGAGTCAGACTATCCAGCCCGACTAGGGACTAACGTCATCATGTCTGATTTTCTTTTGTTTCTGTTTTATCCGATACTGTCAACTTTGCTTTGTTTTCTTGCCCGATATCTGACAGTAGAGTAAATCACTGTTTTGCTTATTTTGTTCATATGTGCTGATTTGTTACTTATTTTATGCTTGTTTAGTGTTATTATTAGCTTATTTTCACCCCTAATAAGCAACTTCTTATTGGGTTGTTTGCCAAAAAAATAAAATTAAAAAAAATAAAATAGAAAAAAAACACTAGCCTGGTTCGAACCCCCGACCTGTCGCACAGGAGTAAGGGGTTGTTCCAGTGTGCTAGGTGTTCTTTTCTTGTCAATGTTTACTTTGTTTAATTCTTAACATCTTTCTAATTTTCCTTTTAGAAAATAAGTCGTAGCTTAATATCCAAATTCTAGCTTATTGTGTTAAGCTAACATTTCCTTTTTGTTTTTCCCTTAATCTATGTCACTTTTTAGATTTTTCCACCAAGTTTTAGATTTTTCCAGTTTAATTTACTATTTTTAATCATTTTTCATTTCTGTTTTTAGTTAAGCCATTAAAAACTAGTCAAAATAGTTTTAAAATTTTACAAAAATTACTTTTAGCTTTTATTAATTTTGATTGAGGTTTACAAATAATAAAATCTGAAAGTGGAATTTTTCTTTTTAATTTTTAATTCTAGGTCTTTAATTAGATTTTAAAATTAGATAATAATTAATTAAAAGGTTTAAAAATGTTTTCTTGATTTTTTATTGTTTGTAATACTTTTTAGGATTTATTTGCAAAATTTTAGAATTTTTCATATTTTTTTATTTTCCGTGTTGTTTTGCGTGAAAACGCGAATCGTCGTAGTTTAATTCTTTTTAGCGTAATTCGTCTGTACTTTTCACATCTTTACTCATTCCAAAAACGAAATTGTTGGAAATACGTTTTACGTATTAAGAAGGATCGGTCACTCCAACAATAGTCCATGTAATAGCTCGTAGTTTAGTTACTTATCTTAATTAAACAAACAAACCAAAGCCTAGCCTACAACATGTGTAGGCCGGCCCAAATGTAAGCCCAAGACCATGGCAAGGGCTTGGGTATATAAACCCTCTCCTTTGATGGAGAGAATGTGTGGTTTCATAATTTTCACATAGTTATTCTTACTTTCTCTCTCTAGCTTTGTGTGAGATCCACCATCTCTCTATCTCTTTCTCTCTCTAAAAACATAAGCAAGATTTACAATCCTACAAATGGTATCAGAGCCATGGGATGATTGTATTGTTCATGTGTTTGTGTTCTTGATTCATACGCCATTTTTGATCCATTTTCACACGTCCAAAATTTTTTTTGTGTTTTTGATAGTTTTTTCTTGATACAAATCTTCTACATAGTTGTGGTAGGGATTTGGTATAGTTACTTTGGCTAAAAACACAAAATTTTTGGGTGTTTTGATCATTTTTTGGCTTAAAATCACGAATTGGTTGAGTTTTGTCCGAGAAAAGTGGGAAATATTCCGATCTGGTCATCGGAAAGGGGTTTATAGTACATTCCGATCAGTGTAATCGGAATAGGGTTTAGGTATTCCGATTGGTATTCAGATTGGGTATTCCGATCACGGCATTCCGATTGGTATTCAGATTTGGTATTCAGATTAGGTACATTCCGATTGGTATTCAGATTGGGTATTCCGATCACGGCATTCCGATTGGTATTCAGATTTGATATTCAGATTAGGTACATTCCGATTGGTATTCAGATTGGGTATTCCGATCACGGCATTCCGATTGGTATTCAGATTTGGTATTCAGATTAGGTACATTCCGATCAAGGTATTCCGATTTGGGAGATTCCGACTGATATTCCGATCACTATTCCGACCGATATTCCGATCACTATTCCGATCAACATTCCGATAACAAAATTATTTGTAATTTTGACTTGGAATTTTTGGTTTATTGAGAACATATTTTAGGGGATTTTAACATTGTTTCTCGACTTCAACTCACAACAACAAACACATTTACTTTCTTTCATTGATCGATCAAAGTTTGTAAATCTTAACTTATTGAAATGGAGTACACATCTCTTACAGATAAGTCCATCCTCTCGGGTACGGATAATCGTCCACCAATGTTGGTGAAGACTATGTATGAGGAATGGGCTTCCCGAATGGAACTTTATATGTTGAACAAGGAGAATGGACATCTCATTTGGGCATCGGTGCTCAATGGACCATTAGATTATGGTACAGTGACGGAAGGTACAACTACTCGTCCTCGCACAACGGGTGAATTGACTGGAGATATGAAGATTCAAGACAAATGTGATAAGTATGCTACAAACATCATTCTCCAAGCCCTTCCTCCAAATGTCTACAAACTCGTCAGCAAACATAAAGTTGCCAAAGAGTTATGGGATAGAATTCGTGTTCTCATGCAAGGCACCTCGTTAACTAAACAAGAACGAGAGTGTAAGCTTTATGATACCTTTGATAAGTTTGCATATGTGCCAGGGGAGACTCTCAATGATTACTATCTGAGATTTACCCTATTGTTGAATGAGCTCAATATCTATGGCATGACAATTCCTACCTTTCAATTGAACACCAAGTATTTGAAAACTCTTCCTTCAGAATGGAAAAAATACGTGACGGATGTTAAATTGGCTAAGGACTTGCATAACACCAATGTGGATCAACTTCAAGCTTTTCTTCAACAACACGAATGCCATGTGATCGAGGCTCGGTTGTCTACACCTCAAGTTCATGATCCACTTGCAATGTATGTCTCTCAACAAAACATGGCTTATACTTATCAGCAACCATCATACTTGCAGCAGACACTACCACACAACTATCAGCAACCACAGCAACCATCTTATCCACCACTAGTGATGCCACAGCAAGCATATCAACAAGGTGTTCATCAACAATCTTTTCCGCAGCAACCACCATATCAGACATCACCATCACAAGCCAACACTTCTCCAATGGGCTATACTCCTCAGCAAGGATATTTTCCAATAGAAGCACAACCAGCACAGGCTTTTTACTCTAATGAACTTCCACCAATCCAAGCATCGGTCTTTACTCCAAATGATACGCCAGCTGATGTTCTAAACCATCTCACTGCTTACTTGTCAAAACTTGTTGCTACTAGAGGATTTCCACCAACAAACAATCAGCTCCGCACCTCTTCAAATCCTCGACAACAAGCCACTGTTCAAGATGGTCAAGTGACGGTGCAACCTATTCAGGGAAGGCAAAATTCATATGGACCTCCTACAAGGACTGGGAACAATCAAGCTGTGAATTCTCAAGCTACTGGAAATGGAAGTCCTAGTGGTCCTAAAAAGGTTGTGACTTGCTACAATTGCCGAGGACAAGGTCATATGGCTAGGGAATGCACTCAGCCGAAAAGGAGGAGGGATGATGCATGGTTTCGTGAGAAGATGTATTTGGTTGATGCTCAGTCTAAGGGGAAGATCTTGGATTCAGAGGAGTTAGCATTTCTTGCAGACCCAAGGGCAGCAGATACTGAAGGCATTGCAGTCGTTTCTACTTCTAATGCAGCTTATCAAGCAGATGACCTTGACGCATATGATTCTGATTGTGATGACATTCACTCTGCCCAAGCTGCTCTCGTTGCTAATCTCTCTCACTACGGTTCTGATGTCATCAGTGAGGTACCAACCACATCTAATAATATTGATGATAACCAACATCAAGTTGGGCATGAAAATGACAACCTCGAACAGCATTCGGGAACTAGTAATTCAAATGATGTGGTACCCAATCCAACACATTTGAGTGAACCTCAACCAAATGCTACGACGGGTATGGCATCTTATGCTCAACATGATTTGGTCATGGTGCCTAAACATATAATTGATCAAATGCATATGGCCCTCAGACAATCCGTAGATACGAATTCCACCCTAACTGCTGAGCTTGCGTTGCATAAAGAAAAGGTCAAAACTTTTGAAATGGTCCCTCAAGAAGAGAAAATAACATGTTCTGAATTTGACCAATTTCGTTTTGAAAAGATTGAACACTTGAAAGAAATAGAATCATTAAAAGCTAATCTTTCCAATGAATTAAAAGAAAAAGAGTCGGTTGTCAATGATTTTCAGAAACTTAAAATGGATTTCGAAACTCTCGAGTCTAAAAAGGTTGAATCGGAAATTAATGCTACCAAACTTCTTAAATTCAAAGAACAACAGCTTTTAAAACAATACTCTTCCACAGAAAAGGTTCATCTTTTAACTAAATCATTTAAAGAACTCGAACTTAATCGTCTTCAAGATTTACCACCTAATCCCGGTTATGCAAAACAAGCTCAGGAATATATTCCCGGTCTTTATGATATGACCATAATTGGAAAATCGAAAGAAGCACCTTTTGTTCGTAGTACTGAGGAGACACAATCACTTGGGGATGAAACTCATTCTAAAATGCTTTCAAATTCCATACAATTGATTATGATCAACATAACAAAGATCAATTTTCGAAAAAGACACGCATTCGCTTACAAAAGGAATTAGCAGAATTAACAGTTCTTGTGCCCCAAAGTTTGTCAAATGAAAACCTTCCTAGTACGTCTCCTACACTCGTCAAAAAGGATTTAACGAAGTTAATTCCACCGGTAAGTAAGGCGTCCGTTAACTTATATACGGTTCACCAACACTTAGCCGATTTTGACAAGGTCATTTTGGAACGTACGACGGCCACGGCCATAACGGAAGGTGAATGGAACTTTGAGCACACTAGAGCTGCGTTTCGAGATGAAATTGTTCCGTTTGTAAAGAATGTTAAAGCTTGTCTTCGTAATATTGATCAAGATTTGTTTTTGGAAATAGAAGAAGTTAGACGTGTTTTCAATGAAATGGAAGATGCTTATGAAAATAGTTTACTTGAAATAGAACGGGTTTCACGCCATAATGATCTGCTTCTGAATCAAGTGATGTCTCATGATATAGTTTCTGTTTGTGTGAATACAAGTGTTGATAATGATTCTATTGTGCATAATGTTGAATCTGTGGATAATGTGGTAGATAGTACTTGTCACGAATCTGACGCTGAATTTTTAAAGCTTCAAGATTCATATTCTTCGCTTTCAAAACGTTTTGATAAGATTCAAACGCATTGTATTTCGCTTGAATGCAAGCAACAATTTATTCAAGAAATCTTTGAAAAGTCATTCGAAGGTGTTAATATCGATGATGCAAACTTTGAAAAGAATTTTCGATTGAATTTACAATCAAAACAGCGTCAGCCAAGTGACAAAGTTGCTAACTCTTTGCCGATAGACATAGAGAAATCTAAGGAGCTTAACTGTGTGAACGTACTTGAGGCCGCTGAGAATTTTAAACTTGATCTAGATAATCGAGTTTCCAAGATTTTGTCCAAAGTTGATAACTTAAAACAGAAAAATACACGACTCTTCGATTCAGTAAAGCCCGCATGTGTTGATACCACTGCACAGAATCAGTCATTGATTGAACAATTGAATCGAAAGTCGGTGGAAATATCTGATTTGAGGGAACAAATTTGTGATAAGAATCTGGTCTTGGCTGAGTTAAAGGAAACACTTCGAACTCTAAAAGGTAAGAATGTTGTGGATAACGCAGCCACTATCTCAGCATCGTCCTCTAGTGCAATCAAAAGGAACCTTATAGCCGTCACACCACTTAACAAGGGCCCTAGGACTAAACCATCTCAAACTTTGGTCACTAAAGATAAGGCGGAATCAAAACCAGCTTCTAATATTCCCGTGTTGCCTTCTACAGGAGTAAGCACCACTACTAAGGCTCAAAGATCTAAGCTTAAGACAAACAAGAAGAATGATAGGATCTTGCCCCCATCTAGTAGTCAAGTGAAGAAGAAAGTAGGAGCCCATCCTAGGAATGTTATTTCTGTTTTGAATAAAAAGAATCATGTAGCTAAACCTAAAGGCTCTGCGGTTGTGCAGCGTTCTAAGCCTACTGTGAATTCTAATTTGAAATGTTGGAATTGCAATGAATGTATGTTTTCTAGTCGTCATGATTCTTGCCTTATTGACCATGTGAATGAGATGCATGCCCGGAAAAATGGATTAGAATGGAAACCGACTGGGAAAGTGTTAACCCAAGTTGGTTGGATGTGGCGCCCCACTGGTAGAACTTTCACTACAGTAGGAACTACGTGCCCTTTAACTAGGATCACTCCCACTGAAGTGAAGAAAGCGTGCCCTTTAACTAGGAGTACCAAGGCTACCAAAACACAAGCGTGTCCTTTAACTAGGAACACCAACACTACTGTAGGAACAAAGTGCCCTTTAACTAGGTCTACTCCCACTGTAGTGCTCGCAAATAATCCAAAACCTAAGAAAGTTGGAACAGTAAAACCTGTTAGTGCTAAAACTTACATTAGAAAAAGCAAGAAATCTAAGGGTCACAAACATGTTAGCAATTCTGATAATCTTATATCTGTATCTGCTAACACTCAGGAACCAATAGTTTCCAATGCATTGTCTACTGTTGTTATTGAAAACAGGTGGTCCAAATTGTTCTCTGGTATTTGGACTCTGGTTGCTCCAAGCATATGACCGGAGATCGCTCTCAGCTCAGAAATTTCGTCAGCAAGTTTCTTGGTACGGTTAGATTTGGAAATGATCATATTGCAAAGATAATGGGTTATGGTGAATATCATATTGGGAATGTTATCATTTCAAGAGTGTATTATGTGGAAGGTCTCGGTCACAACTTATTTTCTGTGGGACAATTTTGTGATGCAAACCTAGAAGTTGCTTTTCGAGAGCATACCTGCTTCATTCGTAATTTGGAAGGGGTTGATTTATTGAAAGGTACTCGAGGGAATAATTTGTATACTTTGTCTCTACAAGACATGATGGCCGCTTCTCCCGTATGTCTTCTCTCCAAAGCATCGAAGACTAAGTCATGGTTATGGCATCGACGGTTATCTCATCTTAACTTTGACGCTATCAATCACTTGGCGAAAAACGAACTTGTTCGTGGTCTTCCTAAACTATCATTTCACAAGGATCATTTGTGTTCCGCGTGTACAATGGGGAAAAGCACTAAGAAATCTTACAAACCCAAGACGGAAGACACCAACCAAGAGAAACTTTATCTGTTGCATATGGATCTTTGTGGGCCAATGCGTGTTGAAAGTCTTAGTGGCAAAAATTACATCCTCGTCATTGTCGATGATTACTCTCGGTTTACATGGGTGAAATTTCTTAAAGCAAAAAATGAGGCACCTAAATTCATCATCGGATTTCTCAAGATGATTCAAGTGCGTCTCAACACTACTGTCCGACGCATTCGTACAGATAATGGAACCGAATTTGTGAATCAAATCTTGCGTGATTATTATGAAGAAGTTGGAATATCTCATGAAACATCCGTTGCTCGCACTCCACAACAAAACGGTGTCGTTGAAAGGCGAAATCGCACACTTATGGAAGCTGCTCGAACGATGTTAATTTACGCAAAGGCTCCATTGTTCTTATGGGCAGAAGCAGTATCTACAGCAGTGTACACCCAAAACCGGTCACTAATTCGTAAACGCCATGGTAAAACACCTTATGAGCTTCTCCATGGAAAAGTACCAGATTTATCATATCTTCATGTATTTGGTTCTCTTTGCTATCCAAATAATGATGGTGACAATTTGGGAAAACTTCAATCAAAGGCTGATATTGGTATTTTCATTGGTTACGCCCCCGCAAAGAAGGCATACCGAATCTACAATCGTAACTCTCGCAAGATCCTCAAAACTATGAATGTTGATTTTGATGAGCTGACAGCAATGGCTTCTGAGCAAAGCAACTCTGAACCCGCACTTCATGAAATGGGACCCAGTAATATTAGTTCTGGTCTTGTCCCAAACAACCCTACTTCATCATTTATACCACCTACCAGGACTGAATGGGATACGTTGTTTCAACCGTTCTTTGATGAATTCTTTACTCCTCCAACTATTGTTGCTCCAGAACCTGAGGTAATAGCTCCGGTAACCGAAGTTGTCGCTCCAGCAACCGAAGCACAATCAGATACATCTGCACCTACAATTAGTTCATTTAGCTGAGGTAATATCTTGACCAATTTGGGTCGATTTTAGCTGTTGTCTATGCCTTTGAAAAATTTCGCCCCTATCTTGTCCTTTCCACCACAATCGTTTACACCGATCATTCCGCGTTGAAGTACTTATTGACAAAGCAAGATTCCAAACCAAGACTTCTTCGCTGGGTTTTGCTGCTCCAGGAATTTAAAATCGAAATTCGCGATAAAAAAGGAGCTGAAAACCTAGCCGCGGATCATCTCAGCAGACTTGAGGATCCTTACCAGGGGGATCATCCGAACAAAGAAATCAATGATTCTTTTCCCCTGGAGACCTTAATGTCTATCAACTCGACTGCTGATGAAACCCCATGGTTTGCGGACATTGCAAACTACTTGGCGGGTGGAATTCTCGTTGACGGGTTAACATCCCAGAAAAAGAAGAAGTTCTTTAACGACATTAAGACTTACTTTTGGGATGACCCGTATCTATTCAAACAATGTGCTGACTTGATTATTCGTCGTTGTGTTGATGGACCGGCAGCTTTAGAAATCCTTGATGCTTGCCACAAAGGACCCACCGGTGGTCACTTTGGTCCCAACTACACCGCCAAAAAAGTCTTTGATTCGGGATTTTATTGGCCCACCATCTATCGTGACGCTCACGATATGGTTAAACGATGTGATGCTTGCCAAAAACAAGGCAAGATCACACATAAAGATGAGATGCCTCAAAATTTCATACAAGAATGTGAAATCTTTGATGTTTGGGGTATCGACTTTATGTGGCCATTCCCTTCCTCTAAAGGAAACAAATACATCCTTGTAGCCGTTGACTACATTTCAAAGTGGGTTGAAGCCAAAGCTTTACCTACTAATGATGCAAGGGTGGTTTGTAACTTTTTGAAATCGTTGTTCGCTCGATTTGGCGTTCCTCGTGCTATTATCAGTGACCGCGGGACTCATTTTTGCAACGATCAATTTGCAAGAGTCATGGCAAAGTATGGTGTCAATCACCGTCTTTCCACCGCCTATCATCCCCAAACCAATGGGCAAGCCGAGATATCCAACCGTGGATTGAAGCGAATTTTGGAGCGTACTGTGGGAGAGCATCGTGCCGCGTGGGCCGATAAGTTAGATGATGCTCTGTGGGCTTTCCGTACTGCTTATAAGACCCCGATCGGTTGTACACCTTATCGTCTTGTGTACGGGAAAGCATGCCACCTTCCCATCGAGCTGGAACATAAGGCACACTGGGCCTTGAAGTGGGCTAACTTCGACATCAACAAAGCCGGTGATCATCGCAAGATTCAACTCAACGAGCTCAACGAACTGAGAAATGAAGCTTATGAGAACTCGCTGATCTACAAAGAGAAGACGAAGATCCTTCATGACGCAAAAATCAAGAACCGAGAGTTCCACGTTGGTGATCAAGTCCTACTTTTTAACTCTCGGTTGAAGATCTTCTCTGGCAAGTTGAAGAGCCGCTGGTCTGGTCCATTCACCGTCGCCAAAGTCTTTCCATATGGGACCATTGAGCTTTCTCAGCCAAATGGACCCAATTTCAAGGTGAATGGCCAGCGTCTGAAGCTGTACTTTGGTGAGGACATCTCTCATGAGATGATTCCATCCCTCACCACGTTCCCCATGAACTAATTTTGGGTCGAGTCAGGCTCGTGACTCGGTTATCAAAAACTATCGGACTTATTTCGATAGTTTATTTAGGCTGAAAGCAAAGTAGGACGATTTGATCAATAGTTAGCTAAAGGACAAAATCTCTTAAAACTGCTTCTCGGGATATCAAAAAGTTCATATCTTGGCATAACTTGGTTCGCGATTTGAGATCTTTCTCTGGCCGATATTTGGCATGTACTTCATACTTCATATCTTGAGAGACGTTCTTGATATAATGGTCTTCTCGTCGTAATAGAGTTTCTTCACTTGGAGACTTTTGAGGGGTACTCCAACTTTGTTGACCACGACTTCATGATTATTCTTCAATCTCTAATTGGGATTTTGAAATACAACGATCCGCCTCCTTTTCGGACTTGGATCTATTTATCCTCATACCTTGTTAGGGTCTTTTCGGATAGACTTCTCCATGATCTTTATGGGAGTTGATTGCTTTTCGTCGTGAGTCTTGATCCTTCATATTGATTTTGGGAATAATGATTTTCACATCACTTTGGATCTTTAGCAATAAAATTGAATCCTCATGCCTTGTTAGGGCCTTTTCGGACTCGCCAATCTTCGCGCCCCGCTTCATAAGTTATGCCTTGGCTATGAACTCTTATCATTACCGAGCAACTTTTAAGCGATCTTGGGCTAGAAGCTAAGTAACTTTTCAAATCGTACGACCTTACTTATTGCAGATAAATTATTAGCAAGTGATTGGAGAATAGGTAAATAATTACACCAAGTGAGCTTGTGCAAGAATACCGACTTATAATTGACTCTATCATTTCTCGTCCTCCACAATTTAAATTCTCAAGTAATGAGACTCGTGGATACTTAGCCTAATAAACCAATTAAGGTCTACATGGTTAAGGATACTAGTTAGAATAAACTTGGATAAGTCTATTCGGTTTGAGTCAAAATAAACGCAACGGGCCTAATATGTCAAAGACTTCTAAACTAGCTACACCACTTTATTAATATTTTTGACTTTATTGCGGGATATATACATATGAAAGCAACGATAAAAATTTTAAAAATTACGACTAAATGGCCAAAGTTAATTAAAAATTTGAAAAATGTTGAAAAATAGGATTTTCTGGTTAAATGAAGGCATTTTCATGGAAAAGTCCACTTAAAACTTCGATAGAAGTCCCCCCTACACTTAAGATAAACATTGTCCTCAATGTTTAAGCATGTGGGAAAAGTTTCCCCTACACTTATGACATTGTGCACGTTGGTTAACTCGAGCTAAGGAAGAGACGACTAAAGTGATCAATTTCAAATGTGAGTATGAAGAAAATTGAATCACGATAGTTGAGAGATAGAACCGGATTTCGGATAACACGGGAGCACGGTTCTTCAAAGTTTCCAAGAGTGCACTAATCCCTGTAATCACATCACCACACAAAAACAAACACCCTATAGAGGTCCCCCTACACTTAGGAGGTTAAAACATAAAAGGATAGATACTCGGGCTGCCTCCCGAGGAGCGCTTGTTTTTGATAACCGAGTCACGAGCGACAACACATCTGCACCTACAATTGGTCAAGATATACCATCCACAAGTAATTCTCAACCAACACATGTAACAACTACCCACGTCATGTTTATTGATGATGAAGAGGATGATGATGATCACGATTTGGAATTCGCTCAAATGCGTGAACTTCCATTCTTTGGTGTACCTATTCCCGACCCCAATCAAACCGGGTCGTCCACCTCAGAGGAAGCTCCTTCTACGGTTTACTCCAATCCACGGATTCGTGAACATGACAGCAAGTGGACAAAGGATCATTCTATAGATTCTATTATTGGTGACCCTAATCGTCCGGTATCCACACGAAGTCAGTTACAAGAAAGTGCAATGTTTTGTCACTTTGATGCTTTTCTCACTGAAGTTGAACCTAAGACATGGCAACAAGCTTTTACTCAATCCTGTTGGATAGAAGCTATGCAAGAAGAACTTAACGAATTCATACGTCTTGATGTTTGGGAGCTTGTCCCATGCCCGGATCAAGTGCAGTTACTCACTTTGAAAGGTTTACAAGGTGAAACTCGACGAGTTAGGCGGAATATTGAAGAACAAAGCTCGACTAGTAGCTCGTGGATACAAGCAATTATTGGGCATCGACTTTATGGAATCCTTTGCACCTGTTGCCCGTTTGGAAGCAATTCGACTATTCCTCGCTTATGCAGCCCATATAAATATGATCGTCTATCAGATGGATGTGAAGACGGCATTTCTTAATGGTGAACTCAAGGAAGAGGTCTATGTTCAACAACCGGATGGTTTTGTGAATCCTAAATATCCTAATCATGTGTACAAGCTTAAGAAGGCTCTCTATGGGTTGAAGCAAGCTCCTCGCGCATGGTATGATCTTTTGTCACAATTCCTCATTACGCAAGGCTTCGCTAAAGGCAAGGTGGATCCCACGCTGTTCATTCAGAAACGAGGTAAATATATGATTATGGTACAAATATATGTTGATGATATTATATTTGCAGCCTCGACCCAAACCTTATCGGATGAGTTTGGGACACTCATGTCTTCCAAGTTTAAGATGTCAATGATGGGCAAGGTATCATTCTTCTTAGGTCTTCAGATATCTCAGAGTCCTAGAGGCATCTTTATCAATCAATCCAAGTATGCCCTTGAATCGCTTAAGAAGTACAAGATGGAATCTTGTGACCCCGTGGATACTCCAATGGTGGAACGAACTAAGCTTGATGCAGATCCACATGGAGTTGCCGTTGATCCGACACTTTATCGTGGAATGATCGGTACCCTTCTGTATATCACAGCCAGTCGACCTGATCTTCAGTTTGCTATATGTATGTGTGCCAGGTATCAAACTAGGCCTACTGAGTTACACTTAGCTACTGTTAAAAGGATCTTTCGATATCTTAAAGGAACCATTAATCGGGGACTTTGGTATTCGAAGGACTCTTCTATTGCACTAATGGCATATGCAGATGCGGATCACGCGGGTTGTCAAGATACAAGGCGTAGCACGAGTGGAACTTTGCAACTACTAGGAGATCGACTAATCAGTTGGGCATCGAAAAGGCAGAAAAGCGCTGCAATTTCAAGTACGGAAGCAGAATACATAGCTATGTCCGGTTGCTGTGCTCAAATTCTTTGGATGAGATCGCAATTAACCGACTATGGTCTAGGTTTCAACAAAATTCCGATGTACTGTGACAACAAGAGTGCAATTGCCTTATGCTGCAACAACGTTCAATTCTCCCGGTCGAAGCATATTGACATTCGCTACCACTTCATCAAGGAGCAAGTGGAAAATGGAGTAATAGAGCTTTACTTTGTCCGATCTGAGTATCAATTGGCGGATATTTTCACGAAGGCTTTAGATCGCGCTCGAATTGAATTTTTGGCCGACAAGCTAGGAATGAGAACCTTCTCGCCTGAGACTCTAAAGGAACTAGCAGATGAAGCGAAAGAATAGTCTTGGTAAAACTATTCTCTGTATCCTTGGTGATCATCTGTATATATTGTTTATATTTTTATCCACAAAAGCAAAATACAAAAATATAAAACCATATAAAAACCATAAAAATTGAAAAATTCATAAAAATCCAAAAATATTTTTACTTTATTTTTCAAAGGCATGTCTTTTGGTACGATAATATTTACGGCCTTAGAAATGTTGATTAATATCGACACGGCGCCATAAATAGAGTTCGTACAAAAGTTGTAAATGTTTCATAAAACATGCCTAAATGGCTTGTAGTTATTTCAGACTACAACCCGGTTTTCATATTAAAGTCAAGTATTTCTTATGAAAGCGTTGGCTCACAACGGGAATTAATTTTCTCGGGCAAGGTTTACTTTAAAACCTTGTAAGGGATCAAGTTTACTTTATAACTTGGTCTAACACAAATCAATGTACGCCTCAGTGCATTTATTTGTTAAAACAAGAGAAGTCTTGTTTTTATGAAGCTATCATCTCTACAACCATAGCAATCTACAATTGGTGTCTACATACTCGACGATGCGACTACTCAACCGACGACTACAGCTCTTTCAATAGAACACGGGTCAACAATTGAGGGGGAGCAATTGTCAAACATTCAGAATCTTCGATGCCGAACGTGCCAAGCTCACTAACTGGTGTCAAGACAACAATACCAATCGTACACGTGGTGTCAAGAGATGACTTCAGACGTGACGAGGCGACCAACATATGCTGACAAGAACCATTTGATCTTATCATATAAGGTTCTCATCTATCAGGTCCAACCTTGTCAATTCTTTTTTTAATATGGTGAATATGTGATCATGTTACAAATCGATATCATATCTCTTACATTTGACATCATGAAGATGAAATGGACTTGCATTTTTCTTCCCAAAACCTTTGTTAAAACTTCATTAAATCAATTGATATTAAAAACATCGATTGGGTTAATATTTTTAATATGGGGGAGAAAATGTGATTTAATATGGGATATTATCACAAATGGTTTGACTTAATGTGCTGGCTCATCCCGACATATGCAAAATGTTTTCGAATATCGTGGAATATGTTAAGGGGGAGCAAAATGGATTTGCTATATCAAAATGGATTTTCATGGTGACATATACTTACCCAAACCTCATTTAATTCACGACGATGAAGATTGTGGTGACATAAGGATGGTAGGATAGGTTAAGTCCAATGATTCTTCCAGAACCGGAGGAATCTTCCCAAGGACATTCCATAGCTAGAAATAGTAGTCCTTAGGAAAGATGGAGAAAGATTGTGAACGTAGCTGAATGCCGACCAAGTACTTAAGTTAGCACTGGAACAATCACAACAAGGTGCTAGTTGTGACGTATTGGTAAGCATTGAAGGGGTTGAAGAATGAAAAAGAATTGTAAAGATAAAGGGTGTAAAGAAAGAAGCCCTCCTTACAACTTTAGGCAGAAACCGGGTCAATACATATGCTATTAAGATCATTTTTAATGATTCTTGATATTGAAGATAGACATCATGGACCCAGTGATGCAATGCACAACCCATCCCAGCTAACTCAGATATCTCTTAAAAGGTATTTGTTTTAATCACACGGAGACAACACGTTATCTATCGATTTATTCACTCCGAATGAATTGGTATTGAAATGGTGGCACTCCTCTCCAGCCTCCGATCACTAAAACCCAAAGAGCACGATCGAGTCTAGAGCCATTTGAGATCATAAAATATCTCATTAGGACACACTTTCATATTTCCTTGCTTCTTCACACACTGTGAAAAGTAAGAAAGAATTTAAAAGTCCTACGCAAAATCTTCATGATCTTGCCTGAACATCCGAGTAATACGAAAGTATTTACAATGAAGATGGAAATCCTTCTCGAGCGAATATCAAAAAGCTCATGGTAGGTGACTTGTGCGATTCTTTATGAATCAAACTTGTGATAACTGGAAAGCAACAGCTGTTTAATTCTTAACTGAATTTAAACACGTTCCAGGCCTCTACGCAATATCTCAGTGATCTTGCCAGAACACTCAGAGTGATACCTTTGTGTTCACGGTGATGAGTGGAAATCCTTCTAGTGTTAACCTCAAACAGCACTTGGTAGGTAACTTGCAAGATTCTATACGAATCAAGCTCGTGACAACTGGAAAGCAACGATGGTGCGGTTCTTAATTGAATTTCACTTGTTCCAGGAACATGAATTGACGGCTTCAAATCATGCGGATATTATTATCCAAATGATTCACTCTTTATGTTCGCAGTCAGCTTTGGACGGTCGAATAAAGAGAACGGGTTTACCCGCGAAATCCTGTCAGGAAGTTACTTAATTGAAACTATCCGTCACGGGTACGATATCTAATATCGTCCAACGGTCGTCACCGACCGGAGGTAAAATGCTACTGATTTAGAATGAAATGTTCAAAGACATTTCGTTCGTGTCTACTTATGTTGCGGCATTTGAAGACGGTGGCGTTGCGGAATCCAAGAAGGAGTCGTCCCCACATGCTTATACTGCATACACTCAGTACTTCAACGAATTCAAGAAAGTCTGAAGGTCAAGTCTTCCGCTGTATCGAACTCTGAAGCTTTCAAGAATTACGAAGGTATAAGTATGTGGGACATGGTGTCACGAGGAGGCGAAGATCACAAGTGATGGATGCACAAGATCAAGGCAAGAGATTAATGCTCAAGATTGATATCAAAGATCACATCAGCATGTTCACCAGAAAAGAAAAAGAAAAAGAAAGACGAAGACTACGAGCTCAAGACAAGCATAGTATGCTAGGTTTATTTCATTATTGTAACTCGGGTAACGCCCTTGTTTGGAGTGACCTCCCTTAGGGGGAGATTGTTGGAAATACGTTTTACGTATTAAGAAGGATCGGTCACTCCAACAATAGTCCATGTAATAGCTCGTAGTTTAGTTACTTATCTTAATTAAACAAACAAACCAAAGCCTAGCCTACAACATGTGTAGGCCGGCCCAAATGTAAGCCCAAGACCATGACAAGGGCTTGGGTATATAAACCCTCTCCTTTGATGGAGAGGGTGTGCGGTTTCATAATTTTCACATAGTTATTCTTACTTTCTCTCTCTAGCTTTGTGTGAGATCCACCATCTCTCTATCTCTTTCTCTCTCTAAAAACATAAGCAAGATTTACAATCCTACAGAAATTAATCCAAAAACGTTAATTTTGGCACACAACCAATACCTCCTTCGAGAACAAACTCACTTGTCGGTTTTTACGTTTTCCTAAATGTATTAACTTAATACTTACCGGTTGTTTCTTACTTTTCCTAAAGTAAGTTACTAAAACACTACATCAATACTCTTGATTACTTGTATGTCATATAGTAGATAAGGTTGTTTTAGATGGTTCTTAATGTATAAATTATGACAGTGGATATAGACTTCTTCCCACTGTGAGAATTCATCCCACTATCATGGGATACATGCCCACTATTAGAGGGATTATACCTACTATTGGAAACAAAAGCCATGTTTCCAAAGTTTGATCCAGATGCAGCTGCACTCCTTTTCAAGACATCGGCTTCCATGGTTTTTAATTGATTTTAGTTGTCATCAAGATCTATATCATTAAGGTCATCTTGTATCAGCCATGCATTAGCTTGCACATACCAAGCTTCTTCAAGACTACTCAAAAACGTGGAGTTTATCTCATCGTTGTCAAGATCTACTCCAACGAATTCTAGGTTGCTAGTAAGGTCATGCAGACGAAATCTGACTTCACTAAGCTTCTCATTAGGGAAAGCTTTGAAAGCAGTGAAATCTTTAACCAACTTCTTTCTTCTTTTATTCAATGTAGCTTCATTACCACCAAAATTCTTCTTACTTTCTACCCATAACTCTTGAGCAGTTTCATATTTTCTAAACTTGAATTGCTCCTTTTGACCAAGAGCCAACTGAAGACAGTTGCGTACCTTCATCATTCTTTATTTCAGCAATTTCTTTAGCAAATGTAGCCCTTTCTACTTCTGAACTTTCAACATCATCATCAACTTCCTTTCCATCAACAGTCATTTTTTTTCCTTTTTTCATTAACTTTGAAGGTATCTTCGAACTATATGATCTCCTATGGGATGTAGTGATCCACTTGAAGATATTGCTGGATTCTGAACTCCCATAGTTCGAAGTTGTTAGGGTAAAGAATTGGAAGTTTGATGTTTTTGGTAAGGTGAGTATGGTTTGGTGAGTTTTCAACTAGGTTAGACATCGTTCTTGTTTTGTAAAGTGCGATTAATGTTTAGTAAGGGTTTCGTTCTTTAAGATCAAAGTTTCTCAACAAGCTCTGGATACCACCTGTTGATCCCAAACTTATATCGATTTAGCTTTGTATTATCAAGATAATATCAAGAATAATACGTAGAGAAACTTTGTGTAATTAACAATCCAAGTATTATGCGGAATTTAATACTTAGAACAAAGAACACAACGATTACCAAACTTTCAATCGATTAATAATAATAATAAAAATGTATGAAAGCGTATATAACTCCTAAACCTAAGGCCTCCTTTAATAGATTAAGGATCCTTGTACAATAAGCGACGATCAACTATAATAGGAAGATATACAAAGATAAATAAAGTAAATAACTTATTGACTAAATCTTCCTTAGAATAAGAAATGTGTTGATCCATGCAATCCTATCAGTGGAAAGGAGTCTTCACATCAGTGGCTTATATCAGTGGCTACACAGAAACGCTAACAGTGGCTAGAATATACTCATTAGTGGCTAGAGAACCTCTGCCAGCAATGGCTAAGACTTGATCATTTTATTCCCAACAATACTAAACCCCTGTGATTTTGCCTATATTACACTACAACGACTAGATTTAATGCTTAAGGAGTTAGAAAGCTTTTTGCGAAAAAAGGTTTACCTTCAACTGCATAAGTTCATCATATAATCAAAATCACCATCTTTGGTCAAGCTAACATTAATATTTACTAATATAAAGAAAAAATTTGATGTATAAAAATATGAATAAATTCAACTTCAACTTTCATTTAGACTATGATAAGGCACATTATTAGTTCAATAAGACTAGAGGTTCAAAAATAAATTAAATTAAAAATGCGTCGTTTTGAAGTATTCGTACGGTAGATTTAGATGTGTGCCAATACCATATTTAAAAGACACTATGTAACATATTGTTAGTATAACTTTATCTGTTTTTATAATAAAAGGTCATGATAATCATAAATCATACGAGTATGTAGTACATGTTAATCTTTCAGGTTACATTATAAAGCGTGTGGATAGAACAACGCTTAAACTTATACGTGGTGTAATTTAACGTATAAAGATGATCCAATGTCATAATTCATAATAATCTTTCAAATTACATTATAAAGCGTATGGATGAAACAATGCTTAACCTTATATGCGATGTGATCCAACATATAAAGATGATTTAATGTTGTAGTATATGATAATCTTTCAAGATACATTAGGAAGCGTGTTGACAGAATGGCGCTTAAACTTATACGTGTTGTGATTTAACGTATAAAGATGTAATGTCTATATTCTAAATCAAGACCGAATCATATTAAATGTAAAGTTTCTCAGTGCAAATAACTGATTTTCCTATATTTTAATTCGTGTGGTAGATTTAGATGTCGTACCGATACCATATTTAGAGAACCCTATATGACATATTGATAGGATAATATTTATCTAATTTTTATTTAAAGAATAAACCCATAATAATCATAATAATAAATCATATGAGTATGTAGTACATGATAATCTTTCAAGTTAAATTATAAAGCGTTTGAATAAACCGACGCTTAAACTTATATGTGGTGTGATTCAATGTATAAAATTGATGTATTGTCTACATTCTAAATTAAAACCGGGTCATATTCAGCTTACATTTTGTTAGTGCAAATAACTTATTTTCCTAGTATATCTATATTTTTAGTTTTTTACATAAACAAGTAATTATCGCATAATTTGAAACTTAGGTTTTCCTATTCTTCAGTCAACCAAACACTACAAACATAAACCTTAGCTATCCAAAATAACGTTTACAATTAAGTTCGCAAGAAAATCAATAAGCATTCATTGTTTAATCATTCATTATGTTTATATCTTGTTTGCTTAATTATTCTTCTCTTAGATCTATCATGTCTAGCTAGATTTATACGTGTCTGCTTATTATTGCATGAAACCTATGATTTGATTTTTTAAGTTAATTATTCTTTGTTGATGGTGTGCACGTTAGGATGTAAAAAACTAACTTTTTGTTTGTATTAGTTATGGATACGTATATGAAAACATGGCTAGGTTAGAGGAATCCCTTGAAAGTTGGTGGATTTTGTGTTAGGTTCATACTTTAATGTGTGTCTTACCCCTCGAGGAGCCTTGTAATAGTCTTCATACTACCTTACTTGAGCGTTGTCTGCTCGGGTATTGCATAGAAAGCCTATTAGTGTAATTGGCTTGTGAATTATCTAACTGAACTTACACACTACATCAACAAGGGTGTCGGGTAATAAAATCAAGAGAAAACAACTAGGGAGTAATGCATGATTTTGGTGGGCACCGTGAAAATGCATAACAACTAGCAATGCGTTTATCAGGAGGTATAGATAGCAACCATTCACTCTTTTTTGCTAATGAGTAATTTGTGACTAGTGCTCAATCTATGATTCAGAACTTGAACAATGATATTCATCGTCTCCGACCCGAGAACCGAGATCTTAAGGGGAAAAAATGATATTGCTCTTCAGATGGGTAATGTTGTTGAATCATTGTGCCAAGAAAATGCGGTAAACACGTTAGTTTAACTATACAAGTTACTCCATGTAGCTTAGATAATTAGACTTAGTAGATCAGTAGCAATACCAAACTTCTTCAAACTCCCGGTATTTTACTTGGTTTCTAAAAAACCGAAAAAAAATCCAAAAAGAACTTTCTTCCCACTTCTATTCCTTAGTAATATACGACTCAAACTTCCCACAATATTCTCCTAGAGAACTGTAGAAATGTAAATATTTCTTATGTTTTTAGAGAGAGAAAGAGATGGTGGATTTCACACTTTTAGAGAGAGAAAGTTAAGAGAACTGTGTGTAAATTATGAAACCACACACCCTCTCCATCAAAGGAGAGGGTTTATATACCCAAGCCTTGTGATGGGCTTGGGCTTACAATGTTGGGCCGGCCTACACATGTTGTAGGCTAGGCTTGACTTTGTTTGTTTAATAAAGATATCTAGACTACGAGCTACTACTTAATATATTGTCGGAGTGACCGAATCTTCCTAAATACGTAAAAGCGTATTTCCAACAATCTCCCCCTAAGGGAGGTCACTCCAAACAAGGGCATCACCCGAGTTACAATAATAAAGTAAACCTAGCACACTATGCTTGTCTTGAGATCGTAGTCTTCGTCTTTCTTTTCTTTTTCTTTTCTGGTGAACATGCTGATGTGATCTTTGACATCAATCTTTAGCATTAATCACTTGCCTTGATCTTGTGCATCCATCACTTGTGATCTTTGCCTCCTCGTGACACCATGTCCCACATACTTATACCTTCGTAATTCTTGAAAGCTTCAGAGTTCGATACAGCGGAAGACTTAACTTTTAGGCTTTCTTGAATTAGATGAGGTATTAAGTGCATAAAGTATAAGCATGCGGGGACGACTTCTTCTTGGATTCCGCGATGCCACCGTCTTCAAATGCCGCAACATAAGTAGACACGAACGAAATGGCTTTGAACATTTCATTCTAAATCGGTAGCATTTTACCTCCGGTCGGTGAAGATCGTTGGACGATATTAGATATCGTACCCGTGACGGATAGTTTCAATTAAGTAACTTCCTGACAGGATTTCGCGGGTAAACCCGTTCTCTTAATTCGACCGTCCAAATTTGACTGCGAACATAAAGAGTGAATCATTTGGATAATAATATCCGCATGATTTGAAGCCGTCAATTCATGTTCCTGGAACAAGTGAAATTCAATTAAGAACCGCACCATCGTTGCTTTCCAGTTGTCACGAGCTTGATTCGTATAGAATCTTGCAAGTTACCTACCAAGTACTGTTTGAGGTTAACACTAGAAGGATTTCCACTCATCACTGTGAACACTAAGGTATCACTCTGAGTGTTCTGGCAAGATCACTAAGATATTGCGTAGAGGCCTGGAACGTGTTTAAATTCAGTTAAGAATTAAACAGCTGTTGCTTTCCAGTTATCACAAGTTTGATTCATAAAGAATCGCACAAGTCACCTACCATGAGCTTTTTGATGTTCGCTCAAGAAGGATTTCCATCTTCATTGTAAATACTTTCGTATTACTCGGATGTTCAGGCAAGATCATGAAGATTTTGCGTAGGACTCTTAAAATCTTTCTTACTTTTCACAGTGTGTGAAGAAGCAAGGAAATATGAAAGTGTGTCCTAATGAGATATTTGATGATCTCAAATGGCTCTATACTCGATCGTGCACTTTGAACTTTAGTGATCGGAGGCTGGAGAGGAGTGCCACCTTTTCAATACCAATTTATTCGGAGTGAATAAATCAATAGATAATGTGTTGTCTCCATGTGATTAAAACAAATATCTTTTAAGAGATATCTGAGTTAGCTGGGATGGGTTGTGCATTGCATCACTGGGTCCATGATGTCTATCTTCAATATCAAGAATCATTAAAAATGATCTCAATAGCATATGTATTGACCCGGTTTCTGCCTAAAGTTGTAAGGAGGGCTTCTTTCTTTACACCCTTTATCTTTACAATTCTTTTTCATTCTTCAACCCCTTCAATGCTTACCAATACGTCATAACTAGCACCTTGTTGTGATTTTTCCAGTGCTAACTTAAGTACTTGGTCTTCATTCAGCTACGTTCACAATCTTTCTCCAACTTTCCTAAGGACGACTATTTCTAGCTATGGAATGTCCTTGGGAAGATTCCTCCGGTTCTGGAAGAATCATAGGACTTAACCTATCCTACCATCCTTATGTCACCACAATCTTCATCGTTGTGAAATAAATGGGTTTTGGGTAAGTATATGTCACCATGAAAATCCATTTAGATATGCAAATCCATTTTGCTCCCCCTTAACATATGCCACGATATTCGAAAATATTTCGCACATGTCGGGATGAGCCAGCACATTAAGTGAAACCATTTGTGATAATATCCCATATTAAATCACATTTTCTCCCCCATATTAAAAATATTAACCCAATCGATGTTTTTAATATCAATTGATTTAATGAAATTTTAACAAAGGTTTTAGGAAGAAAAATGCAAGTCTATTTTAACCTCATGATATCAAACGTATGAGATATGATACCGATTTGTAACATGATCACATATTCACCATATTAGAAAATAATTGACAAGGTTGGACCTGATAGATGAGAACATCATATGATAAGATCAAATGGTTCTTGTCAGCATATGTTGGTCGCCTCGTCACGTCTGAAGTCATCTCTTGACACCACGTGTACGATTGGTATTGTTGTCTTGACACCCACTTATGAAGTTGGCACGTTCGGCATCGAAGATTCTGAATGCTTGACAATTGCTCCCCCTCAATTGTTGACCCGTTCTATTGAAAGAGCTGTAGTCTTCGTTTGAGTAGTCGCATCGTCGAGTATGTAGATACCAATTGTAGATTGTTATGGTTGTAGAGATGATAGCTTCATAAAAACAAGACTTCTCTTGTTTTAACAAATAAATGCACTGAAACATACATATATTTGTGTTAGACCAAGTTATAAATTAAACTTGATCCCTTACAAGGTTTTAAAGTAAACCTTGCCCGAGAAAATTAATTCCCGTTGTGAGCCAAAGCTTTCATACGAAATACTTGACTTTAATGTGAAAACCGGGTTGCAGTCTGAAATTACTACAAGCCATATAGGCACGTTTTATGAAATATTTACAACTTTTGTACGAACTCTATTTATGGCGCCGTGTCGATATTAATCAACATTTCTAAGGCCGTAAATATTATCGTACCGAAAGACATGCCTTTGAAAAATAAAGTAAAAATATTTTTGGATTTTTTCTAGATTTTTCAATTTTTATGGTTTTTATATGGTTTTATATTTTTGTATTTTGTTTTTGTGGATAAAAATATAAACAATATATACAGATGATCACCAAGGATACGGAGAATAGTTTTACCACCACTATTCTTTCGCTTCATCTGCCAATTCTTAAGAGTCTCAGGCGAGAAGGTTCTCATTCCTAGCTTGTCGGCCAAAAATTCAATTCGAGCGCGATCTAAAGCCTTCGTGAAAATATCCGCCAATTGATACTCAGATCGGACAAAGTAAAGCTCGATCACTCCATTTTCCACTTGCTCCTTGATGAAATGGTAGCGAATGTCAATATGCTTTGACCGGGAGAATTGAACATTGTTGCAGCATAAGGCAATTGCACTCTTGTTATCACAGTACATCGGAATTTTGTTGAAACCTAGACCATAGTCGGTTAATTGCGATCTCATCCAAAGAATTTGAGCACAGCAACCGGACATAGCTATGTATTCTGCTTCCGTACTTGAAATTGCAGCGCTTTTCTGCCTTTTCGATGCCCAACTGATTAATCGATCTCCTAGTAGTTGCAATGTTCCACTCGTGCTACGCCTTGTATCTTGACAACCCGCATGATCCGCATCTGCATATGCCATTAGTGCAATAGAAGAGTCCTTCGAATACCAAAGTCCCCGATTAATGGTTCCTTTAAGATATCGAAAGATTCTTTTAACAGTAGCTAAGTGTAACTCAGTAGGCCTAGTTTGATACCTAGCACACATACATATAGCAAACTGAAGATCAGGTCGACTGGCTGTGATATACAGAAGAGTACCTATCATTCCACGATAAAGTGTCGGATCAACGGAAACTCCATGTGGATCTGCATCAAGCTTAGATTTTTCCACCATTGGAGTGTCCACGGGGTCGCAAGATTCCATCTTATATTTCTTAAGCGATTCAAGGGCATACTTGGATTGATTAATAAAGATGCCTCTGGGACTCTGAGATATCTGAAGACCTAAGAAGAATGATACCTTGCCCATCATTGACATCTTAAACTTGGAAGACATGAGTGTCCCAAACTCATCCGATAAAGTTTGGGTCGAGGCTGCAAATATAATATCATCAACATATATTTGTACCATAATCATATCTTTACCTCGTTTCTGAATGAACAGCGTGGGATCCACCTTACCTTTAGCGAAGCCTTGTGTAATGAGGAATTGAGACAATAGACATACCATGCGCGTGGAGCTTTCTTCAACCCATAGAGAGCCTTCTTAAGCTTGTACACATGATTAGGATAATTAGGATTCACAAAACCATCCGGCTGTTGAACATAGACTTCTTCCTTGATTTCACCATTAAGAAATGCCGTCTTCACATCCATCTGATAGACAATCATATTCATATGGGCTGCATAAGCGAGGAATAGTCTAATAGCTTCCAAACGGGCAACAGGCGCAAAAGATTCCATAAAGTCGATGCCCAATAATTGCTTGTATCCACGAGCTACTAGTCGAGCTTTGTTTTTCAATATTCCGCCTAACTCATCAAGTTTCACCTTGTAAACCCATTTCAAAGTGAGTAGCTGCACTTGATCCGGGCATGGGACAAGTTCCCAAACTTCAAGACGTATGAATTCGTTAAGTTCTTCTTGCATAGCTTCTATCCAACAAGATTGAGTAAAATCTTGTTGCCATGTCTTAGGTTCAACTTCAGTGAGAAAAGCATCAAAATGACAAAACATTGCATTTTCTTGTAGCTGACTTCGTGTGGATACCGGACGATTAGGGTCACCAATAATAGAATCTATAGGATGATCCTTTGTCCACTTGCTGTCATGTTCACGAATCCGTGGATTGGAGTAAACCGTAGTAGGAGCTTCCTCTGAGGTGGACGACCCGGCTTGATTAGAGGCGGGAATTGGTACACCAAAGAATGGAAGTTCACGCATTTGAGAGAATTCCAAATCGTGATCATCATCATCTTCTTCATCATCAATAGGCATGACATGAGTAGTTGGTTCGGGTGTTGGTTGAGAATTACTCGTTGATGGTATATCTTGACCAATTGTAGGTGCAGACGTATCTGATTATGCTTCGGTTGCTGGAGCGACAACTTCGGTTACCGGAGCTATTACTTCAGAATCTGGAGCAACGATAGTTGGAGGAGTAAAGAATTCATCAAAGAACGGTTGAAACAACGTATCCCAGTCATTCCTAGTAGGTAGTGTAAATGATGATGAAGTAGGGTTATTTGGGACAAGACCAGAACTCATGTTACTGGGTCCCATTTCATGAAGTACGGGTTCAGAGCTGCTTTGCTCAGAAGCCATTGCTGTCAGCTCATCAAAATCAACATTCATAGTTTCAAGGATCTTGCGAGAGTTACGGTTGTAGATTCGGTATGCCTTCTTTGCGGGCGCGTAACCAATGAAAATACCAATATCAGCCTTTGGTTGAAGTTTTCCTAAATTGTCACCATCATTATTTGGATAGCAAAGAGAACCAAATACATGAAGATATGATAAATCTGGTACTTTTCCATGGAGAAGCTCATAAGGTGTTTTACCATGGCGTTTACGAATTAGTGACCGGTTTTGGGTGTACACTGCGGTAGATACTGCTTCTGCCCATAAAAACAATGGAGCCTTTGCGTAAATTAACATTGTTCGAGCAGCTTCCATAAGTGTGCGTTTTCGCCTTTCAACGACACCGTTTTGTTGTGGAGTGCGAGCAACGGATGTTTCATGAGAAATGCCAACTTCTTCATAATAATCACGCAAAATTTGATTCACAAATTCGGTTCCATTATCTGTACGAATGCGTCGGACAGTAGTGTTGAGACGCACTTGAATCATCTTGAGAAATCCGATGATGAATTTAGGTGCCTCATTTTTTGCTTTAAGAAATTTCACCCATGTAAACCGAGAGTAATCCTCGACAATGACGAGGATGTACTTTTTGCCACTAAGACTTTCAACACGCATTGGCCCACAAAGATCCATATGCAAAAGATAAAGTTTCTCTTGGTTGGTGTCTTCCGTCTTAGGTTTGTATGATTTCTTAGTGCTTTTTCCCCATTGTACACACGGAACACAAATGATCCTTGTGAAATGATAGTTTAGGAAGACCATGAACAAGTTCGTTTTTCGCCAAGTGATTAATAGCGTCAAAGTTAAGATGAGATAACCGTCGATGCCATAACCATGAATTAGTCTTTGATGCTTTGGAGAGAAGACATACGGGAGAAGCGGCCATCATGTCTTGTAGAGACAAAGTATAAAAAATATTCCCTCGAGTACCTTTCAATAAATCAACCCCTTCCAAATTACGAATGAAGCATGTATGCTCTCGAAAAGCAACTTCTAGGTTTGCATCACAAAATTGTCCCACAGAAAATAAGTTGTGACCGAGACCTTCCACATAATACACTATTGAAATTATAACATTCCCAATATGATATTCACCATAACCCATTATCTTTGCAATATGATCATTTCCAAATCTAACCGTACCAAGAAACTTGCTGACGAAATTTCTGAGCTGAGAGCGATCTCCGGTCATATGCTTTGAGCAACCAGAGTCCAAATACCAGAGAACAATTTGGACCACCTGTTTTCAATAACAACACTAGACAATGCATTGGAAACTATTGGTTCCTGAGTGTTAGCAGATACAGATATAGAATTATTAGAATTGCTAACATGTTTGTGACCCTTAGATTTCCTGCGTTTTCTAATGTGAGTTTTAGCACTAACAGGTTTTACAGTTCCAACTTTCTTAGGTTTTAGATTATCCGCGGTCACTACAGTGGGAGTAGACCTATTTAAAGGGCACTTGGTTCCTACGGTAGTGTCGGTGTTCCTAGTTAAAGGACACGCTTATGTTTTGGTAGCCTTGGTACTCCTAGTTAAAGGGCACGCTTTCTTCGCTGTAGTGGGAGTGATCCCAGTCAAAGGACACATATTTCCTACTATAGTGAAAGTTCTACCAGTGGGGCGCCACATCCAACCAACTTGGGTTAACACTTTCCCAGTCGGTTTCCATTCTAATCCATTTTTCCGGGCATACATCTCATTTACATGGTCAATAAGGCAAGAATCATGACGACTAGAAAACATACATTCATTGCAATTCTAACATTTCAAATTAGAATTCACACTAGGCTTAGAACGCTGCACAACCGCATAGCCTTTAGGTTTAGCTACATGATTCTTTTTATTCAAAACAGAAATAACATTCCTAGGATGGGCTTCTAATTTCTTCTTCACTTGACTACTAGATGGGGGCAAGATCCTATCATTCTTCTTGTTTCTCTTAAGCTTAGATCTTTGAGCCTTAGTAGTGGTGCTTACTCCTGTAGAAGGCAACACGGGAATATTAGAAGCTGGTTTTGATTCCGCCTTATCTTTAGTGACCAAAGTTTGAGATGGTTTAGTCCTAGGGCCCTTGTTAAGTGGTGTGACGGCTATAAGGTTCCTTTTGATTGCACTAGAGGACGATGCTGAGACAGTGGCTGCGTTATCCACAACATTCTTACCTTTTAGAGTACGAAGTGTTTCCTTTAACTCAGCCAAGACCAGATTCTTATCACAAATTTGTTCCCTCAAATCAGATATTTCCACCGACTTTCGATTCAATTGTTCAATCAATGATTGATTCTGTGCAGTGGTATTAGCACATGCGGGCTTTACTGAATCGAAGAGTCGTGTATTTTTCTGTTTTAAGTGATCAACTTTGGACAAAATCTTGGAAACTCGATTATCTAGATCAAGTTTAAGATTCTCAGCGACCTCAAGTACATTCACACAGTTAAGCTCCTTAGATTTCTCTATGTCTATCGGCAAAGATTGAGCAACCTTGTCACTTGGCTGACACTGTTTTGATTGTAAATTCAATCGAAAATTCTTTTCAAAGTTTGCATCATCGATATTAACACCTTCGAATGACGTTTCAAAGATTTCTTGAATAAATTGTTGCTTGCATTCAAGCGAAATACAATGTGTTTGAATCTCATCAAAACGTTTTGAAAGCGAAGAATATGAGTCTTGAAGCTTTAAAAATTCAGCGTCAGATTCGTGACAATTACTATCTACCACATTATCCACAGATTCAACATTATGCACAATAGAATCATTATCAACACTTTTATTCACACAGACAGAAACTATATCATGAGACATCACTTGCTTCAGAAGCTGATCATTTTGGCGTGAAACCCGTTCTATTTCAAGTAAACTGTTTTCAAAAGCATCGTCCATTTCATTGAAAACACGTCTAACTTCTTCTATTTCCAAAAACAAATCTTGATCAAGATTACTAACACAAGCCTTAACATTGTCTACAAACGGAACAATTTCATTTCGGAACGCAGCTCTAGTGTGCTCAAAGTTCCATTCACCTTCCGTTATGGCCGAAGCCGTCGTACGTTCCAAAATGACCTTGTCAAAATCGGCTAAGTGTTGGTGAACCGCATTTAAGTTAACGGACGCCTTGCTTACCGGTGGAATTAACTTTGTTAAATCCGTTTTGACAAGTGTAGGAGACGTACTAGGAATGTTTTCATTTGACAAACTTCGGGGCACAAGAACTGTCAATTCTGCTAATTCCTTTTGTAAGCGAATGCGTGTCTTTTTTGAAAATTGATCTTTGTTATGTTGATCATAATCAATTGTATGGAATTTTGAAAGCATTTTAGAATGAGTTTCATCCGCAAGTGATTGTGTCTCCTCAGTACTACGAACAAAAGGTGCTTCTTTCGATTTGCCAATTATGGTCATATCATAAAGACCAGGAATATATTCCTGAGCTTGTTTTGCATAACCGGGATTAGGTGGTAAATCTTGAAGTCGTTTAAGTTCGAGTTCTTTAAATGATTTAGTTAAAAGATGAACCTTTTCTGTGGAAGCGTATTGTTTTAAAAGCTGTTGTTCCTTGAATTTAAGAAGTTTGGTAGCATTAATTTCTGATTCAACCTTTTTAGACTCGAGAGTTTCGAAATCCATTTTAAGTTTCTGAAAATCATTGACAACTGACTCCTTTTCTTTTAATTCATTAGAAAGATTAGCTTTTAATGATTCTATTTCTTTCAAGTGTTCAATCTTTTCAAAACGAAATTGGTCAAATTCAGAACATGTTATTTTCTCTTCTTGAGGGACCATTTCAAAAGTTTTGACCTTTTCTTTATGCAACGCAAGCTCAGCAGTTAGGGTGGAATTCGTATCTACGGATTGTCTGAGGGCCATATGCATTTGATCAATTATATGTTTAGGCACCATGACCAAATCATGTTGAGCATAAGATTTCATACCCGTCGTAGCATTTGTTTGAGGTTCACTCAAATGTGTAGGAGTGGGTACCACATCATTTGAGTTACTAGTTCCCGAATGCTGTTCGAGGTTGTCATTTTCATGTCCAACTTGATGTTGGTTATCATCAATATTATTAGATGTGGTTGGTACCTCACTGACGACATCAGAACCGTAGTGAGAGACATTAGCAACGAGAGCAGCTTGGTCAGAGTGAATGTCATCACAATCCGAATCGTATGCATCAAGATCGTCCGCTTGATAAGCTGCATTAGAAGTGGAAACGACTGCAATGCCTTCAGTATCTGCTGCCCCTGGGTCTGCAAGAAATGCCAACTCCTCTGAATCCAAAATCTTCCCCTTAGACTGAGCATCAACCAAATACATCTTCTTACGAAACCATGCATCATCCCTCCTCCTTTTCGGCTGAGTGCATTCCCTAGCCATATGACCTTGTCCTCGGCAATTGTAGCAAGTCACAACCTTCTTAGGACCAATAGGACTCCCATTTCCACTAGCTTGAGAATTCACAGCTTGATTGTTCCCAGTCCTTATAGGAGGTCCATATGAATTTTGCCTTCCCTGAATTGGTTGCACCGTCACTTGACCATCTTGAACAGTGGCTTGTTGTCGAGGATTTGATGAGGTGCGGAGCTGATTGTTTGTTGGTGTAAATCCTCTAGTTGCAACAAGTTCTGACAAGTAGGCTGTGAGATGGTTTAGAACATCAGTTGGCGTATCATTTGGGGTAAAGACCGGTGCTTGGATTGGTGGAAGTTCATTAGAGTAGAAAGCTTGTGCTGGTTGTGCTTCTATTGGAAAATATCCTTGCTGAGGAGTATAGCCCATTGGAGAAGTGTTGGCTTGTGATGGTGATGTCTGATATGGTGGTTGCTGTGGAAAAGATTGTTGATGAACACTTTTTTGAAATGCTTGTTGTGGCATCATTAGTGGTGGATAAGATAGTTGATGTGGTTGCTGATAGTTGTGTGGTGGTGTTTGCTGCAAGTGTGATGGTTGCTGATAAGTATAAGCCATGTTTTGTTGAGAAGCATACATTGCAAGTGGATCATGAACTTGAGGTGTAGACAACCGAGCCTCGAGCACATGGCATTCGTGTTGTTGAAGAAAAGCTTGAAGTTGATCCACATTGGTGTTATGCAAGTACTTAGCCAATTTAACATCCGTCACGTATTTTTTCCATTCTAGAGGAAGAGTGTTCAAATACTGGGTGTTCAATTGAAAGGTAGGAATTGCCATGCCATAGATATTAAGCTCATTCAACAATAGGGTAAATCTCGGATAGTAATCATTGAGAGTCTCCCCTGGCACATAGGCAAACTTATCAAAAGTATCATAAAGCTTACACTCTCGTTCTTGTTTAGTTAACGAGGTGCCTTGCATTAGAACCCGAATTCTATCCCATAACTCTTTGGCAACTTTATGTTTGCTGACGAGTTTGTAGACATCTGGAGGAAGGGCTTGGAGAATGATGTTTGTAGCATACTTATCACATTTGTCTTGAATCTTCATATCTCCAGTCAACTCATCCGTTGTGCGAGGACGAGTAGTCGTACCTTCCGTCACTGTACCATAATCTAATGGTCCATTGAGCACTGATGCCCAAATGAGATGTCCATTCTCTTTGTTCAACATGTAAAGTTCCATTCGGGAAGTCCAATCCTCGTACATAGACTTCTCCAACATTGGTGGACGATTATTTGTACCCGAGAGGATGGACTTATCCGTAAGAGATGTGTACTCCATTTCAATAAGGTAAGATTTACAAAGTTGATCGAACAATGAAATAAGGTTAAGTGTTTTTGTGTTGAAGTCGAGAAACAATGTTAAAATCCCCTAAAATATGTTCTCGATAAACCAAAAATTCCAAGTCAAAATTACACACGATTGTTCGAAATTTTTTAAGGAATAATTTTTGGATTGTCGGAACGTCTAGATCGGAATGCCAGATCGGAATGTCTAGATCAGAATGCCAGATCGGAATGTCTAGATCGGAATGCCAGATCGGAATGTCACACTATCTTAATGTTCAGATCGGAATGTCTCTATCGGAATGTCACTATCGGAATGTCACTATCGGAATGTCCAGATTGGAATGTCACACTATCTTAATGTCCAGATCGGAATGTCCAGATCGGAATGTCCAGATCGGAATGTTGCTAAAATAAAATGAACAGAGTGACGTCACAAGAATCCTTAAAGCCGTCAGAATTCTAGATCGCAATGTCAGATCGGAATGTCACATCGGAATAAGGTGTTTAACTCCAATGATCGCAAAGTGGAACCAATAGGTTATTGCGATCAGACCACCCTCACGTTGTACTTTCCGATGGAAACCTTGCAAGAATTTCGGAATGATGAGAAACAAGAAACTTTGCAACTTTCGATCCAAAAAACTTGAGTTTTAGCCAAAAACCAAGATACCCAAGATACTACGACACGATTAAAGACTGTATTCGACTTTAGAACACCAACAAACACGAAAAATTTTGATGATTCGGCAAAGAAAACTCAAAATCCTACGATATGCTTAAGAAAGCATACACAACACGAAAACCAACCTATATTTCATCCCAGGCTCTTGATACCATTTGTAGAAATGTAAATCTTTCTTATGTTTTTAGAGAGAGAAAGAGATGGTGGATTTCACACTTTTAGAGAGAGAAAGTTAAGAGAACTATGTGTAAATTATGAAACCACACACCCTCTCCATCAAAGGAGAGGGTTTATATACCCAAGCCTTGTGATGGGCTTGGGCTTACAATGTTGGGCCGGCCTACACATGTTGTAGGCTAGGCTTGACTTTGTTTGTTTAATAAAGATATCTAGACTACGAGCTACTACTTAATATATTGTCGGAGTGACCGAATCTTCCTAAATACGTAAAAACGTATTTCCAACAAGAACGATACTAACCCCCAACGTTGTTGTATATATTACACTACCACGACTAGATACATTGCCTAGAAGTTAGAAAGCTTTTTGCGAAAAGAGGTCTACCTCTAGCATTCAAAATCACCATCTTCAATAAAGCCAACATTAATCTTTACTAATATAAAAAAATTAATTGTATAAAAAATATAAATAAAATCAACTTCAACTTTTATTCAGGGTATTATAAGGCACATATTAATTTCATTAAGATTATAGGTTCAAGAACAAACTAAATCAAAATTGTTCTTGTTTTAGAGTATTCGTACGTTAGATTTTGACGTGTCTCAATACCATATTCAAAAACCTTATATAACATATTGTTGGTATAACTTTATCTTTTTTATAGAAAAAGTCATTATAATCATAAATTATACGAGTAGTATGTAGTAAATGATAATCTTTCAAGTTACATTATAAAGCGTGTAAATATAAAAGGACACTTAAACTTATACGTGGTGTTATTTCGTATAAAGATGATGTAATGTCATAATACATGATAATCTTTCAAGTTACATTATAAAGCATGCGGATAGAACGACGCTTATACTTATATGCGGCGTGATTCAACGTATCAAGATGATGTAATGTCGTAGTACATGGTAATCTTTCAAGATACATTATAATTCGTGTGGATAGAACGACGCTTAAACTTATACATGGTTTGACTCAACATATAAAGATGATGTAATGTCTATACTCCAAATCAAAACCGAATCACATTAAATGTAAAGTTTCTCGGTGCAAATAACTTATTTTCCTAGTATATTTATGTTTTTATTCGTGCGTTAAATTTATATGTGTGCTGATCATATTCAGAGAACCCTATATAGCATATTGTTATTATAACTTTCTCTATTTTTTATAGAAAAAAGTATGTCATAATCATAATTATAAATCAAATGAGTATGTAGTACATGATAATTTTTCAAGTTAAATTATAAAGCGTTTGGATAAAACGACGTTTAAACTTATATGTGGCCTGATTCAACGTATAAAGATGATATATTATTACATTCTAAATTAAAACTGAATCACATTCAATGTAAATTTTCTCAATGCAAATAATTGATTTTCTTTATATATCTGTAATTTTAGTTTTATTACATAAATAAACAAGTGATTATACCAAACGCCACAAACATAAACTTGGGCTCCAAAAACAAGGTTTACAACTAAGTTCGGAAAAAAAATCAATAGTTTTTCAAGATAAATTCGAGCAAAAATACATCTAAAATATTGGCATATTAAATGTATTGTCATTTTTTTTTTCTTGTCAAATTATTTATCTTAAAATAACAATTAAAATGGTTTATGTTTCTAGCATGTTACACAAAATTAAATAAAAATTTGAACTATTATCCAATGCCTATTTTTCATAACTTTGACTGTAACAAATGCATTCTTACCAAGTAAATACATTTATATCCTGATAAACAATAAAACAATTTCTATAAGTTTTTTTTATGAATCATCATCAAGTCACAAAAAGAAATAAAATCAACAATGCAAACATGAAACAACCATCATAAAAACAAAAGCTTGAAAAGAAAGTATAATAACTATCAGTAAAACTAAAAACTAAAATTACTCATGGCATCTTCATGATTCTTTTCATGAATATTAAATACAACCATGAGAATATTAAACAAACATAACTCCAAAAAGTTAACTTTCTCTTTCCATTCCTCAATTTAACCATAATATTTCCAAGATACTAAATAAAACTTAACAAAGACTAATGAAAAATCATTATAATCTCCCTAAACATAACATAACAATAGCATAAGAACCATATAAAAAAGAACTTATTCATCCTTCATCTTAGAACCAAAGCCATTACCACTCATCATCATAACCTTAAACTCATCAAAACTAATCATACCATCACCATCAACATCAACACCATTAATCATTTTCTTGCACTCTTCAATGGTGCAAGTCTCTTCCAACCTGCCCAAAACCTTTTGCAACTCTTCTGCACTTATAGAACCATTGTTATCAATATCGAAAACACAAAACGCGTGTTTTAGATTCTCCAAAAGCTCATTTGAATCGACATCTTTAGTATTAAGAGCAATGAATTCATGCAAATCTATGAAACCGTCCCCATCAGCATCAACTTCCTTGATCATGTTTTCGAGCTCGGTTTCGGTTGGTTTCTGACCTCCTAGAGAACCCATTATTGATCCCAGTTCGGAGGCTGAGATCTTTCCGTCCCCATTTACGTCGAATTTTCTGAAAACTTGGGATAGCTCTTCTTCGATCCGTGCACGTGAGCTTGATCGGGAAAGAACACTACTACCAGATGATGAATTATTGTTCATAATAACATCATCGTTTTTCTGGGTGGTTTTTTTCTTACCCTTAAACAAGTTTTTTAAACCCATCTGACAAAAAAATATTTTAAAAAAAAACAGATCAGATTTGATAAAAGTTTGAGGAATGAAAAAATGGAACTAACCCTAAGGCGGGTTTTAAGGTGTTACGAGTCAGGAGGTGTGCGTGAATGCACGATGAAAGACGCCTGCCCAACTCATGTAAAAGAAAAAACCAAACAAAGTTTGTGATTTTTATAAATATAGTATTAGGTTATGTTATGATGTCTCTCATATGAGTGAGGTCTAATTATTTATATGAAAAATAATGTGCTCAATGACACGGTGTAATTAATGCTATGTTTAATCTTTAATGTAAAGTTGGGTTGGGTTTAAAGTCCATTAAAAATAGATGAAATATTGTTTGTGAAAGGTATAACATGTATCCTGCATTCGTGGAAGGTTCAAAGATTACAAGTTGACCAAGTGTGAGTTATTTTATTTTGTGTGATTACGGATGTCAAGTGATGGGTTATTATTGGTTTTGTTATTTATTTATTTTTTTATTTTAAGTCGGTTAATTATGTCACGCAATACAAAAAGTAACGAGACTTAAACTCACAACTGTTTGATTAAAGCGTATCCTCGGACATGGATAAGCATCGAAACACCCATTTGTTGTAGTATATGCAAATAAAAATGAATTGAATCCTTATTAAGGCAGACGAATCTAGGTTATAATGTGCGTGAACACGCTATGGTCGAAAGAATTCTATAAAGCATCATTAAATAAGAAGCGTCGTTAGAGATCCGTCAAACGTTAGGAAAAAAACACGTTTCTCTTAAATAAAGAAAATTTTTGTGGAATAAAATGAATAAAATTATATGGGTGAGTTCATATAAAGGTTATAAGTGTGAGAAATCTAGTGAAACTTGTTTGTGGCTGGAAGTGAGAAATCTAGTGAAACATGTTTGTGGCTAGAATAAACTACGGTGTAGTTTGTTCCAGCCACAAACAAGTTTCGTTACTCACAATTAAAATCCAAATTTCATTGGTAGCAGGTGCGCGTAAAAATCAAAGTTACTCGTGATGTACTGCATTCATTGACGATGCATTTACAGGACTCAGGAAACTAACATATCTGTACTACCAAAGTTGAGAATTTCTTTCTATATCTAGAAAAACATTGACCATAGAATATTCTCAGGAGATGATATAGAACTTTAATGTGAGGTTTTATTGATCAATGATTTCATATTTTTTATGAGTGTTTCTATTTTGGCAACTGCAAGTGCCAAATAAAATCTGAATCGATTGATAAGGAAATCATTGTCCTACCCTTCTCTTTTGATAAGGAGATTGGCCTGGAATTCTGGATTGACTAGTCTAAAAGACCAGTGACAGAAAAGTTGATAACGATCTAACGATTGCTAAATGAACACAATGACTAGAATAGTATTTCGACGGTTTAGTCACTTTATTAGAGTGCATTGTGCAAGTCTTATTTTTAAGCATTGCTACTTAATCTTCTACAATACCTTTTTAATTATGTTGTTGTTTTAGTAAATCTTTGCTGGTATAAATTAATTTGTCTGTCTTTGGTCTTCAACACCATAATTTTGTTATAACTTTAGAATTTAAATAATTCTGAAGTTTTTTAGGTGTGCATTTAAGTTTCCACATTAAACTTTTTCTGCTGTTGGTTAGCAGATTTTCTAATAAGATGGTTGTTCCATTATTATACTGGTAGTATTATTTTGTACATTACTTTAACTGTTTAACATGACTACATGAGTCAACAGTCCCAATACTTACTACAATTGAACGATCAATCCAACTGTACTGTGTTAGCAAGTAAGACTTTCATGTCAACAAGCATATATCTAAGTTATCAAACGCTGTCCTAGAATCAAATCGCTCCATTTTTAACTCGTATTATTCTTTGGCATTTTCATTTTACGGTTCATTTTGGTAACGGAAAACTACTAGTTGGTGATAAAGTATGATCGAATTGAAGACAATTTGGCATACTATAATAAAATTAACAACATTCCGCGCGCATAGGACAAGAAGGCAGGTAGAATATGCAACAATGATATCTAAAGCCGAAAATGACGGTCATAGATTGATATAACGTTATATTTTTTACTATGATGAAGCTATTTTCCAGTATTTGACAAGTACGATTTCTCTGCTACAAATTGACAGTTGAAGACACTTTTCAATTCAAAATTGACAGTTGAAGACACTTTTCAATTCAAATAAATAAACAAATATATGTAACTCTAATGTGAGAGATATAATCATGATATAGGACATGTCCCAAATAGGAGGTGGTACCCAACAAACATAATTGTTTGTCAGGTAAGCAAACCATAACAAATTTGCTTTTCCAAAAACGTGACAAGCACCCACTTATACAGTTATACACTACCACTACTACTGAAGGTGCCAATTTGTGTCGTGCGCGAGTCGCCAAGTTGGCATGTTCAATTTTAACCCAAACCTAAGAAATTGTACAAGTGAACAAGACACGGACCTATTATTTGTGTCAACAAGTTCGATGACACGGTTCATGACTTATACCACCCGATTACAACACTCAAACCACTCGGTTTTTGTAAAGTCTCTCGAGCAGATCCAGAAAACTTATACAATATCCTATAAATGTCCTGTCATCTCTTTCAAGAGTGTAATAATAAACCCCACCATCCTTGTATTTTTCGCCAAGTAGGCAAGTAGTGAGGTTTTTGTCCTCTTTATGTTGCCTCTGGGACTTTTCCCATCCTGTTAGTCACCAGTAGTACCCCTTTTGTGTTAAATTTTCATACATTACAAGCCCTTTTATGTTTTATTTTTTTTTATACAAATCCCATTTAATTGTCTACCAAGCACTAACCAAATAAAATGGAACATTAGCAGTTAGCACAGAATAGATACATGAGCTTGAATTGTCTACTAACCAATTTGCATGTGAAGTGGTTTGCTTTCAGTTACACTTCACTTTGCTGCACGTTGTATGCTACGGACCTAGCTGTCACAGACTCAGTCGTCAGAGGGAACATAAATCAAATCCTATCAGAGATAGCAAAACTAATGTAAGATCTTGCTGATTTGATAAAAAATGGATGAACATCATGAATATATACTAGTATTTTCCTTAAGAACATGCACGACAACCAGATATCTTATTAATATTAGAATAGAATGAAAGCATAGTAACAATCACTAATGAAACATCGACATATTAAATTTGGGAATCTATATCTCTTGCCTTTAGCTTTTGTGGTTTTCAATAAAAATAACACAACCACAAGAGCAAACGTCTGGAGTAACAAATAGCTCCAACATCCCAGCATCGTTCTGGAAAAGGGGGAAAGATAAAGAAGAAGAAAAAGACCCGATACCTACCACCCATTCATAGGTTCAAGAGAAGAAGAGACTACTACGATATACAATTTACACTTTATACCAGACTATGTCAAGAGGAAGATATATAGGAAGCAGTTGAGCTTGATGTTCATAGATGAAGTTGTCCTGGGCCTTTTCTGGACGATCTTGAAGGCGGTCTGCTAATCTCTGGCCCAGGTGAGGGCCCCCTCACTTCTTCGGGTTTTTGAATCTCCTTCACCTCCTGCAGAGATGCAACTAATCATTTATCCTTACAAAGGTTCTGTGATCAAACACTATAAATAATGAAAAGGGTAACCGGAGCTTTTTGACTAAATGACCTTTGCAAAACCACTTTTTTTTAATATAATTAATTTTCCAGAACCAAACTCACTAGATTTTGTTTCGACTCTTGACAAGACTAAAAGATATCAAGCTTTGTTTTTAATCTAGAATCAGATAAAATGCAATAAACCACACAAATTCCTACATTCTTAAGTACTGTACAACCCAGAGAACGCAAACGCACACTTCAGAAGCTAACTAGCGTTAGTTTAAAGAAATCGACAAAAAGGCGTGGGAAAGCTGCTAACTTATAAGTTCTAAGGAAAAAAGAAAAACCTTAGAGGATATGGAAATGTTACGTGCCCGTGCTTGTGATTTTGAATGCAGCCGATGCTGCTGTTGCCTCTTCTCAAACTGTTGCAGCCAAGATTCAAAATTTATTCCATTATGCACATTATGAGAATCCCCATCCATGATGCCATCTTCTGAGAATTGTAACCCCGTTGACATGTAATCATTTTGTGGGGAAGTGTTCCCTGATGATGTACGATGGATTTGCTCTTTGTTAAAGGAATAAGAAGGCACTGTCTTCAAACGAGTCCTCAAAATCTTAAATGCGGTACTTTGCTGCATAGTAAATAAACACATCAAAGAGCCGCGTGCATTCTTCACCTTTTTGTATTCATTTTAGTTTTTCAAGGAAAGAAAGGCAAACAGCATTAACAAGACATACTAACCTGAGGAAGTAACATAATAAGACCATAGAGAGCTTTTAACAACCATGTATATCTTTCAGGTTCAAGAAGCTGCATGCAAAATACAAAAGCTAAATTAGTCCGGAGATGAAAAATAAGGAAGAGCTATCGTTGAGCAGAATAAGGAAGAGCTATCGTTGAGCAGAATAACCTAAATAGCTATTAAAGTACCTGTAGCCTAAGATAAGCAAAAATGGGCGTCTCTAATAGGTGTATGAATTTGTCCAATTGAACCAAGAATATGACATTAATATCCTCCTCAGTTAGAGACTGAATAACCGAACTTGCATGTTGGTAAGCCTGTAATACATAAAACGTAAAACAAGAAGACAATAAGATATTTACATTATACACAAGAATTATAAGAGAGGTTATAACAATAGTCGGCATAGCATAACAATTTATAAGGCTTGCCTGTGCTAATAAGCAAAGACTTATTATGGCCATCGATGAATGGCTCCATGAGGAATATAGTGAAAGAAAGAAGTCTTTCCCAGCGGCATTGACAAGCGATAGCTTTAAAAGATTTCGTATGTCGGACAATTCAGAAGAAGTAAGCAGAATCAAATTTAAAGCCTGAAATACAATGAAAAATAAAACAAGAATATCTTAGAAAATTATTACGGGCTCTAGGTGTATAGTTTTTCTTGATTCAAGTTAGAATTTCGTAAGAGCATCCACAATGCTCAAGTCATGAAAGACTTGAAGCATTTAATGTTTTTAATTCATACTCACTAAATGGCTAAAATTTGCAAGAAAGACTTGGAGTACACCAAGTCATTAGTAAAAAGCTTATTGAAAAGCTTTTGTCACAATGCTAAAAAGCTCTCCAAAAGACTTGTTAGAATAGTAAAAAGCTTTTGGTAGCTTTTACCATTGTAGATGCTCTAAAGACCATCATAAGGCAGTTTGAAGTTCAACTTTTAGGTTTAACACTACAATATATTAAAATCCATATGCATATATAGGAATATAGCAGATATAAACCTGAACCATAGTAGATGCAAAATCCAAGTCTGCTTCCCCCTCTAGAATCTTTGAGAGCTCGCGGTAAACTCTTTCAGCATCTAAAAGCACACAAAGTCGACGAATAATCAAAGCACCACGCCTGAAAGTGCAAACAAAAAAGTTCAAAACAGAAACCCATCAACAAAATAATATAATAATATGTAAATCTGATATGATCACCTTTCTAAGAGAGCATTATCCATACGGAACTTCTGAACTAAGAAAACAACAAGCTGGCGGAAGTTATATTCGTCTTTTGCTATGGCTGCATGCACCTCCAGCACCAGGAGCACTACCTAAAAGTGTACCATAGAATGGTTTACTTGGTGCAGATTTAAGCAAAACATTATTTGAAAAAGATCTAAAACATTCTTCAATAACGACAAAAAGGTATCACATGGATCCTAATAGTCAGTTTAAAGTTTTAAACCACAATAGTCAGTTTTAAGAAGGCAACAAGCATCTTAAGTAAAAATACAAGACCTTTAGAGAAATCATTTAACTGCACATATCTAAGAGAGAATACATGATGATGCAATCCCAACAATAACGCTTGCACCATAATCAGTGTGGTTCGCAAAAATAGAAGTAGGTATGAGGCAGTGAGATGAGACATTAAATTGAAAGTCAAACATATGATTACCTGGTCAGAGGGATCTGATAGAGACTTCAGAAGTGTATCAAGAATATCATTCAGAAAAGATAGGACCTGTTAAACACATGAGATAACATATGAACTCGTTTTCCAAATGTATATAAGATTCAATACTCGATGTATGTTAAGACCAGAACGCATACATTAATGTTTAATTGTTTATCATATCGCATCACAAACACGTAGTACCAGCAAGTCCATGACACTAAAAGGTCATATAGATGTAGAACAACATGCATAATTTCCTTTACTGGTTCTGGTGAATACTAAGAGATCTATTTCAACTTGCAGAGATTATCCAATCTAACCAAAGGATAAGGAATCTGAAAATGCTAAATCTCTGAAGATAATGAAGTGTGTAACTGTGTGGTAAAGTGAGATTAAAATTAGAGGTGGCAAAATGGGCGGGTCGGGCGGCGGGCAAAGGGTGGGGGGCTAAACGGGTGCGGGTCAAACGGGCGGGCTAAACGAGTGCATGCTAAAACGGGCAAAAAACCATATAAAAACGTAAAAAAAATAAAAAATAACACTTGTTTAATAGTCGGGAAAAAAAAACATTAAATATAAAGATCAATCGAGTGTCCAATTTGATGTTTTACATACGCCCATCTAATGTTTTACATCTGCCCATTGAGCCCATCAATAATAATTGATGGGCAAAAAGTGCCCCCACTTTTAAAAAAAGGGTTAAAAAATGCCCAAAATTAGCAAAATGGGCAAGATTTGCCACCTCTAATTAAAATCATATAATAGAGAATCAGGGTACTTGGTATAAAGGATAGCATCTATTGTCAACAAATCATACATTGAGAATGACTGTATGTACACACAAGACTTGTCACCTAGCGCAATACCAAAAGTGAGCTGATAAGCTCTTCACAGTATTAAGGACAATTTAAGAAATTTCTAATATACAGAAAATAATGATCGGGTTATGAACTTTTGTGCTGGACAAACTAAAAGACAAACACAAAGAAAGGAACAAGAAAGGGGCAATGGAGATATAAGTAAAGGGGGGCCATATAATAATAATCCAAGTTACCTCTGAACGATGTCTACTCAAGAGGGTTGAAATCCAGTGCAGTGCCTCAATTCGGGTAGCCTCATGCTCATTAGATAACTGCCTGATAAATTGAGAGGATAAACAATATTCATGAACATATATCCAGCACAGACGCAGAGTATATAACTTCTAAATACAAAAATGCCAATTGTCATACTGCAAGCCAACAACGGCACTCCTTAAGGTGACTTTACACTGATACTGTTTTTCAATATAACAAGGAACAAAGCTTATGTATGCCATATGCAGATTACTGTAAGTTACTGCTTAAGCATACCTCTTTGCAATGGAGAGGATTGCTCCAACATCAAACCCTTCAGCAGGATCAGCCTTGATTGCACGCAGCTCTTCGTTTGTTTCACGGGCTACCTAATAATCACAACTCAGTATATCAGAAAAATATACAAACACGTTGCTATTAAATATATATATATATATATATTACGAAGTTAACAGATGAAGGTTTTTCTGTTCAGGTTACCCGGGGAAGAGTGTTTTTTACTCGATTGTAAGCGGCCTAATCGGGGTAATCCCCGTGACTGTTCCGACCGTTTCCATGGTCACCTCCAATATGTTTACCTAATGAGGTTTGAACCTAAGGCCTCTTGTGAGGACATTGGGATGCCTAACCACTAGGCTAACTTGGTAGTGGTCATCAATGAAATATGCAGAGTTAGCATATTGCATGCAGGGAGGGTGGTGAACTAGATAGAAAGGATCGATTTCCAACCAAAGGTGTCCTTTTTGGCATCTTCTAAGTTCAAGCCTACTTCTTATAGTCTTAGAAACTACTGCCGTTTGTTGAGTGTTGCAAGTGAACCATTGTAATTTTCCACAAACAGAAGAAACATAGGACAAACTTACAACTCGTATTTTCTCTTCTTTGTCAGCTATGCATGGCAATATGGCTCCCAATATATCAGCATAATACGGCACAAGCTGGTCTCCACCAAGTTTTACGAACTCGTTTACCTGCACAAGTCCAAACAATGCTTACACACATATATACACAGGTAGCCACATTATCCTACAGAATACTTCAAAGAATGATTAATATGAAAATATTTTTACCCAAGTTATTGCAGTCCAACGAGTAAATTCATCAGGGGAAGCCGCTCTCTGTACAAGTATTTCAGCCATGCGACCATAGTCTACAGACTTCAAAAGTAGGACTGCTAGAGTCAGAAATATACAAATAAAGAAAACTACAAGAGTAAACTTATTGATAATATGGTTTGTTAGATCGCCAAATCAGAAATTTCATCGAGTACACACATCACCGCCAACAACCACTAAAGCTAACCAGTCAACGCTTCCTTAAGAGCGTATCCATCAGATAAAAGATAGCAGATTTCCTACAAAAGAAGTCTTACCGGGGAGTTCTTAATCTCTTGAAGGAACTCTGAGAGCGCTGAATCAGCCTGCTGCCGGATTTCATGGCTGGTATCACTTAACATATTGAATAAACCTGGGATATCATCATGTCAGTGAAGTTCATAAAGGTCTGTGACGAAGAACATTAAAACTGAGAGATAATAACATATTGACTTCATAATAGATATATATGTGTATATATCTTTACCATCAAGGAAATCAGGAAGAAAGCCCAGCATATCTATGTCTGGAACACTGTCCAACACTGTGATCCACCCCACCAAAAACTGACGGACATAGGGATTCAAGACATTCATTCGCTCTCTCAACAATGGTATAAATTCCTCAATGCTGATATTAAAATATATAGAATAAGAAATAAATTTTACATAAAAACTTAAAGTACATCAAATCTGGAACCACAAAGAGAACCGAAGATAGTCACCTGAATTGATCACTCTCTGTCACAATGTCCTGTTTCCAAACAATAATTCGATATTTAGCAGCACGTACAAAATTGCCAACAGCTACAAAAGCATGATGAGAACACTTACCTTCACGAGTCTATCTAAAAGATGGGCAGCACTTTGTACATTGGGATCTGAATCTGCTGAAAGCTTACACAACGCGTCAAATATCTTGTTAAAGTGGAAAATGAACTCTCCTCTCACAACCTGCAAAAGGCATAAGATAAGCCGAAACAGTCTTACATCAAAGAAAGCTTGATTGATGAAGTGTAAATCCATCCTCACCTTCGCAATATTGTATAAAGCTTCACAAGCATAATAGCGAACTCTGCTATCTTGATCAGAGAAAGAATTTATCACTGGTGGTAGAATTTGCTGGCAGGTGGTATGAGAAAGAGAGATGAGAACAAATTCTATTATATTAAGCCCTAAAATTATGCCAGAGATTCACATCAACGTTGTTGCTATTGTCGGATTTCATTAGATTATTGTTAAAGTGTTTTATCGTTATCATGTATTCTAGATAATCATCAGTTTTAGCTTTTTATATATTTATAGTCTGAGGTGGTGTTTGGGAACAACTTAATTGACTTGATGTGAAAAAACTTAATTTATCAAGTTATGTGGAAAATTGTTTGTTTTTGACTTGATTAAAAGAATTGACTTAAAATAGTAAGTGATAAAACTGAGGGTCTCCATGTTGAGTCATTTTTTAATTAAACACGACTTATCAAAAAGTTAAACAAACATGCCCTGAGATGAACTCAGATTAAGATAAATACGAATTAATATTGATTAGGATTTTTTTTATCTATATATATATATATATATACATATATATGTGCGTCTTTGGATCATTACCAAAAGCATACCATAATATTTCGGTAAACTTTTCTAAACGGGCTAATCATAGAAAAGTATGAATCTAGAGTCAAGTTGCATGAGAGAAGCTAATAAGAAGCTCAACCTTTTCTCATAAAGAACTGTTGAAATGTATTGATATACAAACAGATCCAAATAGCGATTATAATACATTGGGAATCTTGAAAAGATAACCAACCTTACGCGATTAAACTACACTGGAATGACATTCGAAAGCAGATCCAAATTGCGATTATAATATATTGGGAATCTGGAAAAGATAACCAACCTTACACGAAAAAACTACACTGATATGAAATGACATTCGAATACAAGTGATGAGCGACTCAACTACATGCACATAACAAACTATGGAAGACCATAAGTATTCGAAAAAGCCTTCAAGAGAACAATGGCATTTTAATTTGCAATATGGTTTTAGTAGTTTCCTAAGAACTGAAGCCAATGTGACCTCCAGGTTGGAGCCCAGCGCTGAAAACCGCTTTATGAAGCCCTCGGACTCGAAGAACTTCGGCTTAAAGCAGCACAACCCTTTCATGCACACAGAACCCAAAAATTTGAAAGATCCATTGTCCCACAAAATAATAGCTAACGCACAACCACTACCCTATACAGGTGTCCTAACTGAGCCTATGAAAGGGCAAAAACAACAAGGAGATGAAGGCCCCAATAAAAAATAAGTCATCGGCTACGAGTGCAGAACACCAGAGCCAAAGTATCCTCTCGAGTAATATCGTTAACTGAAACATTAATGGCTGTAAGTCCTCCCGTTATGAGTTCCATCACATCATAACGATATTTTGGTTAATACACACACAAATATTTGTATGCATATACTCATGCGACATGCCTACCCAGTTTCTACTATGACACTAAAAAAGACTAAGCCTCAGCTATAAAACATAAATGATAACTAATTGATATCAAGATACTCGTTCCAAAAAGATTATCAGCAAATACAACCTTTTTTTGTTAACCATTGTATCCGACCTTTTGACCGACCTAACCCACCACCACACATACTCGAGCACGCCACTTCAGGGTTGTTTGCGCAAAGCTAGATTCGAACTTGAGACCTCTCACATTTTAGTGATGATAATCACAAGTTCAGTAACATTTGGCCAACCCTGAGGTTCAGTTCAACAAATACATCTTGTAAAAAGCTTGCATAGCCTGTGTTGGAGAAACATTGGCTGATGATTATCAAGATAGCATATATAGTGATGGCATAGTTTAAATAGGTCTGAGAGGTAGTAGGTACAAAAACGTGCAGTTGCAAAGATCTTTTGAAGGAATGCTCACATTTTAGTTTCGTTGTGTTACTTAAGAGACACGGAACAAGGCCTCCTTTAGGCAGCAGCAGACAAGGTAGCATACAAATACTCATGCTAAAATTGTATGACCTTACAGTTGTGATATCTAAAGGGGCTCAAATGTGTTTTAATATCTATAAGGATCAAATGAACAACTTAAGCCAAAAAATATAATTCATGTAAGTGAGGGTGTGTGCTTGAGAGTAAGAATTAGGCATTTGGACACCTCTGACTTGGGTTATAGTGAGTTACACCCCGTACATCAACAACCATGAAAAATAGCAAGCTGAATCATGTGTAGTATAGTTACACCAACTAAGAGATCATTTACATGTAGTTCACCCAGCTGAAACTGGGAGCGACATTACAAGTGCATCGAAGATGGTGGACAAACGTTTGAGAGGTTCAAAGCATGAATTTGTCGGTTACAGATATAATTATATTGCCCCTTTATTTAGTTCTTGTTTTATGTTATTCTGATTAGATATCAATACATTTCACTCAATCACATTGCTGGAACGTGAAAAATGGGCAGTTCTATAACCAAAATAATAAGGTGTGAGGTCAGCAGTAATAATTATTAAGATAGACGACGTATATGGTAAATTCCAACTAATACTTAATAAATGAGACGGAGTAAATAACTACTGATTTTGTCAACTCGGTAACTTTTTTGGCCAAAAATGTGTCCTATGACTCATCACGAATCATATAAGTTCCCTGACGTATTGATCAGTTTCGAAAATCACGTGATCTGAAATTGCAAAATCTCTAACAATAACGAGGTATTCTATTATGCGCATAGTAACACAATAACACATGAAAAACAATGCAAGCAAAATTAAAGTGCAAGAGAAACCTGCTACGAACTCTTAACATATATATATGACGGTTCAAATCCAGATCGTCAAAATATAAATGAACATGTGTCCTGCACTCCTACATGACCTTTCAGTTAAATCATATACCATTCCAATTTGGAGAAATGTTGTATTGTATATGGCATTTAAGTTTCATCACAGCCAGATTATACGAATCTATAATCACACACAAGTGGTCTTCAACGTGAACTTGAAAAAAAAACCTTTAGTAGATCAGTGGATGTTAGTTACATCTCCTGGAAGCGTAAGGGGTTCGCCTCTATATCTTGAACTGGTCATAAAATGCCAACTTAAAATACGAAACATCTTGTTGTAATAGAATTATCATTTCACGTGGTAAAATAAAAACTTAACGAATACAGACGGGAGATACAAATAAGGAAACCAGAAGTTGACTAATCACCACTCTAGGTTATCTCTTACTAAATATTGCACCAGCCACCAAGTATAGACCTATTATACGCTGAGTAAATTTATGGATACCATATTTAGTACGGCAAAGGTCACTAAATGTGGTATTTGAAGGGAATAACCGTTCGAGAAAATTGTCCACTAGGTCACGTAACTTTTCTCAATACTATTTCCGCTTGTCATAATCCAACCACTCCTCTAACCGATAGATAGATCTAATTAACCCTACAAAATCCTAAATTCTAGTTCCAAAAACAATCCACTAAAGGATGAATCTAGCATATATCCCATCGGCTACGCGAATTCAACGAGTTTTTTAGGCAATCTAATTAGTATATCAAACCCTAGGGTAACATTCACACGAAATACCAAAAATAGTTGACGAAATAACGAAATCCAAACCTCGAGATGTTGCGCGGCTTCAGCACTCAAACCAACAGTAGCCGCAGCCAAACCAATCAACCCTCCCTAGAAACAAAAACACATCATCAAATAAAACAATTAATCCACAATAACACTCGCTCCGTCGCCAATCGCCGTACAACATACCTTGCGATGATTCGTTTGCGGCGAATACGTATACTCATGAGTCAACAAATTAATAACCGCAGTAATCTTATCATGATCTCCAACAGCTGTCAATTGCCTCACAATTCCTTCAACCTGTTTTAAACAAAATCATAAAACCCTAACCCTAACCCTAAGACATTGATTAATTGAATGAAATTGAATAGAAATGAAACAGACCTCATAAGCGGCAAGCTTGCGCTTCTCGTAAAGCTTATCGGATAAGTTGCGAAGAACGGCGGCTGGAACGACGGATAACGCGTCCGCCATAGGAGGAAATCTAGATGTGTGATTAATGAAATGAAATGATGGATTAAGTGAGAGGGGGTTATATATATATAAGGGAGGGAGGGGGTGTGAGATCTGGGTGACCGGAGTTAGTTGGTAATGAAGAAGCGTGATAAGTTAGGAAGTGTCATCACAGGATTTTCATTTTCATTTTCCAGCTCAATTACTTTCTTACTTACTTGTTTTGTTTTGGGTTAATTTAATTGTGTCTAATAACTAATCTTATCTTTATTTATCTCTATTTATATCATCAAACAAAAAATACCATTTAAAAATAAATATAACTATAACTGTTTTACTTTTTCTATAATTATTGTTTTTTTTAAGTTGGTAAACATACAACAACAAATCCAATCATGTCGGAGCGGAGTAAAGGAAGATAAGATTGTAGACAGGTCTTAACTTTTACTATTAAGGTAAACCTGGTGGTAGAGAGACTGTTTTCAAGGGACCTTCGGCCGTAAATAGAACAGAAAGAGAGGGAATAATAGGCATCAGGTAAGGACCGCAAGCTAAACAACGAAAAGTAGACAAGAACAAGCACACTAGACACTCAAGCAAGCAAACACGCACCTCTTGCCACTCAGGAAAGACAAGCACCAGGCACCAACAACCATCACGCACAATAAGCGGCAAGAAACAAGCATCAAGCGACAAACATCGAGCTACGAGCAACAAACCACCAGCAACGATCATCAAGCAAAAGTAACAAGCAACAAATAGCAAAGAACCAGCGACAAGCACATGCAACAAGCAATAAACAACAAGCAACGAGAACCAGCAACACGCAACAAGCCGCAAGCAGCCAATTACAAGTATCAAGCAAAAAGCAACGACCATCAATAAATAACTGAATTACCCCCTTTATTCAATAAAGGGAATGGGAAGATCAACCAATAAAAAATGATATTTTGGTGTGAGAGGATAAAACTATTGGCTTATATCTACCGTCCGATTTTGTGTGTGTTTCTCTCGAACCCATCTCCACCGTCTGCTTTCTTTCTCAGGTATGGGCTATGCATTCTTAGGCATGGGTTTTTCAAAAAACCCCTTTTGTAATCGTTGATTATACGTTTGTGAGTGTGGGAGTTGTTAAATCCCAACCATTCACTCCTTTATTGGATCTCAGGCGTATATCTCTAAACCCACCCCCATTTGTTAGCATTGGTTTCATTTGTGTGTGTGTTCATATCTCTCCCACTTGCTCAAAAACTGTAAGACGTATACACACGACTTATAGAACAAGAAATAAAGATGATGAAGAACAAGATTAAAACTAAGAATGAAATATTAGATTAGATGAAGAAGAAGGAAGAAAGATACAAGGAGTGTGTTCCTAGTGAGAGAGACTAAGGAGAGTTTCTCTCTCTAAAACAAGAAGGAAGGAAAATGCTATGAGAGACACACACACAAATGAGGATGGTGTGCCTTTTATACTAAGGTTTACAAGGTTAGGAGGCCTTCCTCATTTGTGTGTTCGGGACTAATTCCCGTTACATACATAACAATAACATAGAACTCTCGACACCGTTGAATAGCATTTTCCACGAGCTTCACAACGGTATATTATATGACTATCACTTTAAATACTTCTAACAATCTCCCCCTAAGGGGTGGTCATATAATATGTGACTTCACTTCTTTGACCATCACTTTAAATACTTCTAACAATCTCCCCCTAACTGGTGGTCATGTATTATGTGACTTCACTTCTTTATTGTTGCAGACTTTGAAGCTCGTTGTCTTGAGAGTTCTTTCATCGTTCCTTTCATGACTTGTGATCTTGGATCTTTGATCTTTGCCTTGACTTGATCGTGATGCTTTGCCAACTTGTGTTCTTGTGTCTTTCTCCACATACTCATACTTTGCGCTGTCTTGAAAGCTTGTTAACAATCTCCCTTAATAATCAGAGTAGCGGAAGTCTTAGTCTTTAGATGTTCTTGAGCTTTCTTCATTTACATGAGCATGTGGTCTTGAATTACGACTCTTGAGGTCACGCCACCATTTGCATTCCTCCGGTTTCCCGTTATAGAATACGAATAGTGTACTTGTGATTAGGTAAGTTCAAAGAACTTCCTTGACAGGGTTTCCGGCTGTGGTAGCCGTTCTCAATACTTGAATATATCGAAAGATACTTCAAAGTAAGGAGTGAATCATGCAGTTCCATTCTGCTGATTAAGTCGTCAATTCAATTTCCTGGAACAAGTTTGAATCAATTAAGAATTAAACCATTGTTGTTTTCCAGTTGACACAAGTTAGAGTCGTATGGAATCTCACAAGTCACCTACCGCGGTGCTGTTTGATGATGACAATGGAAGGATTTCCATTCGTCACTCTAAATATTGAGGAGTATTACTCTGAATGTTCTGGCAAGATCATAAAGATATTGCGTCGAGACATGGAACGAGTTTGAATCACAAACGAATCAAACCACTGTTGCTTTCCAGTTAGCATATGTTCAAATCAAGTGAATCTTACATATGACCTACCACAATGTTGTTTGATGTTAACACTTGAAGGATTTCCATTCATCACCGTGAATACTAAAGAGTATCACTCTGAATGTTCTGGCAATATCACAAGGATAGAGCGTATGACTCTGTAAATTATCGCTTGTGTTTAAATGATGAACAACAATTGATATATGTAATAAGTGTCCTAATGAGATTTTTTGATGGATCTCGTTGGCTCTAGACACTATAAGTGCACGTTTATTTGATGATCGGCGGCTGGAGCAGACTGCCACCTTTTCAATATCTACTATCTCGGAGTGAGAAAGTTGATAGAAATGAGTTGAACTCCGTGACAATAAAACAAACTTCTTTTGAGAGAAGCTTGAGTAGGCTGGGAAGGGTTGTGCATTGCATCACTGGGTTCATGATGCTTTGTCTTCAGTATCAGAAATCATCAAAGTGATTCTGATAATATATGTATTGACCCGGTTTCTGCCTAAGTTGTATGGATGGCTTTTTTCTTTACACCCTTTATCCTTACATTTCTTTTCATTCTTCAACCCCTTTAATGCTTACCAAGACGTCATAACTGACACCTTGTTGTGATTGTTCCAGTGCTAGCTTAAGTCATTAGTCGGCATTTTTTTAGTACACTCAACTACTCCATCTTTCCTAAGGACATCTAAATTCTAATGGATTGTCCCTGGGAAGATCCCTCCGGTTCTGGTTGGATCATAGGACGAATACCTAACCACCTTTTGACACCAATACCGTCGTGAATTAATGTGTTGAAGGGTATATATATCGTAACTAGAAAAACCTGTTGAAAAAGCAATCAAGGTGTTGATGAAATCAGTGTTTACACCTTGAAGGTTTTTTGTATCACCAAAACGCTCCCCCTACATATGTGCATCATAAAAGGAAAGGTTTTTGCACATATTAGGAAGAGAAAGCACTTATATCAAAGATCTTATCCAAGATAACACATTTTAATCACTAATCTCCCCCTCAAAAATTGCATGACATTGTAATTTTTGTGAAACTAGTGATGAAACATGGAGAGAATAATGTTGCATGAAAGTTTGTACTCCCCTCGAAAAAAATTCTAATTAAAATTAGGGGAGTATATGAGCACACAGTTTTGAATTACTTTGAAAAATTGTGCTCAAAAACCCGAGAAAACTTACTTTCCAATTGTTAAGGAATAATGTATATAAATGAACATTTTCCTTATGTTCATGAGCTTAAAACTTTGAATGTTTTGATATAAGCCCATGACCGAGAAAAATTAATTTCTCGTTGTTGAGGATAAGTCAAAGACTTTCCTTTCTTTGGGGATCGGGTTATAGTCTGACATGTGACTATAAGCCATTGTGTTGAGCTCAAAACTTTGAATGTTTTGTGACAAGCTCAACCCATGATAGATTGCTCTACCCGTTATTAGGATAAGTTATCTTTAAGTCACACTCTCCTTTATTTGATTTTCGAGTTACAGTCTGACATATAACTGTAAGTCGTGTACATGAGCTTAAAAACACGGAATATTTTTATCGGAAGCTCATGACCGAGAAAGTTTTATTTTCTCGTTGTTAAGGATAAGTTATCATCTGTGATCAACTTTCCTTTCTTTGAGGCACGAGTCACAATCTGAGGTAATTGTAAATCATCCGAAGGAGAAAAAAGAAGAAATGACATGTTTTTAAAAAACATTTGAACTTTCATTCGAGCTTTATGTACACACTCGTGTCGTTATTGAGCGACATTTCTAGGCACGTCCATATTATCGAAACTAAAAGACATGTCGAGAAGAATATTTTTGGTATTTTTGAAAGATTTTTTTGTTTTTATTTTGTTTTTATAGGTTTTATATTTTTGTATTTTGATTTTCAATTTTTTCGAAAATAATCCAAGATAGACCTTTGTACAGCAGAAGAAGGTGATGTCGAATGTACAGAATTGGAACCCTTTGATGAAGAAGTGGGTTCAGAATCCGTTGTTGTACCTGCAATGACAGAAGAAGAGTTCGCACAAATACTAGTGTTAGGAGTAACAAATGCATTTACTACATTCAGAACACTTGCATTAGTGCTGGAGCAGCTGTCATCACTCTTCTCGATAGGAATCCACCTAAGACCGACTTCCTTGAAGATCCTACCCGTTGGTTTCCACTGAAGACTAGATCTAGGAGTAGTGTTCTCTTCCATAGCGTAACACTTCTTTGGAGAGAAACTAAGTCCTGCATTGAACCGCGTTGGGGATTTCTTGTCATTGATTTTCTTTGTGACGGGTGTGAATCTCCTTATTGTCTTATGGGATTCGGCATTCTTTCTCTAAGAGAAGGCACGAGAATTTACCTCAAAGAGGTATTGCAAAATGCAATGAGCATGGTTTCCATAGTGAATGCCCTTTTTGTACGTGGGACATACAAGGAATTTGGAATTCTCGAAAGTCCTTGTGTACCTAGGGTTTGCTGACCGTTCAGGCACCGTGTTTGAAACACGACTACGACTACTCATTGGTGGTTGCCAATTCCTAGGTTGTTGGGTAGGAGTCCTGTATTTTGGTTGATAACCATTAGGAGTGTGTTGAACTCTAGCGGTAGTTGGTTTACTAGGTTTTAAATACACATGGTTTACTTTCTGAATATTCCCTTTTGGCTTACCCTACCCTAGGTTGTTGGTTTGACCAAAGTCATTTGAACCTTTAGATTCCTTTGTGGGCGTAAGAATCACACGTTTGGGAGTACTCTTAGGAGTAGTGCAAGGTGCATTCACCGGGTTGTGTTTAGCAAAAGTTGGTTTTCTAAATGGTGGAACATAGGGTGATATGGCTGGTTTTGGTACAGTCGATGGCACATCGGTATTAGGAGGTAAACTAGAAACATTAGAAGGCGGTTTTCCTAAGATAGATGGCTTTGGTACTTTGTATTAAAGATGATGAAGAACAAGATTAAAACTAAGAATGGAATATTAGATTAGATGAAGAAGAAGGAAGAAAGATACAAGGAGTGTGTTCCTAGTGAGAGAAACTAAGGAGAGTTTCTCTCTCTAAAACAAGAAGGAAGGAAAATACTATGAGAGACACACACACAAATGAGGATGGTGTGCCTTTTATACTAAGGCTTAAAAGGTTAGGAGGCCTTCCTCATTTGTGTGTTCGGGACTAATTCCCGTTACATACATAACAATAACATAGAACTCTCGACACCGTTGAATAGCATTTTCCACGAGCTTCGCAACGTTATATTATATGACCATCACTTTAAATACTTCAAACAAAAACATATATAATCGATCTCTCTCTATCTTTTTCTGAAAAGCAGATTTAATGGATCTTTGTTTCTCATTTGACAAAGATTGATTAGATTGGGGCTTTGAGGTTGGCCGAACCAACGATCGTATCAAGGAGGAAGAAAGGTTAGTTTGTCCATTTTGTTAGTCATCTAATTTGTTGTTTTCTTTGATTGTTAAGCTTGGTTGTTTTAGTTTAATTTAAAACATATGTATAGATGTTTGTCTAGGATATTTGTATTATAATTTTTTCTTGGATTGTAGGTAGTGTTAGGGTACACAAATTGAATGCATCTTTAGTAAATTAGGTTTCTTTAGAGGCCAATTAGGTTTCTTTAGAGGCCAATTAGGATTCTTCTGATTTGGTTTAGTGTTATGTGACTGAAGGGTTTTTTTAATTGCAGGCGACGATAGTATGGATCCAGGGTTTTTCTTTCTGCTTAAAGTGAAATTTATTATTGAGGGTTGCCTTGACTTTCGGCTTATGCACCTTCGATGCCGCCAATGCTTTCGTTGCCGCTATCAATTGTAAACGATGATAGTAACGGATGGTGAAGATGGTGATTACGTTAGTAAGGTTGGACCACCGGCGGGTTAGTTGGTTGCAAAGACAAGCTTAACTTGCAAGTGGTTGGGCATATCTTACAACTGAGAAGTTGTGTGTGCTGCTGTCAGGCAGTTGTTACAAGTGGTTGGGTGTTTTCCATGTCCTTAGCGAGAAAGCTTATGTAGCGCAGATTGCTTAATTGATTTTGGCCTTATATCAAATGAGTTAAATCTCATTGTGTGGTAACTATTTAGTGTTTGCGGTGGTCTCCGTTGTAAGAGAATCTGATCTTCATGTGCGGTTGCTAACCGTCGTTGGCACCGGTCCTTTTGTTGCTGCTATATGTCGGGTATCGAATGTGATCTTTGTCTTATGTTGTAACGATTAATTGACGATGATGAAACATGTGTGTATGGAATGTTTTGGTAACCGTGCCTTGGCAAATCTGGTATCTTGACGGGACGACCATATGGTCGCAACCATGCCGGGTTTAGGGTCCGTTTTCCATTCTTCCATCTCTGAGCCTCGAATGTAATCCCGTTTGTTTTGTGAGAGCATAAAATATACTAGTTTAAGCCCTTTCAGGCTATGATCACATAAACATAAGAATTGTACACTGACCCAAAGCATCAAACTTGTACCTCTTTTTTGCTATTTCTTTCTTTCATGTGTTTCTCTAGCTTATGTGCATAGAAACCATTTGTGATTTTTGGATCAGGAAGATCTTTGACGCGATATAACAAGTTGGTTGACAAATGATACCCACTTTCTATCGATGATGAAGGACGTGCATCGTTGTCGTCACACATTTTACCAAGTCGACACCTACATCCCGCGACCAAGTTCCATTAACAGTCGTGGTAAATATCCTACTCTAATTCATATTTTATGAGAGTTGGATACCTTTTATGACAATTTATTCGCTGTTAATTTTAAGAATTTAAGTGGAGATGAGATAATGGAATAAGTTTTGTAGTGGTTACTTCAAAACTGATACATAAAAGCTTTTTATTGACCCGTGATACTTATGTAGTTCCTATGAAGTTCTCACTTGATAAACTTGAAACTGGTTATTGACGTCTCAAAGCGCAATGCCAAACACCACCTTCGATATGTTTTAGTGTCAATTTAAAAAAAAATACGCAGCACAAATTCGTTTGTCGGATTAACTGAGACTATATAGAACCACTGTTGGATGTTTAAGTCCAATATAAGTTTGTAACCATGACGGACTGTCCTCTTTCTTAGATTGTTAGCCTATCTGAGCTTCATGTATAATGGATTTGAACTTTGCTTATTTTGACATTTCTTGCTCTAACCGATGATCTATGCACAATGACCTCCACTAAATATTCCATTCTTACGCAAGGTATTGTATTTTCAGTCATGTATTGTCACTATCAAAAGTGGGAAACAACTGCCATTCGTGGCTGAAATGAACAAAGCGAGTAGCACGGGGAAGAGCCATATTTGGAGGTCATTGTGTGTAACGGCGCATGGTAAAAAAAATTCTGAAACATAGAAATTCCCGTAAATCTTATTGCTTGATGTTATGAGTAGCAATGGCTTAGAGCAACTAACACTGGCGATGATCGGGTGTGTTACAAAATCACATTATTTCCACTTATATAATTAGTTCTTCTTGACTTAATTTATTTACTCATTTCCATTTATGTATTCAGATGTTGCCGAATATAAAGGGAATTCTTAAAGCAACTGCTATAAATGAACATGGAAGATGATCACCAGTTGTCTCGATATAGCTTGTAAAGTCTTTTTTCCGTCCCATCTTGAAGATTAATTGTCTATTATAAGAGTGATAATTGATTATCATATCTTTTTAGATTGAGGTCACGTTTTGAGTTAGAGTATCTCAGTAATGTGATGAAACTAAACATGATTATTTTTGACTAATTTCTATAGGACAATATGATTTTGATTACGAAAAATTTATGTAGCATCAATAAGGTTAAAGTTAAAACTGAATGTATGAAAATGTTTGTTTGAGGCATTGAGGTGCACTTCTTTAAAATCTAACTTACTAGGGTGTTTCTAATAAACTTATTATATGCATTCATAGGTGGAATCTGTATAAGAAGAAAATTTCGGGATTGCTTATCAGGAATGGTTGTGACAAGGTGGATATATATGTCGTTGGGTTGTTCGCCCTCTCACAACGCATAACCATCAGAAAGGTGTCTTACATGTGCTTCAAATTGCTAAGGTAATTTCTTGATCCTTATATATAACATACCGGTCGTTTAGATGCATATATTGGTAGGGACTACACGCTAACTAAACAGGCGGAATTATATACACATGTATAACGCATCGTAGTGGTTTGAGTTGTGCAAATCATTTTGTTGCACTTGCGTGTGAAAATTATGATTATCTTTGGGGCACTTTTTAAAGAACATGATTGACGGGGTGAAATGTGAACTATATGTATGTCCCTAATGTGTTAGGAAAAACGTGAACACTGGGCGGGATAGGTAGTAGGTCAAACACAAAACATGAATTTTTTTGTACAGAAGAAATAGACTAAGTTGATATTAAATAAATTTGTACCAAAACCTTTTGTATCTCTTTTTATGTGTAATTATTAGACTATTTTTTCTGGTATATTTTTCATTTAAATGCAACAAATTGGATGCACAGATGTAGTTTATTAATTTTTTTCTCCTTTCCGTCAGGTTATATTCAAGTGTCTTTGTACACATGTTATAGTACGTAATCATGATTATATGCATAAACGAAGGTTATCAATACACCATACATTAAATTACATAAAATGAATAGAAAGCGGATTACAAAAGTCTTGCAATGTAGCAAATGAAATCCGAATACATTATTTACAAACTATAGGAGTACATAATTCAATAATGTTAAACATGAGAAACCGACCCATTAGGAGTTACATAATGAACATATGTGAAGATTGTAAATTTGATTTTGTATAGATGGTTACCAAGGAACGCAGGAATGCAAAGACGTTAGCATAACCACCAACTGCGGGGATTTGATGGTATAAGCATTGTAATAGCAAGTGTGGATTTTGGCAGATGAATAGGAGAGGAAAATCAAAAAGATCCAAGAAGTAATCCATCATTGTCATGTGTAATAAGCTTTGTTTTGTTTTATGTGTGTGCAAACTCCAAAAATTGAAAATACGTTTATTATATAGATGATTATTTAAGTTGTAATCTCATTATATATGCAACCTAACTGGAATAAGTATGTACAAATTAACTAAATGTATGTTTAATAGATCATATGACCAGAAACAAGTTTTTTGGAAATACCACACTTGCCTTGATTTTGAATTTCAGCAAGATTCCCTTGGACATAGTAGATTGAGAGCTGGAGTTCTTTGGACGTTACAATAACGTGTATGCAATAGTCCCGTCTTTGGTGACACTAGGATTTGTAATTCCAATGTTCAGTAGGTTTCACTAATTCACTTGTCGCATAAACACTGCTTATATACAACGTCCTACTACCTCCTGTCAAACCTTCCCTCTATAAACATCGCTCCAAAATGCCCCGCTACAGAGCGTGAGCATTAATCCTCGTATAATAACATAAATAAACTAAATAAACACGTTAAAAAGGAAGGAAAAAAGACCGATACAACTCCAACCCTCTTAATATAATTATATCTCTTCAATTGGTCCTATCAGCGGTCATGTATACGGACGAGAGAAGATCCTTCATGTCCTGCTTAACCCTATCCTCTCACCTGAGTTTCGGTCTAACCCTTCTTCTCAAACCTTCAACTAACAGAGCTTCAACTCTTCTAACTGACGCTGATTGTTGTCTCCTCTTGACATGTCCAAACCATCTCAGCCTTCCTTCCCTCATCTTGTGGATAATTGTTGCGACTTCCAATTATGCTCTAAAAACTCCATTTGGGATCATGTATAACATGGTTTTGCCATAATTCTACCTTAGCATTCTTAATTCTACAACTTCCCTTTTGTTAGCTTGAGCTTTCGTGATTAGCCAACACTCGGACCAGTACAACCTAACAGGTCTTACCGCAACCCGATAAAAATGTCCCTTAAGCTTTAAGAGGACTTTCCTATCACAAAGAACTCCTGATGCAGCCCTTCATTTCACCAACTTGCTCTAATACGGTGAGTAACATCATCTTCCACTCTTCTTGATTTGTGGATCATCGATCCTAGATATCTAAAAGACTCCTTTGGATGCAGGATCTGACCTTGATATGAACAACCCCTTCTTTGTTGTGGGCGGTGTCGTTCCTACCAAAATGATATTTTAGGTATTCAGTCTTATCTCTGCTTACCCTCAAGCCATTATCTTCTAATACCTCCATCCACTTCTCCATTTTGTTGTTCAACCCTTTAGCCGATTTTGCAACCAACACAATATCATCAACGAATATCATGCATCAAGGGATGCTCTATTGAATCCCTTGTGACACTTCATCAAGAATCAAGGCAAAAAGGTATGGGTTAATGGTCGATCCTTGGTGAAGGCCAACTTCCATACAAAAGAAGTTTATGTTCTCGATTGTGGTTCGAACTCTGGTTTTCGCCCCCCTCGTACATATCCTTGATAACTATTAAGTATCTTCTTGGGGTTCCTTTCTCAATAAGATTTCTCCAAATCAACTCATATGAGATACTGTCACGGGTTTTTTTCAAGATCTAGAAATGCCATATACAAGTCTTTTTTTCTTTCTCCATAGTTTTCCATGATGATTCTAAGAAGATGAATTGCCTTGGTCGTAGATCTGTGTAATAACCTACATCTAAAAATATTAGATAATTATAATATAATAAGCACACTATTAGTGTAACTACCAAACGAAATGTTAGGCATAGATACTTAGCGTATATGAGTATTTTTATAAACTTTCGGTACTAACATTAACATAAGATATTATTAAAATTTCACAAGATATTTGAACTCTAGATAATATTTCATTTGTATCACTTACTCATAAATAACCGGTCTATTTGATATCATTCATTTTCTTACGCTAAGTTAGTTTTTCCATGATGGTGTATGTGTGGTTGACGTACACTCCTCACACATATACAAAATCAAGTCTCAGATCTCATAAAAGTATAAACGAGTTCAAAAAATATAAACCATGCTAATATGAAGGTTAGGGGGTAACGGGTTTGGCTTGGATTCACGTGTTCTGATCATTGGTTCGTGTTCGAGTATTACGTTTCGGTTTCATTCGTTAAGGTGTCTAGCTCGTGACTAGGCAGTGTTTGAGGTTACTTCTTGGTTTCGATCTTAATAATTTCTTGTTAAATCTTGGCGTGCACGTGCGTGTTTTTTGTTTCGATATCGTTTATGCTTAAGGTATATCTACAACACTTGTTACTACATGTGAAATAAGTCACTACATATTAGTGCTATGTTAATTTGATACGCCTTGTATATATGTATACTGACATATAAAATACATATATATAAAAGAATCATCATTGATATTTAACTTATGATGCAACAATGAGATTACTAGTTAAAACATTGTCACTATAGATTAATGGTCCATGTATGGCTAGTATACTATGTTAACATAATAAAATGACTAGATTTAAAACGCAAGACTACTGATCTAGTTAACATGTAATTTATATTATTATTATTTACGGCTTATTAAATCGACTTATTAAGTTCAGGCTTAATTAATATTGGCTTAGTAACATATGGCTTATTAAAATGTGTTTATTAAGTAATGGACTTGATTAAATGGTTTAATAATATGGTCGTTGGTGTTGTTACTCAAGTTCGATCTCCATCTCATCACGTCGTCTAGTGATTAGAGGTAAACCGTGAACTAGCTTTTTGATGCATAGCCACATGATAGTCATTATTAATATTTAGCCATTTTAAGACTAATATCAATTTACAAAGAAAGAAAGGAACCAATGATTTATTAAAAAGATGCGTTTGTGGTCTCCCAATTATATGTACATTACACTTAACTACACATAACTTGGTTTTAAATTGATTTCACATTTGATGATCATTTCAGTAGTAGTACAACTTGGTCTTGACGTAATTAAAATAATGCAAGTGATATAAGCTTTTGAAAAATAAAGATATACATGGTTCATTAAAAACTAGATCCTACGTATACACCTATATTTTATAAAATGTCGTGTATAAATAATGAAAACTAGCTAGCATGAACTTTTAAAGAATAATTATTTCGACCCTTAATTAATAGTCCGACAATTTCATGAAGTTGGACACAAGGTACGGATTTTCCGTCCTTTCAGTAAGGACTTCCTTTTTATGCATGATTAGGATTCCCCGTTTACAGCCAAATGTTTTCCCCAGTACATGTTATAAATTATCAGAAATTATTTTAATAACTAAGATATTGCCTGAGCCTTATAAACAAGCATGACCAGTTAGTTGTACTAGTTATGGAGGTACCGTAACCATGGCACTTGAGGCACCAGTGTCATGACTCACCTGTAGGAGAGTGATATCCTGCAGCGTCTCATTCAACTTAGCTTGGCCACTTTATTAGTATTATTAGTGGGGCGTATGGATGCATCCTAGACTATCAGTTTACAGTTATCACGTGAATGTGGTGTGTGCTCTACATCCTTTACATTGGAGTTGATCCCTCCACCCAGCACATTATTTAGAGGTCACCCCTCTACAGCATTACGAGGTCACCCCTCCATTTATTCATGCAACAGTTGTTACAGCATATGACCTATATAAGCTCTTGGCAATTAAAATACAGTAAATGCATGTTTTCAGATTTAATAGATAACAGTTCAACTTTATTATTTATAAACCAGACTTTTCAGATTATACACAGGTTTCCGCTACAACCTTACTTATCAGTCTTACAACTTCAGTATTTTATCATCTACTTCATTTCAGTATTTCTTATCATGCTTTATATCCATTCACTGGGCGTTATGCTCAGTCGTAGTTCCTTTCATGTTCTAACGGCATATACACCAAGATGCTCTTAGGATTCTGAGAGTAGGTGCATTTGGAAGGAAGCTGTCCAGACTTCTTACTTTATGCACTTCTTATATTATTCTGCTTATTTGGACATTGTTTAGTCCTTTCCGTCAGTATTTACTTTCCATGTTTTAAGCTTATGTTTGGTTTACCGATGTTTGATTCTGGTATTTCCTTTATGGTCAGTTAATGTTTTAGGACATTTACCTTATGCTTTGATGACACGCCATAAATACACATAACGGTCCACTTATCCAAGTGGGGTGTTACAATTATGGTATCAGAGCCCAAGGTTCGACATGTAAGCTCTAAAACTTGACCTGTGACTAGTGGGTAGTCACCAGGAACTTCCTAGATTTTGGAGTTTGTTATCTTCCATGTTTCTCATGCATTTTCAGTCAGTTTTCTTAAATTTTTTACTAAGTAAAAGGTTGGTACAGGACTGGCCATATGTAGTCGCATGTGTTTTTCTACGAATTTTATTTTGGTGAACCGACCCATAGGCGTTCACCCTTGCCGTTCAGATTTTGTATTGGTGAACCGATCCATAGGCGTTCATCCTTACTCATGTCAGATTCATGTTTCCAGTTGAATATTACTTGGTGAACCAGCCAAAGACGCTCACCGTTATTCAGGTCAAATTTCATGTTTTCAGGCGATAGTTGTTTTGTGAACCGACCCAAAAGCGTTCACCTTTACTCATATCATGATGTTTCATTGAAATTTTGACTAGTATGGTTTGGATTACAGCCACCATATTTAGTCCTAGATTATAAATTTCTACACATGACAGTTCTCACAAAGAATTTGACACGTATGGATCGAACCAGAATCGCGCTTACTTAGTCACATGTTTTCTTCTTTGAATTCTGTGGATTGAACCATAGCCATCCACATCCGTTGATGTTAAACTTTAGTTGATTATACTTTCATGCTCTTTGTAACAACCAAGTTTGATACCCTCACGTGGATGTCATTTTCATGCTGATTAAGTTCATGTCTCCTGATGAGGATTTTGTTTTCAGCAAGCTGATGATGTTTTCATGCTAAAATACAGAAGAATTATAGCAAAACTATGTTTTATGATAAATCATGTTTGGTCTTCATCAATCATGTCTTCATGCTAACCATTGATGAAACTCCGTTTAATCATACTTTTGAGCCTCTATACAACCAGCATTACGTCTATGCAGGAATTATCAGCCTATCATGTTACTTGTTTCAGTTCAGTTTCCTAACCAGTTAAATCAAATTATCTTCCGATGACCATGTTAGACGGTTGACACCAGTATCGATCATCTCAAGAAATTTCCACCAGTGCCATGTACAGTATTCCATATGTACTCCATGTACAGTGTCTCAGTTATACTCCATGTACAGGATTTCATGTGTACTCCACATACAATGTCGCAGATATGCTCTATGAGCAGCATTCATTTTGTACTTCATGTACAGTAGTCCAGGTGTACTCCATGTACCCTACTCTAGGGATATTGCTAATCGATCCTCAATCACCTCAGGCATTTCCACTTGTCGATATTCTATCAAATTCTTATGCTGCTCGTGAGTTGAAGATTTTACTAGATACTGATGCTGCTAGCACTTTGAAGATCTCACAAATGCTGATGCTGCTGATACTTTAGAGATTTCTCAAGATGCTGATGTTGTTTATACTATGAAGACTCTACAAAAGAAGGACGAAAACTATAAAATTTTACATTTCTGACAAGAATAAACTTCAACCATCAGACACTACCATTCTATTCCATGCTTTTACTTTCTCAGCTAGATGTCACACTTCACTCAGCTAACCTTCATTCAGAAGAGTGGGAACCGGTACCCAGCCGACCACTCAGCATAATAATTACAGGAATCACAGTCATAATAATGACCGTCATGAAACTGACAGACAAAGCGGTAATGACAACCACCTTGCTTATATTTATCAGTTAGTGGCCATCGGAACTCCAGAACGAACGTGACCAAAAATATAAAGGTCAGCAGTCTAACTGTTCCGCCAACCCTAGCAGTTACCCAAGATTCTTAACCTTATTCATACTCACCCATTATAATACATGTTCAAACAACACTCAAGACATAGGTCTCAAGTATCATTCAGAAGACACGTATCAGGACACCAGTCATGGTACACGTCATACGAATATCTTCTCGAAGTACGAGTCATAACTCATAACTTCATATGTTTCTAAACCAGACCCTCAGAAATTCAAGGTACCCTCTAAGGGGGTATACCCGTTGTGTCATGCCACGCATATTTCAGACCATTAAAGATTCAGTCACCACCACTAGAGTATTATTCAGGTTAAACACGCAGTATTCATTCTGTGAGGTTACAAACGAACACATTCAGTGAAAATCGCCGTGTTTACTTCACGTATTCCTATGACAACTTTATTTTAAAACAGGTATTTACTGACCTCCCAGCCGAAAATGACTCCACAGTACCACCCATGCTTATTAAAGTTCTCCTTTCAGTTAACGACGAGATCCGTCTTACTAAACCCCAAATATATTAATTATATTTCTGCCAGAAAAATCAGTACAAATTGTTTCTGCCTTATAAGCGCGTGACTTATCAGTCCATAGCTACGAAGACTTTCTAGCCACCAGTTATAATCCACTTTTGAAGTTCTTTAAATTTATGATTAACAGATTTTTTTAGCATTCCAGAAGTAAATCTAGAAGGTTCCAGAAATTCCTTCCTAACCACGAGACAAAATTTAACATCAAGCTTGTCTCAAGAACAGAACTTGTTTCCAAAAAAATTTATTTTAGGGCTTCAACTAAGTTAAAAGAGTTGCAACAATTGCTGCAAGAGTTACCGGAACGAGGCTTTATTCGCCCTAGCGCACCATCAGGAGGTGCACCGTTTTTATCTATCAGGAAGAAAGCTGGTAACATGAGATCATGTATCGACCACCAAAAATTTGACAAGATCACCATTTTTAATCGATGTTCATTCCACGAATAACACTTTATCTGATCTGCTATGACGTCTTATATATTTTCCAGAACAATTCGCGACCATGCCACCAGTAGTGGTGAGAGAAGAACATGATGTTTTCCAGATTGCTGTTGAACACGTCATAGTCTCTCTAAAATTTTGACTTATACGTTTGAGCTGCCTAATGCCCCAGCTATAGTATGAAATTTATGAATAAATTTTCATGACTTCATAGACAAAATCGTCAGTATGTTCTTTTATAACATCTCGATCTCCTAAATTCAAGAGAAGAACATGAGAATCATCTTTTCACGATCCTGTAGATTCTCCGATAGGAGAAAATTATATACGTAACTTTCCAGATGTGAGTTCCAGATGAACAAGGTTGTATTTCTGAGCCACCCTATTTTAGCAGAAAGAAATTTCAGGCAGTCCTGCGAAGATGAAGGCCATCACCAGATGGTCAAGATCGACGCTTGTGACTAAAGTACAAAATTTTCTAGAACTCAGTTAACTGATACCGCATAAATTGTGGACACTTCCCACGATTAGCCTTCCATGGCTAAACTTACGCATAAAGGACAGGACCTACACTAAAATTTTGTATCACATAACTTTTGTACATTCACCCAAATTCCACCAGAATGTACCATAATCCCAGGCAGAATTTTGATAGAATCAATATAACACAATTGATGCAGCTATGTTCATATCTAGATGCCTCGCATACCGCAGGTTTAAGATAGGACACCGACATGCTAATGAGTTATTACAACCATTAGAAATTTCTGAACAGAAATGAGATAAGATTCCATGAAGGTTATTGTCAGTTACCACAGACTCAGACAAAGCATTATGCTATCTAGGTCGTTGTTAACCAGTTGGCCCAGCCTACACGTCTTTTTTATCCGAAATGATTACGCAGTAACAAATCTGCAGGAAATTCAGCAATAGATCGTATGATTCCAAGGTGTTCCATCAACAATCTTTTCAGATAGGAATTAGCGTTCGTGAATCGTGCTCACTTTCATGTTCACGATCACGTGTACATTCGCATTCACGTTCATGTTTATTTTCACTTTCACGTTTACGTCACATTCGCAGTATGATGTTGTTTCAGTTCATGTTTTGTGCTATCTCATGATTTAAGCTCACGTTAGCGTTCATAACATTGTCCACGTTCAAGTTCGTGTACCATTTCGCGATACACGTTTCACAGTTTATTTCCGAATACGGTTACAGAAAGCTTGAGAAACCAGAATCAAGTTTAGCACAGCTATTCCATAACCAGGCAGACATTTCACATCTCATGCCGTATCGTTTAGCATTCCTTCCTTAGTCAGCATACACTCATGTTATGTTCTAGTATCACGTCCGCAGTATGTTTCACGTATCACATTCATGGTATATTTCATGCATAACGTTCCTTTTATAATCATGAACCACGTTCACAATTGCTCATGTAGCACGTTCACAATTGTTCACGTAGTTCGTCCCTATATATTTTCAGCAGCCTGCCCAAAGATATAATTGTTATCTCTTCAGGATAATTGTACGTACCTTTTCATGCTATGGCTTGTTCATTCTATCAAATTCAGAAAATTCATCTTAAGTATGGAACCAGAAACTATTTCAGCATTCATCATGACAGGGTCATCAGGACCAAGATTTTCATTGTGTTTAGACCTTTGAAGGAGTCGTTTCGAGTGGGAAGCCACTCGGAACGGAGGATTCCATCCGGACCTCTCATCCTTTTTCCTTCAATAATTTAGTTAAGTTCTTCCAGACTTGTCACGTTCCATGTTCACTTCAGTCATGTCACGTTATACCCTTTCGGCAGCAGTATGTTCTAAATCAAGGACGAATGGTCTTTCAGCTTATATGTTTGTCAGCATTCATGTCCTTTCAGTCTATGTGTCTTTCAGCTTATATAAACTTCATCAACTTAAATTACTTTTAATTCGAGGATGAATTTTCTTTTTAGAAAGGGATAATTGTAAAACCACAGCATAATCGCATCCTTAATTCGAGGACGAATTATATTTTTTTAGAGGGGAAAAATTGTAATACCCTACATCTAAAAATATTAGATAATTATAATATAATAAGCACACTATTAGTATAACTACAAAATAAAATGTTAGACATAGATACTTAGCATATATGAGTATTTTTATAAACTTTCGGTACTAACATTAACATAAGATATTATTAAAATTTCACAAGATATTTGAACTCTAGATAATATTTCATTTGTATCACTTACTCATAAATAATCGGTCTATTTGATATCATTCCTTTTCTTGCGCCAAGTTAGTTTTTCCATGATGGTGTATGTGTGGTTGATGTACACTCCTCACACACATAAAATCAAGTCTCAGATCTCATCAAAATATAAACGAGTTCCAAAAATATAAACCATGCTAATATGAAGGTTAGGGGGTAATGGGTTTGGCTTGGATTCACGTGTTCTGATCATTGGTTCGTGTTCGAGTATTACGTTTCGGTTTCATTCGTTGAGGTGTCTAGCTCGTGACTGGGCAGTGTTTGAGGTTACTTCTAGGTTTCGGTTTTGATAATTTCTTGTTAAATCTTGGCGTGTACGTGCGCGTTTTTGGTTTCGATATCGTTTATGCTTAAGGTATATCTACAACCCTTCTTACTACATGTGAAATAAGTCAATACACATTAGTGCCATGTTAATTTGATACGCCTTGTATATATGTATACTGACATATACAATATATATATATAAAAGAATCATCATTGATATTTAACTTATGATGCAACAATGAGATTACTAGTTAAAACATTGTCACTATAGATTAATGGTCCATGTATGGATAGTATACTATGTTAACATAATAAAATGACTAGATTTAAAACGCAATACTACCGATCTAGTTAACATGTAATTTATATTATTATTTACGGCTTATTAAACCGACTCATTAAGTTTAGGCTTAATTAATATTGGCTTAGTAACATATGGCTTATTAAAATGTGTTTATTAATTAATGTGTTTATTGGACACGCCAACCTCCTGAAAAGGGAGGGCTTTACCTGGTTTGAGTCTGTGTGGCGGTGGGCTCAAACCCCGTGGATTAGTCGACCAATGAGTCGGAAATCACGGTTACAAAAAAAAGACTTAATTAAATGGTTTAATAATATGGTCTGTTAGCCGTATTTAAAGTGATGGTCATATAATATACCGTTGCGAAGCTCGTGAAAAATACTATTCAACGGTGTCGAGAGTTCTTAGTTATTAATGTTTATGTAACGGGAATTAGTCCCGAACACACAAATGAGGAAGGCCTCCTAAACACTTAGTACTTAGTATAAAAGGCCTCCTAAGCCTCATTTGTGTGTGTGTCTTCCATTTCATTGTTTTGTAGAGAGAGAAACGTTTGTGTTTCTCTCACTAGGAATTCACATCTTCTTGTTTTTCTCTTTTCCTTCATCTAATCTAATCTTTCTTTTTTGGTTTAATCTTCATCTTCATTTCTATATCATTATAAGTCGTGTGCTACAATCTAACAAGGGACATTTGTAGTTGCTACAAAATACCGAAGTATGATCGGGTCCCTTATGTACTTAACCTCAAGCAGACCGGAGATTGTGCATGCTACTTGTTTATGTGCTCGGTACCAGGCTCATCCAACCGAGAAGCACCTCAAGGAGGTTAAAAGGATCTTTCGTTATCTTCGGGGAACCATTAACATGGGTCTCTGGTATACGAAGGATTCTGGTTTTAATCTCACTGGTTTTTCAGATGCCGATCATGCAGGGTGTCATGATACATTCAAGAGCACTTCCGGTGGAGCACAATTCTTAGGCGAGAAGCTAGTGAGCTGGTCATCAAGGAAACAAGACCGTACGGCGTTGTCAACCGCGGAAGCAGAATATGTGTCTCTATCCGTGTGTAGTGCTCAAGTCCTTTGGATGAGAACACAACTCACGGATTATGGCTTTTACTTTAACAAAGTCCCTATTTATTGTGATTCACAATCAACCATAGCCATATCCTGCAACCCGGTCCAACATTCCAAGACCAAGCACATAGCTGTCCGATTCCATTTCATTAAGGAGCATGTGGAAAAAGGAACGATCGAACTGTTCTTTGTCAAGACGGACTACCAACTAGCCGACATCTTCACCAAAGCTCTTCCTCAAGACAGATTTGAATTTTTGGTTCGTCGACTTGGTATGCGTAGTTTCACTCCTGATGAACTTGAACGTCTTGCACATTCGCAGTAACCTTGTATATATCTATCAGAAAACCAAAATACAAAAATATAAAACCTATAAAAACAAAATAAAAAATGAGAAAATCTTTCAAAAAATACCAAAAATATTCTTCTCCGACATGTCTCTCAACATCGATAATATGGACGTGCTTAGAAATGTTGTTCAATAACGACACGGGTACGTACATGAAGTTCGAATGAGAGTTCAAATGTTTTCAAAACATGTCTTTTCTATTTTTCTTCTCATAATGGCTTATAGTCACATGTCAGACTATAACCCGATCCCTAAATAAAGGAAAGTCTTTGACTTATCCTCAACAACGAGAAATTCATTTTTCTCGGTCATGAGCTTATATCAAAACATTCAAAGTTTTAAGCTCATGAACACACTTTTTCTCGGAATTTTGAGCACAATTTTTCAAAGTATTTCAAAACAATGTGCTCATATACTCCCCTATTTAAATAGAATCTCTTTTCGAGGGGGAGTATAATGATTTCATAAACATTTGTTCCAAAGTCTCATGACACATTATTCTCTCCATGTTTCATCACTAGTATCACAAAAATTTCAATTTCATGCAATTTTTGAGGGGGAGAATAGTGATTAAAATGTGTTATCTTAAATAAGATCTTTGATATAAGTGCTTTCTCTTCCTAATATGTGCAAAAAATCTCTCCTTTTATGATGCACATATGTAGGGGGAGCGTTTTTGGTGATATAGAAAACTTTCAAGGTGTAAACATTGATTTCATCAACACCTTGACTGCATTTTCAATTGATTTTTCTGGTTACGATATCTATACCCTTCAACACATAAATTCACGATGGTATTGGTGTCAAAAGGTGGTTAGGTATTCGCCCTATGATCCAACCAGAACCGGAGGGATCTTCCCAGGGACAATCCATTAGAACTTAGAAGTCCTTAGGAAAGATGGAGTAGTTGAGTGTACGGGAATAATGCCGACTAATGACTTAAGCTAGCACTGGAACAATCACAACAAGGTGCTAGTTATGACGTCTTGGTAAGCATTGAAGGGGTTGAAGAATGAAAAAGAAATGTAAGGATAAAGGGTGTAAAGAAAGAAGCCCTCCATACAACTTAGGCAGAAACCGGGTCAATACATCTATTATCAGAATCACTTTGATGATTTCTGATACTGAAGACAAGGCATCATGGACCCAGTGATGCAATGCACAACCCTTCCCAGCCTACTCAAGCTTCTCTCAAAAGAAGTTTGTTTTATTGTCACGGAGTTCAACTCATTTCTATCAACTTTCTCACTCCGAGATAGTAGATATTGAATAGGTGGCAGTCTGCTCCAGCCTCCGATCACCAAATAAACATGCACTTATAGAGTCTAGAGCCAACGAGATTCATCAAAAATCTCATTAGGACACTTATTCCATAGATCAATTGTTGTTCATCATTAGAACACAAGCGATGATTTACAGAGTCCTACGCTCTATCCTTGTGGTATTGCTAGAACATTCAGAGTGATACTCTTTAGTATTCACAGTGATGAATGGAAATCCTTCCAGTGTTAACATCAAACAGCACTGCGGTAGGTCATATGTAAGATTCACTTGAATTAAACATATGTTAACTGGAAAGCAACAGTTGTTTGATTCTTAATTGATTCAAACTCGTTCCAGGTCTCGACGCAATATCTTTATGATCTTGCCAGAACATTCAGAGTAATACTTTTCAGTATTTACAGTGACGAATGGAAATCCTTCCAGTGTCATCATCAAACAGCACTGCGGTAGGTAACTTGTGCGATTCTATATGAATCAAACTTGTGTCAACTGGAAAGCAACGATGGTTTGATTCTTAATTGATTCAGACTTGTTCCAGGAAAGTGAATTGACGACTTAATCAGCAGAATGGAACTGCATGATTCACTCCTTACTTTGAATTATCTTTCGATATATTCAAGTATTGAGAACGGCTACCACAGCTGGAAATCCTGTCAAGGAAGTTCTTTGAACTTACCTGATCACAGGTACAGTATTCGTACTGTATAACGGGAAACCGGTGGAATGCAAACGGTGGCGTTATCTCAAGAGTCGCAATTCAAGGCCACATATTCAGGATTATTGAAGAAAGCTCAAGAACATCTTAAGACAAAGACTTCCGCTACTCTGATGATCAAGGGAGATTGTTAACAAGCTTTCATGTCAACTCAAAACATGAGTATGTGGGTAAAGACACAAGAACACAAGCTGGAAAAGTTACAAGATCAAGTCAAGGCAAAGATCAAAGATCCAAGAACACAAGTCATGAAAGGAACTATGAAAGAACTCTCAAGGCAACAAGCTTCAAAGTCTGCAACACCAACGAAGTGAAGTCACATATTACATGACCACCCCTTAGGGGGAGATTGTTAGCCGTATTTAAAGTGATGGTCATATAATATACCGTTGCGAAGCTCGTGAAAAATACTATTCAACGGTGTCGAGAGTTCTTAGTTATTAATGTTTATGTAACGGGAATTAGTCCCGAACACACAAATGAGGAAGGCCTCCTAAACACTTAGTACTTAGTATAAAAGGCCTCCTAAGCCTCATTTGTGTGTGTGTCTTCCATTTCATTGTTTTGTAGAGAGAGAAACGTTTGTGTTTCTCTCACTAGGAATTCACATCTTCTTGTTTTTCTCTTTTCCTTCATCTAATCTAATCTTTCTTTTTTGGTTTAATCTTCATCTTCATTTCTATATCATTATAAGTCGTGTGCTACAATCTAACATGGTCGTTGGTGTTGTTACTCAAGTTCGATCTCCATCTCATCATGTCGTCTAGTGATTAGAGGTAAACCGTGAACTAGCTTTTTGATGCATAGCCACATGATAGTCATTATTGATATTTAGCCATTTTAAGACTAATATCAATTTACGAAGAAAGAAAGGAACCAATGATTTATTAAAAAGATGCGTTTGTGGTCTCCCAATTGTATTTACATTACACTTAACTACACATAACTTGGTTTTAAATTGATATCACATTTGATAATCATTTAAGTAGTAGTACAACTTGGTCTTGAATATAAGCTTTTGAAAATCAAAGATATACATGGTTCATTGAAAACTAGATCCTACATATACACATATATTTTATAAAATGTCGTGTATAAAGAATGAAAACTAGCTAGCATGAACTTTTAAAGAATAATTATTTCGACCCTTAATTAATAGTCCGACAATTTCATGTAGATCTCTTGAAGTTGGAGTAGTTCAGTTCGTTATCCATTTCTTCATAGCTTGTTGGACACAAGGTACGGATTTTTCGTCCTTTCAGTAAGGAATTCCTTTCTATGCATGATTAGGATTCCCCATCTGCAGCCAAATGTTTTCTCCAGTACATGTTATAAATTATCAGAAATTATTTTAATAACTTAGATATTGCCTGAGCCATATATACAAGCATGACCAGTTAGTTGTACCAGTTATGGAGGTACCGTAACCATGACACTTGAGGCACCGGTGTCATGACTCACCTGTAAGAGAGTGATATCCTACATCGTCTCATTCAGCTCAGCTTGGCCATTTTATCAGTATTATTAGTGGGGCGTATGGATGCATCATAGGCTATCAGTTTATAGTTATCATGTGAATGTGGTGTGTGCTATACATCCTTCACATTGGAGTTGATCCCTCCACCCAGCACATTATTTAGAGGTCACCCCTCTACAGCATGACGAGGTCACCCCTCCATTTATTCATGCAACTGTTGTTACAACACATGACCTATATAAGCTCTTGGTAATTAAAATACAGTAAATGCATGTTTTCAGATTTAACAGATAATAGTTCAGCTTTATTATTTATAAATAAGACTTTTTAGATTATACACAGGTTTCCGCTGCAACCTTACTTATCAGTCTTACAACTTCAGTATTTTATCATCTGCTTCATTTCAATATATCTTATCATGCTTTATATCCATTCACTGGGCGTTATGCTCAGCCGTAGTTCCTTTCATGTTCTAACGGCAGGTATACCAGGACGCTTGATAACTTGTTTTTACCAAGTAAGAAAATTATCGTTCATTGTTCCAGTCTAATCGAATTGATTACTGATTTAAGTGCGACTCAGCTGTCTTTGGTGAAACAAATAGTTGTGTCGTTGTAGTAAAATTAAAGGTGCAAAAACTTTAAAGTAAAAGCAGGTTAATTAAATCTAAATCTAATTTAAAATAAATGGCGAGAAATTAAAACGTGACGAAAAGTAAATGGGAATTAAAGTAAATAACGCAAACTTAAAACTATCCTAAAGGCAAACTTAAAACGCAACTAAAACTTAAAATAAGGCAAGGCTTAAAATAAATCTAAAGCAAGTAAACTTAAAGTGTAACTAAGTAAAAAGGCGGGAAAAGTAAAGCTTAAAAATTAAAATAAACTAAAACTTAAAATAAACTAAAAATACCTCACTCGGAATAATTACTCGTTCGGAATGTCACCTTCACCCGGAATAATTCTTCTTCGTTCGGAATAATCAAAATAAAACACTCATTCGGAACAATTAGCTCATCCGGAATAATCACTCCTTCATCCGGCATATAAGCTCATCCGGAATATTGATTCATCCTGAATATGTCACTTATCCGGAATAAATCCTTCACTCGGAATAATGCTTCACACGGAATAAAAGTTTGATGCGGAATAAATCCTTCACTCGGAATGTGTCACTGATCCGGAATAAATGAGACAAAACCTTGATTCGGAATGAACAGCTTGATTCGGAATATTCGGAATCAACTCCCTTGATTCGGAATACTGCTTCACTCGGAATAATTCCTCAAACCCTTCGTTCGGAATGTTCCGAATGAACCCTTGGTTCAGAATATTCCCTTTATCCGGAATGTTTCTTTGGTTCGGAATATCCTCTGACCCGGAATACTCAAGTTGATCCGGAATGTCAAGTTGTTCCGAATGAAGTCCTTTGATTCGGAATATCAGCTTGGTTCGGAATAATCACAACATTACCTTGATCCGGAATGTTCCGAATAAACAACTTGATTCGGAATACAAGTATTCCGAATGAAGACCCTTGATCCGGAATATTCACTTAACCAGGAAAGATTGCTTGATTCGGAATGAACTGCTGAAACACTTGGTTCGGAACAAATGGCTTTGATCTGGAATAAACCTGGGAAAACAGTAACGAAGAACACGGGACAAAAAAAGAAACGAATCTAGACAATAACTAATCAAAATCAAACAAAAGATTAAATCAAACTAACCAAATAACATCTCGACGGATACGACACAAATGAATGAGTTGGTTGATTTATATGATCTAATGTTTGATGAATATTACTATGGAAACAATCAAGTTGTGTCAAAGCCTTCCGCTGTCAATACTGCTGATGCACCCGCACAAACTCAACAAGACACAACTGCATCTACTTCAGCAAATGTTGCTCAAGAGACAATTCCAGTGGATACTCAATAAACTTAAGAAACTGTCATACAACCAATATCACCAACCGTCAATGCTGAAGGAGAAAACAACAATCAAGCAGTCGATGCATAACCCGACGATGAAGAATTTTTCAATCCGTTCGGTACATCGGTACACGAAGTCGGAGAGTCTTCTACTCAACATGTTGATCCGTCTAACATGCATACATTCTACCAACCACATCCATCCACTCACCATTGGACACGTGATCATCCATTAGAGCAAGTCATTGAAAATCCTTCACAACCGGTTCGAACACGCAGACAACTCGAAACCGATGGCGATGTGTGTATGTATGCACTCACCGTAAGTTCAACTGTACCTACAAACATCAAACAAGCCATGACTGATCATGCGTGGATTGAATTAATGCAAGATGAAATTCATCAGTTTGAACGCCTAAATGTTTGGGAACTTGTTGACCGACCCTATGGAATGTCAATTTTAGATTTCAAATGGATCTGGAAAAACAAACTGGATGAAGAACAAACCATCATCAAAAACAAATCTCGTCTTGTGGTTAAGGGATACCGTCAACAAGAAGGCATAGACTACGATGAATCATTCGCTCCATTCGCTCGTTTAGAAGCAGTCAGGATATTCCTTGCTTATGCTGCACATAAGGGCTTCACGGTTTTTTAGATGGACGTTAAAACTGCTTTTCTCAACGGTCATTTGAAGGAAGAAGTGTATGTGAATCAGCCGGAAGGATTCATCGATCCTCATCATCCTGACAAAGTCTATCGTCTCAAGAAGGCTGTATATGGACTTAAACAAGCTCCCAGGGCATGGTACGAAGAACTTTCAAACTTCTTGGTGTCCAAAGGATTCTCCAAAGGTTCTATTGATCCTACTCTCTTTACTAATAAATATGGGGATGACATAATGCTGGTGCAAGTTTATGTTGATGACATTATTTTTGGTTCTGCGAACCCAAAACTTTCAAAACGTTTTGAAAAATTAATGCACAGCAGATTTGAAATATCAATGATGGGGGAGCTAAAATTCTTTTTAGGCCTCCAGATTCATCAATCCTCACGTGGTATCTTCATTAACCAAGCTAAGTATGCTCAAGAGATACTTAAAAAGCATGGTATGACCTCATGTGCTCGCGTTGGTACACCATTGTCGACCACATCCCTAGACGCTGACTTGTACTCATATCCCGTAGATCAAACGCGATATCGCAGTATGATCGGGTCACTTATGTACCTTACAGCCAGCAGGCCTGATATTCATCATGCCACATGCTATTGTGCACGATATCAAGCCAGACCTACTCAAAAGCACCTCAAAGAGGTTAAACGGATCTTTCGGTACCTTAAGAATACCATTCACATGGGACTCTGGTATCTGAGGGAAACCGGTTTTCATCTAACGGCTTTTTCAGATTCTGATCACGCAGGTTGTCTTGATAGTCGTAAAAGCACTTCTGGTAGCATACAATTTCTAGGAGAAGACAAGCTTGTCAGCTGGTCGTCAAAGAAGCAGGATTGCACTTCGCTCTCATAAGCTGAAGCAGAATATGTGGCTCTATCCGCGTGTTGTGCTCAAGTCCTCTGGATGAGAACTCAACTCACGGATTATGGCTTCCACTTTGATAAAATACCTATGTATTGTGACTCAAAGTCGGCCATAGCCATATCTTGCAATCCGGTTCAGCACTCCCGCACCAAGCACATCGATGTCAGATATCACTTCATCAAGGAACAAGTGGAACGCGACATCGTGGAATTATACTTTGTCAAAACTGGGTACCAGCTGGCAGACTTGTTTACAAAAGCTCTCTCGAAAGATAGGTTTGCGTATCTTGTTGGCCGTCTTGGTATGAAGTATATGACTCCAGAAGACTTGGAGGTTTTGGCAAATGAAGTTGCTTGATATTCTCTCACAACGACTTCTAAGCGCATCACAGCTTAGGACTCGGACCTCAACTAAGGAAAGTCTATCTCGGACGATAACTTATCCTTCTCAACGAGAAATTCATACTTCTCGATTATGAGCTTCTCATAAAAACATTCAAAGTTTTTAAGTTCATGAAAAACGATTTCTAAGTAAATGTCAGCTTAGAACTCGAACTTCAACTTAAGGAAAGTTTATCACGGATGATAACTTATCCTTCACAACGGGAAATTTATTTTTCTCGGTCATGAGCTAGTCACAAAACAATCAAAGTTTTGAGCTCATGAAAAACGGACCCGAAAGGGGAGTGTACGTTTCAGTGCATTTTCCCTAATCAATAGAAGAGAAGTCTTCTATCCTGATTATTTTAAAACCGTTGAACACAATTTTTCAAGAATTTCTCAAAAGGTTTTTCTAAATCTTTCAAAATTGTGTGTTCAACACTCCCTTCATCATAAGTGGTTTTTATATCTCAAAATTGTCATATGTTATTTTGATCAATTTTTGAGTGGGAGCGTTTTAAAATCAAGCCTTTTAATGTTGTTGGGTACATCTCTAAAATTGTCATATTTTATGTATCCAACACATTCCGGAAATGATATGAAATTGTCAAATGTAATATATTATATCGGAAAAAGGCATCTCAACTCCGTACCTCAACATATTTTGTGGTGTCGTTTTTCTAAAATTTTGTCAAATTTTGTCTCAAGACACACATATATTGTTGAGGGGGAGCGACCCGACTGAAAATGTTCCATGATTCATGCGTGCACATATGTTTCTCTCCTGTCGATTTTTCGGAAAATGTCAAATTTTAATCAATTGGTATCTCTAACATTATATTTTTATATTAGAGATAGGGGGAGAAAATGTGATTAAAATGTAATATATCGCAACATGTGATCTTAAAGACTCAAGTGCAACTCTTTCCTTCACATGCCAAACTATTTCGTATATCGATGCATGTGTGTAGGGGGAGCTTTTCGGAAATGTAAAACTTTCAAGTGTTAAAAGTTTTGATTTTTATCAAACACTTTGAATGGTTTTCAATGGTTTATGGTTACGATCTATACCCAAAACAACCTACTATCCACGACGGAACGATGGAGTCAAAAGGTGGTTTAGGATAGGAAACTAAGTCCTATGATCCAACCAGAACCGGAGGGATCTACCCAAGGACATTCCATAGCTAGAAATAGTTGTCCTTAGGAAAGATGGAGTGGAAAGAAGCTGAATGCGGACCAAGTACTTAAGTTAGCACTGGAACACTCACAACAAGGTGCTAATGATGACGTATTGGTAAGCATTGAAAGAGTTGAATATTCTATGCAACTTAGGCAGAAACCGGGTCAATACATCTATTAAAGACAAGTCATCATGGACCCAATGATGCAATGCACAACCCTTCCCAGCCATTCGAGTTTCTCTCAAAAGAAACTTGTCTCATTGTCACGGAGATCAACACGTATCTATTGACTTTCTCACTCCGAGTCAGTTAATATTGAAAAGGTGGCAGTCTGCTCCAGCCTCCGATTACCAAAATGCACTTATTGAGTCTAGAGCCAAACGAGATCAATCTATCATCTCATTAGGACACAATCGAGTCCTACGCATTATCCTTGTGATATTGCCAGAACATCTGAGTGATACGATTCACAATGAAGATGGAAATCCTGCTTGAGCCAGCATTAAACAAGCTCATGGTAGGTAACTTGTGCGATTCTACACGAATCAAACTTGTGAGAACTAGAAAGCAACTAAGTTTCGATTCTTAATTGATTCAAACTTGATTCCAGGTTTCTTCGCAAAATCCGTGTGATCTTGCCAGCACATTCAGAGTGACACTCTTTAGTGTTCACAGTGACGAATGGAAATCCTTCCAGTGTCAACATCAAACAGCATTGCGGTAGGTAACATGCAAGATTCTTATGAACCGAGCTTGTGGCAAACTGGAAAGCAACAATGGTGCGATTCTTATAGAATCAAACTTGTTCCAGGAATTATGAATTAACGACTCTAATCAAACGGATAACCGTATCCTTTTTGATTCACTCTTTACGTTCGCAGTCTGCTTTGAGACGGTCGAGTAAAGAGAACTGACTACTACCGCCGGGAAACCCTGTCAAGGAGATTCTTAATCGAATCTACCCGATCGCAGGTACGGTATCTAATACCGTCTAAACGGTCTTCACCGACCGGAGGTAAAACGCTACCGAGTTAGGATGAAATGTTTAAAGCCATTTTATCCGTGTCTATATATGTTGCTGCATATCAAGAAGGTGGCGTAGCTGTGCAACCGATGTCGATTCAGAAGTCACAAGAGCACAAGATGGCGATAATCAAGATACCTAAGAATGTAAGAATGTAATAGGTCATCTTAGTTACAAGGAGCACAGATGAAGATCTCAAGCACTCAAAGTCAAATGACAAAGGCTCAAGATAAAGATCACGAAAGCATGAAGGAACAAAGCTGTTACAAACAAGATCAAGATCAAGATACAAGACCAAAGCAGGAAGATCTCCTCTACAAGAATGTATTCACTCAACCATCTTAGGCTTTTTAAGATGACCGATACATTGGGGGAGATTGTTAGCCCTATATTTTATATAGTCGAACAATAATGTAATAGGTCATCTTAGTCGTTAAAGGTCTTGTATTGTAATAGGTTAGTCGGGAAAACCGGGCTTGGACTTTAAGCTAATATTGTATAAGTTAGGGGCTTAAGCCCAAAACAAAGCCAAGCCCGACCCATGTCTCTTAAACCCACGGCCCAAAAGCCAAGGGTATATATACCCTCTTCCATGTGTGGAAGAGGGTGTTGGTTCATTTTACTTTCTCTCTCTAGTAAACATTAACCTTCCAAATTCTCTCTTGTTTCTCTCTCTACTTTCTTCTCTTTCTCTCTTTAAATATCTCTTCTAAATCTTGTGTTATGGATTAAATGGGATTAACAGGATCTTTAGCAACAAAATTTAGCCCTCATGCCTTGTTAGGGCCTTTTCGGACTCGCCAATCTTCGCATCCTGCTTCAATAAGTTATGCCTTGGCTATGAACTCTAATCCATACCGAGCAACTTTTAAACGATCTTGGGCTAGAAGCTAAGTAAATTTTCAAATCGTACAACCTTATTTATTGCAGATAAATTTATTAGCAAGCGATGGGAGAACAGGCTCATAATTAACTCACATAAATTCACGAAAGAATGCCAAACTTATAATTGACTCTATCATCTCTCGTCCTCCATAATTTAAAATCTCAAGGAATGAGACTCGTGGATGCTTAGCCTATTAAATCAAAGTTTTGGGTTTTCGAGTCATCTACAGGATCTTGCATCTTCTTAGACTTTTTCAAGTTTTAGAAATCGCATTTTAAAGTTACCTTGATAAACAACTCTCTAGGATCAATCATACGAACTTGCGAAAAGTTCTTGTTCTTAACCCGTGAGAGTTAAGACTTTCGTGTTTTATAGCTCCCTATATAAAAGCCTAGCAAAACTTGACTTAAACACGTTAAGGATACTAGCTAGAGTAAACTTAGATAAGTAAACTCGGGTTGAGTCAAAAGATTCACAACGTTTGAAAATTAAAACCACTTTATTAAAATTTATTCTAGCAAAGAAAGAAAATAACTATACAAAGGTGAAACTACTAGGCCAAAATAGATCAAAAATTTTGAAAAATGTCGAAAAATTGATTTTCTGGTTAAAATGAGGACAAATACAAGGAAAAGACCACTTAACTTCGATAGAAGTCCCCCTACACTTGATATAAACATTGTCCTCAATGTTTAAGCATGTGGGAGTAAACTCCCCTACACTTAGGATATATATAGCTAAAAGATAGATACTTGGGTTGCCTCCCAAGAAGCGCTTGATTTTTGTTAACCGAGTCGTGAGCCTGACTCAACCTTGATTAGCATAGGAAGAAGCATGAAACACATCCACCGGGATCAAAGACATAGTTTTCGTCCATCAAATAGCACAAGCTTAAGGCGAACAAGGCAAGCCAAAGAAGAGTAGGCAAGGTTCCCTTAAGCAACGATGGAGCACGGTGGTAGCAAAGGCGAAGAGGTGCAAGCATATCTTCAAAAGTTCCAAAGATTTTTCCTTTTATTTCATCAGACGGATACTGAGATGGCTGAAGAATATCGATACCGGGGTCGAACACCTTTTCCTTTAGCGGAAAATAGCACTCAGGCTCATCAGAATTTGAAGATGATCCGCTAAGAAAATGCACAACCTCGTCCTCAGAGGGTGGACAAAGAGGTGTCAAAACATACGTGCTGCGGATGTTGGTGTCGTCCGGTTGCTTCTCCTTTGTAAATAATTTTCTTCAAATCCGTAGAAGGATGAAGACCATAATCATCAAAGTCTAAAGGAAGAGCATCACTCTCATGAGGGAAGTATGTATTAAGAAAAGTAGAAAAGTCTTCCTCAAAGGAGTAGTCATCCAAAGTAGGATCAAGTGATGTAAGCGGAGGATCTTCATCATGAGAAGAATCACTCGAAAGAGTATCAGCCTCATCAAAATCATCATAAGTGGGCATGTCGGGATACTCGGAAGTAAAATCATCATAATCATCTCCATCGGAACTAGAATCATAAGCATTAAAGATCGGTGGAGAATCATATATGGGAGGAGGTTCCAAATTGGAGAGAGAATCATCCACATCATCTTGAAACAATGGATTATCATTGCAAGAATCGAATAGAGGATTGTTGTAGACGACAAAATCATCAAGCACATTAATCATATTCGCTGATTCTCTTCCATAGGATTTGCTTGTAAGCTTCCCCATTTCAAAAACTTGTGCATCATCCCCGACTCTTAAGATGAGCTCACATTTATCCACATCAATTAAAGCTCTACCGCTTCTAAAAAATGGGCGCCCAAGTATTAAAGGAATACGAGGGTCCATTTCATAATCAACAACGACAAAGTCGACCAGAAAAGTGAATGTGCCAACTTTAATGAACACATCTTCGGCAATACCAACGGGGTAAGCGAGAGTGCGATTGGCAAGCTCAAGAGTCATCTTGGTGGGTGTAAGGTCGGGCAATGATAACTTTTTCCAAACACTTAAAGGCATCAAATTAATACTTGCCCCGAGATCAGCTAAGGCAGTAAATTTGTCGGTTTGGTTAAAAGTACAAGGAAGCACAAAACGACCGGGATCTCCAAGTTTTTCCAGAAGTTCTTTAAGAAGGATTGCAGAGCAATTTTCATTCAAGCGAGTATTAACAAACTCGACCATCTTCTCCTTCTTGTTAAGCAATTCCTTAAACATCTTGACAAATTGTGGCATTTGAGCAAGAGCTTCAACAAGGGTAAAGGTGATTTTCATGCCGGCAATCTTTTTCAAAAAGTTAGCGACTTGCATGTCATTCTTTGTCAAAATTTGAGCCTTGTTGAGTCGAGAAGGGTAAGGAATGTTGGGGTTGGGTGGTGGAGGTGTAACAGGTGAAGGTTGAGATGTTGAAGGGTTCTTCTTGGGTACTTTATCATGACGAGGCCGAGACGGTAATGGTGTACTAATACTAGGTGTGGGCGGAGTAGGGATAAATGGTGGTGGAGGAGGTGTAGATGATGGGGCGGGATAGGTGGTCCTACTAAAGTAACTCCACTACGGGTAGTAATAGCACTCACATTCGCTCGCGGATTGGTGACGGTGTTTGAAGGTAGAGAACTCGAAGTAGAGGGTTGAGTGGTTGGTAAGAAACAAGCCAGCATATTCTTCAAATCATTCGTTTGATTACTGAAGGAGGATTGTATATCATTTCGAAGCTCGGATCTAATGTTATTCCCTTGCTTGGTGATATCCCCTTTCAAATTGATAATTTGGCCCTGCAGATTCTTAATTTGCTCACCTTGGGTTCTCATCAAAGCTTCAATATCTTGATTCATGGGTGGGGCTTGTTGAGCGGGTGGGTGATAAGGATTAGAAGATCTAGGTGGGATTTGGTTGCTTCTAGTGTAATTGTTCTTGGGGTTTTGGTTTTGAGGAGAAAAACCGGGTGAAAGGTAGTTATTTGACTGGTAACTTAGCAAATTTCGATCCCCTTGAGGTCGGGCTTGGCAATTTTCCGGTGAATAATTACCATAAGCCGCATACACGTTTTCCGGATTTCCTTGAGTAGAAGGACAATCAGTGTATGAGTGAGGACCGCCGCATGTCTCACAAGGATTGGCTACCGCTTTAACTTGTTGTTGGTTTGAAGCGATGAGCAAGATATTTTTGTTCATTTCGGCCATCATGCGGGTGAATTCGGTCATATCGGGGTTTGCTGAAGTAGAAGAAACATTGACTCTCGGGTTGTTCCTTGAAGAAGCGGAGGAATCCCAATTTTTGTGATGAGTAGTCATGTTTTCAATAAGCTCTCTACACTCCTCGGGTCTTCTTTTCATAAATGTGCCACCGGCGGCTGCATTAATCGTATCACGATCACGAAAAGTCAAACCGTTGTAGAAAGTATCAATTAAGGTCACCGGGAGCATGTTGTGGTTTGGACAACGATCGATCAAAACATTATATCTTTCCCAAGCATCAAAGAGAGATTCATCGGGTTCTTGCATGAAACCGCTGATTTGATTTCGAAGGCGCGTGACCATGGATGGTGGAAAGTAGCGCGACAAAAAGCGTTGAGTCATGTCATCCCAAGTATGAATGGAATTCTTCGGGAGACGATCAAACCATTTTTTGGCGTGGTGTGATAAAGTATGTGGAAAGAGTTAAAGGCGAAGAACATCCATTGTGGCACCGGGCAACTTCATGCTTTGAGTGATAGTAATGAATTTGTCGAGGTGTTTGTTGGCATCATCATCAGGCATTCCTCGAAATGGATTAGTTTGCACTTGCTGGATCATGTGATGCTTCAACGAAAACTCCGGAGCCATGATTTGCATCGGAGCAATCGGTCCTCCTCGTCCAAACATGGTGGGTTGACAAAGCTCCTCCATTGTCCGAAGATCGGGTTGTGGAAGAACATTGTTGTTGTTATTATTGAGGTGCGGTGGATTATTGTTGTTCACACCTGCCATAGCTAAATCTTCAGGAGTCTCGGGCTCTTGATAAGTAGAAGATCTAGTACGCTTACACCTGCGAAAGCAAAAGAAAAAGAAACCAAACACAAAGAGAGAATATATATACACTATAAAGAAAATAAAATCTTTTTGGATTTTTGAAAATTTTTAATTCTTATGGATTTTTGGAAATTGTTTTTTTTAAGCAAGAAAATAACGCTCACGAATGAACGGATCCCAAAAAGCAACGCGTTTCTCACAGAAAACCGTTAATCTTTACGAAAAGAGCCGGCAACGGCGCCATTTGATAACTTGTTTTTACCTAGTAAGAAAATTATCGTTCGTTGTTCCAGTCTAATCGAATTGATTACTGATTTAAGTGCGACTCAGCTGTCTTTGGTGAAACAAATAGTTGTGTCGTTGTAGTAAAATTAAAGGTGCAAAAACTTTAAAGTAAAAGCAGGTTAATTAAATCTAAATCTAATTTAAAATAAATGGCGAGAAATTAAAACGTGACGAAAAGTAAATGGGAATTAAAGTAAATAACGCAAACTTAAAACTATCCTAAAGGCAAACTTAAAACGCAACTAAAACTTAAAATAAGGCAAGGCTTAAAATAAATCTAAAGCAAGTAAACTTAAAGTGTAACTAAGTAAAAAGGCGGGAAAAGTAAAGCTTAAAAATTAAAATAAACTAAAACTTAAAATAAACTAAAAATACCTCACTCGGAATAATTACTCGTTCGGAATGTCACCTTCACCGGGAATAATTCTTCTTCGTTCGGAATAATCAAAATAAAACACTCATTCGGAACAATTAGCTCATCCGAAATAATCACTCCTTCATCCGGCATATAAGCTCATCCGGAATATTGATTCATCCGGAATATGTCACTTATCCGGAATAAATCCTTCACTCGGAATAATGCTTCACCCGGAATAAAAGTTTGATGCGGAATAAATCCTTCACTCGGAATGTGTCACTGATCCGGAATAAATGAGACAAAACCTTGATTCGGAATGAACAGCTTGATTCGGAATATTCCGAATCAACTCCCTTGATTCGGAATACTGCTTCACTCGGAATAATTCCTCAAACCCTTCGTTCGGAATGTTCCAAATGAACCCTTGGTTCGGAATATTCCCTTTATCCGGAATGTTTCTTTGGTTCGGAATATCCTCTGATCCGGAATACTCAAGTTGACCCGGAATGTCAAGTTGTTCCGAATGAAGTCCTTTGAATCGGAATATCAGCTTGGTTCGGAATAATCACAACATTACCTTGATCCGGAATGTTCCGAATAAACAACTTGATTCAGAATACAAGTATTCCGAATGAAGACCCTTGATCCGGAATATTCACTTGACCAGGAAAGATTGCTTGATTCGGAATGAACTGCTGAAACACTTGGTTCAAACAAATGGCTTTGATCCGGAATAAACCTGGGAAAACAGTAACGAAGAACACGGGACAAAAATAGAAACGAATCTAGACAATAACTAATCAAAATCAAACAAAAGATTAAATCAAACTAACCAAATAACATCTACTATAATCAAAACCCACTTAATCAATTTAATAAAAACTCAAGAACATGAACATGAACATAAAGCATAAAGATTAAAGATCAAATAAGAAAGGAAGATAGAAGATTGACAATAAAAGTAAAGATTAACAATAATTAAAAGGAAGCTTACTTGAAATTAAATGAATTTAAGGTGCAAGACAATTAAGTAAATGACATGTATTTAAATGACAAGTAATTAAAATGGTGGAAGACTAACTGTCACACTTAGCCAACAAAATGAAATGAAATGAAATCTAATCTATTTATAGGGGATTAGGGAGGTGCTTAGAGGAAGCTTCCTCCCCTCTTTCTTCTTTCTTTAATTGTCATTAAGTCCTTAATCTTCTTAATTCTTTGACTTTAACGACTTTGTCTCGGGATTTCTACTCTCGTCTTGTAATTTCTTCAATAAATTAGACTTGAGTTCTTCGGCTTTTAGTAAACTTCCGTCTTTTGACTTTTTCTTCGATAAATCTTCAGAATTGGTCTTGGACTTCCGTTCTTTTCGCACTCTTGATTTCTTGACTTCGTCTTTTGTTTTTTTCTTCGATAAAAGCCCGTGAAAGCCCGTGTTTTCTCCCCTTTTCTCATTTTCGTCCTAAATCACAACAAAAACACAAACCACGCATAATTCAGACATTTATGACATAAAATACACGTTTTGGCTTGGTTATTATTGTAGTTAAGTGGTAAAAAGGATGGGTGTTTACATACCTATCAACGCTCTTAGGATTCTGAGAGCAGGTGCATTTGGATGGAAGCTGTCTAGACTTCTTACTTTATGCACTTCTTACATTATTCTGCTTATTTGGACATTGTTTAGTCCTTTCCGTCAGTGTTTACTTTCCATGTTTTGTGCTTATGTTTGGTTTACCGATGTTTGATTCCGGTATTTCCTTTATGGTCGGTTAATGTTTTAGGACATTTACCTTATGCTTTGATGACACGCCATAAATACACATAACGGTCTGGCAAGTCAACCACTTCACCCTCTCATCCCCGAGACACCTCCACGCTTTTATAAGGATCTGGTCCGACCTTGCTACTTTGTTTCTTCCCATCTTTTGTAACGCAACTCTCACTTCACCCTGGTTAATCATTGAGTAGTAGCAATCCAACTGTGGGAGTTGGTTCGAGCTCACTACTTTCGCTTTTAACGTGTCTCCTTTATAGGATAATAGATGAGAAATACTACCCCCATCTGTTCCTGATATCCCCTTCACTCACTATGGTACGACCTCCTTCATCTTTGATATATTTAATGTTTCCTAAATCCTTTCTCTTCCTAGCCTGGGCTTTAGCAACCATGTATATATAATTTCATGTAAAGGTAATGTGATAATCTAAGTTGTAGAAAACTAGAAGGGGGGTTGAATAGTTTTTACCGATTAGTTTTAAAGTTTTAGAAACTTTTTTGTGATTTTAAGGATATATAGATCAAGTATAATGTTTGAAGTAAATGAATTGAAGTAACAAAGAAACAAACCACAATGCACAAGTATTTATAGTGGTTCTGCCTAGCAAGATCTCTCTTATCTTGCCCCTACTTCCACTCCTCGAGTATCCACTCGAGAGTTCTACTTCACTAGCAAATGAATCTCCTTTACACCGGTGGAGAAACCTTCACACTTTAGCTTACAATCTTAACCGACACCTAAGCTAAGATGTCTTTGTTTTTCTTACAAAGGTACAACTCACCTTGTAAACTTCTACACTTCATGGTTATTACACCAACCACACTTTACAAAACTAGATAGATGAATGAGTACAACAATGATGATAATGTAAGTAACACTTCAACACTTTCACGCAACGTAAAGCCTTGATTGGTCAAAGCTTGGAATTCTCGTGATTGATCTTTATATGAGCAAATGATTTAAATCACAAGCAAGAAAAGAATTCACAAGAAAGAGTTAGAGAGTTAGATATATACTGAGATTTAGAAGAGATTAGTTGGAGAGAGTTGAGTTAGAAGCTTGGACAAAGGGTTCTATTTATAGGCAAACTGCCAGAGGCCACGGAACACGTCAGACCCTTTCCCTTTGGGTCCGCCCGGGTCCTGCTATTTTGTCTTTTGTTGCCTCATAAATGTTTGTCCAAAACTTGAAGCAATCAACATAATCTACATGGTTTGACTTAGGAAATCTGATGTTGTCAGTCAAACATTGACTTTTTGAAGTCAACATATATTATTTATATGTTTTAATTTGAATGTTTATGTGTAAAATATTTTTGTATAAGTTTGAAGAAACCTATATGATCCTTATAATATAAACATAAAATATGTTCAATGTTTTGTCGTTAACAAATCGTTAAGCATGATTAAAACGTAAATATCGTTTTAATGCGATATTTGCATTTACATAAGTAAATTTACTTTTTATATCAGTGATAGACTGGTGGAAATTAATTTAGAACATCTTAAAAATAAAATATCAACAATAGATTTAGGACGGATGAAGTAATAAGGAGACTTTGCATTAAGTGTCATTATTTTGATATTTCTCTCTACAAGACGACCATCTTAGCTATCATAATTAGGGATGTTAATGAGTCAGAGAGTTTCGGGATCATGTTTCCTATCCCCATCTCCAACTCCATACCCAATGGGAATCAAAACTACGATCACATCCCCATTCCCATCGGGGCTAGAGATCCCCATAGAAGAATCGAAGATTTTTTTCTTCATGTATAGGTAAGTCATATGTAGTTATTCAACTTCATACTTATCTACTGACATCAATTATACTATTACCTCTAATATACTAGTAATACAAGTGATATTTAAGATGAATATTTTTCAGGTATGAGTTTAGTTACAGGTATGGGTATCCAGAGGGTATTCCCATCCCCCGCCCCGTTCCCATTTTAACATTGGGATTTTTCCATCCTCATCTCAATCCTTGGCCCACTCGTGGATTCTTTGGTGAAGACGGGTTGGGTATCGGATACCCATCGGGTGAAAACAGGTTTGGGTAGCTGAATATTTTTCAGGTATGAATCAGTTACAAGTATGGGTATCCAGAGGGTATTCCCATCCTCCGCCCCATCCCCGTTTTAACATTGGGGTTTTCCTATCCTCGTCCCAATCCTTGTTCAACTCGTAGATTCTTTGGTTAAAACGGGTTTGGGTATCGAATACCTATCGGGTTTGAGTTTTATTATCATGAAATCTTGTACCTTATAAAAACCACTTAATAAGCGTGAAAAAACTCCAAAACTCGATCGTAAGCAAGATTGAATTTTGTTTTTCAACCACCGAAGACACGTGTACATGGGATGAGTGTAGTATGGCATGTCGTGTATTCGACTTGATACATAAGCTTAGAACGAGCCTTGAAATTACTATTGTGAGTGGTCTAATAGACAAATAAATCACTATAACTTCAATTTTATTTATTTTGATCATTATAACTTTTTGTGTCTTTTTAACTCATTGTACTATGAAAGATGTTCGTTACCCTCATTATACTATCAGAATTGATAAATACTATTATTTAGAGATTAAACGTACAAGATTTAGTTATCACAAGTTATAAGACAAATTAAAAGCAAGTGTTTATTTTATTTTTTGAAGACAACAAGATATAACAAACATTCACACTATATTCTTAATTTTGAAAGAATACAAAAGTGAAAAGTAAAGGAAATGTTAGCTCATACTCCCTTCGTCCCATATTAATAGTTCAGTGTTAACTTATCCGGTCTTAATATTATAACTTTAACATCAAATATATTTATTTGTGTTATATGATACTTGATGAAAATTATACCAATGAAAATACATTTGAAACGTAGTCCATTTCAAGAAAATTTTCTCATTTTTCTCTCTATTCTTTTTTCTTCTCCTATAAAAACCTTGAAAGCAACAACAAATAAATATAAATACATTTTATATCTTTTCCTCACAAATTCTAACCAAAGAACATAGTATTGTATTAAAGAAGAAAAAAAGAATATATATTATTAAATAATTTACAAAAAAAGTTAGCAGTAAAGTGTGAGATGACAAGACACATAATTTAAATACTTTATAAGAGTTACATAGTTGGTTACTAAAAATATGTCATGTCCCTTGCAATATTAAACTATATTTTTTCATGAATTTATCTACATTACACATGAACTTTTATAATTTAGTGATTATATAAAATAAATAAATTGCATTTAGTTATAAAAAAGAAATTATCATTCCACGTATACTTAAACAATACCCGTTATAAAAAATAACTTTGTTTTCAAGTTAATTTGTTGGAATGAAAGGAAAAGATTGAAACCGTGTTCCTAAGATCTTTAAGAGAGTAGTAGAAAATAAAAGATAGTAAATACATCAAATTTACTTTCTTAATATTTTTCTTAAATTAAGACGAAATGGAGTGAAGTTGATTTTAAATCATTTTTTATTAGGTTAAACGAAGTGAGGGTAACAAAGAACCAGCAACAAACAACAAGCAACGAGAACCAGCAACACGCAACAAGCCATAAGCAACAAACTACAAGTATCAAGCAACAAGCAAAACGCAACGACCATCAATAGATAAACTAAATATAATTAAATAAATAAACTAAATAAATACGCTAAAAATAAGGAAAAAAGACCGACACAACTCCTACCCTCTTAATATAATCATATCTCTTCAAGCGGTCCTATCAAAGGTTGATAACGCCTCATTTGTACATGTTTGTAATGATGCATATGTCCTTGTTTGCTATGTAAATAAATAAATTATGTGTTGAATTGTTACTAATAAAGAGTAATGTTTTGATTGTAGTGAAGGAATGAAAATATGGAGCAAAGAAGTGAATAAATAAAAAGAAAAGGACTAGAAACTAAATTGTGCTGAAAAAGAGCCAAAGTGCGGTGCACAACTAAAAAGTACGGTGCAATTCAATGAACTACGATTTTGGAGAACTATCCAAAGTGTGACGCACATAAGGAAAAGTGCAGCGCACATTTTCAACTCAGAAGTGCGGCGCACATTTGAGAAAGTGCGGCGCACATCTTGCTGCGGTTACACATATTAAGTGCCATTATGCATGGCAATAATGTAGAGGCTCTTGATATACTTCCAAGTCTCATTGGCTACGTTTTTGAGGTTATAAAAGGGGCCTAAGCCAGACATTGTGATATATCCAACTTCATTTCATAAAACTCCATTGTTACAAGGTTTTGAGAAATCAAGGATTTTCCAATCCTTGATTATTGTTACTAGTGAACCTTAGTTGGTTCATGCTCATTGTACCCGTGGAAAAGAAACTAAGTCAGAATCATTGTATGCTTGCAATATGTTGATCAAAATTGATATACACTTTGGAGCAATATATTGGATTCACTTTTGTTGGTATAATTCTCATTTCAGTTATGTTATTCATTTACTTTGATTTACATATTATTGAGATGGTTAATTTTACTGTTATCATGGAGTAGTTTGATGTGAAAATGGTTAAGGATTAACATTCTTATGATTAGATAGATTTTATTGCTTTGCGAGGGCAAAGTGCGGCGCACAATTAGTTTTGTGCGGCACACTTTCCTCCTTGGTTCGTGACTATGAGTATGATTTAGATGCATTTGTATTATATGCTATTATGTAAGACCATTGTTATATGTTGGATTTATTCATGATCATGACTAGTACTCATGTGAATGGATGAATTTCATGTCATCTAGTAAATGAATCTTGTTATTCACTTTGTCGCGATTAGTTGGAGTAAAACACATAACAACTTTTGCCTAATCTCATCTACTACTTTAGTTATCGAAATCAAGCATAAACCATTCTTAATGCTTTTGATATGACATGATCTTCAGTCGGATTTTTGTTATATTAATTAGATGTTGCGTGTTCGACTAGTAATCGGCATGTTGTCTTACATTGTTTATGTGCTCATATTCATCATTGCTACCTATCTTTAATATGTTTGTGACCTTAACCAAGCGCACCTTTAAACCCATTTGATAAATATATCCTAATAGAACTTGTGACACTCTAGAGGTAATTGTTTTATATTTTATAACATCAATCCAGTGGAACGAACTGGACTTACCTTAACACTATGCTATACATGATAGGGTATACTTGCCCGTGTTTGTGTTTCTAGTCATTCGTGTGGTAATATCTTGTAATAAAAATTTAAGACTTGCAAAACGAACATCAAGTTTTTGGCGCCGCTGCCGGGGATTGATTTGTTATTGGTTTAAAACATTATGAAATACTTGGTAAACTAAAATTTCTAAACACGCCGTACAGATTTCTGGCAACCCAAAAAAGTTTTAACAAAACAGTACAAAAGTGCGCTGCACATTTGTGTCAAATTTGCAAAAATGTTAGTAGAAACAATCCCAAAACACCATCAAAACCTTTTACTCTCAACACTTACTACCGAAAACATGAGAATTGCTTTATGTGTACTTATGCTTTTTGAGCTTTTGTGTTTGTTAATATTGCATCTAATGAAAAACCAAAAATATTTGCTTTCAAAATTTTATTTTCGATCTTATTTGCTCTTTGGTAGAATAATTTGCTTTGGTATTACTTGTTTGGTATTTATCATGATTTGTGGTAATTTTTCTGAAATTTTAGCTATAATAAAAATACAAATAAATGAGAAAACAAACGAAAATGAAAAAATGGCTTATTCTTGCAAAATACTTACTGACGAAAACGTAAAATTTCTGATGATAACGTAAAACTTATGACGAAAACGTAATTTTTTTTATGAAAACGTAAAATTTCTCACGAAAACGTAAATTTACTGACGAAAACGTAAAATTTCTGACGAAAATGTAAAATTTCAGGTTAAAACGTAAAATTTCAGAAGATAACGTAAAATTTCTGACGAAAACGTAAAATTTCTGACGAAAAGGTAAAATTTCTGACGAAAACGGAAATTTACTGACGAAAACGTAATTTTTTTGACGAAAACGTAAATTTACTGACGAAAACGTTAAATTTCTGACGAAAACGTAGAATTTCTGACGAAAACGTAGATTTTTTTACGAAAACGTAGAATTCTGACGAAAACGTAAATTTTCTGACGAAACCGTAAAATTTCTGACGAAAACGTATATTTACTGACGAAAACATAAAATTTCTGACAAAAACGTAAAATTTATGATGAAAACGTAAAAATACGGTGAAGACGTGAAAAACTAACAAGTGTTTGAAAATTTGACAAGCTTGTGAAAAAAATGAAAAAGCAACACTTTTGATATTATTAAACATATTGGGTGACCCATCTAGACTCATTAGTAATATAAAGGGAGGACTATCTAGACCCATGTGACATATGAGGATACCCTAGTAGGCCCATTTATAATTTTAAAAAAGAGCTTGTTTGACCCATTTAAACCATCTAAGATATTAAAGAAAACTCAACTAGACCCCTTTCTTTTTTCAATTTAACCATGTTGACCCAAAAATTTAACCATGGGTCAATCTAACAAACCCATTTAAACCCAAACCCATCTAGACCCAAACCTATTTAGACCCATCCTCCTAAAAACCCATCTAAACCCAAACCCATATAAACCTAAACACATCTAAGACCCATGACCCAACCCAATCCAACCCAACCATTTTGCGACCTCTAATTTACACTCTAATTTACAGTGAGAAAATGATACCAATTAAGCAAACAGCGAATTGATAGAAGAGAGCAAAAATCAAATTTGTGAGCTTTAAAGTTTAATTAAATTTCCCATCGTGAACCTTAGAGCATCTACAATGGTAAACTTTTTAATAGATTTATAATTGAATTTTACCATTAATTTATGAACCTTGAACCTATCCTCACTATGTAGAATTCTCACAAAATTTTATAAACCTCATATATTTATAAAATGCATTTAATTATGAAAAGGTCCGGAATTATAAACCTCTTCATGCCACATAAGCATGAAATGATTCTTCACTATAGTTAATAAGTTCTTAGACCTCTACAATCGAAATGTGTTTCTAGTGTTTGTTTTAATTTACTTTTTACATCTGTCATATTATGGTTCAAAAAAGTTTATACAACCTATTTATATTTCGTCTTGGTTTCATCTTTGTTTGCAAGTCAAAACCTATTGAGTAAAAAAAGGCAATCATCTCTTTTGCTTCTTTGATTAAATAATTGTGTCGGGAGACTATTTATCTATGAAACTTGTTCTTACGACACATTATTACGGGAAAAAGTAGAAAACAAAATAAAGAACGCATAAAGTCATAAAGTATCCTCCTGTATATGTGCAATATCATATACGCAATAGTTTGAACATTTTTTGCATGTTCATTTTTGTTTATCTTCAAAGGCTCCAAGCTCAACAACAGTGAATTGCTCAACAACAGTGAATTCATGGTTGTGGCTTTTTCAAGATTCGGTGTTAGATATTCTAATTATACTAAAATTTAAGAGTATTTTTAAGAAATTTTGTAAGAAACTCACACGACTTGGTTATTTAGTCGACCGAGTTTTACCTTTTTCCATTTTAAGACGCGTTGGCTAAAGGTCAGGTAACAATGTAAGGACGCGTCTTTGAGGGTGCCGGCTTGAAAAAACGCGTCTTTCATATTATCCATTACGGATGGTCTTAATTCAAGTAAACAAGAAAAAAGTATTGCGCCTAACAAAGACATAAGACCATTTCAAATGAGACAACCACCAACCAATTTATGGGTCAGCATTGCTTTTCTTCTTTCCTTTTTTAACTGTGATCTCTTTGCCTTTTAATCACAACAAGACACGAAATTAATATTAAACGTTTCTTTCTATATAGCATTCACATGTTCAACTAACATAAATCGCGAAAAAGTTGATATCATTTGTGTAACAACACAAGTTTCAAATCTTACTTACCAGATCCTCAGTGATTATGACAAGATAAAACGAATGGCTATTAAGCTAACAAAATGCCATTAGAGTTGCAGTAGCTTTTACAAGACGCAAAATTAAATATCGCCTACAACTGTATGAATGCTGTAATAAGACGTCAGATAGTTTTACCACTTCAGTCAATTTGGACATCCTTTTGGGAACCCAAGCTATTGGCTCAATCTGTTGCTTCATCAGTTTTACCCTACCCGGTTTTTTGCACAACCACTCAGAAACACTGATGTGGCCAGTTTGATTCAAATATAGAGTAACTACTGTTTATGAGCCTTCTGATAGTCGGCGAACAAATTCAGCATGTAGTGCATGTCCTCCCTGCATCATACAGCGTTTAGGATCCTTTAGATGCTAGATATTGATAACGGGGCTATGATTCTTTACCCATAGGATTGTTTGTCAGAATTCAGAAAGGTATTCATCAAAGGTGGAATATTGGGCAGATTGAGTAACGGGGCAAAAGTGGTTGGGTGACCCACATGCAGTTTTTTCTCCAGTAGAATTTTTTAAAGCAAGTTGGCACAAAATTTGTATATGTTAAATGTGAATCTAGAAATAATGACACAATCTAAGCTTTTTAATAAAGGCAATATGAGGTTGCGTAAATTGAAAATACGCCTCGAGCGACTTTCAACAGCTTGACCCATTCAAGATATAATATATCCCACATATTTATTAGTAAACGGGTCGAAATTCCGACCTCTAGATTCCCTGGTGTCCTGTCCGCCCACGATATACTAACTTGTAGTGCACCTTTCTTGATGAGCAACTTATAGAGCAAAAAAGTTTCAAGAAACTCTCGAACCGTATGTTTTAATTAGGGAGTAAAGGTTGCAGTTAATATCAAGAAGTACCTTATAAGCTATGATATTAGCAACTGGGAGCCCTTGACTACCATTACGAGCAAAGAGAGAAACATCACCAATAAAATCCAAAATCTTATGCCGGCACGGCTCCTCAGGTGAGCGCAAAGGTGGATTCAGTAAACCTTTACTAGTACTGAAACATACCATAAAAATCATTCAGCACAATAATCAGAAGTAGAACAGTTTTTTTAACAGAACTGTTGTCAAACGTCTTTTCATAATCAATGATTAAGGCTATTCAGATTGATCTAGAAGAAACATGAAAACTCGAAAGCAATCATTCTGCGTAACATCTCACCTGAAAACAACCGCATTCTCTGCAGAACCCCCTTTAATGAGCCCTGCACCACGCATTTTCTCCACCTGCAACATAAGTAACGCATCTTAGAAAGTTAAGTTGTAATAACCCAAAATGGGATGAAGGAAAGAGGAGCAACGACAGACCTCTTCATAAACACAAAAGGTTCTTGAAGGAGCTATTTGCTTAGAATAGTAAGAGTCGGTGCCAAATACGGAAGAAAACCACTGGAGACCAATAGCTGGTACCTAAAATTGTATATGAAGAAGTCAGTAACATAAGATCCAGACGATCTATATGTCCAATTTTAAAAACCTTTCGGCAATAAATGCCTTACTAGTTCGGCAAATGAATGTTTTACTGCATATGTCATGAAAAGCATTACCTGAGGAAAATTAATTCCGTAACTGATATTAGTTTCCTTAGAAGGGAATGCAGTTATAACAGAATCTCCTTTCGACACATGAACAGGTTGAGTAAGATATGGTGCTAGTTTATCACAACTTGTGCCATTGGAATCCACAGCAACCGTCAGCCCAGCTTGCTCTATAGCCTCCACCCATTCACTAGCCGACCCATCAAAAATAGGAACCTGTACCAGTCATTGATACAGTCAACCTTCTGAACCAAAACTACATACCCATCCCAAAATCAACCCGAAGATACAATTTAATATTCCCCACAATTTTGAATTCGTTACAGCAGATAAAAGATTCTTAACAACTTTAATATATTCGTGCATTTCAAATTTCCAGAATCAAAAAGTAGTTTGGTGGTGTTTGGCATTGCATTTGGCAAGTGATCATCTGATTAATGTGCTTCAAGTCGTTGAGCATAGTGAAATACAGTAACCTAACCACGGGAAGCGATTTGGATTGCTTATCGTAAAGTGCTTATCTGCATAATAATAATGAATGATTGATTCAAAGTACTTATTTCAGTGTAAAATTAGTTATTACCAAACACTTGAAACTACTTATCCGCTTAAATATAAGCGGATAAGCACCTGATACGCAATCCCAAACACCCTCCTAATTATCTGTACACGTGTTTAATAATCTAAACCAGAATTAGTGTTGCAAAAAAAGGTCTGCAAGGCCGATTAATCGCTGCCTAGGTGCTAATCAGCCACCAACCTTTTCGATTTGTGCAAATCGGACAACGGTGGTCAAACTTATTGGAAACATGCAAATCTAGCCGGAAATACCATGCTGGAAACTTGTTTTAATCATTTATAGTCGTTTATATCTATTACAAGTTGATAGTTTAAGGCAAATCTATCTGTAAAATCCTAAAATTCACCGGAAATACCCAAAACTCGCAGAAACACCAAAAATGATTGATCGCCAATTAATCACGCCTAGACCGATTACAAACTACAAGGGGGTCGACCGACACACTACCGATTCACGATTTTTGCAACCTTGACCAGAACTATCTAGCTACTTAGACGAATATCCAAACACTGAAACACACACTATCTAATTCTAATAACTTCCTAGTTCTGAAACAACACAATGACAGTATTTTCTAGTAATAAATCAACTGACGAGTCATCACGATAAAAGTCATAGGCATAAGCATCTTGCTGTTTTTTCTTAATTTATCTCATCGCTAATAAGCACTTAACATAACTTTAAAAAACAGATCACACCTCAGCTGACATGGCATCACAATCAGAGCTAACAATCTCAATACGGCAATTATCAACACCAGTCCCCTCCAAAGCCGAAAGCAAATGCTCAACAGTCCTGACACTCCGCCCGTCTCTACAAACTGTAGTACATAACGGCGAAACCTGTTTCGCAAACTCAATAGAAGCAGGAATGAAACACGCACCCAATTCAAAAAACCTTCCTTTTCCAGCAAGCTCAGGCCATAGCCTGACTGTCGTATTTTCGCCCGAATGAAGGGCTATTCCTGTTTTTTCAATACAGGTACTGATTGTTTGCTGCTGCTTACCTTTCTGCAATCAATAAGTATTAAGGTTAGGGGGTGTTTGGTTTGGCTTATTTCGGCTTATATAACATAAGCCTCAATTTTGTGGCTTATTTAGAGACTTATGGGCTTATATAATAAACTTATATAAGCCCCTAAGTCTCAAAATAAGCCACAAAATTAAAACCGAAAACAAGCCATATTTCAGCTTATATTTCATAAACCTCAAAATTTTAAGCTTATTTGGAGACTTATGGGCTTATATGAGTTTATTATAATAAACTTATATAAGCCGACAAGTCTCCAAATAAACCACAAAATTAAAGTTTATGTTATATAAGCCGAAATACGCTTATGTTATATAACCTAAAACAAACAGCTCCTTAATAAACATTATTTGCCGGTTTACGAGGTTATTTGATTTCGGCTTATATTTTATAAACTTTTATTTTTTTAGTATATAATCATTTTTATTATTTAAATAAGCAAACGCTAAATTAATAAAAGTTTGATAGAATGATGAGAGGGAAGTTGTTACTGATTTCCATGAGATTAGGGCGGTGGACTTGAAAGCTTCAATGGCGGCGTTACGGAGGACTGTCATTTGATGATTTATCTCCTTTTTTTTGAATTTTAAATTTTTGCACCAAAGTTTTGTTTTGGCTTATATAGGTGTGTTTTGTATTTTATAAGAAATGTTTTTTTTTTTGTTAAGATTTAATTCGTGGATTTTTTATATTTAATTAACAGATGATTTAATATAAACTAGCATAGTACCTGCGCAATGCACCGACGGGTAATAAGTGATTATTTTTTAACAATCAATTTAACGTTAAAATGTAAAAAAGTTAGAATTAAAATAAATAAAATCACTAAAAATAAAAAAAAAACAAAAAAATTGTAAATATATTAAAATGGATGTTGAATTAAAGAGAATAAAATTTTAAAAATGATGGTGAAATTAGATTACGAAAAATTAAATGTGTTAAAAGATATTACAATTTAAAAATAAATGATTTTTTAATAAGTTGTTAAGAAGTTGTTACAAAAGAAATGGATGGTAAAGATTTGAAGTTAGGTTTGGATTAAAAATGATCCAATAGTTAATTTGTTAATATGTTTATCTTAATTTTTGGTTTGAAGTTACGATGTGTATATATAGTATAGATAATGAGATTCGTTAAATCTTTGTTAAAATTTGACTTTTGAAAAAATGCATTAACTTAATTTTGAAAAAATAACTGTAACATACTACGTATATGTCTAGGCATGTCAACCTTGAATCATTGAAAAATATTTATAATCAATCTAGTTTAAGAGGTGCTAATTTAAACTTAGTTTTGAGCTCAAACTCGGCTTATTTCTATAAGCCCAATTTTTTTTTCTAACTCGTTTTTCACCTTCTAGAGTAATGATAAGTTCATAAATCAAAAACATATATTTTTAAATAAGGTTTCTAGACAAAGCTTCTTAAAAACTCTATCGATCAACTTTTTTTTTGCAATAGATACTTTTATTTGTTATATAGTATAAAAAAATATACAAAACTTTCAAAATAATAAGCTTCAACAAACCATCATCTGAGTCAAGTTTAAGTGTTAGATCATGCTAGTTAAGTGAATTATAAACTATAAGTGTGAGATTGTGTCATTTCGCTTAGGCAAGATTGAGTATGTTATTGTTGTGTAAATATTATTCCGTACATTACTATATAGACTCTACCTCCTCTATACCCCGCTTTGGCAAGACTGAGTATGTTATTGTTGTGTAAATATTAGTCCGTACATTACTATATAGACGTTCCTCGAGTCATGGGAGATATTATACAGTATTAAGTTGTCTATAAGAACTTTGACTAATTGCATTCATATACTTGAATACTTCAAATGGATAACCGACTCGAGTTTGAGATTATTGATGAACCGAGTTCAAGGTCTATGTCAAACATGGAAATAAAAGCTAAATTCAGCACAAGTCAAGCTTCAACTTTTCATCGTTTAGTTGAGCATGTCAGACAAGTGTTGGTTATGTTCCATTTGTACATCCTAGGTGACTTATCGAGGCCTACAAAATGAAAAGGAAGCATACTCCGGTCTAAGTTTTTCATAAAACTGCAAAACATCATTACGTAAATCTCTCAAAGAATTTAAAACATTCATGAAGCCGGACATTTATAAACTTATTTACTTCGATGATGTTTGGCTGAATGGATTGAGGCCGGAGTTATGACAGGGCTGAAGCTTATTTGGAAAATTAGTTAAAGTTGAACCTTATTAATGTGAAATAGCATAAAAATATAAGCAATGTTACATCCACAAACACTTTACAAAACCAAATCCACATAATGAGTTGGCATATATAATGAACCAATCACAAAGCATAACAAATTCTTTTTCTACCTTTTTACCCTCCACATTTTATTAACAAATCATTTTGTGGATTATTTTTTGTATACTTTTTGTGGATCTAGCAAAATTCTAAAAATATATCGAATTAAAGTTGGATATATTTCTAGCTTTTGCATTAAATTCATTATTTGGAAGATAGTAATAAGGCCTCATAAACCCTTCCAATGGGCTTAGGCTTATGGCTTATAAAAGCTTCCATAAACCTGTGTGATAAAAAAAAACTTATTTTAAAAGCTCAAACCCCTGCAAACCCAAACACAGCCTCATAAACGGACCTTCATAAAATTAAGGGTATTTTTGAAAAAATCTGTGTTTGGCCCTCCTAAAAATATTGTCGGCGCTCCCACTAAAATTGTTCAAGTTCCGTCTATGCACAGCCTGCATATCATTTCCATTTTAAGAATCTTTGTTCTTTTATACTTTACCTGCAAAGTGCATCTATATAAACTACTAGAAATAAATTTAACTTCCTAATAACAGACTAGCCACTCCCAAGCATAGCTACACGATATATACTATTAAAAGTTAACCTAGATATTATTCAGGTCATTCGAGCCAACAAGACCAAACTTCAAACTTCAAACTCCTACCAAAAACACCAAATGTAACGGTTGGTGTTGATCTAATGAATGTCAGATTTATTTTGGATTCTTCTTTGTTCACCAAAGCTTTACACCCCCCCTGTACACCCATAAATACATGGTAGCGCATATAGAGTTGAGCCAGTGTTTAAACTTGTTCATTTCCCTTGAGGATGTTGTACTTGCAAAGGGGACATGTCGCCTTCATTTTCAGCCATTTCACAATGCATGTCGAGTGAAAATGATGGTTGCAAGGAAGCGAATGAAGTTCTGTTCCATCTTCATATGGGGTTAGACATATGCAGCAGTCCTGCAGAAAGAACATTGCAACATGTGATTTGGGTATTTGACAATAAAGTTTTTTTTTATTATTTACTGTAGTTTAAATCAACTTCTGAACTTACAGCATCCTCGGGCAAAAGAACGCGTTCAACAGCTAAGTAGCTACTAGCATTTGATTCAATAGGAACCATTCTACCTGCTCCTACATCAGGCTTGTTCTCATCATTTGATACCTGATATTTGTATTTGGGAAGAACATTGAGGTCTGCCTCAGATGCACCATCCTGCAGTATTCACATAGGATGTCATCAGATACCTTAATGATGGATAATCACAACTAAAATCGAAGATTACTATTTATATATTACCTCGCCAGCAACTGCATACAGTATTGCAATGATGCAGGGTAAGCAACAACAAAGAGCAATCCCGATTAAACATGCCAAAACAACACAAAATATGGCAAAGAACACATCGAATGCCAAAAAGACCACGGTCAACCTGCACTTATACGAAAGAGAGAAAAAAGAAAGAATTGTAATACCCAAAGGTGTAAATTTCTTTCATTCACGGCTATTAAAACCGTGATTGCAAAGGAACTAGAGCTCAGGAGAGATACTTATGTATTATTTCTTGTTTTATGGTCACAATAGTTTTATAACAGTTTCATATTAGTTTTTTAAGATAAAGCCTTATGTTTTTCACTATACAGGGATTTTGAACCTTATGCTTCACTTGGTTACAAAATTGTTGTGCCTTATATAAGTAAAGCAAACTAAATGAACTTCTCTTACATGTCAATAATCCTACACTATGTTCTATAAGTAAAGCAAACTCAAAAAAAGTAAATAAATAAATAAAGCAAAACCAGCACTAGGGTCGGTCAACGGCTATTTTATGTTCCAGAGGGTAATATCACAATGGTTCAAGACGTACCAGTACAGGCGTGGAGCATTGTGCAGAAGAACATCACCACCGGATACCATCCAGTAGAAGCCAACTAGCCACCAGACAAATGATACCATTGTGTTAAGATTCTCACATCTTTTTGTGTAGCTGTAGTTCCAAAAACATTAGTTACAGATGGTTAGATAAGGATAGCTTGGTAGAAACACATACATCAAAAACAACCCCTGGAAGTAAAAGAAACACATACACTCATGCTTGGCATGATAAATGGCATCAGTCAAAAGACAGGACTGTTTGGATTAATAATAGAGGTGATTAAAAGAATTTCAGTACTGGTACAGTTTGGAGAGATTACAATCCTGAAGACAGTACAGTTCCATGGTTGAAGGTTGTTTGGATCAGTAGACATGCATTTATCTTATCAATGGCAATTCAGGAGAGACTTCAAACCCAAGACAGAATGATGAAATGGTGCGGTAATCCTAATTTAATGTGTCCTTTATGTTGCCAATGTAACGATTCTCATGGGCATCTATTTTTCATTGTGAGTTCTCAAGGATAGTTTGGATGGTGATGAAATCAACATGTGATGCGGAGATCTTCCACAATAACCGGAAACAAATGGCCGAGACCATGTGTAATATGCAGTGTAAGAAAATGTTAGAATTTTCTAGGATAAAAATCAGATAGCATAAGTGATTTGTTCAGTCATATGTGAGTATATCACACTGAAGTTACTAAGTTTGAAAGTCAAGCAACTGTAGTAGTGAAAAGATTTGCAGAAAGAAGGTATGTGCAGATGAATTACCAAAAATAATAGAGGAATGTGTTGGGATTCTTCTTCATTGTGACAAAATAGGGCGAGTCAAGAAAGATGAGACTACCATGATTTGTCAAATGAGGTTGAATATTAGAAGGATCGTGTTTGATTAAAACTTTACGTGATCTCAAATACTGGATGATACCTATTTGCGATAGTATCTTGTGTCCATATGCGAGAATGTAGCTCCATTTGGATTACAGGATATCTTACAAATAGGAAATGTAGTCGGGATTTGGTAATATCCATAAGAGTTTTCTATGTGTGATTGGAAGAGTTCATATTAGTGGTGATGCCCTTCTCAGAGAGGACAGATAATGGTGTGATTTATCATTGCTTGTTTGAGTTTGGAAATGTAGCCACTGATGGAACTGAACTAGCCATAATGTTTTTCGGAGTAATATATATCACCATTTCACCAACAAAAAAACCCTGGAATGGCCTCAAAATCTGTAATTCATTTATTCCTTAAAAGAATTCACCACATTTGAAGCATCCATTCTATTCTTCGACAGTGCTTGGGATTGATATGTTTTCAGCTTAAAGCAGAAGCAGTTTAAGAATAATCAGTTCAGAAAATATTGCTTAAATTTGCTTATTTCATGATTATCATAAGTAATTTCTTGAGGAGTGGAAAAAAGAATCTGCATTTGGTTGGAGGAAAGTTTAAGTTTCCTTTTTTTTTTTTTTTTTTTTAGAACGGCACCTCAATCTCACTGAAATCCGACCCCCGAGTTATACCATCCATAACGGGCAGGCCCCGGGACCCGAACCACTAGGGGAAACCCCTAGAACTCATGGCTTCGCACTAAGGAGGAAAATCATGGATTTTTTATCTCTTGCAAGACTTGAACCCATGACCAAACCCCCTCCCCAAGCTCCAGGAAGAGCCCAGGTGGCCAACTGCTCTAGAGCAGTTGGTTTTGGAGGAAAGTTTCCTGCTTTTGTAGCTCTAAATTTTGTAAGAATTTAAGAGAGAGAAGGAAAGAGAGTGTTTTGGGTTACAAAGAAAACGTCAAACAGGCGTTTTGTAATTTTCATTGGCAAGTTAGAAAATATTAACCGTCACTTTTCGTGGAGAAGCTTTAGAAAGAAAAGAAGAAAAAAAAAGCAATTTAGCACGGTTTCGGTTTTCCTTGTTTTACACACATAACATTTTGTGGAAACAGAGTATTTTCCTCCAACTAAACACGCCCTTAGATTTAATTTGAGGTTATATGGTAAATTCCATATTCATTTTAAATAAGCATTTTGAAATAAGAAGGGCACAACCAGCTAGATAGATACACAAAAGTAAGCAGAAAAATTCCAAAGTGCTTATATGCTAAGAAATAAGCACATTAACAGAAAAAGTAAGCGATCCTAAACAGCCGCAAGTATTTTTGCTACTATTAGACAGCATATACTTCCCTTTTAAATTGTCAAATCCGCACCAACTACGTATCCCTTTTTCAATAGATTTGACAATTAATATATCTTATAAAGAACCCGGCAAACATGGGAAGGTATGAAATCCTAAGAATCATCCCTTTAATCAAAACCTAAAGCATAATCATTTAAGTCTGGATGTCCGGTTATTTGACATTTACACAGACACATATAGGAATCTCTTTATTCACCTTTAAACCCTCACCCGGTCATCCTTCCCCTTTATCCAAACTCCGAAGCTTAACCTTTGCTATCAAGGCAGTTGCCATGCTAACTCCTAAGAACAGTGATCTATACATTTATCCACTTCCATGTTTTATAAAGCAAATTGTAGTATCCATAGGCAAATCAAAAATGGATTGGGAAAAATGTTCTATAACTAGGATTGGTTTTGGAAAGTGATCTAAAACTAGCATGATCTTCCTTTTTCATTCTAATTCTAGAATTTTGTTTTCATTATATACTGAACCATGCGGCCATGCCAGTACATGCATGTTATTTAGATATAATTTATATAAACAGTTTAGCTTTCTTCTTTAAAAACAAATGCCTGTGGTCAGTTACACAATTCAAGAATAATGTTATGTTTACACTTGTTAAGCTACTGTATTAATATATCTTAATTTTGATCAGTAACACATAAACAAAGTTAGTAAACATATCACTCAAGGGTCATAAACATAAATTATCGAACTAGACATTTTTGCATGTCATTATGTGTTCGATGTTTGTTCATTCAGTTAAATGCTAAACTCCACAGTTTAGCATGGTTGAACGAGTTCAATAAATACACAAATTTCTTTGTTTTAGTTCTCAATAAATAAACTAGCTTATCAATAAAGAACCGAACCGGATTTTTCCCCTTTTTTCGGGTTTTCTCCAGTTGAATCAGTGAACCGGCCAAACCTGTTCGAGCCTTTTTCCTGGTTGACCCGGAACTTCGCAGTTTAGCGTGGTTGAACGAGTTCAATAAATACACAAATTTCTTTGTTTTAGTTAACAGAATAATTAAACTAACTTATCTATAAAAAACCGAACCGGATTTTTCCCGTTTTTGCCAGGGTTCTATTCCAGTTTTCTCCAGTTGAATCAATGAACCGGCCAAACCTGTTCGGGCCTTTTTCCCAGTTGACCCGGTTCACAAAACACCGAAGGTTCTCTCAACAACAAACTCCTCTTAAAGAGCCTAATTATATTCTCGTACGGAGTACTGTTTAGACAATTATACTAGTTAAACTATCTACACTCATGTTTGGTGGGAAAATGTTTGTTTCATGAGTTTTCCCATATGTGTCACCTTATACCAAACGATGACGGCCAGTTTTGTCCCCATCCTCATTCCAAGACCAAAACACCAAATGTAAACTGTTAAATTTGAAAAAGATATATAAAAGAAGAAGAAATGAGGTATGAAAAAAGATGAATGGTTAGGTCCGTAAGAAAAAAAAATGCAAATATCCTACATTTAGAACAAGACAAGCTACTAATCTTAGTAACTAGAATAAGAAAAGAAAGTTGTCCTAGTTTTAGAATAGTTTTTCATGACCATCCTACTTCTAGAATTTACTCATAAATTGGATAGCTCTATTGGTCCTACAAAATTTTCTATAAAAAATAATTAGACAAATCAAACCACCACCAAAGTGGCCTAGTGGTAAGGCATCTGATGTCCTCATAAGAGGTCTAGGGGTCAAACAAACTAGGTACACATTTTGGGGTGGCTAGAGAAAGGGCTGGAAGAGGAGCCGGTTGGGCCATGTACATCCGAGTCAAAGACTCTCCCTCCCCGGGTAACCTAAACATGGAAAACCTCGTCTGTTTATCTATATAAATAAGTATAAAATCATCCAACAAACACGAAACTATATAACAATCACAGGCTTCTTACCGATGTCCTGACAAAAAGTCTCAAGTTCAAACCTTATATGTCAATTTACTCCTACAAATAGTCTCATTTGATATCCTCAAAAGAGGCCACATACATGGGTAGCCTTTTCAAGGAAAACCTAATGTCAATATTGATGTAGCATGACGCTACATATTTAGGCAATCCTAATTTAATGAAGATTCTCAAGGTAATTAAAACACTTTCAATTACTTATCCTATACCAACACGTCCTGCTTCAAATATAGGCCTACAAATATTATGTAACTAACTGTATATAAATAAGGAAAGTAATAAAAGAAGTTGTCAATTACTACAAAATCACAAACAAATAAACCAATATTAACTCATTATTTCCATATATATACCTAGTTAATGATTGTAATTATAGAAAGTGTCGTTAAACATGGAATATTTGCTGTTAATTAAATGTTGATTTTTTAATAATGGAAGGCTTAAACACAACCTACGGGATGTGGTTAACAAAACACATAAACCAAAGTAGACGAAATCTCACCAGGCAAAAAAGCCCCAATCCGGACTTCCTCCTCGTCATCCGTATCAATCCCAATCCCATTACCCATTTACCCCATCCTCCCTCCTATTCCTCCTACAAATATTCTATAACAAATAAGTATACATATTAAACCACTACCAAAGTGGAGGCACCTTGTGTCATCGCAATTGGTCTAGGGTTCAAACAACGCTAGATACACATTTGGGGGTGCCGAGGGAAAGGGTCGGAAACGGTCATGGGATAAATCCGGTTAGGCCACGTACATCTAAGTCACATACTTGCCTTCCCTATGGTAACTTAAACATGGAAAACCTCATCCGTGTATCCGTCTAAATAAGTATACAAATTATCCAACAAACACAAAACGCTAAAACAATCATAGGCTCTCTCGGTTCTCGAGTTTTTTTAGCAAGGAAAAGTAAAGATATATGAAGTAAACATTTTCTGCGCCAACTTGGGAGGAAACAATTTACTCAAAATCAACCAGATCACACTTCTTTTTCAATCATTTTCCTCTTCTTTTTCTCCTTTGTGATACTCGAGAAAACAACTTTTTATGTTCTCTTATTTTCTTTCCTTTTCCTTCCTTAAGTGATACTTAAGAACACGGTAATCATAAATAAACCAAATGACCACCACTAAGGTGAGCATCCTCACAAGAAGTCTCAAGTTCAAACCTTATATGTCAATCTACTCCTACATAGTCTCATTTCATGTCCTCACAAGAGGCCACGTCCAACCTAAACAAGGAAATCCGAATGTCAATATTGATGTAGTGTGATGCTACAAATTTAGGCAATTAGGGTACACGTATCGCTGGACGTCTACACGTATCGCTGGATGTCAACAATCCTAATTCAATAAAGACTCTTTAACATAATTAAAAAGGGTTTTGCTAACAACAGCCCGTGGGTTGTGTTTAAGGCTTATAATTTTATAAAAATAACATTTAATGAACTCATTATTTCCATATATATATACACATTTAATGATTATAATTATAGAAGGTGTTGTTAAACAAGGAATGTTTGAAGTTATTTAATGGTTAATTTTTTATTTAAGGTAAGCTTAAATACAACCCACACGGTTGTGGTAAGCAAAACCTATTCTGATAACCCATAGGGTAATAAAATACTTTCCTGATTACGTCGTCAAATATACTCCAACAAATATTCTATAAATATCGGTATACAAATAGCGTAAGTAAGAAAAAAACAATTCTCAATTACTACATAATCACAAATAAATAAACCAAATTAGACGAAACTCACCCGACTCGACTAGAAGTCAAAAAAGCCCTAGTCCGACCCTCCTCCTTGTCATCGCTATCGATCCTAATCTCATAACCCATTTACCCCCATCCTCCCTCCTATTCCTCTTACATATATTCTATAACAAATAAGTATACAAATTAAACCACTACCAAAAGTGGAGGCACCTTATGTCATCACAAGAGGTCTATTGTTTAAACCTCACTAGATACACATTTGAGGGTGGCGGGGGAAAGGGTCGGAAACAATCATGGATACAAATTCTATAACTAATCGTATACAAATAAGGCAAGTAATAGATTATTATACAAAATTAGGCTAAAAGTGGAAACCGGCCTGACTCGACTAGACGTCAAAACAGCCCCAACCCGGCCTTGGTAATCTAGTTAGGCACGTACATCAAAGTTAAATAAAAGAATATCATCTCTTGTCAAAGGTAACTTGATAGGTCGAGTTAACCAATCACCATAAAGATAATTACAAGTAGCCGTGAATTTCACTAAAAGAAAAAACTTTTATACATTTATTCAAATTCTGATTGGCCAACCTATCAAGTTACCTTCAACTTGAGAGGATCTTGATCAATACCCGCCTTCCCTAGGGTAATCTAAACATGGAAACCTCATCCGTTTATCCGTCTAAATAATTACTTATCCTACACCAACACTTAATACACCCCTACAAATATTTCTATAACTAATCCTATACAAATAAGGCAACTAATAAAAAATGTTCTCAATCATTAGTAGACGAAAATTCGAAAACCGACCTGACTCGACTAGACGTCAAGAAAGCCCCAACCCGTCCTTGTTCCTCCTCCACCTCCTCGTCGTGGCTATCATTTCCATGATCACTTTCATCTTCCTCGCCCCTCGTATTACTATTCCTCCTAGAAAACTCCAACCAAACAAGAACAACATGAAAAGCACACTGCAAACCATACCCAACAACCCAAACCCTAAGAGGAACATTAGGCTTCTCATTCCAAGTAACAAACAGCATAACCAAACTCACAACCACAAAAGCCAGGTTCCACGTCATATCCAAAGCCACAACCGGCTTGGAGTAGCCCCAGTCGGCGCGGCGTTCTTCAAGCTGGCGAGCAGCTGTTTCTCGAACCAACATAGACGCACCGTGACGTGTACGACCAGATGCACGGCCTAGGAGTAAGGAAAGTGTTGTAGGTGATCCATATCGGATGTTGTTGTGGTTGTGGGGTATGAGTAACGGTAAGGTGGTTGATATCTCGCCTATTGACGACATCTTTTTTCTTTTGTTTTAGTTATGTCGATGGTTGTTGTTTCAGTGATTGTGTTTTTTTTTTTATAAGGTTGTGAAATGGAAGTGTTTTATGTTTGTTTTTATCTGTGCCTCCCATAAATGTTTTAGGGGGAATTGCATATATATCCTTCTAAAGATTAATAATTACGTATATATCCGAGTAAAACTTAAAATTGCGTATATATCCTTCCAAATACTTTATATTTTCATATATATCCAAATCATTATTTTATACTATATTTAAAACCTTAAAATACATCATTTGTATAATCTAATTATAAAATGTCCACTATACCCTCATCTTTATCATTTCTCATCACTTTCACATATCTATTTTAACATCTGTGGCAAAACATTTCATAATCCAGGAACGAGATAACCCCTATTTCTATTTAATCATTTCAATACAAGATTTTCAATAATTAATTAATAGTAATACTCTTAAAGAAATATGCTCACTGAACATAAATAACCAAAACAAACACCTACAATAAATTTTCTATTATCAACATTCACATCTATGTAAGGAGGTTCTTTTTTATTTCTTTCAGCAAAAAAGAATCCAACAATTAAAAACATGGTAGTTAATTAACCGATTGGTTTAAATTGCATAACAATGGGTCTAGAAATAATTAAAAATAAACAATTGTAATGTATGATTTATACTTGGAGCAGTCGATTTAAAGAAGAAAGAATTATTTAAGTGTGATACATTTGAAGGGTATAAACGAAATTATATATTCAGAATATGATTATTATTTATTTTAAGTTTTTAAATATCTATTAATTAATGATTTGGATATATATGAAAATATAAAAATTTTGGAAGGATATATACGCAATTTTGAGTTTTGCTTGGATATATACATAATTATTAGTCTTTGCAAGGATATATATGCAATTCCCCCAATGTTTTATGTTTGTTTTCTAGTCACATAAATAAATATATGGCACATAGATTAATCATTTGGAGCATCTACGATGCTAGTTTCTTCAAAAGCTTTTAACATTAATGACATTAAATTTTATAACATTATTATGCTCATAGCTTTTATCAAAGATTTGACAAGTGTCAAGTCTTTCTCAAAAAGTCTTATAAAAAGCCTTTCATGTAATGTTAAAAAGCCTTTTATAAAGCTTTTTAAAATTGTGAAAAGTTATCCACAACTTGACCCATCTCGTGGTTTAGTTAAAAGGAGTTATTATCGCATTAAAAGATGTGAGATTACAAATTCTATTCATATTAAATGAGAGGTTAATGGCATATAACATCTATAAATTTTTTTATTTGTTTTATTATTAGACACAAATTTAAAATATTGTCAAAATAACTATTAAAATTATATAAAAAATTTATGTGTTGATATCAACAAATTTACCTATTTTACTTACAAATTTCACGTCACGTGATATATGTATATGGACTACATGCCACGTCATATTTTGACCGTTGACTTTCACGTAAGCAGTCAAATTGTACATGTCACGTCATTTTTTGAGCGTTGACTTTCATGTTTCATCCCGCATGGCGCTGGTAGCGCCAATGGCAAAATGACATCAACCTCACTCAAGTCAAATAATCGAATTCTGCTTTTATTTTGAACCCATAAAAATTAGCATAGTCGTGTGGTGGATCTTTTGTCTTTTTTTTTTAGAATGACAAGAGTCATGTTATACAAGATGTGGATGGAAATCATATTTTCAACATTTGAAACAAAAACGTATTACTCACTTATGATCAATATATATATGTTCTGTTATCAGTGTAGTAAAATAAGTTGCAATTAGGTAACCTGATACTTGGATGTTAAGTTGTAATCACTTGGCGACAACTGTAGAGGTGTAGTAGTAAATTTCAAGATGCATATCCAAATGTCCATCTAATCATGGAATAAACTGAATAACCCACAATGACGAGTGAGCTAGATTTACAAACTGCAGTAAAAAAACCTGTATTCAGTGCTTTCATTCGTTTAAAGTTCACATCATTACTGTAGAACATAAACTATATTTTGTTGGAATTTAACAACCATAAGAATCAAGTATTCATGCATCAAGAGTAAAACGCATCGGATAGGATCGATTATCTATGCACATTATAATTAACATAAAGATTAAAAAAAAACATACCTTAAGTTACGGATGATCAACTAACAAAACTAATCAACCAACCAAACCCTAATTCCAATACACCACAATCGATTACCAATAACCCAAAGATCAAGTTAGATCTTCTCCAAGATAAGTCCACACAACACCTCAATGAATCACATTTGATTGCTAGATCTTGATTAAGTATAATACTTAATACAAATCAAACCCAAAACCCTTGTGGGAGTTTTCTTGTCGTCGAACACCAAGGAGAGAGGGAGAGAAAAGTTTGGTTTAATGCTTACAAACAATGAATTTAATCCCTTGTTTATATAGTTGAGCCTTAGGTTTATTTATGGGAAAGATTACAACTTAACATCCAAGTAATAAACCTTCTAGAATAAAAAAACTCTTGATTCCCTTTTATTTGGTTTGGTCGGCCGATTATACACCAAAGGGTATAATAGTTTGAATTTTTGACTTTCTATAAACTAATATATGTAATTACACTAATTACCTTAAAGTTTAAAGTCTTATTAATTAATCCTTGTTAAACCTTTTAACTTATTACTTAATTACCGTTAAGTATTAACTTTTATCAATTTAAATATACACAATAAATATAGCAATATTTATATATATCTTTAATAAAAGATGATCTCGATGTCTAAGTGTGTGACCCCTAGGTCCACATACTCTCGACCGTATCAAATATTAACTATGACTTACGCACATTCTAACAGCTCCCACTTGCGGAAGTCTTCGTCATAACGTAATTTAATTGTAACATTGACAGATAGTCTAGAACACTATCAATGCTCCAAAAGTACCTGAGTTTGGTTTCTGGTAAATTGTCTCAGCCTTTAATGATATTTTTAATACGTCACCCCTTTTGTTACTAATACGGTTAATTATGAATATGGATCATATATCATTTCATGTATTAACATTCTGTTTCTCGTTTTAACGATTAATCAAGATTACCAAATGTAAAAAAAAGTTCTTTACTACGATTTGGGCACGGCCATGCAAACATCTGATCAATCCAACGAGGAGCCCAGTATGTATCATACTCCAGTCATGGAGGAACAAAATCCCATTTTGACTACAAGTACCTTTTACACATGTAATAAACACTTCTGACATAAGTTTTATAACTGCTCACGTTAATGACGCAACGTTTTCCCATATCAAGAATTAATATCCATCCATGCAAAGATTCACTCGCATCTCAAGTCTAAGGATAAAAATATTTACCATATGTGTAAATTCTTAATGACGCCGATTCATAAAGAATACTACACGAATTGGGGTAGTCTAATTATTCAACCACATTGAATAACCTATGAGTCTGGAAGAATCATCTTTATGTATTTCTAAAATACAACCAGCCCTCATATTTGTCTTAGTTCATATTGACAGTGTAATTTAGAATATACATAATACACTAAGTGCAGATAGTATATTTAAGGATTAAACATAAAAATATAGGATACAATTATTAAGAAATGAAAACAATATTTCCGACAAAAATTAATTCATTTATTAATAACAATTGCTTAAACATCCCTTGTCCAAATACTAACACATGAATAAATTATCACATATTTACATGAGACTAGCAGAACGAACAAGACCAATAGACTCAACATGCTCAAAATGCTTATTCAAAGGCATTGGTTTTGTGAACGGATCTGCGACGTTGTCATATGTGTAAACTTTGTTAATGATGATTTCACCATCTTCGATAACTTCTCGAATGTAGTGAAACCTCCTTTGATAATGTCTAGCACCCCGCATGATTCCAAGATCATCGGCGATGGAAATTGCTGTAGAATTATCGCACAACATTTCCATAGGTTCATTATTAGTTGGCATGACTCCAGCAAGACCCCCACTAATAAACTTCCTTATCCAAACATCCTCCATTGTAACATCAACATCAGCAATATATCCAGCTTCAGTAGAGGACATTGCAGTAATGCTTTGCTTACTACTCTTCGAGTCCATGACTCCACCATTAAGAACAAGCACATACCCGGTTTGGGATTTAGTAGCGTCCTTGTCGGTTTGAAGATATAACATTTAATGCGAAGCTCGTTTTCTGTCTTAGCCCCATAAATAAGTTCCATGTCTTTACTATTCCTAAGATACTTAAGAATGGTCTTAACAACAGTATAATGTTTCTTACCAGGATTCTGTTGGAATCTACTACACAGATTTTACGCAAATGCAACATCGGGTTTACTGCATCTTACTACATACATGATAGAACCAATTGCCGAAGCATATGGAATTCTTTGACTGCGTTTCATCTTATTAGGTGTGATCGCACCTTGCTTTTTACTTAATTCCGACTTCTCTTGCATTGGAACAAATCCTTTCTTGGATTTATTCATTCTAAACTTCTTTAGAACTTTATCAAAATAAGAACTTTGACTTAAAGACAACAACCGCTTAGATCTATCTCGTGTGATCTTAATTCCAAGAATATATGCAGTTTCACCTAAATCTTTTATGGAAAAACACTTGCTCAACCAAGTTTTCACTTCCTGAAGCATTTAAGTGTTATTTCCCATGAGTAATATGTCATCCATGTATAAGACTAGGAATGCTACATTACTCCTACTAGCTTTAACATATACACATGGCTCATCTGGATTCTGAATGAAATCAAGCTTTTTAATTTCTTCATCAAACCGTTTATTTCAGGTTTTGGAAGCTTGCTTCAAACAATAAATGGATCTCTGCAACTTACATATTTTGCTTGGGATACTTTGGATCAACAAAGCCTTCAGGTTGTACCATGTAAACATCTTCACTAAGGTGACCATTCAAGAAAGCAGTCTTGACATCCATTTGTCAAATCTCGTAGTCAGAACGCCGCTATGGCTAAGAGAATCCTAATAGCTCTAATGTCCGCGACAGGAGAGAAGGTTTCCTCATAATCTAGCCCGTAGGTTTGAGTATACCTTTTCTCTACAAGACGAGCTTTATAGGTGTGTATCTTTCCATCCATGCTGGTCTTTATCTTATAAATCCATCTACACCCTACGGTTTTTTGTGCCCGCAAGAAGATTAATCAAAACCCATACTTGATTGTCTTCCATGGATTGCATTTCCGCGTTTATTGCTACAAGCCACTTGTCAAATCTAACATCCGATATAGTCGCTTGATAATTAGGAGGCTCACCATGATCACCTAATTAGTGCTCCTCGGCATCTACATAGAAACCATACCTATGAGGTGCTTGAGGCGTCCTTGCGGACCTTCGAACGGGGACGTCTACGTTTTGAGGTTTAACAATCTCATGTGGAACTTCATCACGTACTTCGCTAGTGTTACCAGAAGGCAGTGTATCTACGTATTCGACGAGTTCTAAGTCGTCAGTACTCCCACTTGCTCCAAACAGTGGAGTACTCCCACTTGCTTCTTGATCTATGAGACTTGTCTCAAAGAACTCAACATTTCGAGCAACAAATATTTTGTTTTCAAGTGGATAGTAGAAGTAGTAGCCCATCGTTTCCTTTGGGTATCCTATGAAAAGACACTTAATTGATCTAGGGTCTAATTTGTCAAGAGCATCCCGCTTCACGAGAACCTCACAACCCTAAACCCTCAAATAAGAAAACTTGGGAGTTTTCACATGTCATACCTCATATGGTGTCTTATCGACCTTCTTGGTTGGAATCATATTGAGAATAGGCGCAACAGACTCTAAAGCGTAACCCCAAAAGGACTTTGGCAGAGCAGTTGAGTTCATCATGGAACGAACCATATCCAATAGATATCTATTCTTGCTTTTCGACACTCCATTATTTTGGGGCGTGTAGAGAGGTGTGAGATGCGACACAATGCCACATTTCTTCAAATGTTCCACAAACTCAAAACTCATGTATTTGCCTCCACGATTGGATCGAATAACCTTGATTTTCTTGCCGAGTTGGTTTTTGATAGGTGTGTAAACACCCAGCCTTTTTACCACTTAATTACAATAATAACCGAGCCAAAACGTGTATTTTATGTCATTTATGTCGGAATTATGCGCGGTTTGTGTTTTTGTTGTGATTTAGGACGAAAAGGTGAAAAGTGGAGAAAACACGGGCATTCACGGGCTTTTATCAAAGAAAAAGACGAAAGACGAAGTCAAGAAATCAAGAGTGCAAAAAGAACGGAAGTCCAAGACCAATTCTGAAGATTTATCGAAGAAAAAGTCAAAAGACGGAAGTTTACTAAAAGTCGAAGAACTCAAGTCTAATTTATTGAAGAATTACAAGACGAGTTTTGAAAAAATCCCGAGACAAAGTCATTAAAGTCAAAAGATTAAGAAGATTAAGGACTTAATGATGCAATTAGAGAAAGAAGAAAGAGGGAGGAAGTTTCCACTAAGCACCTCCCTAATCCACTATAAATAGATCCATTTTCCTTCATTTGTAGTTGTTTGGTGGATTGACAACCCACCTCTTACACCATTTTCATACCTTGCACAATTTAATTTCTTGCACTTTAATTTTTCTTGTATCGCACATTTTAATCCCTTTTAATTCCAAGTAAGTTTTATTGAATCTTTACTTTTCTTGTTTAATCTCTCATCTACCTTTCTTGTTTGGATTTAATCTTTGTGTTTGTGTTCTTGAGTTTCATAGTTTTGATCAAGTGGGTTTTGATTGATTTGGTTATATTTGTTAGTTTTGTTGATTTTTTTATTGGTTATTGTTAGTGGATGTTTATTGGTTGTTTTGGTTTAATTTTTTGGTTTATTTTTGTTAGATTTGTCCAGATTCGTGCCTTGTTCTTCTTCACTGTTCTTCGTATTCATATCGCTGCCCAGATTCCGGATCAACCACTTTCTTCTCAATCATTCCGGATAAAGGTACTTCATTCGTAATAATCATTTATTCCGGATAAAGGTCTTTCATTCGGAATATTATTGATTCCGGATCAACCACTTTCTTCTCAATTATTCCGGATAGAGTCCTTCATTCAGAATGTTAATTTATTCCGGATAGAGTCCTTCACTCAGAATGTTAATTTATTCCGGATGGAGTCCTTCATTCGGAATGTTAATTTATTCCGGATAGAGTCCTTCATTCGGAATGTTCAAATATTCCGGATCAAACTCCTTATTCCGAATCAACCTCTTTTCCCTTTTTTATTCCGGATCAAAGCCTTATTCCGAATGAACTAGTTTATTCCGGATAAGTGACATATTCCGGATGAACTGTTTTATTCCGAATGAGTGTTTTCCAGTTTTTAGTTTCAAGCTTTACTTTTCCCGCCTTTTTCCTTAATCGCACTTTTACTTGCCTTCCCGTTTAGTTTAAGTTTTAGTTTGCATTATCCTTTATTGCTTTTAATTTCTCGTCATTTACTTTTCGTCAAGTTTTAATCTTTCATTGTTTCTTTTTACCGTCTTTACTTTATTTTTATTTGTTTCAAGTCTTTATTTTTAATTAGTGTAGACATCGACAACCATTCTATTTCTTTTCTACCAAGAACAACTGAGTCGCACTTTGAACCGGAAATCAATTCGAGAAGATACCGAGAAACGAATTTTTCAACCTAGTAAAATCTCAACATTAAATGGCACCGCTGCCGGCTCTTTTCGTGAAGATTAACGGTTTTTTGTGAAAGACGCGTTGAATTTTGGGATCCGTTCACTCGTGAACGTTATTTTTCGTATCAAAAATTTTCAAAAAATCCCAAAAACATTTGAAAAATCATAAAAAGCATTTCTTTTTCAAAGTTTTGCACCAAAAATATTCTTCTTGCTTATCTATTTTTCTTTATGGATTCTTATGTCCATTGCGTCGGGTGTGGGAGATGATTATACGGGAACGACTCATTTCAATGGTGTACATGTGAGCGGTGCAGAAACGATATCGACAATACACAATTCGGATTCGGATTTTGTCCATTGTGTAACTCGACTAATTCGTCCTTTTTGAATCCACCTCCTATTCCCCCGTGCATCTATTGTGGAAGCGATTCTCATTGGCATGTTTCGTGCCCGGTTCGATACCCGTATGATCACGAGCAAGAACTGGGTTACAATTATGACAATGGTAATAATTATCTACAAGAAGCACCGGATTTTTCTCTATACCCTTGTTGCCAAAATTGTGGAGGCCCTCACGATACTTCTTATTGTCAGCCAATGAATTATTATGAGCCAAACCCGTGTCCTCATTTTTCTTCACCGATGGATTATTATGAACCAACTTCGTGTTATAATTCTTCTCAACCGATGACTTACTATGAGCCACATCCTTGCTATAATTCTGGTTTTCATAACTGTGAGCCCCCACACCCCAACCTAAATCATCAATCCTCTCAGAGAATTCAACAACTCACTACTCTGAATGAAGAAAGACAAGCCATTCTTAGGAAACTTCATGACGGCTTACTTCAACTGACCGAGGCATTGAAGGAACAAAAGCGACAGCAACAAGAGCGGCAACAAGAGCAAGTATCTAATCTTAGTGATTATACCCCTCCTCTTGTGCGTCAATACTATTATGATGATGATGACGATGATGATGTCTACGCTCTCGACCCATCTACTGAAGTTGCTGCTCCTACTCTCGATAGTCCTAATGCGTCTAAGGCTGATGATTCATTGAGTGAGATTAGTGATTTTGGCATCGATAAATTCTTTGATGATGAGGTGTGTGATATACCGACTACTATGGAGTCTGAGGACGACGTTTCTCTTACAGAGGAGGTCGATCCCGATGATACCGATTTTTCTCCGCGCTATGAGAATTTCACTTTTGAAATTTCTCAATCTCCACCGGGAGATGCGGGCGATGACGATTTATTCTCTCCGGCTTACGAGAAGTTCACCGATGAACTTGCTCTTGCAGATGAGGTGGAAGACGTGATTCTCCGCGATAGATTACGGAAAGTGCATCTTCTTATTGCTCAAATCGAAGAGTTGACTTCTCCTCCTCTTTCCGAGTCTTTGCCTCCATCTATTCCTCCCGTTGAAGATAATGACCCATTGCTGGAAGAAATCGACATTCACTCCATACCTCCAGGTATTGATGACAATGACATGGAGGGGGATATTATTCTTGATAATTTGCTGCAGGAAGGTATTGACCCAAGTCCCCCTCCCGAGCACCTTTCATCCTCCCTTTTAGCCACTATTACGGAGGATGAGTGCTTTGACCCGGGAGGTGACATTGATTATGCTATCATTGATAACCTTACGGCTTTGCCGCTTTCTCAGCATCCATTGTCTTTGGGGGATGACAATGTGCTTACTTTACCCACCCCACCTCTCGTGGATCTTGATTTCACATACTTTTCGTATGTTGAAAGAACTTTTCTCCCATTCAAGACTTATCCCCCCGCCTCTCCTTCATTAATGTCCTCCGAGAACGAGGACAAGGTCTTTGATCCCGGTATTACATTCGAGGCTTCCCCATGGACCATTTAATTCGGGGACGAGTCAGGCTCGTGACTCGGTTAACAAAAACAAGCGCTCTTCGGGAGGCAACCCGATTATCTATCTTTCTCTGTTTTCACCATAAGTGTAGGGGGAGCCCCGTTGGTGTTTCTTGTTTTCTTTCTTATCATGTGCAGGGATTAGAGCTTCAAAGACACACTCTTGATGACTTTTGACGAACCGTGATTCCGTGTTCCCTTCTTCCCGGTTCTATCCTAAACTCTTTTCGATTCACTATTTTATATTTTCCAATATTAAAATAGGAATCTCGTTAGTTGTCTTTTCCTTGGCGAGATTTAAACAAAGTGCACAATGTCCTAAGTGTAGGGTACTTTACTCCCACATGCTTAAACATTGAGGACAATGTTTATATTAAGTGTAGGGGGGACTTCTATCGAAGTTAAGTGGCCTTTTCCTTGTTTTTGTCCTCATTTTAACCGGAAAATCAATTTTTCGACATTTTTCAAAAATTTTGATCTATTTTGGCCTATTAGTTTTTCCCTTTGTATAGTTATTTTCTTTCCTTGCTAGAATAAATTTTAATAAAGTGGTTTTAATTTTCAAACGTTGTGAATCTTTTGACTCAACCCGAGTTTACTTATCTAAGTTACTCTAGCTAGTATCCTTAACGTGTTTAAGTCAAGTTTTGCTAGGCTTTTATATAGGGAGCTATAAAACGCGAAAGTCTTAACTCTCACGGGTTAAGAACAAGAACTTTTCGCAAGTTCCTATAATTGATCCTAGAGAGTCGTTTATCAAGGGAACTTTAAAATGCGATTTCTAAACTTGAAAAAGTCTAAGAGTTTGCAAGATCCTATAGACGACTCGAAAACCCAAAACTTTGATTTAATAGGCTAAGCATCCACGAGTCTCATTCCTTAAGATTTTAAACTGTGGAGAACGAGAGATGATAGAGTCAATTATAAGTTTGGTATTCTTTCGTGAATTTATGTGAGTTAATTATAAGCCTATTCTCCCATCGCCTGCTAATAAATTTATCTGCAATAAATAAGGTTGTACGATTTGAAAAGTTACTTAGCTTCTAGCCCAAGATCGTTTAAAAGTTGCTCGGTATGGATTAGAGTTCATAGCCAAGACATAACTTATTGAAGCGGGATGCGAAGATTGTCGAGTCTGAAAAGGTCCTAACAAGACATGAGGGCTACATTTTGTTGCTAAAGATCCAAAGTGATGTGAAGAATCATTTATCAAAGATCAATATAAAGGATCGAGACACACGACGAAAAGCAAATACTCCCAAAAGTCATGGAGAAGTCTATCCGAAAAGGCCCTAACAAGGTATGAGGATAAATAGATCCAAGTCCAAAAAGGAGGTGGATCGTTGTATATCAAAAGTCCAAAGTAATGATTGGAGAAAAATGAAGAAGTCGTGGTCCAAGTATGAAGAATCTCTCAAAACTTCAAGTGAAGAAATTCCTATTATGAAGAGAAGACCATTATTTCATGAACGTCTCTCAAGATTTGAAGTATGAAGTCGTTGCCAAATATCGGTCCGAGAAAGGTCTCAAATCGCAAAGCGAGTTATGCCAAGATATGAACTTTATGAGGTCCCGAGAAGCAGTTAAAAGATTTTGTCCTTTAGCTAACTATTGATTAAATCGTCCCACTTTATTTTCAGCCTAAATAACTATCAAAATAAGTCAACAATACATCCTCGTGATCATTCAAGACAACAATAAAATATAAGAGATACACCTAGGAATAAGGGGGTCTAAGTGAATAATTGGCCCACATGAGTTCGTGTTAGTTTGCTAACTTATAATAACAATGATCTCGTTTTTAAGCTTGGTTTGGAGAAAGTAAAAACTTGAGGATGATGATCACTCATGACATTTTCAATCCCTAAGGTATGTTTTTTATTTCTTTACTTACTTTGAATGTTTATAATTTTCTATCTCTTTAATAAAGGCCAATGTGGATTGATTAAGATGAAAAGTGTAATCGTGCTTTGTAACTAATGCATTGCATGAGGACATTGCAATGGTCAAGTGTAGGGGATTTGATAGGTGTGTAAACACCCATCTTTTTTACCACTTAATTACAATAATAACCGAGCCAAAACGTGTATTTTATGTCATTTATGTCGGAATTATGCGTGGTTTGTGTTTTTGTTGTGATTTAGGACGAAAAGGTGAAAAGTGGAGAAAACACGGGCATTCACGGGCTTTTATCGAAGAAAAATACGAAAGACGAAGTCAAGAAATCAAGAGTGCAAAAAGAACGGAAGTCCAAGACCAATTCTGAAGATTTATCGAAGAAAAAGTCAAAAGACGGAAGTTTACTAAAAGCCAAAGAACTCAAGTCTAATTTATTGAAGAATTACAAGATGAGTTTTGAAGAAATCCCGAGACAAAGTCATTAAAGTCAAAAGATTAAGAAGATTAAGGACTTAATGATGCAATTATAGAAAGAAGAAAGAGGGAGGAAGCTTCCACTAAGCACCTCCCTAATCCACTATAAATAGATCAATTTTCCTTCATTTGTAGTTGTTGGGTGGATTGACAACCCACCTCTTCCACCATTTTCATACCTTGCACAATTTAATTTCTTGCACTTTAATTTTTCTTGTATCGCACCTTTTAATCCCTTTTAATTCCAAGTAAGTTTTATTGAATCTTTACTTTTCTTGTTTAATCTCTCATCTACCTTTCTTGTTTGGATTTAATCTTTGTGTTTGTGTTCTTGAGTTTCATAGTTTTGATCAAGTGGGTTTTGATTGATTTGGTTATATTTGTTAGTCTTGTTGATTTGTTTTGATTGGTTATTGTTAGTGGATGTTTATTGGTTGTTTTGGTTTAATCTTTTGGTTTATTTTGGTTAGATTTATCCAGATTCGTGCCTTGTTCTTCTTCACTGTTCTTCGTATTCATATCGCTGCCCAGATTCCGGATCAACCACTTTCTTCTCAATCATTCCGGATAAAGGTACTTCATTCGGAATAATCATTTATTCCGGATAAAGGTCTTTCATTCGGAATATTATTGATTCCGGATCAACCACTTTCTTCTCAATTATTCCGGATAGAGTCCTTCATTCGGAATATTAATTTATTCCGGATAGAGTCCTTCATTCGGAATGTTAATTTATTCCGGATAGAGTCCTTCATTCGGAATGTTCAAATATTCCGGATCAAACTCCTTATTCCGAATCAACCTCTTTTCCCTTTTTTATTCCGGATCAAAGCCTTATTCCGAATCAACTAGTTTATTCCGGATAAGTGACATATTCCGGATGAACTATTTTATTCCGAATGAGTGTTTTCCAATTTTTAGTTTCAAGCTTTACTTTTCCCGCCTTTTTCCTTAATCGCACTTTTACTTGCCTTCCCTTTTAGTTTAAGATTTAGTTTGCATTATTTACCTTTATTGCTTTTAATTTCTCGTCATTTACTTTTCGTCAAGTTTTAATCTTTCATTGTTTCTTTTTACCGTCTTTATTTTATTTTTATTTGTTTCAAGTCTTTATTTTTAATTAGTGTAGACATCGACAACCATTCTATTTCTTTTCTACCAAGAACAACTGAGTCGCACTTTGAACCGGAAATCAATTCGAGAAGATACCGAGAAACGAAATTTTCAACCTAGTAAAATCTCAACATTAGTTTTCCACTTAATTTTGAAATTCCTTGAATGTTTCAAACACCTCATGTTTATGTTTCAAAAGTTAAACATAACCATAACGGCTGAAATCATTTGTGAACGTAATGAAGTAGCTAGCTCTTTCTCTAGACACGATTCTAAAGGGGCTGCACACATCTGTGTGAATGAGTCCCAAAAGATCTTTAGCTCTTTCGAGCAAATGTGTGAAAGGATTACGCGCTATCTTCCCATACACACAAGACTTGCATTTGTCATTGAAAGAATCAACGTCGGTGGGATTCAGAATTCCATCACGTTGAAGCTTCTCGATGCGTTTCTTGTTTGCATGACCAAGGCGACAGTGCCATAGATAAGTCGAGTCCAACATCGCATGTTTGGTTCTTTTCCTGCTAACATTGTATATAGAACTATTAAGATTAATACCTTTCATATCAATTTCAAAAATGCCATCACGTGATATTGCATTAGAATAAAGTATGGAAATTACATTATCCAAAATAACGTTACTAAAACCGTCTTCCATCAATCTAGAAAATAAAACAACACATCTAGTAATAGAAGGCGCAAAATGACAATTATTCAAAGTAATAACTAGTCCATTAGGAAGTGCCAAATCATATTGACCAATCGCTTCGACGTTTGCACGCATCCCATTTCCCACGTACAAGCTCAAAGCTCATTCTTCAATCTCCTGTTATCTATAAGTCACTGCGATGTATTACAAATATGAGTTCCACAACCCGTATCATATACCACCGTCTTACTATTAGATATAACATAATGTTCTATAATGAAGATACCTGAAGTACTAGCTCCGCTAGCACTCTTGCGTTTCTTTACCTCAACGAGATACTTCATGCAGTTCCTTTTCCAGTGTCCTACCTCTTTGCAGTGGTGACACTCAGAGTCCTTTGTCGGATTATCTTTCTTGGGCGGTGGAGGAATTTTATATTTTCGGGCGTAAGATGACTTACCCTTTCCAGCATTCTTTCCTTTACCCCCTTGTGGTTTCTTACCCTTGTCTTTATGGATCCGTCCTGCTATAATAGACATTACATCATGAGTCTCAACCTTCTTTGGAAGCCCTTTCTCATGAGACTTTAGCATAGCATGTAGCTCTACTAATGTCTTTCCCATGCTATGCAAATTGTAAGTTTGCACAAGTGATTCATAATCCTTGTTGAGAGAGTTCAAGATAAAACTCACAACAAATTCTTGTGGTATGAGATAGCCTAGGCGTTCCAGAGTGTCCAAGTAGCCTTTCATTTTGGGAAAATGAGAGCTAACGGATTGTCCCTCTTCATGTCTGCAAGCGTGAAATGATTTCGTAGTGTCATACATTTCAATCTTGCCTTGTTCCTAAAATAAAGTTTTTAGCTCTTTCATCATGTCATATGCAGAAGAATGTCCAAATGCAATTTGCAACCCCGATGTCATCGCACCAAGCATAAGACATGAGACATCTCGCTCTTTGTTAACTTCTTCATAGTACTCATTAATTTGAGCCTCAGAAGCTACATCAGGATCAAGGACCTCTCCAAGAGGTTGTTCAATCAATTTCATCTTATCTTCATACTTGAGAAAAATTCTCAAGTTTCGATACCAGTTACTGAAATTCGACCTAATTAATTTCTCATCAATGAGAATTGACCTTAGTGTAGGTTCCTTGTTTTGGGCAGTAGCGATCTACGAAATAAAGTTTAGAAAATATTAGTATTTTCAACAATAAGTCTCTCATAAAATTAACTACCCAAGTTCAATATTTAATTTTATCAAGAGCCTAAGACGTAACTTGAATTTATTTCGTCAATGCAGTTCATCTACTAGAGACGAAATAGTTAAAAAGGTAATCATTGAATGATAATTGTCATCGGTGCAACTCTTAGCCATTATGAGATCATGACTACAATATCTAGCATAAACGTAGTCGCATCATGTTTGCCTCATCTCATACTTTGTGCTTAAGGTCTGACCAAAATACACAACATAAGTCATCCAATATTAGTCCGCGGATTTATAACTTCGAAAATTTGTTTTTTTCGAAATGAACTGTTTTTAGTCGCATAAATACATGGCACACAGATTAACTATTTAGAAGTGGTTTAGTTGCGAAAGGAGTTATTATCACATTAAATTGTGTGAGGTTACAAATTCGATTCATACTGGATGCAAACAACTATAATGTAATCAATTTAATCTTTCAAAAAAAAAAAGTGACTTTATATGACTTAAATTTATGTAAGAGTATTTTAAACTTGATGAATTAATAGGTCTGAAATCGGAAACCATGGTTACCAAAAAAAAGTCAAAAGAAATAGGTTGCTTTTTAATTTGCATACCAGTTATAATGAAGTTGCATGTTGAAGTTCATTAATAATTTTTTATAATCGAAAAAATGTTTTGTGCATATGACGATTTAGAATCCTGAGTTCACTTCTTTTTGTTTTTTTTTTTCATCATTTGATCATAAAATTATACGATTAAAGGGAAGAAAACCTGGTCGAGTTTTTACCTTAAAACAATTTTGGTAACAATGCAAAGTGAAACGTAAATGTTCATCTTCCTAATTTAAAGCTATCAACAAATAACCATTATTGGATAACATAGCAGTTGGATTTAGGGATATCTGGTAGCTTTATATATTTCCTAATTTAAAGCTATCAACGCTAAACGGAATCAGTCTCAACTCACGGCTTTAGTTCGACACACTCCACCAACAAAAAGTCAAAAAGTCACGTTTGACTTGTGGCATATAAAGTTGTGAAGGGCCGAGCATTTTCGACCGTAACGTATTTCGATTCAGTCCATAGTTTTCGTTATATTTGGTCCTCGATTTAGTCACTCCAATCCGAATCGGTTCGGTTTCACAAAAGACTCAATTAGACTAGACTGATCCGGACCAGTCCTTATGATACGGTCTTCTCGGTCATCGGTTTAAATCGAGTTTGATCGGTCCAATCCGGCCTCGAACCAATGATCACGGGTGAGTAACTCAACACATGTTTCCTTATTATCTGCTTGGAACTTTTGTCCAAACACACCTACAACTAAGCAGCAAATGAACCATATAAACACATCTCAGAAGCTAACAAAACTATACCAATAGAATATTCAACTTTGATACAATTACCGTCTCCTTCCGTAAACATAAATTTTACACATCAGCCATAACAGAATCAACTACGCTAGTGTCCATGTTCTTCATTACAGATATAACTCTCCAAGCAGTATCCTTGTCCACAATCGACCACTTGCAGCAAAAAAATATACCTTCAGAACTCTCTGCAGATACACCACTACTAACTCTATGTGGGCACTTATCATTCTTACATACCACAAGACGGAAAGAGTTCACCTCTATGCATCCCACACAATCATTCATAGCAAATTCTGCCACTTCATTCGACAACTTTGTATTCAAAATCTTAATGATTGAATTATCATCAGAAGCGTTGACCTCTTCACTGATAGGCAAAACATTCTTCAAGCTGCATAAATCTAATGCAAAACAATAAGCAAATTCAACTTCAGTTTTTTCAGTTCCAACCATGGCTAAAAGCTCATCCTGGTGTACAATCTTAACTTTTTGACCTTTCTGGTTCACTAAAATTCCTTCCGTTACTCTTTCATCACGAACTTGAAGTGGGGACATTTCCGTAGTTTCATCTTTTAAGAACTTGAAGTTGGGTGTCAGAGAACTATTTTTAAACATGTTTGACGCATCAGCTTTAATGAAGTTGCTTGACGGGAAAGATGCAGTTTCGTTATTCGCCGGCATAGAGCATGAAATTCCAAGTTCTGATTCGATTATTCCTTTCAGCTTATCCATATTAGGTTTTTCACCATGTACAAGCATTAAATTCTTGGGGGAAAGAAATTTCACAAGATCTATAATTCCTTTGGCGTCGGTATGGGGGCTAAAAGCCAATTGATGAATCTGCAAAAGAAATAAAAAATTAATATATATACTTATGTAAATCCTTGGAATAAGGGTTAAAAGTTAAACGAAAACAACCTGGCAGCGAACATCAATCTGTGTATTATTGCCCACATCAACCCTTCTTGGCTTATCGTTAGACGTCAATTTATGGCCTACGGTTCCAACAGCACAGTACCCTGGAAGTGTTACAAGATTTGTTTCACATGGAGCCCAATGTTTAAAAGCTTTTAGTGAAAAACCACCAGTAATCATTCCTGGTGTAGCAAAAAGAACACATGGCCCGGGAGCATCTAGTAACTTGTGGTCAAAATTACGAGCTGCAGCAACCAAAGCGCAGTTAGTTATAAGCTGAGTACGCAAGGCTAAGTCACAGATATAATAATAGAAGTACCGTTTATAAAATCGAACGCTTTCCTGCTAGCAAATGTATCTTTCAGTTTCTGGCTAGTCCAATTGATCAGCGCTTTGTAGTACAAATTAGCTTGAATAGTTAAACCTGCAGTAGAGCAAGATTTCAGACAGATATGCATATTACTGTAAAGCATTGTTGGCCCTTTTTAATTTGCACATACATGATATCTATATTATGATATCGATTTGAAGGATAGAAAACTGAACCTGATGAAAAGTAGATAGGAACCGTAAGATTCATCCGCTCCCAATAATCATTTAACAGTATACAGAGTTCCTATATAACAATTTATAAGCTAATTACAAACAAAAGGTTGAAAAGAAACTGTAGGAATCAACAGTGACTAGTTATGGATAAGTAAAAGAGAACCTGAGCCCTTCCAAGAGCAAATGTAGGAATCAACACCTTTCCTCCATTGGCAACACATTTATGAATCTGCAAGCATTCATCCAAAAGTAAGATAAAACTACATAGTATAATTGTAAAAATGGATACTACAAAAATATCCAGATGAAATGAAGGGTGCCATTATAATATTGCCTAATAGATTAGTTATGTTACAAAAAAACAAAATTAATTATCCCATTGATGATATTCATTATCCTTCATCAGTGTCGTCTAAACCATATTCAAAGCATTTACTTGTGGTTTTCTTGTTACAGTGTTGCCTTTAATGAAACTTTATAAGGACAATTATTACTGCTAAACATGATTTAATGAAGCTTACATACAGCTTTAAGAAATTCCCTCTCTCGAACATATTTCGAATCACGATAAGTATTTGCATACGTTGACCTGCAAGCAGTAAATTGTTATTTGAAATGCTTCTAAAAGCTAATACACATAAATTCTTAAATATTTTACCTCTAAAAGGATACCCCAAAGAACAGTAGCGGAGCGAGAATGTTAGTTATGGGAGGGCCAGAAGCATACATTTTATATTTTGTAAGGGATAAAAGCTAATATATTTTTTTCTAACATAAAAATAGCATAAAAAATATACTTGACACCAAAATCTTGGGGAGGCCATCGCCCTCTTTGGTCTATACTACCCTCCGCCCCTGCCAAAGAAACAAGGTTTTTGTGATTAGTAAATGGGTCTTACTCAGATATAAGAAGATCTAATTGCAATCGGTCAATTTGCGCCGCTCCAAGATGCCTATCAGGTGTCATGTTATAATCTCCTGTATAAACCATAGCAGCGTCTCCCACACTAGCATAAACCATTGCAGCTCCAAGTACCTTCAGCAGAGTACAAAGTTCAGCTTAAAAACCAAATATAAGGTAAAAGAAATATATTAATTATTCTCACATAAAACATGTAGTTCTCTCATTATGCAGAATGCATTTATTCCAGTTTTGTAGACTAAATAAATCAACTTTGACAGTGACACAAACTTGTGTGTTTCAGATAACAGTAATGTGCTTGACAATTAACTGAAATGAATCATCAAAACGAGAATATACTCAAAATGCATTACTAGGTTAATAGCTTAAAAGTTATAGAAGCATACATGTCCAGCATAGTATGCACGGATATGAAGGTCTTTATCAACTTGCACAGTTTGCTTGAGATCCAATGCGGTAACTGAAAATAAAAATAAAAGAAGTAACAAGAACATGACTTTGATGGCATTACTTTGACATTTGTGCTACTTACAAAAACGACAAAAACGAAGGACTGATACCTTTCTTCATACAACTAAGAATGTGCTCATTAGTGAAGTATTTATTTTCTTTCTTATCCTCCAACACTTTTCGAAAGTCTTCCAACATAATTGGAGCCAAAGCTTTTGTAGGGTACTGTGAGAATAACAATTATGCATCTGTCAAAAGTATAGTTGGAACATAATCATGACAAAGTTAATAAATTTGAACCCAGTTTACCGTCATGTAAATTGGTCCATTGTAACCACAAACTTCAGTGAAGTACGGAAGAGCACCGATATGATCCAAGTGACTGCAAAATAGAGCTAATATTATGATACGAACCGAGTCGATAATAGAGATAAAAGGATAGATAGGCTATATTAATGGGATAACCCGACCCCCAATGGCTTATATTAGTGAGATAAACCGACTCCCCAATTGATTAACTAATCAATACTTCATTATCATTAAACATAATCAGAATTACAGACTTCATAATCTATTTATAATAAAAGACATCCTAAACTTATCTTGGTCCCTAAGATAAAACAATAAAAGGAAAGTAAATAAACTAAATAATTAACTAATAATAATAATAAACTAAATAACTCCAGGATCGTATCATTACTCCGCCCCGCAAAAACACCTTGTCCTCAAGGTGTTGCTCCAAAATCTTGCCTCCCTCACGTGATTCCGGGATCCCATGTTCTTCGTTGTAAGCCGTTTGCGTGCTTCAAATGCATGTAGCAGTCCTCCAATATCTTCTTAAGCTTCTTAAGATTTCTTATGCGCACTTGTAGTTGTTCATAAGATCCACAACTTTCAAAACCGGTATGTGAAGTACCTAGATTTCTAGGTTTTCTGGTTGGGACAAACTTTTTCCAAAACAACTTTGCCTTCTCCTTCCTGTTAGGACTCCATTGATTTAGTTTGACCCTCCATGAATGAACCTCTCCTTCGTGCTTGATGTCTTCTTTTACTGCATTTATCCTCCCTTGAAGCTTCTCAAACCACACTGAGGAATCTTGACGTGCCAATGTGAATTCTTGTCGTGCCAGTGAGAAATCTTGTTTCAAATCTTCACACGCCGATTGTAACTGTTGCACCAACTTTGTGACCTCAATTAACCCTTCTTTAAAACTCTTTACTTCCATTCCTTCTTTTGAGCAACAATCTGGACCGAGCGACAACTGCTGATGAACAGTAGCCGTACGCCGAACAGTAACAGATGAATAGTTTTTTTTTTTTTTTTTTTTGCAACCCTAGAATCGAAACAGCTCTGATACCAATTGATACGAACCGAGTCGATAATAGAGATAAAAGGATAGATAGGCTATATTAATGGGATAACCCGACCCCCAATGGCTTATATTAGTGAGATAAACCGACTCCCCAATTGATTAACTAATCAATACTTCATTATCATTAAACATAATCAGAATTACAGACTTCATAATCTATTTATAATAAAAGACATCCTAAACTTATCTTGGTCCCTAAGATAAAACAATAAAAGGAAAGTAAATAAACTAAATAATTAACTAATAATAATAATAAACTAAATAACTCCAGGATCGTATCATATTAGTTCATGTTCACTTAGAGGGCGTTTGAGGTTGCTACTTTTCTTCAGCTTATGTTTAAGCTATTAAACGTTTTAGAGCGTATAGAACAAATTGCTTCCGCTAATCTGCTCACTAAGCTCATTCAAGATGAAATAAAAATTACTTTTTGACCATCACATCTAAACTAAAACCCTTACTAAAATGGATCTAACCGACACTTATTGACCCTTTATTTTTCTTCCAGGTCTTTAACATTTTTTATAGCATAAGCAAAACAGAACACCATTTCTTTAAGAAAAAGAAAAAAAAAAACTTCCGGTTAGGGGGCTACTTGTGCTTATCCTCCTATATTCGAGGTAATATAATAAGCAGTTAGAGAGCTGCTTAACTACAAGTGCTTAATAAGTTAATAACTTGTTGAAGTATTATTGCACTTTTTTTTAGTAACCATGGTTTCCGACCTTTTTGGCCGAATATTCCACAAGATTTGTTTGCACCTACCAGGAATTGAACTCGAAACCCCTAACATTTTAGTCACAACTCACAAGTCTTTCACCACTAGACCGCCCCTAACGTTATTGCAATCTTTTCACACACACAGGTAAACTACTAGATAGCACTTAATAATTGAAATCGATATTTAGGCGAAACTTACAAATGAGTAATGACAACACAATCCAGAGCACTATCGAAATCACCCGTTTTCGAAATGAGGGAAAAATCAGGGTAACGCTGGAGATTCTCATGACCCATATGCATCCCACAATCAAACATGATTCTTTTCCCATTAATTGTTACAACAACACAGCTTTTTCCTACTTCCTGTCCTGCACCTATTTATTTGTTTCAAAAAACAAAACACAAAATCAAACACCAAACAAATTACATTTTAAATCTAAAAAACATGAAATAGAACAGTTACCTAGAACAAGACAATCGATTGTCATGAATTTGGAACCTTAAAAACTGTGTGATTCGCGCCTTTTTGTGAGGTTTTATGTTAGGGTTTTATTGTTTGGTTCAAGGTTTGTTCATTGTTGTCTCTGGTAATAGAAATGAACCAAACCAAACTAGCCACTGTAAAGGTGGCCCAGTTACATATGGATAGGATTTTTTGTTGGGCTGGCCCAATTGAACCCCATATTGAACCTCATAAACTGAATCAAACTTGTAAACCCAATTTGGTAAAGTTGAACCGAAATGAATTTCTGGTTTGGATATGCTTCTGACTAAAATGTCAATCGAACCCACCTATCAATTCATAAAGTCAAGATCAATGTTTGCATTAGTGATCACATGGAACAAAATTATAAAAAATTAATTTAGAAAATCCTAAAGAATCTATTTAAAAACAATTGAAAATATTGCCTTGCATCTTTTATAGAATCTTCATGTTTAGGTTGTAATTTGATTTTGACTTTTTAAGTCAACCCTCTATAAAGTTGTACTAATATGTGTCTTTTTAGTTCGTTTATTTCTCGGTATCCTCGCGAATTGATTAATTGGAAGAAATCAAGTTAACTAATTGTTTTTGGTGTTTGATTAATAAGATTGTGGTAATCTAGGTCTAATTGTCACAAATCACGTAAAAAGGTAAAAATAGTATCACTACGTATCCATACTAATCTAGAAACATAGTGCACATACAACATTTAAAGCCAATTGTACAAGTAAGTGATACACAATATGTAAAATTACTCAAAATGTAAAGTTTATAGAAGTCTAGGGACTGGAAATGTAAATTTAGAAAGTTAAAGGACTGAAAATGAAAATATAACCAGCTAATAACCAATTTGGAACAAACTACCAAACTTCCAAACTGAAATTGTAACAAAATAACAAAACTAGGGACTTACTTGCAAAACCTAAAAAGTATTAACCATTTTTTAACAAATTAAACAAACTCGTAATCACCAAGGACTAAATTGCAATTACTAAAAGTGTTTAATGAAAAACGGGCTTATAGGAATCAATAAGCTATATCTAGAGTTTTAAGCCACCAAATAAGCTGAGATAAGTTTCAAAAGTTTGCAAATTCAAAATCACCTAGCCGGTTTTAATGAGATAAGCTAAAATGCTCTATAAGTCCAATAAGCAATTTTGGAATAAGCCACTTTTAAGGAACTGGCTTATTGGGATAAGCACTAGGACTGTACTTCTCAAAATATGATCTAAAAGCCAAATGAGGAACACCTATCCAAGAAAATTCCAAAAATCACCAAGAAATAAGCCAGAAAATCAAATAAGATAATTTGAGCTTATTTTGACCAAACGTTGACCAAGTTTGACCAAGGTCCAATCTTGTTTTCTAAGCTTATTGAATTGTTTTGTGAAAGAAAATAAGCACTTTTATGAAGAGAATAAGCTGGAATTGAAAATCTGTTAACACTATTATCACAGAAACTTCACTTGTTTCAGTGCTTATTCTAGGGCTTATTCCTTACTCAAATCTGAGAACTGTATGCTCTAGCTTATATCTATAGAAAGCTGGGATGTTAAGCTATACTCAGAACCAAAAATCACAACATGAATCTAAGTAATGAAGATTTGTGGGCTGTTTGAATAAGGAATGTTTTAAGCTTCAAATCTGACCCAATGTTCTAAAAGGCCTTTTGCCTGTTTGACTTAGAGTTTGACTCCAAAAACTTGCACATTCACTTGTGACTAGTTAGTGAGTCGGAACCAACACTTAACAACAACTTTCAATTACTGAATCAAAGTCTTGCTTATTAATCTAAACACCACTTACTGATATGACAAAGAATTAGGCTAATGAAACAGATTAAAGCTAACAGTTTAAGATCACAAACTACCAAAACATATCAACAAGTTTATAAGAAGCAAATAACAGGCCAAATCAGCAAAGTTTACACTAAGGCTAAGAAAATAGCATGCAGTCAACAATTGAGAGGAATTTAAAATAGAACTTTGCACTTTTTAGCTAATAGGCCACCATTGATGGAGACGAGAGTGTTGAACTCTCTTTTTCATTAATCAACACCTTAGCAACACACATCAACTACCAAATTATCACCAATCTCCATCATCTATCTGATCTGCTACAGGTCTAATCAATGGCTAATGGCTAGAAACTGGTATCAAACTTGGCTGCAACAATTCTGAGCATACTAACAGCTTCCAAAACACTAACTTGATTCAATTATTCATGGTAGAATAACATAATCAACAAGCTTGAGGTATGTATGATATGAATTCAGTAAGTAAGAAGATTGGAGAATTCTGTGAACTTGATTTGTTATTAATGGGGAAAAATTTGTTACAAGTAACTAACTAACTGACTTAGGGTGGTTGTCAATCACCCTAAGTAGTTTTAACTAAGAAAAGTGAGAGAGAAATCTGAGTTATACTAAGTGAGTGTGAAATTCACACTTAAGCTATAGTACAAGAAATGAACTATCTAGGGGTATTTATAGGCTTGAGATGTGATGCAATTGAGTAGTCTGACGTGTCTTGCCCCATAAGAAGATGCCAGGTGTCATAATTCTGGAAATCAGTTCATCATGTGTTCTTGCCAAATTGGGGGATTTTTATTCCCTCGATGATTTGTTAATTGTATACTTGGGTTGTGTTCGTCTCTTCAATCCGAGTACTTTTCATGTTAAACGTTTTTTCCTGAAAGTGTCTAAATCGTGCTCTTCGATCTGGGAATGAGAGGTGCCACGTGTCTTGTTATGATTAGTCCAATAATTTTGTAAAACCCGTATTTAAAAATCAGAATATTTAAATACGCGGTTTAATTTTAATAAACTATATAAGTATTAATTATTAGACAGAGATATAAACGCAGAAATTAAATACGCAACCCCAGTTTATTTAAATACTATAAATATTATAGTTTATTCTATTAATAAGTATTAAGTTTCAGATAATATTACGTATGTATTATTTATTATACAGAAATAATTAAACGTAACAGTAGTTACGCAACCTCAGTTTTAATTAAATATTACAAGATAATAATTATTCAGGAAATAATTATTAAGTTTCAGTAAACACTTTGTATGTATTATTTAGTTACAGAAAAGAGTCTTACGTTTCAGAAAAATATAAACACGAGAAAATAATATATACAAGTATTTTTTGTAAAAAAAAAAAAAAGAAAATTTTTAATAAGGAGTAAAAGGGCCGTTTGTTTTAAAAAAAAGATTAGAAAAGAAAAATTTGGGCCAAGCCCATGAGAAGAAAAATAAAAAAACGGGGGTTACCCCCTTCTCCACATCAGACGAAAAAAAAAGAAAGGAAACCAAAAAAAAATTAGGGTTGTGGCCTTATACCTGCCGACACAAAGAGACAAAAAAAAAGAGGTCGTTGTTCCTTGTCTTTTCCAGCCGACGAACCACATAGTTGATCTTTGATTCTTGTTTTCTCCTTTCACGCAAACCAAGGTACACCAATCGCATTTTTTTGTTGTCTCCTTCTGTTAATTATTTCACGACCCAACAGGGTGTCGTGTTTTTGGTTGAATCCAGGAAAAACCGAGACCAACAGTCTCGGTGGTGTCTTTGGTTGATCAGCCACGACCCATAATGGGTGTGTGGCGTGTTTGATTGAACTCGCAGCCCTAAAAATCCAAACAGCAGGGGTGTTTGGCTATTCGAATAGCAACAGCAGCCAACAGGGGGTGTTTGGGTCTAATTCGCAGCAAGGGGGCGTTTGGGTCTGCCAGAAATGAAAGCAGTGGGAACCACTGCATAAGCAGTGGGAACCACTGCACAAACGGCGAGAAAAATATACTAACAGTGGGAATCTAATACAGGCAGTGGGAACTTTAATATAATGAAAACAGTGGGAAATGTGTATAACTAGCAGGGGGAAGTTATTAAGGAAAACAGTGGGAATTATTGTAGTTTTGGTTAAAGCACTTTATAAATAAGTTTTTGTATTATATAAAAATAAAATATAAAGTTAAACATATTTGTTATTTAAATATGTAATTAGTAAAATTAAATTGATTTTAACATTTTTCCTTCAACTAATTAAAGGTCGGATTTAACCATGGTTAAATTAATAATTATTTCAGAAAAACTAATTCGGGAATTTTTTCTAAATTTGGGAAACTTTCTATTTATAGCAGGTTGCTATTTATAGTAATATTTTTGTGTTGGAGAGCATGTTTTTACGATAATCAGGAATACAGAGGATACGTTAATCAGAAGTAATATTGTGAGAACAGTCAGAATTTACCAGTGTATCCATAAATAATAATACAAGAATAAATTAAATTAAATCTAGAACATATAAGAATCAGTAACAGCAAACAGTAATTAGACGACTTATTTTCCGTCCATTATTTATGTAGTATCCGTGAAGTCAGAGTCGGCCCTTCAGCTTTCACTCTGAATTCATTACTGGACACGAGGTACGGATTTCCGTCCTTTCAGTAAGAACTTCCTTTCTATGCATGATTAGGATTCCCCATCTTCAGCCAAATGTTTTCCCCAGTATATGTTTTAAACTTATCAGTAATTGTTAGCCTCAAAATATTGAGCCAAACAAGAATGCTCGGTCATATGTTTATTATGTATCGTATTTTAGAACGTTGTAATAGGTAGTATATTAGTCGTGTTATACGGGCTTAACTTTAGGCTAAAGTTCATTAATAAGTAACTAAAGCCCAAAAGGAAAGCCCGGCCCAAACCATATAGTCCATAAAGTAGCCCGCATGTGGGTGGACTATATATACCACCCTCCTAGCATGTTAGGAGGGTTGGTGGTTCATTTTTCTCATTCCTTAATCTAATATTTCACAAGTTCACACACTTCTCTCTCTTTTCTCTCTCTAGTTTCTCTCTCTAGAATTCTTCTCATATCTTCCTTTCTTTCTTTAATTCGTGTATTAACATCACATATATTAGGGACAACAATTGGTATCAATCGCCACGGGGTAGATTTGTGATTGGTTGTTGTGTTTTTCATATGATTCGTTTGATTTGATCCTCATTTCTTCCTCGTATTCAAACTTTTTTTTTTTTTTTTTTGTGTTTGATCGTGCTTCTTAATCGTATAACTCCTTTAATCATGTTGTAGTGATTTTGGTATCTTGGTTTTGATTAAAAACACAAACTTTCTTGGATCAAACGTTCAAAAATCGTTGGTTTTTCATCTTTCCGAAATTCTTGCAAAGGTACCCATCGAAAAGTACAAGTATTTTGAGGTCAGATCGCAATAACCACTAGGTTCTACTTTGCGATCTAAGGATTTCGATACCCTATTCCGATCTGGACATTCCGATCGTACATTGCGATCTGGGATTCCGACGGTTTCAAGGGACTTTTGAGTCGTTACTCTGCCAAATTTGTTTTAGACACATTCCGATCTGAACATTCCGATCTGAACATTCCGATCTGAACATTCCGATCCGTACATTGCGATCTGGGATTACGACAGTACATTGCGATCTGGGATTCCGACAGTGCATTGCGATCTAAGGCACATTCCGATGGACATTCCGATGGACATTCCGATGGACATTCCGATGGCACATTCCGATGGACATTCCGATGACTTGTTTAGCTAAATTTTGTTCGAGTATTTTTTCGACTTAGCCACCATCTAGACTAGTCTCGTAATATCGTTTACACGAAGATTAAAAAAAAAAAAAAAAAAAAAGAGTTTTTTGGCGGGAAAACCATTTTAAAATTTATTTTTTCCTAGACCATTTTTAGGCCATTTATGCTTCGATTTCAAATTTTGGCGATGCGAAAAATTTTTCGATCAAAAATTCAAATTTTCGGACCAAAATTCAAATTTTTAGGCCATTTTTAGGTTTTATTTTTGTCAAAATTTTTCACTTTTCAAAATTTTTCCCTATTAGTTTTTGGCTAGTTCGGACTTGATTTCAAAATTTGGTAAGACAAATTTTTCAGTTTACCGTTTTGTCGGACTGAGAAATTTATTGTCGGACTGGGAAAAAATCGGAATTCTCGAAATTGCAACCACAAACCAATCACACCATATCTACTTAAGATCCAAAGTCAATTCATCAACTGTGTCACCCATTATGGATTCCGTAACACAAGATGTGCATGCATTCAAATCCAAGATGTCGGTTGCAAAAGAACGATGCATGACACACTTTAGATCACTCCAGTCACACCTTCAAGTTATTTCAAATGACGATTTAAAAGGCACTCGCGTCGAACTTGGATTCAAACGGGTATTCATGTCACTAACTGGTCAAGATGTTGAGACATTCACAAGCACAATGCAACTCAATGCAGATAATCTTGAACAACAACTTGCAAACGATGACTTTCAAGAGGTTGAATCCATAGATGCCGTTTTGGTTCTTGAGAATCAGTTTCAGCAATTCCTTGATACACAGGTCTCTGTACACTATGATCGAGAATTCATAAACAAATACTTCTTTGAATTTACTCGGTTAGAAGTTCAAGAATTCAAGGAGACATTTCTTCAACACATGAGTGATGTAAGGAAGTCCATTGCTGAAAGAACACGTCAGAAGAATGAGAGCTATGTCGATGATGGTCAAACATTGGATGATTGTACGATTGTCACAGAACGCAGCGGGATAGAATCAGAAAAGCAGCATACCAGCAACAACTCAGGGAATGATCAAGCAGCCGATGATGTGGATATCCGACCCATTTATGATGAAGAGCCAATGGCTGAGGTACAATTAAATGCTGTGTATGATGATCATCAATATATTGATTCTAAGATTCATGAGCTTGAAACTATGTTAGCCCAAAAGACAAAAGATTTTGAGGATGCCAAACTCGAGTTTTTAAAGAAAAATGACAACTTTGAATCTTATTTTGAAAAGCTTGAAAAAGCAAACATTGTTCTTGAACAAAAGCTGGATCGTAAGATTCAAGATTCTAATGCGGAAAAAGAACATTTTGTGAAACAAATAAATTTGTTAGAATCAAAGTTGGCTTCTCAAAATCCAAGTCCTCCGCCTGTTTCAGTAAGTGAAATATCTGTGCAACCTATCGACACTGTAGATAGTAATGACGCGAATGCTGATAACGACATATTTGATAATATAAACATAAAGTTAGAACAACGTGTCGCTCAATTATTTCTACAAAATGAGCAATTGAAAGCTCAGATTCAGGAAAAGGTTTTTGCATTAACAGCAGTGAAAAATGAATTAAGGAAGCTAAAAGGAAATAGTGTGGATACTAAGTTAGCAAATCAGTCTATCTTGGGGAAACCTCCTACTCAACCATTCAGAAACCGCTCAGTTGCTAGACAACCGAATGGGTTTAAATCTGAACGACCCAAAACATCGAACTCGAGGTTTGCATCCCAAGTTGACATGCGTAGCAATTTTCCAAACACTGTCACTCCACAATCTAGATACTCCTTAAGATATTCTGCCTATGTAAAACCCAATCACATGAATGATTCAAGCAACTCTAGCAATAGCCACAAGAACATGCCTAGGCGAAGTTCAAATGACACGGGTCATAAAAGCTATCTAGAGGATGCTAAGATAAAGACACAAGCAAGAGATAGGACCCAACCGAAACCTAGGAGCGCTAATCACACATCTAGGAATTCTAGACCCTTCTATGATGTGCCCAAATCAGCCTATCCTAGGAACACTAGATCCTTCTCAGATGCTAAGCACGTTGTTTGCACGAAATGTAACAAATGTGTGTTTAATGCCATTCATGATGATTGCATCACTAAAGTCCTGAACAAGGTGAACCAAACAGCTAGAGCATCTCAAAGATGGAACCCAATAGGAAATAGTTTTTCTCCAACTAAGTCTTCCGCGGTGCATGAGAAAGCTAAGTTTTCTAGACCCTGTCTTAAGTGGAGACAAACAGGTAGAATCTTCAAAACAACTGGTCTTAAATGGGTTCCTACTGGAAAAATATTTCCCTCTAGCACGACAAAGGTTCACTGTGAACCCCCACATGGTTCTCACAAAGATATCACTAACAAATATGCAAGCATACAAACTACTGATGAAAGTGCAGGTAATCAAGTAAAGGTTCAACAAGAACATAAAGGTTTTCCTTATACATACCGTTCAACAAAAGACACTCTCAGAGTTTGGTTGCTGAAGAAACAAATATCAGCGAAATATGTGTCTCAGGGGTTTCACAAGTAAGCAAAAAGATGGCACTTGAACAAAACAGTTTACGTCCCGATCCACAACGACAAACGACTTCCGTTCACAATCGCACGGAACTCGGAACTCAAGACCACAACAATGAACCGTCTAGTTCAAAGCTGGTTCCTGAATATGTTCCTAGAGCAGATATGACAGTGGACACGACACTTGAAGAGTTGGAAATGTTATATGGACCAATGTATGATGAATATTTCACGGGGGAGAAACTAGTTGCATCGAAGTCTTCCGCTGTCACTCATGATAAGAATGATGATACCGCTCATCGTCAACAAAAGGATACAACTTCATCTACTTCAACACGGGTTGTTGCAGATTTACCTCCTCAGAATATCACATTAACAATCGATCCTACAACATCCACAACTACTGTCATTGCTCCAGAGAACACACATCAAGCAGACGATGCATTATCTGACGAAGACGAATTTATCAACCCATTCGGTACACCGGCACACGAAACTGGAGAGTCTTCTACTCGCCATGTTGATCCGTCAAATATGCATACGTTCTATCAACGACATCCTTCAACACATCATTGGACCCGAGATCATCCTTTGGTTCACGTAATTGGAAACCCTTCACAGCCCGTTCGTACAAGACGACAACTAGCCACCGATGGCGATGTTTGTATGTTCGCACTCGCCGTGAGTACTGCTGAACCGAAAAACATCAAAGAAGCCATGGCAGATCATGCTTGGATTGAATCGATGACGGATGAACTTCAACAATTTGAAAGACTTAAAGTCTGGGAACTTGTTGACAGACCATACGATGTGACTCCTTTAAATCTTCGTTGGATCTGGAAAAACAAGATGGATGAAGAGAATACGATCATCAAGAACAAAGCTAGGCTAGTGGCTAAGGGGTATGGCCAGAAAGAGGGAATTGATTTTGATGAATCATTTGCACCAGTTGCTCGCATGGAAGCGGTCAGGATTTTCCTTGCTTATGCTGCACATAAGGGATTCATTGTCTATCAAATGGACGTAAAGACGGCATTTCTTAACGGTCCTTTGAAGGAAGAAGTCTATGTCACGCAGCCGGACGGATTCGTCAATCCTCATTATCCTGACAAGGTGTATCGTCTCCACAAAGCACTATATGGACTCAAGCAAGCTCCAAGGGCGTGGTACGACGAGCTCTCGAAATTTCTGGTCTCCAAAGGTTTCTCAAAAGGTTCCATTGATTTAACTTTGTTCACTTATAAATATGGGGATGACATTCTGCTTGTGCAAATTTATGTTGATGACATTATTTTCGGGTCTACAAACCCAAAACTTTCAAAATGGTTTGAAAAAGTAATGCACAGCAGATTTGAAATGTCAATGATGGGAGAACTAAAATTCTTTCTAGGAATTCAAGTTCACCAATCCCCAAGTGGTATCTTTATAAACCAAGCTATGTATTGTCAAGAGATAATCAAAAAGCATGGTATGACTTCATGTGACCCCGTTGGGACACCATTATCAACCACATCCCTAGATGCTGACTTGGAGGGATTACCCATAGATCAAACGAGATATCGTTCCATGATCGGGTCCCTCATGTACTTGACAGCAAGCAGACCAGATATTCATCATGCTACATGCTATTGTGCACGATATCAAGCACGACCCACTGAAAAGCACCTCAAGGAGGTTAAACGGATCTTTCGGTACCTTAAGAATACCATTCATTTGGGACTCTGGTATCCGAGGGAAACCGGTTTCTTTCTAACGGCCTATTCAGATTCTGATCATGCAGGGTGTCTTGATACACGAAAAAGTACTTCTGGTGGTGCACAATTTCTAGGTCAAGATAAGCTTGTGGGATGGTCTTCCAAGAAGCAGGATTGCACGTCACTTTCATCAGCCGAAGCGGAGTATGTGTCTCTATCTGCGTGTTGTGCCCAAGTTCTATGGATGAGAACACAACTCACGGATTATGGCTTCCACTTTGATAAAGTACCTATGTACTGTGACTCAAAGTCGGCCATAGCCATCTCCTGCAATCCAGTACAGCATTCCCGCACGAAGCACATCGATGTCAGATACCACTTCATAAAGGAACAAGTTGAAAGAGGTATCGTTGAATTATACTTTGTTGGAACGGATTACCAATTAGCCGACTTGTTTACGAAAGCTCTGTCGAATGATAGGTTTGAGTACCTCGTTAGGCAAATTGGTATGAGATGTTTGACTCCAGCAGACCTGGAGATTCTGGCAAAGGTGCCTGCTTGATTTATCTATCAAACATCAACTTGTAAATATCTTTAAAAAAGCAAAATACAAAAATATAAAACACATAAAAGCAAAACACAAAATTAAAAATCTTTCAAAATCCAAAAATATTCTTCTCGACATGTCTTTCAGTATCGATAATATGGACGTGCCTAGAAATGTCGCTCAATAACGACACGGGTGTGTACATAAAGCTCAAATGAAAGTTGTAAATATTTTTCAAAACATGTCATTTCTTCTTTTAATAAAGGAAATTGTCTATTTTGGACAAATATTTCCAAACAACGGGTAGAGCAATCTATCACGGGTTGAGCTTGTCACAAAACATTCAACGTTTTGAGCTCAACACAATGGCTTGTAATCACTTTCAGATTGCAACCTGGATCGATATTCACGGGGGAGTGTACGATTTAGTACCCTTACCCTCAGCAAAAGAAGAGAAATCTTCTTACACTTGAGTGGATTCGTCAAGACATTCAAAGTCTATGAACTCAAGTTTATGCTTTAGAAAAACCATTCGACAAAAAGAATTGATTTTTCAAAAAGCGTTGAACACAATTTTTTCAAGAATTTTTCAATGATATTCAAAATCTTTCAAAAATTGTGTGTTCAACAACTCCCATCCTCAAAAAGCGAAATGTGGATCATATCCTCACAATGACAATTCAATTGGATCAATTTTTGAGGGGGAGCATTTTAAACTTCATGCAAAAGATTAACACATCTTTCTCCCGGAGATTTCAAGACCATTTTTCAAAATATATTTTAATCAAATTTGGTATCTCTAATATCAAAAGATTTTATATATTAGAGATAGGGGGAGAAAATGTGATTAAAATGTGATCTAATATAAGACTCAAGCACTTTAACTCTTACCTACATGTGCGAAACACTTTCGATTATCGATGCACATGTCAAAGGGGAGCATTTCTGAAACGACAAAACTAGCAAGGTGTTAAATGTTTTTTCAAACACTTTGTTAGAATTTAAAGTGGTTTTCATGGTTACGATCAAATACCCACAACATCTTTAATTCACGGCGTTATTGGTGTCAAAAGGGTGGTTAGGTTTAAGTCCTATGATCCAACCAGAACCGGAGGGATCTTCCCAGGGACAATCCAATAGATTATTAGAAGTCCTTAGGAAAGATGGAGTAGAATGTGAACGTAGCTGAATGCCGACTAAGTACTGATGCTAGCACTGGAACAATCACAACAAGGTGCTAGTAATGATGTCTTGGTAAGCATTGAAGGGGTTGAAGAATGAAAAAGAAATGTAAGGATAAAGGGTCTAAAGAAAGAAGCCCTCCATACAACTTAGGCAGAAACCGGGTCAACTCATCATGAAGACAAACTCATCATGGACCCAGTGATGTATGCACAACCCTTTCCTAGCTACTCAGGCTTCTCTCAAAAGAAGTTTGTTTTATTGTCACGGAGAACAACATGACTACTATTGACTTTCTCACTTCGAGATAGTTGATATTGAATAGGTGGCATCTGCTCCAGCCTCCGACCACTAAAAGTGCACAAATCGAGTCTAGAGCCAAGAGATCAATCAAATCTCGTTAGGACACACGGATGAAGATCAACAGAGTCCTACGCCATATCCTTGCGATATTGCTAGAACACTCAGAGTGATACTACTTAGTATTCACAATGATGAGTGGAAATCCTTCCAGTGTTAACATCAAACAGCACTGCGGTAGGTCATATGCAAGATTCTTTATGAATTGAACATGTGCAAAACTGAAAAGCAACAGTGGTTTGACTCTGAATTGATTCAAACTCGTTTCAGGTTTCTACGCAATATCTTTATGGTCTTGCCAGAACATTCAGAGTGATATTCATTAATATTCACAGTGACGAATGGAAATCCTTCTAGCGTCAACCTCAAACAGCGCTACGGTAGGTAACTTGCGAAATTCTTATGAATCAAGCTTGTGTCAACTGGAAAGAAACAATGGTAAGATTCTTAAAGAATCAAACTTGTTCCAGGAATTTGAATTGACGACTTTAATCAAGCGGATATTTATCCAATTGATTCACTCTTTATGTTCGCAGTCTTGCTTTGAGACGGTCGAGTAAAGAGAACGGCTAGTACAGTCGCGAAACCCTGTCAAGGAGATTCTTAATTGAATCTACCTGATCACAGGTACGATATTTAATATCGTATAACGGTCTTCACCGACCGGAGGTAAAACGCTACCGATCTAGGACGAATGTCAAAGCCATTCAGTCCGTGTCTATGTTTTGTCTCGAGAAGGTGGCGTCACGGTATACACAGCAAAGTCAAAGATTCAGAAACCACATACTCATGCCTAAAGACATATTCAACAATTAATAGTGTGAGCATGTGGATGAAGACACAAGATCGCAAGATGGCAAAGACAAGTCAAGGATGATTTGAAGATCTCAAGCTTAAAGACAAAGTCGAAAGACAACGACAAAGGCTCAAAGATCACAGCATGAAGGAACAAGACTACAATTACACGTTCAAGACTCATTTATGGCGAGATTAGTAATCTCTACAAATTTCCTAAATGACCAAGGTTTATGACCTCTCATTGGGGGAGATTGTTAGCCTCAAAATATTGAGCCAAACAAGAATGCTCGGTCATATGTTTATTATGTATCGTATTTTAGAACGTTGTAATAGGTAGTATATTAGTCGTGTTATACGGGCTTAACTTTAGGCTAAAGTTCATTAATAAGTAACTAAAGCCCAAAAGGAAAGCCCGGCCCAAACCATATAGTCCATAAAGAAGCCCGCATGTGGGTGGACTATATATACCACCCTCCTAGCATGTTAGGAGGGTTGGTGGTTCATTTTTCTCATTCCTTAATCTAATATTTCATAAGTTCACACACTTCTCTCTCTTTTCTCTCTCTAGTTTCTCTCTCTAGAATTCTTCTCATATCTTCCTTTCTTTCTTTAATTCGTGTATTAACATCACATATATTAGGGACAACAGTAATTATGTTAAGAATTAAATAAATTGCCTGAGCATTATATACAAGCATGATTAGTTTATGTACTAGTTACGGAGGTACCGTAACCACGGCACTAGAGGCACCGGTGTCGTGACTCACATGCAGGAGAGTGATATCCTACATCGTCCCACTCAGCTCAGCTTGGCCATTTTATCAGTATTATTAGTGGGGCGTATGGATGCATCCTAGGCTACAGTTTACAGTTTAGCAGGTGAATGTGGTGTGTGCTCTACATCCTTCACATTGGAGCTGATCCCTCCACCCAGCACAATTATTTAGAGGTCACCCCTCTACAGCATGACGAGGTCACCCCTCTATGTATTCATGCAGCAGTTGTTACAGCACATGACCTATATAAGCTCTTGGCAATTAAAATACAGTAAATGCATGTTATACAGATTTAACAGATAACAGTTCAGTTTCATTATTGATAAATCAGACTTTACAGATTATTTACAGATTTCCGCTGCAACCTTAGTTATCAGTCTTACAACTTCAGTATTTATCATCTACTTCATTTCAGAAATTCCTTATCATGTTTCATATCCGTTCACTGAGCGTTATGCTCAGCCGTAGTTCCTTTCATGTTCTAACGGCAGGTACACCAGGACGCTTTTAGGATTCTAAGAGCATGTGCATTTGGATGGAAGCTATCCAGACTTCTTACTTTATGCATTTCTTACATTATTCTGCTTATTTGGACATTGTTTAGTCCTTTCATTCAGTATTTTATTTTCCATGTTTTGGGCTTATGTTTGGATTGCCGATGTTTGATTCCGGTATTTCTTTATGGTCAGTTAATGTTTTAGGACATTTACCTTATGCTTTGATGACACGCCATAAATACACGTAACGATCCACTTGTCTAAGTGGGGTGTTACAATTATGGTATCAGAGCCAGGTTCGACCTGTAGGCTCTAAAACTTGACCTGTGACTAGTGGGTAGTCACCAGGAACTTCCCAGAGTTTGGCGTTGTTATCTTTCATGTTTCTCATGGATTATTCAGTCAGTTTTCTTCATTTATCAGTCAGTTTCCTTAAAGTTTTGACTAAGTAAAAGGTTGGTACAGAACTGGCCGTACTTAGTCGCATGTGCTTTTTAACGAGCTTTCGTTTTGGTGAACTGACCACAGGCGTTCACCCTAGCCCGTTCAGATTTTGTATTGGTAAACTGACCATAGGCGTTTACCCTTACTCATGACAGATTCATGTTTTCTGTCAAATATTACTTGGTGAACCAGCCATAAACGTTCACCATTTCTCGAGTCAAATTTCATGCTTTTCAGTCGAATGATGTTTTGTGAACCGATCCACAGTTGTTCACATTTGTCATATCAGGACATTTCATAAATTTTGACAAGTATGGATTGAATTACAACCATCCATATTTAGTACGAGATTATAAATTTCTATACATGACAGTTCTCAAAAATTTTTGACCAGTATGGATTGAACCAGAATAACCCATACTTAGTCTCATGTTTTCTTCTTTGAATTATGTGGATTGAACCATAGCCGTCCACATCAGTTGATATTACATCTCAGTTGATTAGGCTTTTTATGTTCCTTGTAACAGTCAAATTTTCATACCCTCACGTTGCTGCCGTCTCCATGATGATTCAGTTCATGTCTCCTTACGAGGATTATGTTTTCAGCAAAGTAATGATGTTTTCATGTTAAGATACACAAGGATGTCAGTAAAGCCCGTTTTCGTAATAAATCATGATTGGCCTTCATTAATCATGCTTCATGCTGACAACGGTTGGGAATTCAATTATATCATACTTTTCAGCCTCGATACAACCAGCAGTAATTCGATGCAGGAATTGTCAGCCTATCATGTTATTTAATTCAGACCAGTTTACTACCGTTTAAATCAATTTATTTCCTTGATCATGTCAAACAAGCGACACCAGTATCGATCATCCCATAAAATTTCCACCAGCTCTATGTACAGTATTTCACGTGTACTCTACGTACAGTGTCTCAGATTTGCTCCATGTGCAATATTCATTTTGTACTTCATGTACAGTAGTCCAAGTGAACTCCAGGTATCCTACTCCATGGATATTGCTGATTGTTCCATAATCATCGCGGGCGTTTCCACTTGTCGATATTCTACCAGGTGCTGATGCTGCGCGTGAGTTGAAGATTTTACCAGATGCTGATGCTGCTAACACTCTGAAGACCACACATATGCGGATGCTACTGATACTTTGGAAATCTCGCAAGATGCCGATGCCGTTCATCCTATGAAGACTCTGCAGAACAAGGACGGAAAATATAGATTTAAAATTCCTGACAAGAATAAATTTCAACCATCAGACACTACCATCCTATTCCATGCTTTTACTTCCTCAGTTAGATGTCACACTTCACTCAGCTAATCTTTCTGTCAGAAGAGTAGGAACCGGAACTCAGCCGGCCACTCAGCAGAATATTTACATGAATCACGGTCATTATAATGACCGTCATAAAGTGACAGACAAAGCAGTAGTGACAACCATCGTACTTATTATTAGTCAGTCAGTAACCATCGGAACTCCGGTACGGACGTGATCAGAATTACGGAGGTCAGTAATTTAACCGGTCCGCCGATCCTAATAGTTACCAAAATTTCCAGCCTTATCCAGATTCATCCACCAAAATACATGCCAAGACATCAGTCAAGACACGGGTCTCAAGTATCATTTCGGAAAACACATATCAGGACACCAGTCATGGTACACGTCATACGAATCTTTTCTCAAAATATGAGTCCGAACTCATAACTCTAGTATGTTTCTAAACCAGGCCCTCAGAAATTCAGGGTACCCTTCAGAAAGGGGTATACCCGTTCTATTATGCACGCATGAATCAGATCATTAAAATTCAGTCACCACCACTAGAGTATTATTCAGATTAAACACACGGTAATCATTCCGTGAGGTTACAGACGAAACCACTCAGTGGAAGTCGCCACGTTACTCCACGTATTCCTATGTCAGCTTTATGCAAATCAGGTATTTACCTACCTCTCAGCCGAAGGGACTCCACAGAATCATCTATATTATTAAGTTTTCCTTTCAATTAACGACGAAACCTGTCTTACTAAATTCTAAATATATTATTATACTTTCTTCCAGAAAAATCAGTACAAATCACGTCTACCTTACAAGCACGTGGCTTGTCAGTCCATAGCTACAAAGACTTTTAACTACCAGTTATAAATTCACTTCTAAAATTCCTCGAATCAATGATCCGCAGATTATACAAAAATTTCCAGATGTTATTCCATAAATTTCTTCCTAACTACGAGACATAATTTAACATCAAGCTTGTCTCAAGAATAGTGCCTGTTTCCAAAACTCTTTATTCCAGAGTTGCATCTAAGTTAAAAGGGTGCATCAATTGCTGCAAGAATTACCGGAATGGGGCTTTATTCGCCCTGGCATACCACCAGGAAGTGTGTCGTTTCTGTCTATCAGAAAGAAGACCGGTATCATGAGATCATGTATTGACCACTGAAATTTTTTTGTACAAGATCACCATTCTTAATCAATGCTCTTTCCATAAATAGCAGGTTTACCTGACCTGCTATGATATCTTAAGTATTTTCCAGGACAATTCGCGATCATGCCACCAGAAGTGATGAGGGAAGAACATGATGTTTTCCAGATTGCTGTTGAACATGTTATAGTCTCTCTAAAATTTTGACTCATACGTCTGAGCTCCCTAATGCCCAGCTATAAGTATGGAATTTAGGAATAATTTTTCTTTTTATATACGACTTCGCAGACAAAATCGTCAGTATATTCATTGATCATATTCCGATCTGCTAAATTTCAGAGAAGAATACGAGAATCAGCTTCTCAAAATTGTACAGAATGTTCGAGAGGAGAAAATTTTATACACAACTTTCCATATATGAATTCCAATTGAACAAGTGGCGTTTCTGAGCCATCCTACTTCAGTAGAAAGAAATTTCAGACAATCCTGCGAAGGTGAAGGCCATCACCTGATGGTCCCGACTGACGCCTGTGAACGAAGTACAATTTTCTAGAACTCAATTGACTACCACCGCAGAAATTGCCGATAGTTCTCACTAAAATTTTTTTATGACTATTCAACCAGATTTCCACCAGAATGTTCCATAATCCCAGACCAAAACTTTAATAGAATCCGCATCACACATTAATGCAGCTATGTTCATATCTTGATGCCTGACCTACTACAGGTTCAAGATAGAACGCCGTCAAGTTAGTGAGTTACTACAACCCTTAGAAATTTCTGAACAGAAATGAGACGAAATTCCATGAAATTGTTATCAGTTACCACAGACTCAGAAAAAGTATAATACTATCTAAGTCATTGTCGACCATGTAACCAACCTACGCGTTTCCTTTCAACCGAAAGGATTACGCAGTAGCGGACATGCAGAAAATTTAGCAGTAAATTGTACGATTTCAAGCATTCCGGCGACCATCATATCAGACAGAATTCATGTTCACGATCACGTGTATGTTTACGTTTACGTTTATTTTCACTTTCACGTATACGTCTCATCCGCAGAATGATGCTATTTCAGTTCATCTTTATGCTATCTCTTTATTTAAACTCACGTTTGTGTTCATAACATTGTTCACGTTCAAGCTCGTGTGCCATTTCACGATACACGTTTCTCAGTTATTACCGAATACGGTTACAGAAAGCTTGGGAAATCAGACTCAAGTTTAGCACAACTATTCCATAACCAGGCAGACGTTTCACATCTCAGGCCGAATCGTTTGGCATTCATTCCTCAGTCAGCATACGTTCATGATATGTTCTGGTATCACGTTCACAGTATGATTCACTTATCATATATATTCCATGCCCATCATTCCTCATATAATCGTGAACCACGTTCACAAATTGCTCACGTAGCCCGTTCACAATTGTTCACGTAGTTCGTCCTTATATATATTCTCAGCAGCTTGCTCAGAGATATAAATGTTATCTTTTCAGGATAATTATACGTACCACTTCATGTATCCTACATGCTATAGCTTATTCATTCAGATTTAGAAAATCCATCTTAAGTATGGAACCAAAAACTATTCAGCATCGTCAGGACAGGATCGTCAGGACCAAGATTTCCATTATGTTTAGACCCTTGAAGGAATTGTTTTGAGCGGGAAGCTACTCGAAACGGAGGAGTCCATCCGGACCTCTCATTATTTTCTTCGATAAATCCAGTTATGTCCTTTCAGTCATGTCAGGTTTATACCTATCAGCAGCATTATGTCTTAGGCAAATTATCCTTCAGCTTTATTGTCTTTTCAGTTACGTGTTCTTTCAGTTCTTATAACTTCATCAGCTTACTACCTTTAATTCGAGGACGAATTTCTCCTTTTTAGAGGGGAAGAATTGTAAAACCCAGTATAGTCGTATCTTTAATTCGGGGACGAATTATTATTTTTAGAGGGGAAGAATTGTAAAACCCGTATTTAAAAATCAGAATATTTAAATACGCGGTTTAATTTTAATAAACTATATAAGTATTAATTATTAGACAGAGATATAAACGCAGAAATTAAATACGCAACCCCAGTTTATTTAAATACTATAAATATTATAGTTTATTCAAATAATAAGTATTAAGTTTCAGATAATATTACGTATGTATTATTTATTATACAGAAATAATTAAACGTTAACAGTAGTAACGCAACCTCAGTTTTAATTAAATATTACAAGATAATAATTATTCAGGAAATAATTATTAAGTTTCAGTAAACACTTTGTATGTATTATTAAGTTACAGAAAAGAGTCTTACGTTTCAGAAAAATATAAACACGAGAAAATAATATATACAAGTATTTTTTGTAAAAAAAAAGAAAATTTTTAATAAGGAGTAAAAGGGTCGTTTGTTTAAAAAAAAGATTAGAAAAGAAAATTTTGGGCCAAGCCCATGAGAAGAAAAATAAAAAAACGGGGGTTACCCCCTTCTCCACATCAGACGAAAAAAAAAGGAAACCAAAAAAAAAATTAGGGTTGTGGCCTTATACCTGCCGACACAAAGAGACAAAAAAAGAGAGGTCGTTGTTCCTTGTCTTTTCCAGCCGACGAACCACATAGTTGACCTTTGATTCTTGTTTTCTCCTTTCACGCAAACCAAGGTACACCAATCGCATTTTTTTGTTGCCTCCTTCTGTTAATTATTTCACGACCCAACAGGGTGTCGTTTTTTTGGTTGAATCCGGGAAAAACCGAGACCAACAGTCTCGGTGGTGTCTTTGGTTGATCAGCCACGACCCATAATGGGTGTGTGGCGTGTTTGATTGAACTCGCAGCCCTAAAAATCCAAACAGCAGGGGTGTTTGGCTATTCGAATAGCAACATCAGCCAACAGGGGGGTGTTTGGGTCTAATTCGCAGCAAGGGGGCGTTTGGGTCTGCCAGAAATGAAAGCAGTGGGAACCACTGCATAAGCAGTGGGAACCACTACACAAACGGCGGGAAAAATATACTAACAGTCGGAATATAATATAGGCAGTGGGAACTTTAATATAATGAAAACAGTGGGAACTGTGTATAACTAGCAGGGGGAAGTTATTAAGGAAAACAGTGGGAATTATTGTAGTTTTGGTTAAAGCACTTTATAAATAAGTTTTTGTATTATAAAAAAAAAATATAAAGTTAAACATATTTGTTATTTAAATATGTAATTAGTAAAATTAAATTGATTTTAACATTTTTCCTTCAACTAATTAAAGGTCGGATTTAACCATGGTTAAATTAATAATTATTTCAGAAAAACTAATTCGGGAATTTTTCTAAATTTGCGAAACTTTCTATTTATAGCAGGTTGCTATTTATAGTAATATTTTTGTGTTGGAGAGCATGTTTTTACGATAATCAGGAATACAGAGGATACGTTAATCAGAAGTAATATTGTGAGAACAGTCATAATTTACCAGTGTATCCATAAATAATAATACAAGAATAAATTAAATTAAATCTAGAACATATAAGAATCAGTAACAACAAACAGTAATTAGACGACTTATTTTCCGTCCATTATTTATGTAGTATCCGTGAAGTCAGAGTCGGCCCTTCAGCTTTCACTCTGAATTCATTACTGGACACGAGGTACGGATTTCCGTCCTTTCAGTAAGGACTTCCTTTCTATGCATGATTAGGATTCCCCATCTTCAGCCAAATGTTTTCCCCAGTATATGTTTTAAACTTATCAGTAATTATGTTAAGAATTAAATAAATTGCCTGAGCATTATATACAAGCATGATTAGTTTATGTACTAGTTACGGAGGTACCGTAACCACGACACTAGAGGCACCGGTGTCGTGACTCACATGCAGGAGAGTGATATCCTGCATCGTCCCACTCAGCTCAGCTTGGCCATTTTATCAGTATTATTAGTGGGGGCGTATGGATGCATCCTAGGCTACAGTTTACAGTTTAGCAGGTGAATGTGGTGTGTGCTCTACATCCTTCACATTGGAGCTGATCCCTGCACCAGCACAATTATTTAGAGGTCACCCCTCTATAGCATGACGAGGTCACCCCTCTATGTATTCATGCAGCAGTTGTTACAGCACATGACCTATATAAGCTCTTGGCAATTAAAATACAGTAAATGCATGTTATACAGATTTAACAGATAACAGTTCAGTTTCATTATTGATAAATCAGACTTTACAGATTATTTACAGATTTCTGCTGCAACCTTAGTTATCAGTCTTACAACTTCAGTATTTATCATCTACTTCATTTCAGAAATTCCTTATCATGTTTCATATCCGTTCACTGAGCGTTATGCTCAGCCGTAGTTCCTTTCATGTTCTAACGGCAGGTACACCAGGACGCTTTTAGGATTCTAAGAGCATGTGCATTTGGATGGAAGCTATCCAGACTTCTTACTTTATGCATTTTTTACATTATTCTGCTTATTTGGACATTGTTTAGTCCTTTCATTCAGTATTTTATTTTCCATGTTTTGGGCTTATGTTTGGATTACCGATGTTTGATTCCGGTATTTCCTTTATGGTCAGTTAATGTTTTAGGACATTTACCTTATGCTTTGATGACACGCCATAAATACACGTAACGGTCCACTTGTCCAAGTGGGGTGTTACAAATTTTGACGCGGATTGTTATCCGTTTGAATAGTAAGGATAAATGAAGTGGAGGCTGCTGACTAGAGGACAAGGCTTAGTGGTATTTACCTCTAAGATCTTGGCGGCTCACTTCTCTCCTCATTAATATACTTGAGCTGGCAATCCATGTCTCTCAAATACTGGCTCTTGATTGGTTGTTTGGGCTTCACACGGATTAAACTCTTCAAGACTTTCCAAACTTGGCAGTTTTAGTCCTTTTGATTAACAGCTTTGTAACTTGAGTTCTATACTTCAAAAACTTGTCATTCTTGGCCCTTTGACTTTGTACTTGACCAGATTTGACCCTTTGACTTGTTGAATTTGTGTTTGACCAGATTTGACTTTTTTTTACTTTTCCAAATTTACACTTTAAGTCCCTTGAGTTTGCAGCTTGTCAAGAAAGGTCCTTTGTCTTTTGTTGACTTGTCATCTTGAGTCCTTCTCTTATCTTTTTTTCAATATAAATGCCTTGGAATCCGTGTTTGCATCAAATTTGTATCTTTTTACCTACACAAGCACAAACAACAAAGAATACCCCATAATACTGATTTTACACATAAAATCTGGTATTTTACTTTGTGTTCTAGGGTTAAATATGATATAACTGATATGAGATTTCACTCATATCAAATCCCCTACACTTGATCATTTCCATGACCTCATGCAATGCCATATTTCAAAGCTTTAAATTACATTTTTCTTATAATTAATCCACCTTGGCCATGATGAAATGCTTTTACACTACACTAAATTATATGATGCATGATTTTGGTTTTTACAATGCAATGCAAGGAAAACAATTTTATTTATATTTTTTGACTTTTCTTGAAATGGTTTTGATGGAAATAACTCATAAAGAAATCAAGGACTTTAATTAGGGCTTTAGTACCATTAATACTTATCATCCTCAAGTTTCACTTTCCCCATACCAAGCTTAAAAACGAGATCATTGTTATCCATAAGTGAAAGTACATCGACTTATTCATACAAATTAATTGTGTTACTATTATACCCCCACTTATTATGCCTCTAAGACCGGTTATTATTTGAGCAAATTGCTTTTGGGCAAATTTGTCATTATTTAAAGCGTGAAATATAAGAAATGTAAAATCTGAAAATAAGGGAGCATAGTTTTAATCCTAAGTAACCATCTCATCCATTACTTGAAAAACCGCCCACAATTAATATAAGCCGACCCAAAATAATAGGTCATTCGCCTTATGTGTAAGATCCTTATGTCATGCATTAATAAGTAGCTACACACTCGTTAAGAAAAGAAAAATAAAACTCACGCGATAATTTATATCCGTCGCCTTTTTGAGACCTTGGATCTTCAATCCCGTAACCCGTTAAGGTAATACTGGATTGGAGCAACTATTAAATCCCCGAAACCCTTGTGAGAGTAATATTAGAGTTTAATAGCTACTATAATTAACACTTCACTGCCCCTTTTGGGAGTCTTGTATAATTATTATTTTTTATTTTTCTCTTTTTTTTCTTGCCACTCATTTTTTTCAAGCCGCTCTTATTTTTCTTTATTCCTCACAAAGAAAATTGAAAAGAATAAAAGGAAAAACACCCGCTAAGTATTAAGCATGACATAAGTCTAGTACACATAAAATGTTCTAACTTAGAATCTTAAGACGTACTTATACCAACCACGAATGATTAGTCAAAAATGCATAAGAGACTACAAACCAATTAAAACCGTTCTTGATTATTTATAAACAATATATACATGCGTTGACAAGAAAGTAAAGGTTACGAAAGGGGATATAAAAGCCACAAGTAATTAATATGAGGTTTATCTAGCCCTTTACACTTACTTAAAACTCTATCATTTCTCGTTCTCCACAGTTTAAAATCTCAAATAATGAGACTAGTGGATGCTTAGCCTAGTAAACCAATAAAGGTTTACATGGTTAAGGATACTAGCTAGAGTAAGCTTGGATAAGCAAACTCGGGTTGAGTCAAAATAGTCATGGCGGGCCTAATATGTCAAAGATATCTAAACTTGTTAAACCATATCCTTTATTATTTTTTTCCTTTTTATATATTTTTGAATAAAAGAAGAAATTATATACAATGCAAATGTGTTATGCAAATGAAAAATGATTAATGCAAAAATTATGAATGCATATTTTTGGTGACCAAAGTAGATCAAAAACTTGAAAAAATTTTGAAAAATTAATTTTCCCAATTATCATGAAGGCAATGACAATGTTCTAGGTAAGGTCACTTCGATAAAAGACCCCCATACACTTAAGATAAACATTGTCCTTAATGTTTAAGAGTATTGGAGTAAAATCCCCTAGACTTATGGCATTGATAATGTCACACCCCACCATGGCGGAATATGGGGCGCGACGTATGGATATCATCACAACAAACGGTGTCTCTATAGAGAAAACTAAAATTCAACTATAATGTCATAAATGGCGACACAAAAGTCATGACAATATCTCAACATAGCAGGAGTCTAGGTAAGTAGGTAACAGTCCTACCACTTACCCAAGACAAACAATAAACATAAACCAAACAAACATATAGGTGCCAACATTATCACTTATTCAAAAGAACATAAAGGTAAACTAAGAAGGAACGGGGATCTCCTTCTATATGCAATCCTAAGGCATCCAAGTCTAGCCACTTCTATCCTCACGCTTAACCACATTCACACCTGAAAGAGACACTAAAACACGTCAACATAAAGTTAGTGAGAGTCATAGGTTTAGACTCCAGCGCCAAATCAGTTATAAGCTGTGAATAACAACCATCAACACAATAACATATGGACAATGCGCTACAATTATGTATTAACAACTAGCATTCAAGGTTCAATCAATCATCACAATTCCAAGGCATCACGCCTTACCAACAACCATAATTTCCAAGGCATCACGCCTTACCAACAACCATAATTTCCAAGGCCACTACCTTGTCATTAACCATTGGTCCCATAGACGATCACGTTATGTACCTATCCCAATCCAAATCATACACAAACAAGAACCACATAGCAGTTAATCACATAATGTACACACAAGTCCATCTCATATCACAAAAACATTCACATCATCAATTTAGAAAATAACTCAACACAGTGTCTCTTCCATCCCATATGGAAGTCAAAATCAACAATAAACATGGGACTATGAAACTCACCTGATTGCTTCTTCACAAGTCCTCGCACTAGCAACAAGCTAAGAAACCAAAAACACGCAATCAATACATGAACCAATCACTAAGATGGCTCATCAACCTATGATGGACATCTAAACTCCTCTCATATAAATACCCCATTTATAAACTCTAAACACACCATTACCCTTCCCTAACAAGTCCTTAACTTGGTTAAGTTTAATAAGTATCCCGTTCATATTTTACACAAAACAGTCCTAATTTTAGGTCTCCAAACTTTAAGTCAAACGTCCAATTAAACATACCTATGGTTTCTGTAAAAGGAATATTCATACCCTTACATATGTTGGCTAACACCTCCCACTTGTCCTAACCTTAAAGCTACTGTCAAGGCCCCGATATATATATATATATATATATATATATATATATATATATATATATATATATATATATATATATATATATATATATATATATATATATATATATATATATATATATATATATATATATATATATATATATATATATATATATATATATATATATATATATATATATATATATATATATATATATATATATATATATATATATATATATATATATATATATATATATATATATATATATATATATATATATATATATATATATATATATATATATATATATATATATATATATATATATACACTTTTGTCATTCCAGATTTCCTGATTTTAAACATACTAAAGGTTTGTTACAATTAGGGGGTCTTACCCTAAACCAAAACCTTATCCCAAGTGCAGATACTTAATAAACTATATAAACCATCTCTCATGTTCGTGAGAAGATCCCAATGCAACCCTAAGTACCCCAAACAACCCAAAACTTAAAAAGAAAACAGGCTGATTACAAAATTGTTTTGACCTCCGACTGTTGTAACCTGTTTTTGACCCACTTCCCTACCTCCAATTTAGTTCTCGTTTCTTGCATTGGAAATCCACTTCAATTACCTTTTTAGAGATACTTGGATCGCATCTTGAATGTTCCTAGAACTCCCGATATGATCAAAACAATTGACTCAAAATTCTGCCCAGTTTTTAAAAACGGGTTTAACAAAATCAACCTCATTAATTAACCCTAATCCCTCTAATTACAAGCCCTAATTTATGTAATCATCATATTATGATTAATACAACATTAATTTACTGTTATTATATTAAACCCTAACCTACCTAAATCCATCATAAGATGATTATAAGAACATTAAAAATAATTTAATTGAAAAGGGATTTGAAGATTTACCTTTTATTTATGAAAACCCCAAAATTTTATAAAGAACCCTAATTTTCTCCATTAAATTCGACCTAAGCTTAATCTCCAGGGGATTATGATGTGTTTTTAGTTAATAAAAGTCTTTATATAATTACCATACTAATCCTAGCCCAATACAATGTTTCCTTTTTCTCTTCTTTTCCTTTTTCCTTTTTTTTCTTTTCCAACCGTCTATACCCATTCCATATCCATTAAATTTCGTTTTTTTTCTTTTTATTGTTTAATATTATGTTATTAACAATACCTTAATTTACCTTAATTTATTTCAGCTCCTAAAGCCTCCAAAACCCCAAAACCGTAAAACTAATCAGTTTTTACGCGTTTTACCGTAAAAGACGTAAAATATACAATTTTATAAAAAATCTCAATTTTGAAATAAACTTTATAACTAAGTCCTAAATGACTTAAAACCATCCCGAAAAATATCCATATGACTAATTACCTCATCCGAGACCTCTAAATGCTAAACCGTAAATCGTAAAAATACGATTTTCTATAATACATATACGTATACGTAAAACCACTAAATATCACCATCTCATTTCATAGTCACTACCATGTGAACTCATGAAAATGAAATCATCGCACATCGTTTCACTCATAAGGTACCCCGTACTGGAAACGATATCCAAACCACAATCTGTATACACCAATAAGCACATAAACACATAAAGACACGTAACTAGCACAAAATAAAACTAAGTGACGAACCTCAAAACCAGGGTTGTCACATCACTCCCTCCTAATATAAATCTCGTCCCGAGATTTACTCCTTTGGATCAACCACACAAACAACAATACATGAGGATACTTGTTCTAAACGAACTCCTCTCATTTCCTTGTAAACTTTAGTTCAAGTTTCAAAATACCACATATACAAACCAAAACAATTAAACTCATTGCCAAACTCTTGACCTCACAGTCAATAAATATCACCAATGACTCTTTGATAAAACAAAAACTCTTATTAATACAAGTCCCGAATAACCGTACATGCAAAATGCATTCTCAAACAACCTTTACCAATCTCAATACATGAAATATAACATGTATACCACTCATTTCCCCCAGGTAATTCTATGCTCATAAGCTACTGGTCTGATCTTTCCAAAGATCATAAATGGACCTACAAAACTCTACATCAACTCTTCCATTTTACCAAAACATACCACCCGTTACTATGGGTGAAACTTCATACATAACTCCGTCACTAACTCTAGTGGTTTCCTCATTTTCTATATAGCATACCTTGTTGCTCTCATCCTTTCCACAAACACCATTACTACATTAGTAGCCTCTTTTACCAATTCTAGTCCATAATGGGGACAACTCACCCTATCCTTTCATATAGTGCCCCAAATGGCATTTATCGACTTCTAGTATAATAACTATCATTATATGAAAACTCAGCCATCGCTAATGAGTTTCCTAACTCCCTCTAATCAATCACTCATGTCCTCAGTGTGACTCCTAAGATTGTATAAATATCTCACTTGCCCATCTTTTTCCCAGTTAGCTGGATATACTCATATCCAATCATGTTCATCAACTCCCTTCAGTCCCTATGGCATATCACACCTATAACTCCCCATCCATTCGATTATCAATACTAATCCTCCCAAACAATCAGTATAGGTCAGTTTCATTTCCCTTTCCATAATCCTTCATAAGGCATTCCATACATATTAGGCTAACTCTTACGCAACACCCTCTATTCCATCACATCTGTATGCAATCCTTCCAACTTCTCAACTATGTGACTTCTCCTTCCTCTTGAAATATGGGATGAATTGGTCTGTCTATCGACTATCACCCAACTCTCGTCGTACTTATTCCACCAACTTCGTCCTTACATCGCCCTTTCTAAGATACTCCTATCTATGTAGGAAGTATAGTCTACGTCCCTTTTCTCCATATGATTGTTCAAGCCACGCAACATACACGCTGACGCGTTCTCTGCTTTAGACAACTCAACTCGTGCAACCTATATCATTTATCCAAACCGCCCTAATACGTCATCTCTATGATTCAAGTTCGTCTCAGCTTCACCTCATCCTTCTTATTCCATGTCTCATCGACCATGCTTGCCTTTCCCAGATGGTACTTAGCCTTGCAAATTTTCTTTCTCCACTTAACCTTTGCCAAATGTTCAATCAAGATGATTGAATATGTGTTGGAGACGTTCATGATCCGTGTAGATCATTCTCTACGTCTCGTACACCAAATGCCTCTCGCATTCTAGGCAGATATAGCAATCCAGCTCCACTACTAAGTCTTATCTAGTTCTTCCAAATCTTCAGTTCCTGCATCGTATAAGCAATCGCCTTTCTTTTTCGTTCTCGTACACCTCCAAATCCTTTCTCCACGTATCTTTATGCTTCGCGAATTCATCCACTCCTTCCGATAATGTCAAGATCTGCTCATTATCCAATCCACCTCTTCAGTCTCCAAAACGCTTCCTCATCCTTCTTCACTTCGCCCTTTGTTGGTTCCTCGATATGCCATCATCCCTGACCACTCGTCCTGGCCAACTTAATCCTAAAACTCACACTTGAAAATCTTACGTATAATTCCCTTTCCTAACAACTCCAGATGTCAAGATGTCGTCGATGCTCCCGATGACAACTCGTTTATATACGTTCATGCACACTCGGTTCATTGACCCCATGAAAACCGCTAGTGTTTTGGCGATGCCAAAATCATAACCGTAAACCCAAAGCGTTCATACAACATCCTTAGCAGTTTCAATTACGTCCTCATTGCATCCTCTCTCAGCGGCAATACGAATGAATTTCTACCTCGTTCTACTTGCGAAATTCTACACGCATTTTGAACAGACCAATACCTCCTCTCATCAGACCACTCAACCTCTTTCCACATCCAATCTACTACTAAGCAACTCAACTTCCATCTTGCATTCCTTGCAAATTTCTAACAACTCTTGTTTTTAAATCATTCCATCAACAATTGCCTTGGAAAGGCACTAACTCCAACTCCTCTCACTTCTCCTACTTGCTCTATTTATGGTTCTACCTCGCAGTAATAGGCAACCAACTAAATCTCAGGAAATTTTCAGAAAACATACATGCCTTACGAAAAATATCCCCTTCCAACACTCTCTATGGCATGTTACTTGTGCCAATTTCCATACCTTTCACAAATCTCGATTCATCTCCCTTGGCACTCCTAATAGACCTCATGCCCACATTAGTTCGTCTACGAACCTCTTTCCTCCCACACTAAGGGTATTCCGACCATTCTCTCATGGTCACCTACTTAAGCGTGTAGGCGCGACCAAGTCTTTCATATGGCTACCTCAACGCTCCCGAACAATACGAAACCAAAACTACATCCTGAATCCATCAGATACGATCAACGAATCAAACCCACGGATAACTAACGACATTTCACGTGCACCAATTAAAACAAGTCAAAAACCACGAGACTCAAAAGAAAACTCAAACCCAAAACGTGTATTAATTCAAAATGACCCATGACAACGAAAAATAATCTAACAAACACCCAATGGCAACCAAACATATTACGCCCCCCGACATATTATTTAAACCGTGCAAAAGATCGACTTTTCCAAAAGAATATATATCTTTTCTTTTTTTACCTCCACATCTATGTGACTCAAACAATCTACAAACAACCCTCTTGACGAACTCAAAACTCAACTCAAAAACTAGGTATCCCGTGCATCCCAAATTATAAAAATAAACTACTATTCAAACTCAACCTTTAACCCGACACTTGTACAATATTTCCGGCCAAGATACTGACCTCCCAAGACTATACATTCTGAATATTTGAAAAGTACGTTCCGAGTACATAATTTTTGGCTTTTGAATCACTCAAAAAGCTCTAAAAACGAACAAGTTATGACCAAAACAATTTTATACTAGTTGTTTTAAAAACTAAAGAATAAACTTAGTGATTAATGCAATCTTTTTAAATGAGAGATATAATTGTATGTGTAACCTTCATAAACTCAATTTAACCTCGTATTAATAATTATAAATGACGTGAATCGGTTAAACCCAATTATATAAACTATGTAAGTAGAAAGAAATTTTACTTCGCTTTATTTTAAAGAAAGTCTTTTAGAATTTGAAATATATAAGTGTTGATTAAAAAGAAATCTTATGTTACATCTTGTTTCAAACACGACTCCAACACCTTACCCTTATTTTACCGAATACAACCAACCATCTAACTCAATATATACTGACCAAAAGAAGTGCAAGACCCAACACAAAAGATTTCATTATCTCAAAATAAATCCCAAGTTATTTCAATAGACTTGAAACCAAAAACACCATTTTAAAACGTACACGTGAAATACGAAACTCAAAGAATACGCTACAAGACACACTTCAAATGATTCAAAACGTCGTTGGAACTCCAAAAAACTCCGGCACCATAAACACACGAACAAACACAAGGTACGTTCAAGTTATAATAACTAGTGAACGACCATATACCATAACCTAACACGTAGTAGTATATATACATCCGCATATATATACCTATTAAATCTCCCAAAACATACTCGTTATCATACATATCAAGTCGATCGCGTCATACACTCGTTTTTTCATATGAGTAATCACCTTTTCACCATCTCACCATGCCACAACAAGGCACAAAACCCATATATTATAAATATACCCAAAATACACATCTCATTATATACAAGCATGTACTAACCCTCTTTCATGAAATCATACTTGAGAACCCATTGAAGTTGTGGTACTTGTATAACTATGTTGGCCACCATACTTATACAATTACCCTTCCCCAAATGCACTCCCTCCTATGATGACACTTATAAGAATCAATACAACATATAACACATAAATCCATCTACTCACATAAGCTCATAACCACATAACCAATAAGGTCCAAAACTCTATCTATTAAAATAACATAGTAAAACTCTTGGAATACAAAAATCCTTAGTCTAGCTAAAACAGCATAGACTAAATCCAAAACGAAAACAAAATCAGTTATAAGTCATGTCGCCCGTAAGAGTGGAAACGGCTTAAAACCCTTCATATCCACCTACTCCTAATAACTCGAACCACCACAAGATTCTTAGGGAACATGACTTAAACATCAAAAGAAAATAATATCTCTCGGGTACATAAAATAACCCAACAAAAGATAGAAACTACCATGTACCAAATTATGTACTATAATGTACAATTTAAGCAAAATACGACAATGACTAGCGTGGATGATTATGGTTCAACCCACACTAGTCACAAACCCGAAAAGAAAATAACATGTGACTAAGTATGAACATGCTACGGTTCAAAAATATACTAGTCAAAACATCGCAATAAATAACATCCAAACACATCAATTATTATAAAATGCACACATACTCCTATGACGCCTCTATGCAGGGACCCTTAAGCTATAGACTAGGCTACAAGACTAGGCAACCTAATTCTCTATAACCTTTGGCTCTGATACCATTCTGTCACACCCCACCATGGCGGAATATGGGGCGCGACGTATGGATATCATCACAACAAACGGTGTCTCTATAGAGAAAACTAAAATGCAACTATAATGTCATAAATGGCGACACAAAGGTCATGACAATATCTCAACATAGCAGGAGTCTAGGTAAGTAGGTAACAGTCCTACCACTTACCCAAGACAAACAATAAACATAAACCAAACAAACATATAGGTGCCAACAGTATCACTTATTCAAAAAAACATAAAGGTAAACTAAGGAGGAACGGGGATCTCCTTCTATATGCAATCCTAAGGCATCCAAGTCTAGCCACTTCTATCCTCACGCTTAACCACATTCACACTTGAAAGAGACACTAAAACACGTCAACATAAAGTTGGTGAGAGTCATAGGTTTAGACTCCAACGCCAAATCAGTTATAAGCTGTGAATAACAACCATCAACACAATAACATATGGACAATGCGCTACAATTATGTATTAACAACTAGCATTCAAGGTTCAATCAATCATCACAATTCCAAGGCATCACGCCTTACCAACAACCACAATTACCAAGACATCACGCCTTACCAACAACCATAATTTCCAAGGCATCACGCCTTACCAACAACCATAATTTCCAAGGCATCACGCCTTACCAACAACCATAATTTCCAAGGCCACTACCTTGTCATTAACCATTGGTCCCATAGACGATCACGCTATGTACCTATCCCAATCCAAATCATACACAAACAAGAACCACATAGCAGTTAATCACATAATTTACACACAAGTCCATCTCAAATCACAAAAACATTCACAACATCAATTTAGAAAATAACTCAACACAGTGTCTCTTCCATCCCATCTGGAAGTCAAAATCAACAATAAACATGGGACTATGAAACTCACCTGAATGCTTCTTCACAAGTCCTCGCACTAGCAACAAGCTAACAAACCAAAAACACGCAATCAATACATGAACCAATCATTAAGATGGCTCATCAACCTATGATGGACATCTAAACTACTCTCATATAAATACCCCATTTATAAACTCTAAACACCCCATTACCCTTCCCTAACAAGTCCTTAACTTGGTTAAGTTTAATAACTATCCCGTTCATATTTTACACAAAACAGTCCCAATTTTAGGTCTCCAAACTTTAAGTCAAACGTCCATTTAAACATACCCATGGTTTCTGTAAAAGGAATATTCATACCCTTACATATGTTGGCTAACACCTCCCACTTGCCCTAACCTTAAAGCTAATGTTAAGGCCCCAATATATATATATATATATATATATATATATATATATATATATATATATATATATATATATATATATATATATATATATATATATATATATATATATATATATATATATATATATATATATATATATATATATATATATATATATATATATATATATATATATATATATATATATATATATATATACTTTTGTCATTCCAGATTTCCTGATTTTAAACATACTAAAAGTTTGTTACAATTAGGGGGTCTTACCCTAAACCACAACCTTAGCCCAAGTGCAGATACTTAATACAATATATAAACCATCTCTCATGTTCGTGAGAAGATCCCAATGCGACCCTAAGTACCCCAAACAACCCAAAACTTAAAAAGAAAACAGGCTGATTACAAAACTGTTTTGACCTCCGACTGTTGTAACCTGTTTTTGACCTACGTCACTACCTGCAATTTAGTTCTCGTTTCTTGCATTGGAAAGGCACTTCAATTACCTTTTCAGGGATTCTTGGATCGCATCTTGAATGTTCCTAGAACTCCTGATATGATCAAAACAATTGACTCAAAATTCTGCCCAGTTTTTGAAAACGGGTTTAACAAAATCAACCTCATTAATTAACCCTAATCCCTCTAATTACAAGCCCTAATTTATGTAATCATCATATTATGATTAATACAAAATTAATTTACTGTTATTATATTAAACCTAACCTAAATCCATCATAAGATGATTATAACAACATTAAAAACAGTTTAATTGAAAAGGGATTTGAAGATTTACCTTTGATTTATGAAAACCCCAAAATTTTATGAAGAAACCTAATTTTCTCCATTAAATTCGACCTAAGCTTAATATCTAGGGGATTATGATGTGTTTTTAGTTAATAAAAGTCTTTATATAATTACCATACTAATCCTAGCCCAATACAATGTTTCCTTTTTCTTTTTTTTTCCTTTTTCCCTTTTTTTTTCTTTTCCAACCGTCTATATCCATTCCATATCCATTGAATTTCGTTTTTTTTTTCTTTTTATTGTTTAATATTATGTTATTAACAATACCTTAATTCACCTTAATTTATTTCAGCTCCTAAAGCCTCCAAAACCCCAAAACCGTAAAACTAGTCAGTTTTTACGCGTTTTACCGTAAAAGACGTAAAATATACACTTTTATAAAAAATCTCAAATTTTGAAATAAACTTTATAACTAAGTCCTAAATGACTTAAAACCATCCCGAAAAATATCCATATGACTAATTACCTCATCCGAGACCTCTAAATGTTAAACCGTAAATCGTAAAAATACGATTTTCTATAATACATATACGTATACGTAAAACCACTAAATATCACCATCTCATTTCATAGTCACTACCATGTGAACTCATGAACATGAAATCATCACACATCGTTTCACTCACAAGGTACCCCGTACCGGAAACGATATCCAACCCACAATCTATACACACAAATAAGCACATAAACACATATAGACACGTAACTAGCACAAAATAAAACTAAGTGACGAACCTCAAAACCAGGGTTGTCACAGATAACTTTGCTTAACCTAAGCTAAGGAAATGTCTACTAAAGTGAATTCATTTTAGATATTATTAAGAGTCAATTTTGAATCACAAAATTAACGAAGTGAACCCGATACAAAGGCCTCCTCCATAAGCTCCAATGCATGCAATGAGAGAGAGAGAAACCCTACAAACACCAAGAAGACAAAAGATATGCACCCCCTACACTTCATCTCAACTATATACTCTTTATTCCTATCCTACCACACTCTAGGCTAAATGATCTAATCCTAGTTATTCAAGCTTGATTTAAGGAGTCTCTAGCTCGACTCTTCCTCCAATGAATTAATTTATGGGTAAAATGGGGATCTCTTGGACCATTTCAACCGAAATGTCCTCCCCAAAGTAATGCTTAACACGATGACCATTCACTTTGAAATTTGGTCCATTTGGTTGAGACAACTCAATAGTCCCATATGGAAATACTTGAGCAATAGTGAATGGACCAGACAATCGTGACTTAAGCTTGCCCGCAAAAAGTTTCAACTGCGATTTAAATAGTAAAACCGACTCTCCAACTTTGAACTCACGGTTCTTAATCTTAGCATCATGCAATTGGTTAGTCTTTTCCTTATAAAGCAATGAGTTTTCATAGGCATCGGTTCTTAGCTCATTCATCTCATTAAGTTGGTCTTTCCTATGTGAACCGGCTTGGTTTAGATCAAAGTTAGCCCATTTAAGAGCCCATGAAACCTTATGTTCAAACTTGAATGGGAGGTGGCATGCTTTTCCATAAACAAGTCTATAAGGTGTACAACCGATTGGTGTCTTAAAAGCGGTTCCAAAAGCCCACAAAGCATCATCAAGCTTATCAGACCAAGAAGCTCGATGTTCTCCCACCGTACGTTCTAAAATCCTCTTTAATCCTCGATTTGTGACCTCGGTTTGACCATTGGTTTGAGGGTGATACGCGGTAGAAAGTCTATGGTTATAACACCATACTTCTTCATGACTCTTGTAAATTAATCATTACAAAAATGAGTTCCACGATCACTGATATGAGTGTATTTGCTCATATCATTTGTAGCTAAAAACAAGGAAATTATGCATTATATTTATCAAATATGCCTTGGATATGCTTGTTTCTTGTTTTCATGTGTGTAGGTACCAAGTTCGCGAAAATCGACAAAACCAGCACGAGATTGATGAAAAAGATCGAGGAAGCCAAAATCGAGTTCGATTTAGAGGATTTAATATTTAAATAAGAAATTTGAGCCAAGTGGGACCCACATTTGGGAAATGGGCTTAAAAGCCCATTTATTATTCAAGTTAAATTCACTTGTTGGTTGGTGATCCAAAAGGCCCAAAATGGATTTTATTTACACGGATTGTTATTGGGCTGCAAGCCCAACTCAGTGAAATAAAAGGAAACGAAAGGAACAACTGTTGGGCCTAGGGTTTTCAGTAAAAAAAAGTTTATAAAAACATTCCTCACATCACATAAACACAAATCGTTCTTTTTCCTCACACGTCATTTTTTCCACTCGTTTTTTGTTCCATCCATTAAATAAACGTCTCACCCACTCACCTCTCATCCACTCATTCCCTCACGTTTATTATTCTTATCCCACTCTTTCCCATTCACACACAACAAATAAATATTTCGTTATTTCCTATGTAACACCTTCTTCTCCACTTTTTACCCTAAAAAAAACCAGTAAATAAACTTACTGTTCATAAACCCTAGCAAAGTAAAAGTTCTTATCACAAACGGCTTTTGATATATTCAATTAATTCATAAAAAGGGGATTAAAACCCCCAAACTTTAAGGAAGAGAATAAGAGGAGAGGCTTTGCTACATGGCATCTTTCTATTAGAGATGACACATCATTGTTCCATATCCACCAATCATAGGCCAAGAAAGAAGCACAACTAGCACACGGATGCCACGTTGGCAATCCGTGTGCTAAATCGTGCTATAACCACCATCAGATCATGAGAGAGAAAGAAAAGTGAAGATCAAAGGCTCAGAATCAAGAGGAATATTCCAAGATTGATGCGAATATCCTCTTCATCAACAACCTTGGGAGGCTATAAAAACCCCTATTATTTACTTGTAATCCATCATTTCTTTTACTTTTAATGTTACTCTGTAGAAATAGTTTTAGGATAATTGTTGTATTTCTTTTTAAAGCTTTGTAATATTCTAGAAAGTTAATAAAAGAATCAGTTTGTTGCATTTTAATCGTGTCTTGTTTTCCTTTTCTTAACTGCTTTAATTGATTTTTAAAAACTAATCTTAATTCCTGTTTCACAAGAATGATGTTAATATGTTAATTATAAACTAATTAATAGTTTATAGTTAATATTTAAAGTGAAGTTTGGATCCACTCTTATCCCTACTGGATAAGTGATAAAGAGATTTGGTTTGACTGAGTTTCATGGGTCGGATGATAATTGATGGTGAAGTTTGGTGGTTCGTTTGATTATTGGTGGTCCATAAGGAGGTTAATGGTGGTCTAGTTTTCGGTTCATAGGATGCTCAGCACAATCCTACTCCTCAACGGTTATCTCATAAGGTTTTATTTTCTTTTCATGTTTTATTTCAATTACATCTGAGTTTTTGATTTGACTGTGATGATGATTTATAAGCTGTTTACTTATGTGATATAGTTAAACGTTTAAATGATTGATGATTTTGGTAACTGAAGTTGTAGCATATGTTTGGGTGTCGAATTTAATTAGTTGTTATGAAGACTTTTAGGATTTATCTGGTTTAGTGAATTTTATATTAAACTGTTTGATTTAGTTTACATTGAGTTGTTTTACTGTCTGTTATTTTTTTGGTTATAGAAGTAAGTTGTTAACCTGTTTAATGGATAACTGATATATTGTTTAGTGCTCTTTTAGTTTTCGTGAATTAAGTTGTGATCGTTGATAGTTTTACCTGATACTTTGATAGTGTAAAGCTTTGATGAGAATTGAGTTAAGCTGTTTTCTTGCTATTGTTCTGATAATCATAGTACTGATGTTCAATAATATCCGATTATTGCTGAATATAGATTTTGTTTAATTCAGTTTGAATTTGGTATTATTTTGCTGAATAATCTGCTTAGTAGGATGTTTATTTTTGTCTACAGATTCGCTATTTTAATTTGTCTGATCTGATGATATATTTGCATTTCTGTACTAGCTTTCTGCTTATCAGATTCCATGATCTGATAAGCTCAATAGGGCTGTTTTCTAACAGCTTTTAGCAAATAAGTTACCAAAAAAGTCTCCCCTGAGACTCCTCTTACTCTTCTGTCAAAAAGCAATTAATCCCAAAAAAATATGTCTCTTGGGGGTTTCGAACTCGAGACCTCCCCTCTATAGGTCCAGCGCGTTTACCATCTGGGCTAAGGGCCCTTTTGAGTTTTATTCTCCTTATTAGATTAATATAGTGTAATTTGATTTTAGCAGATTTAGATTTAGTAAGGTTTTATTACTTTTTCAATTTAAGTTTTTATTAAAATCTGTTTTAGTTAAATTAAATAAATAATAAATAGAATTTTCAAAAAAAAAATAATAATAAAAAACAAAATAAAAAATAAAAAAAAATAAAAATAAAAAAAATGTTTTTTATTTAAAAAGTTTAATTAGTCTTATTTTAAATTGATTAAATTCTTATAACTTTAGATTTAAATAAATTTAGTTTTTAAATAGATTTGTTTTAGGTGCATTTTAAAAATAAATTAGTTTAAAAGTTATTCCATTAAGTAAATTAATATTTTTATAGATTTTTTTAATTAGTTTATTTTAATTAGTCTAAATTTTAAATAAGTAATTGTTTGTAGAATTTTAAAATAGGCGGGGTTTACGATTCATGCACTTTAGGTTAATTTTAAATAGCTTAAAATTCATAGATTTTAATTGTAGTTTAAAAACCAAGAACCAATTCAAATCAATTGTCCATATCAAAGCAAAACGTCTCAAATTCATAAGATCTTCGTGTACAACGAACTCGACTCACTCACGTGTTTAATTGAATCCGTCATTGGTATTATTAGACTACTACTTTTTCCTAAAGGTAATTTTCTAATTTACCCTATAACGTATCTAATTATCACTATACTATCCACGATACATCAAAAATTTTGGCGCCGCTGCCGGGGATCTTGTGTACGATTCGTCTTTGTGGAGGTTTGTTGATCGTGGATTTGAAGACCCTTTCCGTCCTCGGAAAGTTTTGTTATTTTTCTATTATATAGTATGTATCGGTTTTCTCGTTTTTTGTGAATAATATATTGTATTATGTAGCACAATAATTTTAAATACTTTTCAAATAAGGCCTTAGTTAGGATTTCATCACCTAGCTATTGTATTCGAATTCAAAACAAAAATAAAGGCAAAATAGATAAATACTAATAAGAAGTTTGAACTCGATTTATACAAACTATAAGGTGGGTATAAGGCGACGTGCTATAAAAGGCCGTCTAAGGAAAAAGGTTTTTAAGTGCTTTGTGCCACCTCGTTTCCCCGCTTGCTTGTGCGTATATTGAAAGGGACGACCTATTATTGGTTTGCCAACTCAAGTAGTAATAAGTCTTATTTTTTGTTGTTTACTTATTGAACCTCGAGACGTTTAGGTTTTCACCTATCGTTTCAAAGTCGACCGAGGGTAATTTACTTCCATAGTAGTTATCCTTATTCCTTGTTTTTATCGATCATTATTGATTGAGCAATACCAAATAAAATACCAAAAATAATATTCTTCTTGTCTAATTTCTTTTCTTCAATCCTCTAAATTCTCGTCTTTGTAGTGTATGCAATTACGTTCTTCTCGTCTTGTGATTGATTTTAATAGGCTTGAAAATATTCCTCGTAGAAATAGAAATCGTCAACAACGAATAGTGGAACCCGAGCTTCCACCTATTGTTGTAGAGATGGCCGATAACCGAACAATGGAGGAATTGCTCCGTGCACCCACCGAAGGGTATGGGGAAGCAATCGTTGTTCCGGCTATTTTGGCGGATCATTTTGAGATTAAGACGGGTCTTCTATCGCTCATTCGTGCCGACCAATTTCGTGGCAATGAGACCGATAGCCCGCATTCTCACATTCGGAATTTTAATCGAATTACCTCGACTCTCAAGTTTAGAGATGTGCCGAATGACGTGATTAAGCTCATGCTTTTCCCGTACTCGCTGGAGGGTAATGCTAAGCTTTGGTATGAGAAAGAACCACCGGGTTCGATTTTAACTTGGGATGATTTAGTGTCAAAGTTTATGAATTATTTCTTTCCACCTTCTAAGACAACACACTTTAAGAACGAGATCACTAGATTTGAACAAAAAGTGCATGAATCGTTTGGGGTTGCTTGGGAGAGATTTAAAGATTTGTTAAGACAATGTCCACACCACGGTTTCTCGGAATTGCATCAAATAAATACTTTCTATAATGGGCTAAATATGATTGAACAAGATTCTTTAAATGCCGCCGCGGGTGGTAATCTTTTAAGAAAAACACCGAGAGACGCGTGGAGAATAATTGAGGATACGTCTAGAGCACAATATTCACGAAACACACCGGTTGTTTCCAATGTGAATCCCGAGATTGCTAGATTGGACTCTAAGATTGACACACTTTTGAATGAGATTAGGAAGAATCCTCATGGATCGATTAATATGGTTGAGAATGTTTGTGTATCATGTGGTGGAGCATATTCTAATTATGCTTGTTTAAACACGGGTTTTGATCAAGCTAGTGCTCTTGCCGCGACGGGAACTTATGGCTCCAACGGTCAAGTTCCTCGTCAAAATCATGTTGCTCCACCGGGTTTTCCACCGGTTCAAAATAGGTACAACAATGGAAATAATGGGAATAATTTTAACCGTGGTAACCAAGGGAATTTCAATCAAGGAAATGGTTTTAATGCTAATCAAAACAATCAAGGTTTTCAAGGGAATAATCAAAATGATTTGTCAAGCTATATCAAGTCAAATGAAGCAAATATGAAAGCTTTTCAAAATAACATTCAAGGGCAAATTAATACTTTGAGACTCGATTTTCAAAATACGATTAAAGGGCAAAACAATAAGATTGAGCTTAATCAACAAAGGCTAGAGCAAACCCAAAATCGTATGCAACAAAATTTGAAACAAGGTCAAAATAAATTGCTTTCGATGTTTGAGGGATTTATGTCTAAACCGTCATCTTCTTCGGGTTGCTTACCTAGTAACACCATTCCAAACCCGAAGGGAGAGCTTAAGGCCGTAACCGTTTATGATGATTGTGAGAATTTAGATGAAGTTGAAGTGATTGAGTTTAAGCCTCCACATAAGGAAACTTTTCTAGAAGTCACTAAGGCTACTTTGAATGTGATTAGTACCTCGGTTTTCTTTGATTTCTTTCCCGAGAAGTATAAAGATCCGGGTCAATTCTTGATACCTTGTGTTTTTAATGAGCTTGGGGTTTGCAAAGGCCTAGTCGATCTAGGAGCTAACATTAACATCATGCCCCTAGCCCTTTGGAAGACAATTGATTATGTGCCTCTTAGTACCACTCGTATGATCATTGAGCTTGCTAATGGAACCACCACTCGTCCGGTTGGTATAGCGGAAAATGTCATAATGAAAGTGGGAAATTTCTTGTACTTAGCCGATTTTGCTATAGTCGATTATGAGACCAATCCTCGTGTGCCAATTATTCTAGGAAGACCATTTTTGTGCACGGCTCAAATTCAAGTTGATATGAGGAAAGAAGAAATTAAATTGTTTTATGGAGATAAAAGCATTGTTTTTAAACCGGAAAAGATTCCAAGATTTGCTCCTAAGAAAGTTGAAAGTGTTAAGCTTGTTGAAACAATTGAAAATGATAAGAAAGCTCTTTTCGATAAAGGTGTTTTTCCTATTTTGGAAACTTCTAATTGTGATAAAGGAAAGTTAAAATCGAATGAAGAAGCTTGCTTTGTTGAAACATGTTGTAACCTTTCCTCATCTACACTCACTCTACACGAGAATGATAGTGCTAAGATTGAAAAACAAATAGATGATTACTTAAGTGAGCCATTTGATGCTAGTGAGTTTGTTAATGAGAATTTTGATCCCGAGAGTGACATTGCTTTAATTGAACAATCTTTAAAAATGGACTCATTTTCACTCTCTCCTAAGGATCATGTTGATGTTCCTAAGGCACAATCTTCATTTGAAGAGTCTTTGATTCCTAGCTTCACACCGAGTGAGGTTAGTGACTATTCATGTGATAAGTTCATCGATGAACTTTTTTCTATCCTTGATCCACTTCCACGGGGAAGTGAAGACGTTTCCGATCTCGAGATCGAACGTGATTCTTGTGTTTTACCTACCATTCTCGAGGAATTCGCCGATGAATTGCCTTCAAATGAGAATGATGATCTTGTATCCGAGTGTGACACACTCGATACTTTGTCGGATATTTCTTGTGATGACAAGGATGACGACACTTTCGTGACTTACTCAAATCCTGTCTTTGAAGTTTCATTGAACAATAATCCGTTGTTTCAAGAGGATTTTGAGAGCATCATACCTCCTACATCTCACAACCTTTGTGATGATGATCTTCTCATGAAGGAGGTTGATGAGTGTCTTTATATAGACATTCCTTCGGAATTTGAGGAAGAGTCTAATGACGGTGATGAAGACTCTTGGTTTGATCACCCGATTTATGATGATGACAATGTTGACCCGGAGGGAGAAATTACTTTTGCTCCTATTATCCTTCCCACTCGCTTTGATCTTAATGTGCGGGTTTTCCATGCGACTCGTTTTGAGTACCATGATCCCTTTATTCACAATCATAAGAGTGAAAAGGTCAACAAAGTCATGCAAGTTGAAACCACTATGGTTGAGACTTTTGTTCCACCATTACCATGTGCTTTATATGATTTAGGATTAGCATGGGGGGACGACACCTTGTTTTCTATTCCTTTCTCCACCGAGGACGAGGTATTCGATCCCGGAATCGTTAATTTAGGGAAATCTCGGCCTTTCACCGATGTAATAATTAAAAGATTTTTCGATCATCTTGGTGCGAGTTTATCTCGGGGAGCATGCTATATCCATACCATTCGTTATGACTACCATCTCTTTTTAGAGATTCGTGTTAGAGTTTTATCCTTTCGTTTGTCATCCGACAACGAGGATGAGATCTTTGACCCCGGTATCGTGCTTTATGTTGGATTTTATCCTTATATGCCGGTTTTCACCATTTTCCCTAAGGAGCAATGAATGCGGGGATCGAGTCGAGCTCATGACCCGGTGAACAAAAACGAGTCATTCTATCTTCTTTCTATTTTCTAACACTTAATAAGGCTTGATCATTCAAGCTCGTGCTCGTGTTTTGTTGTGTTGTGATCTTAGGTATGACCCTAATTTTTGAAGACTCTCGTGTTCGGTTTTTGCCGGTCCACTTGATCTTCCATTCTTTTAATGCCAAAAAGGGGCACACTCTTTATTCCTTGATTTTTATCGACTAACGTTTTATCTTGAGTCATACTTAATAAACGGCTTATAGATGTGCGTGCTCTTTCCATGCTAGGATGTTGCATTTGACTCTTCGTGTTTTAGCAAGGGGGTGCTACTCTTGAGCTAAGAAACATTGAGGACAATGTTTGGTTTTAGCATGGGGGAGTCAATCGATATAATCGCTTGCAATTGCTTTTGTCGTGTCCAAACGTAGTGTTTTCTCATTTTTCAATAAAATTTTAAATTTTTTGTGTAACTTTTAAGTTTTAATAAGTAAAATAAGTGTTTTTGACACAAATGTAGGCTTTCAATAAGAATAGTTTTTGACTCGACTCGGTTTTTAACCTTAGCTTTTCCTTAACGTATTTGAATTAAGTTTTGCTAGGCTATTATATAGGGAGCTTTAAAACGCGAAAGTCTTAATTCATACGAGTTAAGGACAAGAACTTTTCGCAAGCTCCTATAATTGATCCTAGAAAGTCGTCTATCAAGGGAACTTTAAAACGCAAATTCTAAAACTTGAAAGAGTATAAGAAGATGCAAGATCCTATAGATGACTTGAAAACCCAAAACTTTGATTTAATAGGCTAAGTATCCATTGATTTCACATTTTTGAAATTTTACAATATGGAGAACAAGAGATGATAGAGCCAATTCTAAGTTTGGTATTCTTTCGGGAATTTATGTGAGTTAATTATAAGCCTATTCTCCCATCGCTTGTTAATAAAATTATTTGCAATAAATAAGGTTGAACGATTTGAAAAGTTACTTAGCTTCTAGCCCAAGATCGTTTAAAAGTTGCTCGGTATGGATTAGAGTTCATAGCCAAGGCATAACTTATTGAAACGGGATGCGAAGATTGGCGAGTCCAAAAAGGTCCTAACAAGACATGAGGGCTATGTTTTATTGCTAAAGATCTCAAGTGATGTGAAGAATCATTTATCAAAAATCAATATGAAGGATCGAGACACACGACGAAAAGCAAATACTCCCAAAAAGTCATGGAGAAGTCTATCCAAAAAGACCAAAATAAGGTATGAGGATAAATGAAGCCAAGTCCAAAAAGGAGGCGGATCGTTGTAAATCAAAATCCCAAATAAAGATTGGAGAAAAATGAAGAAGTCGTGGTCCAAGTATGAATCTCTCAAAAATTCAGAAGAAATTCCTATATGAAGAGAAGACCATTATTTCATGAACGTCTCTCAAGGTTGGAAGTATAAAGTCACTGCCAAATATCGGTCCAAGAAAGGTCTCAAATCGCGAAACAAGTTATGCCAAGATATGAACTTTATGAAGTCCCGAGAAGCAGTTTTAAAAGATTTTGTCCTTTAGCTAACTATTGATTAAATCGTTCACTTTATTTTAGGCCTAATAAATTATCGAAATAAGTCAACAATGTATCCTCGTGATCATTCAAGACAACAATAAAATATAAGAGATACACATAGGAATAAGGGAGTCTAAGTGAATAATTGGCCCACATGAGTTCGTGTTAGTCTACCAACTTATAATAACAATGATCTTGTTTTTGCACTTGGCATGGAAAAGTGAAAAGTCGAGGACGATGAATCTATTTGAGCTTTTATGATCCTTAAAGTTATTTTATGTCTTTGCAAAATAAAATGTCATAAGTTGAATAATGGTGAAGTTGTAGTTTTATATTATCATTGCGTGAGGACACAGCAATTGCTTAGCATGGGGGAATTTGATATGAGTGTATTTACTCATATCATTTGTAGCTAAAAACAATGAAATTATGCATTATATTTATCAAATATGCCTTGGATATGCTTGTTTCTTGTTTTTATGTGTGTAGGTACCAAGTTCGTGAAAATCGGCAAAACCGGCACGAGATTGATGAAAAAGATCGAGGAAGCCAAAATCGAGTTCGATTTAGAGGATTTAATATTTAAATAAGAAATTTGAGCCAAGTGGGACCCACATTTGGGAAATGGGCTTAAAAGCCCATTTATTATTCAAGTTAAATTCACTTGTTGGTTGGTGATCCAAAAGGCCCAAAATGGATTTTATTTACACGGATTGTTATTGGGCTGCAAGCCCAACTCAGTGAAATAAAAGGAAACGAAAGGAACAACTGTTGGGCCTAGGGTTTTCAGTAAAAAAAAGTTTATAAAAACATTCCTCACATCACATAAACACAAATCGTTCTTTTTGCTCACACGTCATTTTTTCCACTCGTTTTTTGTTCCATCCATTAAATAAACGTCTCACCCACTCACCTCTCATCCACTCATTCCCTCACGTTTATTATTCTTATCCCACTCTTTCCCATTCAAACACAACAAATAAATATTTCTTTATTTCCTATGTAACACCTTCTTCTCCACTTTTTACCCTAAAAAAAACCAGTAAATAAACTTACTGTTCACAAACCCTAGCAAAGTAAAAGTTCTTATCACAAAGGGCTTTTGATATATTCAATTAATTCATAAAAAGGGGATTAAAACCCCCAAACTTTAAGGAAGAGAATAAGAGGAGAGGCTTTGCTACGTGGCATCTTTCTATTAGAGATGACACATCATTGTTCCATATCCACCAATCATAGGCCAAGAAAGAAGCACAACTAGCACACGGATGCCACGTTAGCAATCCGTGTGCTAAATCGTGCTATAACCACCATCAGATCATGAGAGAGAAAGAAAAGTGAAGATCAAAGGCTCAGAATCAAGAGGAATATTCCAAGATTGATGCGAATATCCTCTTCATCAACAGCCTTGGGAGGCTATAAAAACCCCTATTATTTACTTGTAATCCATCCTTTCTTTTACTTTTAATGTTACTCTATAGAAATAGTTTTAGGATAATTGTTGTATTTCTTTTTAAAGCTTTGTAATATTCTGGAAAGTTAATAAAAGAATCAGTTTGTTGCATTTTAATCGTGTCTTGTTTTCCTTTTCTTAACTGCTTTAATTGATTTTTAAAAACTAATCTTAATTCCTGTTTCACAAGAATGATGTTAATATGTTAATTATAAACTAATTAATAGTTTATAGTTAATATTTAAAGTGAAGTTTGGATCCACTCTTATCCCTACTGGATAAGTGATAAAGAGATTTGGTTTGACTGAGTTTCATGGGTCGGATGATAATTGATGGTGAAGTTTGGTGGTTCGTTTGATTATTGGTGGTCCATAAGGAGGTTAATGGTGGTCTAGTTTTCGGTTCATAGGATGCTCAACGCAATCCTACTCCTCAACGGTTATCTCATATGGTTTTATTTTCTTTTCATGTTTTATTTTAATTACATCTGAGTTTTTGATTTGACTGTGATGATGATTTATAAGCTGTTTACTTATGTGATATAGTTAAAAGTTTAAATGATTGATGATTTTGGTAACTGAAGTTGTAGCATATGTTTGGGTGTCGAATTTAATTAGTTGTTATGAAGACTTTTAGGATTTATCTGGTTTAGTGAATTTTATATTAAACTGTTTGATTTAGTTTACATTGAGTTGTTTTACTGTCTGTTATTTTTTTGGTTATAGAAGTAAGTTGTTAACCTGTTTAATGGATAACTGATATATTGTTTAGTGCTCTTTTAGTTTTCGTGAATTAAGTTGTGATCGTTGATAGTTTTACCTGATACTTTGATAGTGTAAAGCTTTGATGAGAATTGAGTTAAGCTGTTTTCTTGCTATTGTTCTGATAATCATAGTACTGATGTTCAATAATATCTGATTATTGCTGAATATAGATTTTGTTTAATTCAGTTTGAATTTGGTATTATTTTGCTGAATAATCTGCTTAGTAGGATGTTTATTTTTGTCTACTGATTCGCTATTTTAATTTGTCTGATTTGATGATATATTTGCATTTCTGTACTAGCTTTCTGCTTATCAGATTCCATGATCTGATAAGCTCAATAGGGCTGTTTTCTAACAGCTTTTAGCAAATAAGTTACCAAAAAAGTCTCCCCTGAGACTCCTCTTACTCTTCTGTCAAAAAGCAATTAATCCAAAAAAAATATGTCTCTTGGGGGTTTCGAACTCGAGACCTCCCCTCTATAGGTCCAGCGCGTTTACCATCTGGGCTAAGGGCCCTTTTGAGTTTTATTCTCCTTATTAGATTAATATAGTGTAATTTGATTTTAGCAGATTTTGATTTAGTAAGGTTTTATTACTTTTTCAATTTAAGTTTTTATTAAAATCTGTTTTAGTTAAATTAAATAAATAATAAATAGAATTTTCAAAAAAAAAAAAATAAAAAAAAATAAAAAAAAATAAAAAATAAAAAATAAAAAAAATGTTTTTATTTAAAAAGTTTAATTAGTCTTATTTTAAATTGATTAAATTCTTATAACTTTAGATTTAAATAAATTTAGTTTTTAAATAGATTTGTTTTAGGTGCATTTTAAAAATAAATTAGTTTAAAAGTTATTCCATTAAGTAAATTAATATTTTTATAGATTTTTTTAATTAGTTTATTTTAATTAGTCTTAATTTTAAATAAGTAATTGTTTGTAGAATTTTAAAATAGGCGGGGTTTACGATTCATGCACTTTAGGTTAATTTTAAATAGCTTAAAATTCATAGATTTTAATTGTAGTTTAAAAACCAAGAACCAATTCAAATCAATTGTCCATATCAAAGCAAAACGTCTCAAATTCATAAGATCTTCGTGTACAACGAACTCGACTCACTCACGTGTTTAATTGAATTCGCCATTGGTATTATTAGACTATTACTTTTTCCTAAAGGTAATTTTCTAATTTACCCTATAACGTATCTAATTATCACTATACTATCCACGATACATCAAAAATTTTGGCGCCGCTGCCGGGGATCTTGTGTACGATTCGTCTTTGTGGAGGTTTGTTGATCGTGGATTTGAAGACCCTTTCCGTCCTCGGAAAGTTTTGTTATTTTTCTATTATATAGTATGTATCGGTTTTCTCGTTTTTTGTGAATAATATATTGTATTACGTAGCACAATAATTTTAAATACTTTTCAAATAAGGCCTTAGTTGGGATTTCATCACCTAGCTATTGTATTCGAATCCAAAACAAAATAAAGGAAAAATAGATAAATACTAATAAGAAGTTTGAACTCGATTTATACAAACTATAAGGTGGGTATAAGGCGACGTGCTATAAAAGGCCGTCTAAGGAAAAAGGTTTTTAAGTGCTTTGTGCCACCTCGTTTCCCCGGTTGCTTGTGCGTATATTGAAAGGGACGACCTGTTATTGGTTTGCCAACTCAAGTAGTAATAAATCTTATTTTTTGTTGTTTACTTATTGAACCTCGAGACGTTTAGGTTTTCACCTATCGTTTCAAAGTCGATCGAGGGTAATTTACTTCCATAGTAGTTATCCTTATTCCTTGTTTTTATCGATCATTATTGATTGAGCAATACCAAATAAAATACCAAAAATAATCTTCTTCTTGTCTAATTTCTTTTCTTCAATCCTCTAAATTCTCGTCTTTGTAGTGTATGGAATTACGTTCTTCTCGTCTTGTGATTGATTTTATTAGGCTTGAAAATATTCCTCGTAGAAATAGAAATCGTCAACAACGAATAATTGCTTCAAGAACCTTACTACAAATCGAGCATCATTAGTAGGCAAAGCCTTAGCCTCAACCCACTTAGAAACATAATCCACCGCTATGAGTATGTACTTATTTTCCTTGGAAGATGGGAAAGGTCCCATAAAATCTATGCCCCATTGATATGAGCTTAAACTCATATCCTTTTATCAACAAATAACCCTAAAACATGAAGCAAAATACCAAATTATTTGGCAAAAACAGTATTATGTGGTATGTTTGTGTTTGTGTACACTTTTGTAGGTAAGAAGATACATTTTCAAGCAAACAAGGAAAAACCAAGCTTAAATGGATGAAAAAGACAAAAGAGGATCAAAAGTGACAAGACTTTGAAGTTCAAGGACCTATCTTGACAAGTTATGAAAGTTGAAGGACTAAAAGTGAAATATTGTAAAAGTCAAGATTCAAGTCAAACCTGGTCAACTATCAAGTCAACTCAGTCAAAGGACCATTTTGTACAAGTTATGGAAGTTAAAGGACCAAAAATGTCAAAGAAATGAAGATCCTAGCTTAAAACAGCAATCTGCCAAGTCAAGGGGTTTGTTTTGCCAAGTTTGGAAAGAAATTAAAGCTTAATCCATGTGAAAAGAAAAGCAACCAATCAGAAGCCAGCATTTGAGATACATGGATTGCCACTTCAGCGCATTAAATATCCACTAACTGCCGCCACATTTAATATCATATCTCAACAGTGTAATCTGTGTGACATGTTCTCAACGAATAAAAAGATGACACGTGTCATCTTCTTCACAAAGAAAATTTCCAGAATCGGGATTGAGATTGAAGCCGTTTCATGAGAAGATCAAAACACCAAACTTGCTCAATTTGGGAAGACAAATTCAACGGTGCATATTAATTAGCAAATCATCCATTAAATCAAGAATCCCCAATTCAGTGTTCATACCTGAAAATGCAATTGAGCAGATTATTCCACGTGGCAAGCTGGGATTGGCACTGACACGTCACCAACCCCAACTAATTCTCCTCTCATGCCTATAAATAGAGAGATTGTACTTCATTTCTTGGAGTAGCTTAAAATTGTAAAAACACATAGTTCAATTTTCCTTTTCCTTTTTCCCTCACTTTTCCCCTAACTACTCAAGAGTCTGACAAACTCTTGAGTTAGTTAGTTAGTTGGTAGCTTGTAACCACTTTTGTAACAGAATTCATTCAATAAATTTCAAATTCAATTTTCCCGCCAATTCTGTTCTTCAAGTTACTGCTCATTACCTGCTATTGTGTGATCTTATTGTTGCTGTTGAGTGTTTGTTATGATCAACCATTGATCATAGCTTACATTGGTGAAGTTTTGTAGCTGTTTGATCAGAATTCAGTCCATACCATTGTTCATTTGAAGATTTGTAGCAGAATGATGATTATAGATGATTGTAGCTGATTTGATGGTTGATACTTGTTGATTACTAGTGATAGGTGGTGGTTATCACTAGGGCAAGAGAGCTCAGCGCTCCTCTTCTTCCCAAAGGATTTCTACATTAGGTTCTAAAGTGCTTATTTTTGTTCCTCTAAACAGTCTTTGCATGATATTTTTCCTAGTTAAATTGATGGCTGCATGATAAACTTGATAATAGTTGTTGTTTGATTGTACTTTGAGTGTTTTGTAGCTTAATCTTGCATACTTGTGTTCTGAGTTGTAGTTTCTGCATAATTTCAGTCACTTTTTAGCTTAATAGCTTAATTGAGTTCTAGCCTTGGTTATAGTTTGTTTACAGCTTTTATACATTTCATTTAGTCCATTAAAACTAGTTTGCTATAGCCTTTTAATCAGTTCAATCCAGTGCTTTAAAAGTCTGTGTTAAAGTTTGATCATAGCAGTTTAAGGAGTGTTTGGGAGTAGCTTAAAAGTAGATTTCAAAGTGTTGAGAATTGGTGTTTCAGAGTTCATTTCTAGTCTTTAGTTGATAACAATTGGTTTAAAGTCATTTTCAAGTCAAATAAGTAGTCAAACATGCAATTGGTACTAAAATAGTTTGGGTTAGCCTTTTTATCAGCTTTGGTTTGAAAACTTGCCATTTTCATTTGCCTAGTTCTCCTTCAATCTTTGATGAAATTTCTTCAAATTTGTTTCTGGTTCTAGCTTATATCATAAACTTTTAGATTCTAAGAGGAAATTCTACAGTATTAGGAATTAAGCTGGTAATAAGCTTTTTGGTCAAGGTCTGAGCAAATTCCATTCTCTGAGACAAAGTGCTTACTGTTTTCTTAGTTCTCTTAATCCACTTCACAAAAGTTGTTATTTTCTTTCACAAATCTAGTTAGTAAGTGTTGAATATTAAGTTTTGAAGTTTTGAGCTTTTTGCAAAAATTTGGTCAAACTTGGTCAACATAAGCTCAAAAGAGCTTATTTCAGATTTCTCATTCATTTCTGGATGAAAATGGTTCTAGTTTGATTTCCCCTTCTTTAAATCAAGTGCTTAATCAGTTTTATCACAAAAATCAAGTTGTGACTGATTGAAATAAGCTGTAGCTTATTTTGTGCTTATCAATAAGCACTCATTTGCTTAATTTTGACTTTTAGCTTAAATCCTTGAACACACGTAGCTGAAATTGGATTTTAAGAGTTTTGCAAGTTGTTTCAGCTGATTTGGTTGAGTAATAAGCTCAAACGAGCTTAATCTTCATTGTGTCCCGTTTTTGTTTAAAAGTTTTTAAAAATTGCACTTAAGTCCCTGGAAGTTTAATCAGTTTCAATACCTAGCTAAACTTCCTAATTTTGTGGTATTTGCATAATTTAGTCCTTTACATTTGAAAGTTGTTAGAATTCAGTTTGATACTTTGTTAATTAGTTACATTTTTGGTTAGTTTGTTACTAGTTTTACATAATTGGTCCTTGTAGTTAACTGTTTTGCATTTTTAGTCCCTATAGTTGATAGAATTTACATTTTGAGCATTTTACTTTCATAGAAATTACATTTTCAGTCCTTTTAGTTTTATATTTTGCATTTTAGACTTTTACTTGAATAAAAACGTGGTAATTGCAATCTGTTTTACATATAAGTAGTTTAATATTTTTCATTTTTAAATAGTGTTGTTTGAATTAGCAATAGATTACCAAGCAAGCTTGAACAACCAAGAACAATAATAAATCTGATATTGATTGGACTTTCTATTGGTTAAGAACTGAGAAAACGAACTTGCATTATACACATATTAAATGGCGCCGCTGCCGGTTCTTTGACTACACGAGAGACTATCGATTGACGGTTTTCATTGGCTTTTGGGATCCGTTCATTTGGTGAACGTTATTTTTACGTATCATAAATCAAAAACAAATAAAAAATCAAAAATATAAAAATATATAAAAACTAAAAATTAACAAAACAATTCTTTTCCTAAAGAATTGACCAAAAAAATTAAAAAATCCAAAAAGCAATCTTTTTCCTAAGAGATTGCACCCAAAAATATATATTATTGGATTCTCTCGGTTTTTATGTACATATAGTATTTTCCTTTAAAAAACTCATAAATACAAAAATATTTTCCATATATTATTATAAGTAAATACGTATACATATAAGAACAATCAATCTACATATCTTCCATAAGTATTGCCGAGGCAATACACCGTGTTGAGGGGCGTTCCGGTCCTTGACACGCGTATCGATCAAACAAAAATAAAGCAAGAATAGATAAATACTCTCAATAAGCAACAATTCGAAGAATACGAACATTTAAGTGAATAGAAAGGCGATGTGCTATAAAATGCCATCTAAGGGTCAATAGGTACTTAAGTGCTTCGCGCCACCTAACCCCCCGTTCACTTGGGAGTATTCTAAGAAGGAAGGCTTCATTGAGGGTCTTGCACCCAAAGTAGTAATACATATATTGTTATTTTCTTGTGGATATTTAATATTGAAACTCGAAGAGGATAATCCATTTCTCTTCAAAGTCACACGAGAGCTTCTCTCTCATTCCTCGTATTGAGTTGCATGCTCACTCGCGGGCGTGCACAAATACCGATTGGTGTACAACCTCTTCCTCCGATAAGGAAGAAAAAGAGAAAGAGTAAGACCACCACCGTCCACCAAGCCGATCACGAGAATCGTGCTTTGTCACCACCACAAGAAGCCATGGCTATTGATAATCGTACTTTGTATGAACGTATGCAATCCAACATTCATGGATATGTTAGTGCCATTAAGATTCCCGACTTTCCCGCTAACACATTTGAGCTACATACATCTATGATCAATATGGTTTCTTCATCACCTTTCTTTGGAAAACAAAATGAGGATCCCCATGCTCACCTTAAGAGATTCCTTTCACTTTGCAATACCATTAAGCATAATGGGGTTCCACATGAGGTCATTAGATTGATGTTAGTGTCATTTTCCTTAGATGGGAGTGCTAAGCATTGGTTAGACACCCAACCACCCGATAGTATCACCACATGGGATGATTTTACCACTAAGTTTTTGAACAAATTCTTTCCTCCACAAAAGACTATGGCTTTGAGGAATTTGATTATGGGCTTTACACAAAAACCTAGTCAATCCTTTGGTGATGCTTGGGAAGAGTATAGTGAGTTGTTGAGGCGATGCCCTAACCATGGACTGGATGATCTAAGCCAAATCAATACCTTCTATAATGGCCTTAAACCTCACCACCAAGATTCACTAAATGCTTCCGCGGGAGGGAGTATTCTTTTTAAAACATACCATGAGGATTTGAACATTATTGAGACTAAGGCAATGGTTCAAACAAACGATCCATTTGAAGAAAGAGTTCATGTTATCCAAAACACTTCTCAAATCCCTTGTGACAACCAACTCCTCAAGTTTCAAGAAGCCATTTTTCAAAGGATGGATAGAGAAAGTGAGAGGAATTTGCAAGCACAACAAGAAATGCTTCAAACTTTTAAGAACTTGTCATTGAACAATTCCTCAAACAATGTGAATGCCATCACCATTTCTTGTGTTACTTGTGGAGGCCCCCATTCTTATGAACAATGTGACAAGGTGCAAGGGTATCAAGGGGAATGCTATGCTTACCAAGAGGAACACCGTGAACACTTCAAGCCTAACATCAATCCAAATAACTTTTCTTACAAATCCCAAAATTACCTTACTCCACCCGGCTTCCCACCCCAACCACCCACCCAAATTCCACAAAATCCTCCTCAAATTTTAGCAAGGAATCAAGGGCAAAGACAACCATACCAAGGAAATAATTACAAGGCACCCAATCAATTTCAACCTCAAGCTAATACCTTTTATCCACCACAACAAGGATTTAATCAACCACTTCCATTTATTCCCAATCAAGCATATGCTCCAATACCAAATCAAGCTTACCCTCAAAATCAAACTCAAGGATATGGGATGCAAGAGACTCAAGAGTATGTTGACAAGAAAATGCGTGAAATTGAGAAGAGAATGAATGACCAAGTGAAACGTACAATGGAGGAACAAATCAATAGGGTTTTAGTGGCGGTAACTCAAAGACCACAAGGGGCTTTACCTTCCAACACACAAACAAACCCTAGGGCCAATGTTAATGCTATTACAACAAGGAGTGGTACAACAACAAAGGATCCTTCACCTCCTAAACCTACTATTGTTCAACCCACTTGTGCTCCTACTTGTGATAAGCCTTCTACTTCTACTCCACCTCCTCAAAGTGTTCCTATTCACTCAAACACACCTTCTCAACCACCTCATACTTTTCCTTTACCTTCCACACTTCCCAATGAAGAGGCTAACAAAGACAAATCTTCTACCACAACACCTATTCCACCTACACCAAAACCCACTCTTCCATACCCTTCAAGGTTGAAAAAGGACAAGTTAAAGAACAAAGATGACATACAAGTCTCCAATTTCTTAAGGATGTTCAAGCAACTCAATATCAACATATCCTTTGCGGAAGCTCTTGCTTATATGCCAAAGTTTGCTAAGATGTTCAAGGATTTGCTCTCCAACAAAGAAAAATTGGTTGATTTGCCCAACACATCACTTAATGAAAATTGTTCCGCGGTGTTACTTAAAACCTTACCAACAAAACTTGGAGATCCGGGGCGCTTCTTGATACCTTGTAATTTTCCCGGTGTTGAAAATTGCATGGCCTTGGCGGATTTAGGGGCGAGCATCAATCTCATGCCTTTATCGGTTTGGAAACAACTATCTCTTCCCGAGCTCACTCCCACTAGGATGACTCTTGAACTAGCCAACCGAACCATAGCTCACCCCGTAGGTATAGCGGAAGATGTGTTTGTAGGTGTGGATAAGTTTACCTTTCCGGCCGACTTTGTAGTGGTCGATTATGACATGGATCCTAGAGTGCCTTTGATTGTTGGTAGACCGTTTTTGAGAACGGGTCGTACCTTGATAGATGTGGCGGAAGGAGAATTAATTATGAGAGTAGAGGATGAGAAATTGGTGTTTAAGTTAGGGAAAGTTTGTGATAGAAAAGAGGTTAAGGAGTCTAGACCTTGTGAGACTATTAACATTGTGGATGTGCTAGATGAAGTGTGTAATGAACACTTTCATGATGCTTGTAAGAATGCTAGTGATGAGATTCCACATGTTGAAACCGTGGCCTCAATTGCTCCCTCTTTAACACCTTTTGGAGAGAGTGATTTCCTCTTGGAGGAATTTGAGTCTAACTTTCTTGGTGATGATGATTCTCCCATTAATTGGGAAGAAGATATTCTTACAATCCAAAAGTTGCTCAATGAGGACCCTATTCCTTCCCCTATTCCACAAGAGATTACCATTGAGGAACCTTCCATAGTAAAACCTTCCATAGAGAGTCCACCTCCCATTGAACTTAAGGAACTTCCATCCCACTTAGAATATGCTTTCTTAGAAGGAAAAGACCAATTACCGGTGATTATTGCTAAGGAATTGAAAGAGGATGAGAAGGAGCAACTTATTGAAGTCCTTAAGAAACATAAGAAAGCCTTAGCATGGAAAATATCCGACATAAGGGGAATTGATCCACATTTTTGTACTCACAAAATCCTTATGGAGGATGATTATAAACCCGCCATTCAAAACCAAAGGAGAGTTAACCCAAAAATCCATGAGGTTATTAAGAAGGAAGTGATTAAACTCTTAGATGCGGGTATGATTTACCCCATTTCCGACTCTCCATCGGTTAGCCCGGTTCATTGTGTTCCAAAGAAGGGTGGAATCACCGTGGTGCCTAATGAGAACAATGAGCTTATTCCCACGAGACTTGTAACCGGTTGGAGAGTTTGCATTGATTATAGAAAACTCAATGAGGCAACTAGGAAAGACCATTTCCCGCTTCCCTTTATGGATCAAATGCTTGAACGCTTAGCGGGAAATGAGTACTATTGTTTTCTTGATGGCTTTTCGGGTTATTTTCAAATACCCATTGACCCTAAGGATCAAGAAAAGACCACATTCACTTGTCCATACGGTACATTTGCTTACAAGAGAATGCCTTTTGGCCTATGTAATGCACCGGGGACGTTTCAAAGGTGCATGATGGCGATTTTCCATGACATGATAGAGCAAACCATGGAGGTTTTTATGGATGACTTTTCCGTATTTGGGAACTCCTTTAGCTCTTGTCTCACCAATCTAGAGAGAATGCTTAAGCGTTGTGAGGAAACACGTTTGGTGCTTAATTGGGAGAAATGTCACTTTATGGTGAAAGAGGGGATTGTTTTAGGACACAAGATATCCAATAAGGGATTAGAAGTTGATCGAGCTAAAATTGATGTGATTGCTAAGCTTCCCCCACCCACCTCGGTTAAAGGTGTGAGGAGTTTCTTAGGTCATGCGGGCTTTTATAGGCGCTTTATACAAGATTTCTCTAAGATAGCTAGACCGATGACTCATCTCTTGGAGAAAGAGGCTCCTTTCATTTTTGACCAAGCTTGTTTAGACTCTTTTGAGACACTTAAGGAAAAATTGACAAAGGCTCCCGTTTTGGTTTCTCCAAATTGGGAATTACCTTTTGAGCTTATGTGTGACGCTAGTGATTATGCGGTGGGGGCCGTTTTAGGACAAAGAGTTAATAAGCATTTTCAACCTATACACTATGCGAGTAAAACCATGACCGGTGCACAACTTCATTACACTACCACGGAAAAAGAGTTGCTTGCTATAGTATATGCTTTTGAGAAGTTTAGACCATATCTTGTGCTTTCCAAGACCATAGTGTATACGGATCACTCCGCTCTCAAGTATCTTATGACAAAACAAGATGCTAAGCCTAGGCTTTTGAGATGGGTTTTGTTGCTTCAAGAGTTTAAGATAGAGATTCGTGATAAAAAAGGGGCCGAGAATTTAGCGGCGGATCATTTGAGTAGACTTGAGCATCCTTTTCAAGGAGATTTCCCACATCAAGAAATCAATGAATCCTTTCCACTAGAGGAGCTCATGTCTATCTCTTCCCAAGAGGATGCCACACCTTGGTTTGCGGATATTGCAAACTATCTTGTGGGCAATGTGCTTATTGAGGGTCTTACTTATCAACAAAAGAAAAAGTTTCTTAAGGAAGTCAAGTATTACTTTTGGGATGATCCATATCTTTTTAGGCAATGTGCGGACCAAATCATTAGACGGTGTGTAGATGGGCCCGAGGCATTTAAAATTTTAGAGGCATGTCATAAAGGACCTACGGGTGGACATTTTGGGCCTAACTACACCGCCAAGAAAGTCTTTGATTCGGGTTACTATTGGCCTTCCATTTACAAGGATGCTCAAGAAATGGTGAAATTTTGTGATGTTTGTCAAAGACAAGGAAAAATTACACAACGTGATGAGATGCCACAAAATTTTATCCAAGAGTGTGAGATATTTGATGTATGGGGAATAGATTTCATGGGACCTTTTCCATCCTCTAAGGGAAACAAGTATATACTTGTGGCGGTGGATTATGTGTCCAAGTGGGTGGAGGCTAAAGCTTTACCTACTAATGATGCTAGAGTGGTTGTAAAGTTCTTGAAACAATTGTTTGCTAGATTTGGTGTACCTCGGGCCATCATAAGTGATCGTGGTACGCACTTTTGTAATGATCAATTCACGAGAGTTATGAAGAAATATGGAGTGAATCATAGACTTTCTACCGCGTATCACCCTCAAACAAATGGTCAAACCGAGGTCACAAATCGTGGTTTAAAGAGGATTTTAGAGAGAACGGTGGGAGAGCATAGAGCTTCTTGGTTGGATAAGCTTGATGATGCTTTGTGGGCGTTTAGGACGGCCTTTAAGACACCAATTGGTTGTACTCCTTATAGGCTTGTCTATGGAAAAGCGTGCCACCTCCCATTTGAGTTAGAACATAAGGCATCTTGGGCTCTCAAGTGGGCTAACTTTGATTTAAACCAAGCCGGTTCACATAGGAAAGATCAAATCAATGAGATGGATGAATTGAGAGCCAATGCCTATGAGAATTCTTTGCTTTACAAGGAAAAGACTAAGAAATTGCATGATGCTAAGATCAAGAATCGTGAGTTCAAAGTTGGAGAGCCGGTTCTCCTCTTTAACTCAAGATTGAAGCTTTTTGCGGGCAAGCTTAAGTCGAGATGGCCCGGTCCATTCACTATTGCTCAAGTGTTTCCATATGGAACTCTTGAGTTGTCCCAACCCGATGGTCCAAATTTTAAAGTGAATGGTCACCGTGTTAAACATTACTTTGGGGAGGACATTTCCGTTGAAATGGTCCAAGAGGTCCCCATTTTCCCCATGAATTAATTCATTGAGGGACGAGTCGAGCTAGAGACTCATTAACTCAAGCATCGTATAACTAGGTTTAGAGTGTTGTAGGTTAGAAATAAAGGCATAGATTTGGAGATAAGTGTAGGGGAGACCTTCTTTTGTCTTCATGCTTGTTTGTAGGGTTGCTCACTCATCTCATGCTTTGGAGCTTATGGAGGAGGCCCTTGTATCCGGTTCACTTCGTTACTTTAGTGATTTTTCATTGACACCTTGTGCTTAAACATGATTTCACTAATAGTTGTCCTTTCCTTAACTTGGGTTAAGCAAAGTCTATTCATTGTCATAAGTGTAGGGGAAGTTTTTATACTTCCATGCTCTTAAACATTGAGGACAATGTTTCGCTTAAGTGTAGGGGGGTCTTCTATCGAAGTGACCTTACCTAGAACTTGTCATTGTCTTGCATGATAACATGGAAAATTGAATTTTCAACATTTTTCAAATTTTTGATCTACTTTGGCCAACAAAAATATGCATTCATGATTTTTTGCATCAATCATTTTTCATTTTGCATAGCACATTTGCATTGTATATATTTCTTCTTTTATTTTTCATCAAAAATATATAAAAAGAGAAAAAATAAAATAAAACATGGTTTTAACAAATTTAGACTTCTTTGACATATTAGGCCCGCCATGGATATTTTGACTCAACCCGAGTTTGCTTATTTTAACACTCTCTAGCTAGTATCCTTAACCATGTAGTCCTTCATTGGTCTATTAGGCTAAGCTTCCACCAATTTCATTCTTTGAAATTTTAAATTTGTGGAGAATGGGAAATGATAGAGTTGAAGCAAGTGTAAAAGGGCTAGATAGACTTCATGGCAATTACTTGTGGCTAAACCCTTCTCTTCTTTGCCTCTAATTTCTTCGCTTGTATATAATTGTTAATAAATAATCAAGTACGGTTTTAATTGGTTTGTAATCTCTTATGCATTTTTGGCTAATCATTTATGGTTGATATGAGTACGTCTTAAGATTCTAAGTTAGCACGTTTTATGTGTACTAGACTTGTGTCATGCTCCATATTTAGCGGGTGTTTTTCTTTTTCTTCTTTGCAAATTTCTTGGTGAGGAATAAAGAAAAATAAGAGCGGCTTATGAAAAAAAAATGAGTGGCTAGTAAAAAAAAGAAAAAGAAAATAAAATAAAATAATGCAAGACTCCCAAGAGGGGCAGTGTGGTGTTAATTATAGTGACTATTGAGTTCCAATATTACCTTGACGGGTTGCGGGGATTCAATAGATTGCTCCAATCCAATATTACCTTGACGAGTTGCGGGGTTGAAGATCCAAAATCTCAAAAAGATGCGGATGTAAATTATTGCGTGAGTTTTATTTTTCTTTCCTTAGCGAGTGTGTAGTTACTTATGAAAGCATGACATGAGGATTTTACACATAAGGCGAATGACTTATTACTCTTAATACGGACTTATATTAATTGTGAGCGGTTTTTCAAGTAATGGATGAGAAGATTACTTAGGATTAAAACCGTGCTTCCTTATTTTTGGATTTTACACTTCTTATATTTCACACTTGAATAATGACAAATTTGCCCACAAGCAATTTGCTCAATTAATAACCGGTTCCACATTTAATTGTCATGAATAAGTTGATGCACTTTTTACTTGTGAATGCAATGATCCCATTTATAAGCTTGGTATGGGGAAAGTGAAACTTGAGGGTGATAAATGTTCATGGTATCCAAGCCCTAATCCAAGTCATTGAGTTCTTTATGAGTTATTTCCATCAAAACCATTTCAAGAAAAAATCAAAAAGATATAGATACAATTGTATTTTGATTCATTGCATTATAAAAAGTCAAAATCATGCATCATCTAGTTTAGAGTAGTGTAGATGCATCTCATATGGCCAAGGTGGATTAACTATGAGGGAAATGTAAATTTTTAAACCTTGAAATATAATATTGCATGAGGACATGGCAATGCTCAAGTGTAGGGGAATTTGATATGAGCTTAAACTCATATCCTTTTATCAACAAATAACCCTAAAACATGAAGCAAAATACCAAATTATTTGGCAAAAACAGTATTATGTGGTATGTTTGTGTTTGTGTACACTTTTGTAGGTAAGAAGATACATTTTCAAGCAAACAAGGAAAAACCAAGCTTAAATGGATGAAAAAGACAAAAGAGGATCAAAAGTGACAAGACTTTGAAGTTCAAGGACCTATCTTGACAAGTTATGAAAGTTGAAGGACTAAAAGTGAAATATTGTAAAAGTCAAGATTCAAGTCAAACCTGGTCAACTATCAAGTCAACTCAGTCAAAGGACCATTTTGTACAAGTTATGGAAGTTAAAGGACCAAAAATGTCAAAGAAATGAAGATCCTAGCTTAAAATAGCAATCTGCCAAGTCAAGGGGTTTGTTTTGCCAAGTTTGGAAAGAAATTAAAGCTTAATCCATGTGAAAAGAAAAGCAACCAATCAGAAGCCAGCATTTGAGATACATGGATTGCCACTTCAGCGCATTAAATATCCACTAACTGCCGCCACATTTAATATCATATCTCAACAGTGTAATCTGTGTGACATGTTCTCAACGAATAAAAAGATGACACGTGTCATCTTCTTCACAAAGAAAATTTCCAGAATCGGGAATGAGATTGAAGCCGTTTCATGAGAAGATCAAAACACCAAACTTGCTCAATTTGGGAAGACGAATTCAACGGTGCATATTAATTAGCAAATCATCCATTAAATCAAGAATCCCCAATTCAGTGTTCATACCTGAAAATGCAATTGAGCAGATTATTCCACGTGGCAAGCTGGGATTGGCACTGACACGTCACCAACCCCAACTAATTCTCCTCTCATGCCTATAAATAGAGAGATTGTACTTCATTTCTGGGAGTAGCTTAAAATTGTAAAAACACATAGTTCAATTTTCCTTTTCCTTTTTCCCTCACTTTTCCCCTAACTACTCAAGAGTCTGACAAACTCTTGAGTTAGTTAGTTAGTTGGTAGCTTGTAACCACTTTTGTAACAGAATTCATTCAATAAATTTCAAATTCAATTTTCCCGCCAATTCTGTTCTTCAAGTTACTGCTCATTACCTGCTATTGTGTGATCTTATTGTTGCTGTTGAGTGTTTGTTATGATCAACCATTGATCATAGCTTACATTGGTGAAGTTTTGTAGCTGTTTGATCAGAATTCAGTCCATACCATTGTTCATTTGAAGATTTGTAGCAGAATGATGATTATAGATGATTGTAGCTGATTTGATGGTTGATACTTGTTGATTACTAGTGATAGGTGGTGGTTATCACTAGGGCAAGAGAGCTCAGCGCTCCTCTTCTTCCCAAAGGATTTCTACATTAGGTTCTAAAGTGCTTATTTTTGTTCCTCTAAACAGTCTTTGCATGATATTTTTCCTAGTTAAATTGATGGCTGCATGATAAACTTGATAATAGTTGTTGTTTGATTGTACTTTGAGTGTTTTGTAGCTTAATCTTGCATACTTGTGTTCTGAGTTGTAGTTTCTGCATAATTTCAGTCACTTTTTAGCTTAATAGCTTAATTGAGTTCTAGCCTTGGTTATAGTTTGTTTACAGCTTTTATACATTTCATTTAGTCCATTAAAACTAGTTTGCTATAGCCTTTTAATCAGTTCAATCCAGTGCTTTAAAAGTCTGTGTTAAAGTTTGATCATAGCAGTTTAAGGAGTGTTTGGGAGTAGCTTAAAAGTAGATTTCAAAGTGTTGAGAATTGGTGTTTCAGAGTTCATTTCTAGTCTTTAGTTGATAACAATTGGTTTAAAGTCATTTTCAAGTCAAATAAGTAGTCAAACATGCAATTGGTACTAAAATAGTTTGGGTTAGCCTTTTTATCAGCTTTGGTTTGAAAACTTGCCATTTTCATTTGCCTAGTTCTCCTTCAATCTTTGATGAAATTTCTTCAAATTTGTTTCTGGTTCTAGCTTATATCATAAACTTTTAGATTCTAAGAGGAAATTCTACAGTATTAGGAATTAAGCTGGTAATAAGCTTTTTGGTCAAGGTCTGAGCAAATTCCATTCTCTGAGACAAAGTGCTTACTTTTTTCTTAGTTCTCTTAATCCACTTCACAAAAGTTGTTATTTTCTTTCACAAATCTAGTTAGTAAGTGTTGAATATTAAGTTTTGAAGTTTTGAGCTTTTTGCAAAAATTTGGTCAAACTTGGTCAACATAAGCTCAAAAGAGCTTATTTCAGATTTCTCATTCATTTCTGGATGAAAATGGTTCTAGTTTGATTTCCCCTTCTTTAAATCAAGTGCTTAATCAGTTTTATCACAAAAATCAAGTTGTGACTGATTGAAATAAGCTGTAGCTTATTTTGTGCTTATCAATAAGCACTCATTTGCTTAATTTTGACTTTTAGCTTAAATCCTTGAACACACGTAGCTGAAATTGGATTTTAAGAGTTTTGCAAGTTGTTTCAGCTGATTTGGTTGAGTAATAAGCTCAAACGAGCTTAATCTTCATTGTGTCCCGTTTTTGTTTAAAAGTTTTTAAAAATTGCACTTAAGTCCCTGGAAGTTTAATCAGTTTCAATACCTAGCTAAACTTCCTAATTTTGTGGTATTTGCATAATTTAGTCCTTTACATTTGAAAGTTGTTAGAATTCAGTTTGCTACTTTGTTAATTAGTTACATTTTTGGTTAGTTTGTTACTAGTTTTACATAATTGGTCCTTGTAGTTAACTGTTTTGCATTTTTAGTCCCTATAGTTGATAGAATTTACATTTTGAGCATTTTACTTTCATAGAAATTACATTTTCAGTCCTTTTAGTTTTATATTTTGCATTTTAGACTTTTACTTGAATAAAAACGTGGTAATTGCAATCTGTTTTACATATAAGTAGTTTAATATTTTTCATTTTTAAATAGTGTTGTTTGAATTAGCAATAGATTACCAAGAAAGCTTGAACAACCAAGAACAATAATAAATCTGATATTGATTGGACTTTCTATTGGTTAAGAACTGAGAAAACGAACTTGCATTATACACATATTAAATTACATCAAGTATCTCACATTCTTATATGAAATTTTGTGGCATCTCATCTCGTTGATTAATTTTTCCTTGTCTTTGACAAACATCACAATATTTACCATTTCTTGGGCATCTTTGTAAATGGAAGACCAATAGTAACACGAATCAAAGAATTTTTTAGCCGTGTAGTTAGGCCCAAAATGGCCCCCCGTAGGTCCCTTATGGCTAGCTTATAAGATCGTAAATGCTTCGGGCCCATCTACACAACGTCTTATGATTTGGTCTGTACATTGCCTAAAGAGGTAAGGGTCATCCCAAAAGTAATATTTTGCTTCATTGAGAAACTTTTTCTTTCGTTGGGAAGTAAGACCCTCAATTAGCACATCCTTCACAAGATAATTTGCAATATCCGCAAACCAATGGGTGGCATCCTCTTGTGAAGAGATAGACATGAGTTCCTCAAGTGAAAAGGATTCATTGATTTCCTTATGAGGTAATTCACCTTGAAAAGGATGCTCAAGTCTACTCAAATGATCCGCAGCTAAATTCTCGGCTCCTTTCTTATCACAAATTTCTATGGAAAACTCTTGGAGCAACAAAACCCATCTCAATAGTCTAGGCTTAGCATCTTGCTTTATCATAAGGAATTTGAGAGCGGAATGATCCGTATACACTATGGTCTTCGAAAGCACAAGATAGGGTCTAAATTTCTCAAAAGCATATACAATAGCTAACAATTCTTTTTCCGTAGTGGTGTAATGTAATTGAGCACCTGTCATTGTCTTAATCGCATAGTGTATAGGTTAAAAATGCTTATTAACTCTTTGCCCCAAAACGGCTCCCACGGCATAATCACTAGCATCATACATGAGTTCAAAAGGCAAATCCTAATTTGGTAATACCAAAACGGGAGCCTTAGTCAATTTTTCTTTAAGGATCTCAAAAGACTCTAAACACTCTTGTGTGAATATGAAAGGATCCTCTTTTTCTAAGAGATGGGTCATGGGTATAGCTAGTTTATAAATGTCTTGGATAAAACGTCTATAGAAACCCGCATGTCCCAAAAAGCTCCTAACTCCCTTCACCGTGGTAGGTGGGGGAAGTTTGGCAATAACATCTATCTTAGCACGATCCACTTCTAAACCTTTGTTAGATATCTTATGCCCAAAAACTATCCCTTCTTTGACCATGAAATGACACTTCTCCCAATTTAGAACAAGACGTGTTTCTTCACACCTTTTTAGTATACGTTCTAAATAGAAGAGACAAGAAGTGAATGAATCCCCAAGACCGAAAAATCATCCATAAACACTTCCATTGTGTGCTCTATCATGTCATGAGAGATTTCCATCATACACCATTGAAATGTACCTGGGGCATTGCACAAGCCAAAAGGCATTCTCTTATAAGCAAATGTGCCATAGGGACAAGTTAATGTGGTCTTTTCTTGATCTTTTGGATCAATGGGTATTTGGAAATAACCCAAAAATCCATCTAGAAAGCAATAATATTCATTTCCCACTAAGCGTTCAAGCATTTGGTCCATGAAAGGTAATGGGAAATGGTCTTTTCTAGTGGCATCATTAAGCTTCCTATAATCAATACAAACTCTCTAACCCGTGACAAGTCTAGTGGGAATCAACTCATTGTTTTCATTAGGCACAACGATGATTCCACCCTTTTTAGGCACACAATGCACCAGGCTAACCCATGGTGAGTCAGAAACTGGGTAAATCATACCCGCATCAAGGAGTTTGATAACTTCCTTTTTGATGACTTCATGGATTTTTGGGTTAACCCTTCTTTAGTTTTGGATGGCGGGTGTGTAATCATCCTTCATAAGGATTTTGTGAGTACAAAAATTAGGATCAATCCCCCTTATGTCGGATATTTTCCAAGCTATAGCCTTTTTGTGCTTCTTAAAAACGTATATAAGCTTTTCCTTCTCATCATCTTTCAAGTCTTTGGCTATGATAACGGGTAATTTGTCCTCTCCATCTAAGAAAGCATACTTAAGGTGTGATGGAAGATCCTTAAGCTCTAGGGAAGGTGGACTCTCAATAGAAGTTTGAACTTATGTGGGATCATCATGAGTAACCTCTTGTGGGTAGGTGAAGGAATATGATCCTCATTGAGTAACTTTTGGATAGTAATAATATCTTCTTCTCAATTGATGGGATAATCTTCATTTCCAAGAAAGTTAGACTCAAATTCCTCTAAGAGGAAATCACTCTCTCCAAATGGTGTTAGAGAGGGAGCAATTGAGGCTACGGTCTCAACATGTGGAATATCCACATTATCACTTTTGCAAGCTTCATGAAAGTGTTCATTACAAACCTCATCAAGAACATCCACAATGTTAACGGTTTCACAACTTTGAGATTTCTTAGTTACTTTCGCCAACTTAAACACTACTTTCTCATCCTCTACCTTCATAATTAGTTCACCTTCCGCCACATCAATAAGAGTGCGACCATCCTTTAGAAAGGCCTTCCTACAATGAGAGGAACTCTAGGGTCCATGTCATAGTCAACAACTACAAAATCCGCGGGGGAATGTGAATTTATCAACTCCTACAAAAACATCTTCCGCAATCCCCACCGGATAAGCTATTGAACGGTTTGCTAACTCAAGTGTCATCCTAGTAGGTGTGAGCACGGGAAGAGAGAGTTGTTTCCAAACCGACAAAGGCATCAAATTAATGCTTGCTCCAAGGTCCACAAGTACCATGCAATTATCAACCCCCGGGAAATTTTTACAAGGAATCAAGAACCGGCCCGAATCACAAAGTTTAGTTGGTAAAGTCTTCAACAACACATCAGAACAATTTTAGTTCAATGAAGTGTTAGGCATATCAATCAACTTTTCTTTGTTGGAGAGAAGGTCCTTAAACATTTTGGAAAATTTGGGCATGTAAGCTAAAGCCTCCGTAAAAGATATGTTAATATTCAATTGTTTAAACATCCTAAAAAAGTTGGACACTTGAATGTCATCCTTCTTCTTAAGTTTCTCTTTTCTCAATCTAGAAGGATATGGAAGATTTGGTTTTGGTGAAGGTTGAGTGGTAGTTGTTGAAGGACTTTCTTTGTTGGTTTCTTCAATGATAGGTGTAGAAGGTGTAGGATTGGAGGGTGTAGGCTTTGAAGGTGTAGGCTTTTCACAAGAAGGAACCATGGTAAGAGTCACCAAAGGAGGTGTAGGAGGAATTGAAGAGTCAATGGTTGTTTTCCTACTCCTTGTAGTGATTGCATTTACATTTACCTTTGGATTGGTTTGAGTGTTAGAGGGTAAAGCACCTTATGGTCTTTGGGTTTGCAAGATTTGTGTTTGTAAGAGAGCAAATTTCTTGTTATTTTCTTCTTGAATTTGATTCATCTTTTGAAGCACAAGCTCAATTCAAGGGTCAAGAGTATTTCTTTGATTATATCCTTGGTTGTGGAAAGGTGGAGGTGGTTGGTGAAACCCTTGGTTATTTCCATGAAAGTTGTTCCCTTGGTTTTGAAAGTTATTAGGACCTTTATTGTTGTTGTTACCTTGATAATATCCCTTTGGTCCTTGATTTTTATTGAGCATTTGTGGAGTGTTTGGTTGGTTTTGGGTGGATTCTTGGGGAGGGAAACCGGTTGGAGCAAGGTAATTTTTGGACTTGTAAGAGAGATGATTAGGGTTGATATTGGGTTTAAAGTGCTCTCTTCCCTCATCATGATAAGCATAGCATTCTCCTTGAAAGTTTTGAACTTTATCACATTACAAGTAGGAGTGAGGGGCTCCACATGTCTCACAAGATAAGGTGATGGCATTGACATTGTTGGTAGAAGAATTGTTCAAGGAAATCTTCATAAATGCTTGAAACATCTCTTGATTCATCTTCTGAGTCTTGTTAAGTTCTTGAAGTTTTTAATTATGGTGCTTGAGTAGTTGATTATCAATAGATGTATGAGCACTCTCTTGAACCACATGTACCACCTCATCTCTCTCCCTATTAGTTTGAACCATGGATTTTGTTTTAATGATACCCCATGCATCTTGTGTGGACTTGGAAAGAATGTTCCCACCGGCGGCCGAGTTAAGGGAATCTTGATGGTGAGGTCTCAAACCATTGTAGAAGGTGTTAATTTGGTGAACTTAATCAAAACCGTGGTTTGGACACTTTCTTAACAACTTTAAACTCTTCCTAAGATTCACTAAAGGTTTGGTCTCTATTTTGTTGAAAACCTATGATTTGGTTTCTCAAGGCGGTGGTTCGTGAAGGGGGAAAGAACTTATTCACAAATTTCTTCTTCAAATCATCCCAAGTGAAAATGCTACTAGAAGGTTGCTTATCTAGCCAATTCCTAGCATTACCCTCTAAAGAGAAAGGGAATAAGATCATCTTAAACGCATCGGGTGGTACCCCATTATACTTAATGGTATTACAAAGTGACATGAATCTCTTGATATGGCCATGAGGGTCATCCATAGGTCTCCCTAGGAAGGGGATAGACGAAACCATAGTAATCATGCATGTCTTAAGCTTAAAATTGTTAGCGACTATCTCGGGAATGACTATGACATCCGCATTCCCATCCACATTGGATTGGAGAATCTTAATCAATGGTCTATTGTCCATGGCTTCTTGTAAGTTGTCGAAAGCACGATGCTCGTGATCGGCTTGATGGATGATTTTGTTCTTGTTTCTCTTCATTTTGGGAGGAAGTGGTGCACCAATAGGTATATGTGCACGCCCTCGAGTGCGCATGCAACTCAACTCGAGGAATGAGATAGGAGCTCTCGGTCTACTTTGGAAAATAATAGATTATCTCTTCCGAGGTTCAATAGTGAAAACCACAAGAAAGTATAATATATATGTAGTACTAATTGGGCGGCAAAACCCCCAACAAGCCTTCCTTCTTAGAATACTTACTAGTGAACGGGGGGAATGAGGTGGCGCTAAGCTCTTAAGTACCTGTTTCCCTTAGGCTTGCATTTTATAGCAAAGTCGCCTTTCTATTCACTTAATAGTTCGTATTCCTCGAATTCTTGCTTATTGAAAGTGTTTATCTATTTTTGCCTGTATTCTTGTTTGATTTATACACGTAAATGGGACCGGAACACCCCCAAGTACGGTGTATTGCCAAGGCAATACTTATGGAAGTAGGTAAGTTGGTTGTTCGTATATACGTATATGTATTTACATATAATAATATATCAAAAATATTTTTGTATTTATTTGTTTTTATGAAAATATAGTATATACGTAAAAACGAGTGAAACCAATATATACAATATATTTTTGGTGTAATCTTTTAGGAAAAAGACTACTTTTTGATTTTTTAACTTTTTTTGGTTCAATTCTTAGGAAAGAATTGATTTTTGTGATATTTTTATATTTTTATCTTTTTGATTTTTTATTTATATTTTTATTTATGATACGTAAACTGAACGTCCACAAGTGAACGGATCCCAAAATCCAATATGCAACCGTCAATCAATCGTCAATCTCCACCTAAAGAACCGGCAGCGACGTCATTTAATATGTGACTTTTTAGTTCGTTTATTTCTCGGTATCCTCACGAATTGATTAATCAAAAGAAATCAAGTTAACTAACTGTTTTCATTGTTTGATTAATAAGATTGTGGTAATCTAGGTGTAATTGTCACAAATCACGTAAAAAGGTAAAAGTAGTATCACTACGTATCCATACTAATCTAGAAACATAGTGCACATACAACATTTAAAGCCAATTGTACAAGTAAGTGATACACAATATGTAAAATTACTCAAAATGTAAAGTTTATAAAAGTCTAGGGACTGGAAATGTAAATTCAGAAAGTTAAAGTACTAAAAATGAAAATATAACCAACTATTAACCAATTTGTAACAAACTACCAAACTTCCAAACTGAAATTGTAACAAAATAACAAAACTAGGGACTTACTTGCAAAACCCAAAAAGTATTAACCATTTTTTAACAAATTAAACAAACTCCTAATCACCAGGGACTAACTTGCAATTACTAAAAGTGTTTAATGAAAAACGCGCTTATAGGAATCAATAAGCTATATCTAGAGTTTTAAGCCACCAAATAAGCCGAGATAAGTTTCAAAAGTTTGCAAATTCAAAATCACCTAGCCAGTCTTAAGGAGATAAGCTAAAATGCTCTATAAGTCCAATAAGCAATTTTGGAATAAGCCACTTTTAAGGAACTGGCTTATTGGGATAACACTAGGACTGTACTTCTCAAAATATGATCTAAAAGCCAAATGAGGAACACCTATCCAAGAAAATTCCAAAAATCAACACGAAATAAGCTAGAAAATCATATAAGCTAATTTGAGCTTATTTTGACCAAACGTTGACCAAGTTTGACCAAGGTCCAATCTTGTTTTCTAAGCTTATTGAACTGTTTTGTGAAAGAAAATAAGCACTTTTATAAAGAGAATAAGTTGGAATTGAAAATCTGTTAACACTATTATCATAGATACTTCACTTGTTTCAGTTCTTATTCTAAGGCTTATTCCTCACTCAAATTTGAGAACTGTATGCTCTAGCTTATATCTCTAGAAAGCTGGGATGTTAAGCTATACTCAGAACCAAAAATCACAACATGAATCTCAGTAATGAAGATTTGAGGGCTGTTTGAATAAGGCATGTTTTAAACTTCAAATCTGACCCAATGTTCTAAAAGGCCTTTTGCCTGTTTGACTTGGAGTTTGACTCTAAAAACTTGCACATTCACTTGTGACTAGTTAGTGAGTAGGAACCAACACTTAACAACAACTTTCAATGACTGAATCAAAGTCTTGCTTATTAACCCAAACACCACTTACTGATATGACCAAGAATTAGGCTAATGAAACAGATTAAAGCTAACAGTTTAAGATCAGAAACTACCAAAATATATCAACAAGTTCATAAGAAGCAAATAGCAGGCCAAATCAGCAAAGTTTACACTAAGGCTAAGAAAATAGAATGTAGTCAACAATTGAGAGGAATTTAAAATAGAACTTTGCAGTTTTTAGCTAATAGGCCACCATTGTTGGAGAAGAGAGTACTGGACTCTCTTTTTCACTAATCAATGCCTTATCAACACACAACAACCACCAAATCTTCACCAATCTCCATCATCAATCATATATGATCTGCTACAGGTCTGATCAATGGATAATGGCTAGAAACTAATATCAAACTTGGCTGCAACAATTCTGAGCATACTAACAGCTTCCAAAACACTAACTTGATTCAATTATTCATGGTAGAATAACAGAATCAACAAGCTTGAGGTATGTATGATATGAATTCAGTAAGTAAGAAGATTGGAGAATTCTATGAAATTTATTTGTTATTAATGGGGGAAAAGTTGTTACAAGTAACTAACTAACTGACTTAGGGTGGTTGTCAATCGCCCTCAGTAGTTTTAACTAAGAAAAGTGAGAGAGAAATCTGAGTTACACTAAGTGTGTGTGAAATTCACACTTAGCTACAATATAAGAAATGAACTATCTAGGGGTATTTATAGGCTTGAGATGTGATGCAGTTGAGTAGTCTGACGTGTCTTGCCCAATAAGAAGATTCCAGGTGTCATAATTCTGGAAATTAGTTCATCATGTGGTCTACCCAAATCTGGGGATTTTTATTCCCTCAATGATTTGTTAATTGGATACTTGGGTTGTGTTCGTCTCTTCAATCTGAGTACTTTTCATGTTAAACATTTTTCTTAAAAGTGTCTAAATCGTGCTCTTTGATCTGGGAATGAGAGGTGCCACGTGTCTTGCTATGACTAGTCCAATAATTTGACGTGGATTGTTATTTGTTTGAACAGTAAGGATAAATGAAGTGGAGGCTGCTAATTGGAGGACAAGGCTTAGTGGTATTTACTGTTAAGATCTTGGTGGCTCACTTCTCTCCTCATTAATATACTTGAGCTGGCAATCCATGTCTCTCAAATACTGGCTCCTGATTGGTTGTTTGGGCTTCACACGGATTAAACTCTTCAAGACTTTCCAAACTTGGCAGTTTTAGTCCTTTTGATTAACAGCTTTGTAACTTGAGTTATATACTTCAAAAACTTGTCATTCTTGGCCCTTTGACTTTGTACTTGACCAGATTTGACCCTTTGACTTGTTGACTTTGTGTTTGACTAGATTTGACTTTGTTCTTGACTTTTCCACATTTACACTTTAAGTCCCTTGAGTTTGCAGCTTGTCAAGAAAGGTCCTTTGTCTTTTTTTGACTTATCATCTTGAGTCCTTCTCTTCTTTTCTTCAATATAAATGCCTTGGAATTCGTGTTTGCATCAAATTTGTATATTTTTACCTACACAAGCACAAACAACAAAGAATACCCCATAATACTGCTTTTACACATAAAATCTCGTATTTTACTTTGTGTTTTAGGGTTAAATACGATATAATTGATATGAGATTTCACTCATATCATGTACCCTTTCTTTTGGTCTAAATGATCAATGCTTAGTCTTGCTTCTTATTGTGATAGTGTTGTGTATAGAGTTCAGGCAATTTTGAACTCCCAACTTTAACTTTCATTAACAAAAAAAGATTACAAGAGCTGATAAGGATTTAAGGGGTGTTTGGGTTTGGGTCATAATTATTCACTACTTGCATATAGGTGTTAGGCTTAGTTGCTTTAGTTCATCTTGGATTATTCAAGCTTATTTCATATCAGTTTAGAAGCATTACTTTAAGGTCCATACACTTATAGCTAAAAAAATTCATCTACTAGTTCATACTTGGCAAAAATTGACCAAGCATTTTGCACAAACACCAACAAGGATTTAAGGGGTCAAACCTAGGTTTTAGGAACTCAAATTTGGTATACTCTGAGATTAGGTGTTAAATTAATTATGTTTGAGGTTTGCTTTAATTTTAGAGTTGAATTGTAGCTTATAATTAAGCCTAAACTTCATTATTGTTACTGCTATACCATAGGCTTATACTAGTTGTTAGCAAATTGCTTATAGTCTAGCTTATTATGTCGAAAAAAATAAATTAAGTCTGTGTGAAGCAAAAAGGAGACAAGGATTCGACCTTGTGACCTCTTCACACCACACACCTTAACACACACTCACTTGAACCAGTTGTCTCTTGAGACTTTTTCATTTCTTCTTTACCTTCTTTTTCTTTTATTAAATGTTTTTATCAATTATGCCCAAACTTATAATTAAGCAAACTGTAAATTAAGTTGGTTCTTATACTAGCTATAAGCAAACTGCTTATAGTCAAGCTTATTCTGTAAAAAAAGTAAGCTAAGTCTGTGTGAAGCAAAAAGAAGATCACGATTTGACTTGTGATCTCCTCACACCACACACCTTAAGACACACTCACTTGAACTAGTTGCCTCTTGTGACTTTTCATTTATTCTTTTCCTTTTTTTTCTTTTATTAACTTTTTATTAATAAGTTGTGAAACTGCTTATGGCTTATTGTGCTTAATGTAAACCCTTAAGTGGGTATCCAAGCTTTTGGTTGCTAACCAATGATCCAAACAGCCTTTAAGTAGCAACAACACAATCAAAATATATGAGCATTACTATGGTAAATTCGAAGATTTTCATACCAAACATAACACTGATTCCATGTGACCAAGAAAACAACAAGCAACAACCACAACCTAGAACAAGTAAACAACCCCAAACACATGATACTCAACTTACATTACCACTTACGCCACTATAATTTGCAAGGAATGTGTCTTTCCTGAAAACCTTAACTATGATTTTTAGTAATATTAAGATAATAGATGGATGGTTTAGGAGTGAACACCAACACATTACAAAGAATCAAAGCAGCTCCTACAGTAATATCTTATTTAAGATCCTCTACGGCAAGGACTTTATGGTGAATTACACCAGAAAGAGACCCTGAAAGGTCATTAAGTGTAACTGTTAGATCACTCAAAGCATTCAGACTACAAGACTTGATAATCACAATCACTTGCTCAAGTTTCCCATTCTTAAGAAACTTATTTACATTTCCTAAACACCCACTCATAATACCCTCATTAAAATTCACAAACTCAACCGTGCTAACCCACGGGCCACGACTAAAATCTTTATCCTTGCCAACATCTTCAATAACTTTCCTAATATACTCTTGTGTAAACATCATGACCTCCTGGGCACAATACCGGGTATCTGCTAATTTACGGATTTTGGCTGCTTGAAGAATACCAGCGAGGCCTGTTATTATCTTAACTCTTTTTGCATCCGCATTATCAATAATGTGTTTTGCAATGAAACAATGGTTTGAGTGGTGGTGGTTGTCTTGATCGGTATTTCATCACAATTATCAACATTGTGGTTATCAACAACTATGGTTTCGGTTGTGGTGGTCCTAATCGGATTTTCAGCACAATAATCAATATTGGGGTTATCAATAATTGGGTTTTCTGATGCAACTATGAGTTTGGTTGTCGTGGTGGTGCTGGAAACATTATGTTGGTTTTTGCAGGGACGGATGAAGGACGTTAGTCGGAGATCAGAATCGTCTATATCAAGCGATAATACCCAATCATGATCATCATTTTGTTGGGAATTCATTTTGATAATGGCCGAAACGAAGTGTCAAAAGACCATATATCATGTTGTGGCTTGAATGGCGGGAAAATCTTTTCGAGGACGTTTTTTGCATGAAACGAAAGGTGAGAATTGACGAATATATACACACATGCCAGGAAAGTGTGGGAGGTAATGGAGGAAAACGGTAAAAAGTAAAAGAAAGTTAACTCGGTGGCAAAATTGCATGATATTTTCAAATATAGTAGCAAAATTGATTATAATTTGCTCTCGGTGGCAAAATTGCCATTTTCGCAAAGTACAAAGACAACCTAATACTTTTTTCTAATGGTAAAAGTGAGTATATCACTCGATATTGGAGTATTGGATAATATATGGAGTAACATCTTTTATGACCGACACAAACAAATACTTAACTTGAAATTCGCCTTCTTATATGGCGAGTAATGCTAGGATTACATAATGTTTACAAAAGCTTTCTCTAATATGACTTGGGATGCTAAATTGGATTCATATTCACATTTTATCATATTTTCTGTAAAGATTAACATTTTTCTTCTTTGATAACCTCGCCATTGCATCACATTTGTTGGAGTATTAGTAGTAAACTTAAATATAGTTTAGGGAATTAAGTGTATTTTGTAATATAGATTAGGAATAGACTAGTATTAGGAAGTTTTTGGGTTAACATCCTTAAGTTGGTTTATAGGAAGTTTCCTATTTAACTTAAGACGGTGCCGACCCCCTCATCTCTATAAATAGGGATGAGGGGGATCCTAATTCATTGTATTATTCTTTCTCAATGTATTCTTTATTAGGGTTATTAATAAAGAGGTATTTGAGGATATACCGTGTGCATATATTTGTCGGTTCTTTGTAGTCTCTCGTGTTCGCTACTTGTGCTCGATACAACTCGCGATCTAGCGGTTCCGCGTTATCGGACTTCGGGTTTATTATCGGTATCGTACAACAAGTGGTATCAGAGCTTACGGTTATTGTGGTCATCGAATTCGAGTGCTAGGTCGAGGTTACGAGGTCGTAAATCTCGAGGATCGATTTTAGTTTTGAAATCGCATGTTGAAGTAGCGATCGTTTTGGTTTCTGTCATCGGTGACTTGAAAAAAAAGGTTTCAATCGTTTTTTTTGTTGCAATCGACGAACGAGAGGTAAAAGAAAAGTGAAACCCCACGTGTGTAAGGAATAAATAATGTAAACATATTAACATGGCATGATGATGTTGTCTTTGTTAAACAAAGTGATAGAATATAGTATTATATTCTATGTATCATTATTGACGTTGAGAGATATTGTAGAATATCGTATTTGTTTTGTTCTTTGTTGCGAAGGGTTTTAAAGATTCGACTTTTTAAATTAGACGACTTTGGGGTATCGAATTTAGGTTTACTAAAGTCGATTAAATACGAAGGGTTTCGTTGTTGCGGTTTGTTCTTGCGGTACAAGTTTCGACCGCGGTTCGCTTGGTTTCAAGTTGGCGATCAGGGTGCTTGTTCGTGATCGAGGGTTTAGAGGTTTTCTAATAAATTCGATTACAAGAAGGATATTTTCTTGTGGTTCAAGTTTGATCGTGGTTTGCTTGGGTTTTCAAGTTAACGATCGGGTTGACTTGTTCATGATCGAGGGTTTAGAGTATCTAATAAATTTGATTTGCAAGAAGGGTATTTTCTTGTGGTTCAACTGTAGTCGTGGGTTTGCTTGGGTTTCAAGTTAGCGATCGGGTTGCTTGTTCATGATCGAGGGTTTAGGGTATCTAATAAATTAGATTTGCAAGAAGGGTATTTTCTTGTGGTTCAAGTTTGATCGTGGTTTGCTTGGGTTTTCAAGTTAGCGCTCGGGTTGCTTGTTCTGATCGAGGGTTTAGGGTTATCCTAGTTAATTCGATTTGCAAGAAAGGGTTTTATCAACAACGGGGATATTGCACACGGCTTGTGAGGCTTGTCGGTAAAGTTGGTTAAGAAACAACTTGACAAGGTTTGTAGCAAGGTTAAAGAAGATTCAAGACTTGTCGAGGTTGCAAGATCTCTTAGGTTATTAGAGATCGGTTTTGCAAAATTAAAAGTACGACAATGGTTACTTCAAAAGGAGTCGGGTACTTTCTTGATTCAAGGGTTGTTGATTTGTTGGATAGGTTAATTTTCAAGGCTCAATCGATATTTGAGTAAGAAAGGGTGTTCTTTTGAAGGGTTACTTGGTTTGATCAATTTCTAAGAAGGTTTCTCTTAGGGTTATATCGATAAAGCAAGGGTTTTTCTTTATAAACGGGGACTTTGTATTCGTGATTGTGAGGTTTAATATATCACAAGGTTTAACGAATTATCGAAGGGACTTTGTCGGTTTGTGATTGTGAGGTTATTCACAAGGTTTAGCAAACAACAAAGGGAAAAAGAAAAAATGGCTAGTTCTATAACTAGGTTTAACATCGAGAAATTCGATGGATTTCATGTACATGAGCATGGAGGTTCAAAACAAGTTGGGTTCAAACAACTTGGTCCTGGTGTTAACACAGGAGTCCATGGAGTACATGTTTATAAACGTGTTTGGTTTGAGGTGGAACTGCAGGGAGCTCAGGGGGATCGTGAAGCTGAGGTTTTTCAGGATAGTAACGATCATGTTGCAGTGGCTCAAATACGGTTTGAGGTGGAACTGCATGGAGCTCAAGAGGGTCGTGAAGCTGAGGTTTTTCAGGTTAGTAACGATTATGCTGCAGTGGCTCAAAGACGGTTAGAGGACAAACAACCTGAAGAAAAGACAAACACGGGCTGCTTGGTAAATGAGCAGGAAGAGGTACACCTTGGTATAAAGGTGGGGGCAAACATTACGGTAACTGGAGTACCTGGTCAAGAGGGTGCGAAGGGTAATGTTGCTGAGAAGAAGAACGTGAAAGAGTCTATGGAAGCTAATGTAGGAAAACTACAGAAGTACAATGCCTGGTTAACAAGGTGGTACTGGGTCCGAGGTTCCAACACCGGTAAAAAGTGTTGAGTATCGGTTATGTTTAAGTGTTACTCCTAAGGTGGAAATTATTGGAATATTAGTAGTAAACTTAAATATAGTCTAGGGACTTATGTGTATTTTGTAATATAGATTAGGAATAGACTAGTATTAGGAAGTTTTTAGGTTAACCTCCTTAAGTTGGTTTATAGGAAGTTTCCTATTTAACTTAAGACGGTGCCGACCCCCTCATCTCTATAAATAGGGATGAGGGGGATCCTAATTCATTGTATTCTTCTTCCTCAATGTATTCTTTATTAGGGTTATTAATAAAGAGGTAGTTGAGGGTATACCGTGTGCATATATTTGTCAATTCTTTGTAGTCTTTCGTGTTCGCTACTTATGCTCGATACAACTCGCGATCTAGCGGTTACGCATTATCGAACTTCAGGTTTGTTGTCGGTATCGTATAACATGGTTGGGAGGCTGCGTTAGATCCATTCCCGGATACCATGACGGACGCTGAAAAGACTGCGGCGTTGAAGACGAAAGTCTATAAAAAAGCACACAGTGCCTTACTCTTGTGCTTGGATAACAAGGTGTTGAGGGAAGTCAACAAAGAAAATTCTGCTGCGGGGGTTTGGTTAAAGTTAGAAACTTTGTATATGACAAAGTCTTTAGCCAATAAATTGTACTTGAAGAAGAAGCTGTTCACTTTCTACATGCATTCAGGTAAGAAATTATCTGAACATATAAATGAGTTTAATAAGTTGATCGGTGACTTGGCGAACATAGACGTTGAAATTGACGATGAAGATCAGGCACTCATGTTACTTACATCATTACCGTCCTCGTATGATAACTTTGTGGAGACATTACTTTATGGAAGAGAGTCGTTCTCTTTGGAAGATGTCTTGTCTACCCTCAATTCACGGGAGTTAAAGAAGAGGACATATGCAAAGGATGATGGTGATGGGTTATTTGTAAGGGGGAGGCCGGAGCATCGGGGTAATCAAGGACGTGGTAGTTCGCGATCAAAGTCAAAGGGTAAAGGAACTTATAAACAGAAGTGTTACATATGCTATTCTGAGGATCACCTTAAGAAAGACTGTCCAAAATGGAACAAGAAGAAATCAACTGGCTTTGTTAACAAGAATGCAAAACAGGACGCTGGGACGCATTCTAAGGGTTATGACAATGGTGATTTGTTGATGGCGGTGAGTGAGGAAAGGTTCGGTTTCGAGGTTTTTTCGAATCGTTGAGTAGCGATCGCTATAAGAAAAAAAAATGGTTTACGTTTTTAATCGCTTTTTTTAAGGTAGCGATTGGCGAGAGGGGCGTAAGGTTATCGTTTTCATTAACCGTTTGTTTTGCAAAACATAGAAACGACAAACGCTATTATTACGTGAAGAATAAGTTCAAGTATTGCATGAAGATACTTGGTGTCGGGGCTAACTAGTCTTGTCACTAAGGTGGAAATTGTTGAATATAGTTTCCTAAGATAGTTAGTATCTTGATTAGGTTTCTTTCCATATTGTACGGTAAGTGTGTCGAGTGGGCTTGGCCCGAGTTTGTAACCGACCCCCTCACCCTATAAAAGGAGGTGAGGGGGTGATGCTCAAATCACACCGTAGCTTTTATTATTTCTATGTAATCGAGCGATTGGTATTATAAAGTAAATCGTTTGGTTACCTCTTTGTGTGTCGTTCTTCTGGGTTTTGGTCGTTGCAACTCTGCGATCTTCTTTAAGGATCTAGGTTCCGCATATCGATCTTCGGGTTGTTGGTGGTGTCGATTCCAACACCATTTACAAGGGCCATGAGCCCATAGCGCGCGCTATTTTACGATGCAAGCTTATTTAAAAGCTTTTTACAATTACAAAAACTCTTTAGAGAAAAACTAATGAATTAGGGATGCCTAAGTATAAGTAACTACTGTACTAAACTGTAGAATTTATGTGGATTGGATCCAGATTGTAAATTATTTCACACACAATTGATATTTCTGTGTTCGGATAAGCAATATCTCAGACATCTCTAAAACGCGGATTGTCTCAATTTAAACTAATGATTCGACATATTAAAGAAAGAGATACCCAGAATTCAAATATATTACATAAACATGGATGTTTTTCTAAATTAATACGAAATGTTAAATTGCATAAATCCCACATAGAACCTCACTTTCATAGCTTAAACTCGTGATGTTGCATCATGCTTCAAATTCTTCATGGTTGCTTGGAAAGAATGCACATTAATCACTTCAATCCAGAAAGATCGAAACCGCCCTGATAATACATAATTAACAACCCGTTAGTGCCAAATTTGGAAGAACGCTTAAACTTGATAAAATAGGAAAGCATAATGTTTCTAATTTGTGTTGTTTTGAATCACCACTTTTATCACGATGAATAAAACATATTTGATGATATAAACCAAGAAACATGGAAAATTTCTTACAGTGCTGAGGCTTCCAGAGAGGGAATTTGGTACATGACCAGCCCACTGTTGCAAGAATTTAGAAATGAATTAGTATGACCTAATAAATTAAACTTTTCTCTTTATTAAGTAATTGGCACACCAAAATGTTAAAAAATAAATTTAATGAAGTTTATGTATAAATCAAGAGAAACCAACTATAAAAACGTATTACATTTTTTGCTGCAGTGCTGAAAGCTTCTCGATGAGGTATTGAAGGATTCGAAGCCTTGATTCGTTGAATTTCCTCTCTAGTTAATTATTCAAAATTTCATAAGAACATATACCATTTGTATATGGAATATATTAATTAAAGTGCTGGAAAAATGTTCGTAGATCGATATGTATTTTGGGTTTTAAACTTACTTCATGAACCGATTGTAAGCAGATGGGAGCCTGTGTTTCTTCTCAGGTGCTACATAGTAAAGAACAAGATTAAGTCTTAAAAATAGTAATTAATAATAAATAGTTCGAGAGATAGCAATTTATGAAGAAGAATTATGTTACGTTTGACGACAAATGGAGCTTTTGGGGACGTGGGTTCATTTGAGGTAGACGACGAAGATGAGGAAGAGTGACCTCTTTTGAAATCACTGGAGAAAGCACCCTGCTTGCAAATTTAGGACACAAATTATAAAAGAATCTTAGTTTTACGTACTTGATTAGGTTAAGGTTCTTTTGGAAAACACTGGCAATCTATCTAGTAAAAGTATAACATCGATAAACGAAAGCAATTGCATAAGATGGATTGTGAATATTACATAATTGATTAGGGCTAATTAGAATTAACTTAAACGAAAGCAAGCATTTTTTATATATACCCATAGAATCGGACAACCCCATAAAAAATGTTTAGAAATTTCATCTAACGATCGCATTGCTAGCTAGTTTACATGATAACATTTCGAACCACGTACTCTAGCTGACTTGAACGAAAGCAAATGCCATAAAATGGATTGTCAATATATATATTACATATTTGATTAGGGCTAACTAGAACTAACTTAAACCAAAACAAGCATTTTTTATACCCGTAAGAATCGGATGACTTTACTAGTTTACATGATAACATTTCGAACCATTCTAGGACTTTCTATCGCAAACAACTATTATTCATATAACAATACCATGAATCAAACAGTAGACTTTACATATAGAAATAAAATACCTGAAAAGGAGAGAAGGGGGGAGTTTGAAGAGGATGTTGATCAGGAGGAGAAGACCTAATGGTGAGAAATGACAAGTTAGTGCAATGCCCACATTTCACTGTCACTGTATCCAAAAGCCTCTTGCATGGTATCCCAACCTGCAAAATTACCATTTGTTCACCATCAACACACTTTATATGTTTACATGTATGTTTATATAGTCTTAACCAGTAATATATATTTTTAGTATCATTTTGGGCAAGCAAATACCGCAAGAAGGGTGTTGCAAAAGTTGCAACGGACATAGCAAAGATGTTGATCGGAAGGAGTTTGAGCCGGTGGATCCACGTTAACCACTCTCTCAGCTTGCACTTCGAAGTTCATGATGATACAAAGATTGATAAATCAAGGGATGATAACAAGTGATCGGTTTATGCTAAGAAATTCAAATAAGATGGTTAGGAGAGATAAATTGCATATGGAGAAGAAGGCTTATTAGGGTTTGGTTGAGGAGGAAAATATATAGGAGTAAAATCTAGTGCTAGGAAGCTAGTTGGTGCATGAAAAAGGATAAATTTAGGGTTTCTACAACTAATGTCAACAGTACATGCTATTTTTGGCTTCCAAACGATTCACTTTAATTTTTTGCTCTATCCCATCTCATCTATCTACATAGGTGTTTGAATGTGATACGATTTGAAATTGTACGTAATAATCAGCTTTAATCTTCGATGCTTGACATATTTGACTATATCAAATGATGATTTCGTAAAGTTATAAAGATAAAATTATATATGTGTGTGTGGTTTACATTTGATAGTTGAATATTACAACTTTAAAGAACGAGACTAGCTTAGCTTAATTAACAACAATAGCATTTAGTTAAAAAAAAACATCAATAGCATTTGATATTGGTTAAGGCTTTTTCTATACATATAATCATTACTTATTTCAAAAACATGTAATAAGATTACATAATCAAGATCATGTATAGAATTCATTAAATGGTTTACAGATTAGACTTTTTTTTTTTTTTTGTAACTTGGCTCTTCCTTTATAGTGGTCTCCAATTCTTACATTCCATATCATTCTTAAGCAATCATATATTTATATTTGTTAGTTTTATCTAAATCTTGTTGACTTGCTTGTTTTATTTATATGCATGATTTGAGAAGTTTATATCAAGTTCTGCACGTTTATTATCAGGTAAATTGCAGATCTTCCCTCAGATTTCTTTCTTTTTTTGGCAAAAAAGCACGAAAGTTTCATTTTTGCGAAACAAACCTTCCTGTTTGTGTGACATTGCAAAAAAACCCTCCAAACGTTATGTCTAACGAACGGATTGTTATCTACCTCACCTGCCATGACGTGGTTAGGGATGGCAAAAAAATCCGAACCCGACGGGCAAACCCGAAATCCGGAATAATTGGGGCGGGACAGGTTAACTTTATTGGGTTATGGGGCGGGTTTGGGGCTTAAACGGGGATTTTTAATCGGGTTTGGGGCAAACGCGCGGAATAAGGTCCCCGACCCGCCCCCCGATTAATATACACATATACAAATATAAGTATTTTTATATAGTATTTTCTTACTATTTACGTCATAATAAACATTTCTTTAGTATTTTATCTTTTCAATATTGCAAATTGTTATTACATAAACTTGTTTAATGTATTGTAAGTTCTTTGTGGTGTAACATATCATTATTTATGTATAATAGTATCGTTATAAACCTTATAAGTCTTGTTTGTAATTCATTATTATATAATTAGTAAGTTTTTATTACTTCAAGCTTATTTCTAACAGTCTAAAAATAATAATAAATGTAAAATGATGCGGTTTTGATAGAAAAGTTCACCCAAAGAGGGTACCTGATAAGATCCCCGATTAGAACGGGGCGGGTTTGAGGGAGCATTGCGACCCAACGAGACACCCCGAATAAATCCCCGACGGGGATCGGGGCGGGTTTGGGGAGAACTTTACTAATTGGGTTTGGGGATGGGGACGGTCGCCGCGCCCCAAACCGCCCTGTTGCCATCCCTAGACGTGGTGGTAATTCGGTCAATTCCCACTTCCCGTCAACATGGATACACGTGTTTGGTAAGAGGATTTTGTTCAATTTTTTAGGGACTGAATTTGCAACGAAACTTGGTTCTTTCTGCCAACACAGATAAACAACACCCTGGAAAATTCTCTTCTTCCAAGGTTAACTTTTCAATTTAAATAGTAGTTTTTTTTATCTTCATCTTTATGTGAATCGTTCCATATTTGCATCTTGCCTGTTTAAACCATATCCTAACCACAATCACTCACATTTTTATAACTCCATCATTCTTACTCCTACAAGACAATGGAAAACCTTTCCGCGTTTTCAAGAACTAGCAAACAATTGTTGATCCCGTTATCGTGTTGATGGAGAAGCAAATAGACAAGGAATAGAAATTTGAGGATAAATGTAGAACCCTCTACTCGGAGATGGAGGACTGCGTCAGAAACAAAACATAGTACATTGAGGATCTAGAAAGGCTACAAGCTAATGTAAAGGCTGCGAAAACTACTCGTGTGTTGAGGCATGCTAAAAAGAGGGATTTGGAGAAGGAACTCGTCTCCAAATTATAGAGGATCAATCCCATCTTGGTGTACGTGACATGCTCATCTTTGTGTAAAAGTTAGAGGACGAAATGCTAGGTTAGAGTTTAGGTATAAGGGGCGGTAGTGTGTCTTAGTTGGGTTTTGATCTTTAATCATGGTTTTCCATTTTTAGTTCATGTATGTTGATGTTTTGTGTTTCGTAATGTTGATGTTTAGTATAATTGTTTAATTGTTCCTTATAATATGTTCATTTCGGTATGAATGTGTTATGTTGATCTTTGTGTTTTGTACATATGGTATGTTTGATTGTGATCTTATGCTCATATAGTCCGCTTTAATCATCTAATTCTACCAAAAGAACATAGTGAAAGCACCATCTAGTTTGGGCAAATCAATCAAAGTGCATACACTAACCGTCCATTTGGTAGGCTTACAAACACCATTTGCAACGAGGAATTAAAGTTTTAATTTAAAATGTAAAACTTTAAATGTCTGCTTGAGATTTTGAGTTTGACATGGATTTGCAGTTTGTTTGATGTTGTATCCAAACATTATTTGTAATGAATAATTTGACCTTAGAAAGTCAAATGCGAATGTTAAATGATATTTTAACCTGGAATTGAATTCCGCAAGTCATATCCAACACCCCCTTTATGCAATACAGTCAACTAAATAAGTCAAGTTATGCATGATTACAAAAGTTAGTAGATACATGGTTCAAAAGTTGCACAAAATTTCCTATTTTAGGCTTCCACACCATTACATCACAACAGTTATGCAAGAATTCTTAAGCTATTACACAACAATCAAATCAAGTTTTGATTAATAGACTTTCATAAGCTTATACCACTTAACCATAGAAAAAGTGTAAAGATAAAACCATTCATTTAGCATTAGCTTTATCTTCCCTGTCAACCATCACTTTCATCATTCTTTTCCTCTTGATTGACCTAGTTGTTTCATCTTACCGCATCTCATGTTCAACCATTGCCTCTCTAGCAACAACTTCAGCATACACTTCACCGCTAGAACCATTAATTGTCTCTTCTACAGTAACTTCTTTAGCTTCCACCTTAACTAGCATCACACCCCAACTTGGTCTTCCACCACCTCTTGTGCAACCGTAACATCACCATCATTTGTGTATTTTACAACCGCTTTTGTCGCTACCACCTCTTATGTAACTTTTTCATTATACACTTTTATTGGAATCATAACATCCCCATTTTCAAGGACTAAAAATTCCCCTACTACCACTTCTCTAGCTACCAGTTCTGATATACTTGAGCTTTAGTTACTTGATTAAGTTCATCCAATGCTTGATCAATATCAACAAACATGTCACTGATCTCTTCAGGCTCATCAAAAATATAGTATGGATCATCATTCCGATCAACATTTATGGCTTGATCCAGATCTTCATCACTAACCCAAGTAAGAAAATCTCTTGACTTTCTACCAATGTTATCACTATATGTATTAATTCATGATCATTTGTCCCCATATCAAAATCATTAATTAATCATAAGAAACATCATTTGAAATGTCTTATGCGTCCCGAATTTAATTATCCAACCCAAATTCGTTGTCAATCTCTTCCAATAATTTCCGAAAGTCATACTCATTACTCAACCTTCTTTTCCTATCTTAAATCATTTTATGTAGAAAATGATGGTGGGAACTCAATGTCAAAATCACATAAATGAAAATCATTAGCAACAACAATTATGTCCTTCCCAACATGGCTTGTGTGATGAAATGTTACTATTTTACCACTGTTTTCACTATCGACATCTAAATCATTTCCAACATCATGATCAACAATTTCTTCTATCAACAAAACCTTATGTTACTTATTTTCTGCTCCATCGTATGCTTCTCTACCAACGAAACACATGTTTCAGTATACACCTTCGTTTCCTAAATCTAGGACCATACTTCAAAAATCTGATAACATCTTCTTCAGATATTAGTGGTAGCAAACCTTTTGTGGAAAACTATAAGGGGAGTTGAATAGTTTTACCGATTATTTTTAATTATTTTAAACTTTATTTGTGATTACTAAGCATATTTAGATCGACTATGAATAAAGTAAACCAATACAAGTAGTAGAGATAAAGAGGAAGATAATCAGACCACACAACACAAAAGATTTATAGTGATTCGGCCTAACAACATCTCACTTATCTTGCCCCTACTTTCACTACCCGAGCCGAGTATCCAACTCGAGAATTCGACTTTCACTAGCCAACCATCTCCTTTAACCGGTGGAGAAACCTTTATACGTTGCTTACAATATTTACTGACACCTAAGCTATGATGTCGTGTTCATTCACCTACGTACAACAAATCTATTCACACTATGTATTTTGATGACTAAAATACTAATACACTTTTACACAAGTAGTAGATGTATAGGTACAAAAATTGTGAATGTATAGGTAACTCTTAATACAACACACAAGTAAGCAACGAAGGATCAAAGTTTGGAGAGGTTTCTTGTTTATGATCTTCAATGAGTTTCAGATCTATATCACAAGAGACAAGAATGAGAAAGAGATAGTTAAAGAGAGTAATCAGCGAGAGATAAAGAGATTATAGTAGAGAGAGATGAGAAATACGCTTGGGGTGGTTTGGTATTTATAGGCACCAAGGTCAACAGATCACAGATCCCATAGACCCAAATAACAGGGGTTCTTCCCTTTGACAAAAGGTTCCACCCGTGTTGACTTTAGATCAACCATAAATACCAAGTCTTTTATCCAAGATTTTATCTTTCAAAATCTCACCATTAGATTTATGTTTGACTTTAGATGAAGCATTGTTTGTACAAGTATTTTTTATGTGTTTGTAATTTATACTAAAACACATAAGTAAGATTTTATGGAGAAAAAATTTAGTAATAGGAGAAGTATAAAAACAATAACTCTAAACCTTTAGTATTGTTTTAAATACAAGCTTAAAAATAGATTTAATATTTTGTCGTTAACAAAACGTATGGAATATTAAAAATATAAACATCGTTTTAGGCGATATTTATATTAACATTCTCCCCTTTTTTGCTGAAGACAAAGCATAAACTTATTTTTAAGTTGTGATTAAAGACGAGAAATAAGTCTTAGAAATATGATTTATATTTTACCTCCCCCCTGTTTTGTCGAAATAAAAAGGTAAGAGTGGCAAAAGTATTTTAGAGAGAGATTTTTAATTTAAAGAATGTAAATTGAAAATCTAGATATGAAATGGTTTTTTAATATACCCCTCGGTTCACACTCCTCCTAAATGGGAGAACCGGGAGAGACGTGGATTATGAAAACCTGCAAAACCAAGGTTAGTTTATATAGGTAGAATGGGTGATGCATCCTACAAGAGAAAGATAGTAGGAAGATATGGAGGTATTAAATTTTTTGTCCAAGACCCAACACAAGGTCTTAAACCAAATTAGAACAATGACATGGATAATGAATTACAAAGAGATTCAATCATAAGAATAGTTAAACATGTGCATACATGCCTTTTGGTTCATACGCCCACTAAATGAGAGAACCGAGGAATATATGTGAAATCCTGTAAAAATATGATATACTTTGCAACAGAGGCATATGATAAACAACAAAAAATGATAAATAAACATAATTTTTGGAGGCCTAACACAAATTCATCCAATATAAGAGAAATATATAAATTATTCATTCATTCAAGGTAAAATTATAGCCTAGGGTATGTAAATAAAAAGGTAAGTGTGGGAAAAGCATTTTAGAGAGAGATTTTTAATTTAAAGAATGTAAATTGAAAATCTAGATATGAAATGGTTTTTTAATATACCCCCTCGGTTCATACTCTCCCTAAATGGGAGAACTGGGAGAGACATGGATTATGAAAACCTGCAAAATCAAGGTTAGTTTAGATAGGTAGAATGGGTGATGCATCCTACAAGAGAAAGATAGTACGAAGATATGGAGGTATTAAAATTTTTGTCCAAGACCCAACACAAGGTCTTAAACCAAATTAGAACAATGACATGGCTAATGAATTACAGAGACATTCAATCATAAGAATAGTTAAACATGTGCATACATGCCTTTTGGTTCATACGCCCACTTAATGAGAGAACCAAGGAATATATGTGAAATCCTGCAAAAATATGATATAATTTGCAACAGAGGCATATGATAAACAACAAAAAAATGATAAATCAAACAATAATTTTTGGAGACCCAACATAAATTCATCCAATATAAGAGAAATATATAAATCATTCATTCATTCAAGGTAAAATTACAGCCTAGGGTGTGGAACACTTGAACAAAAAATAAAAATTATGAAGTACAAAAGAGAGAAATTGCTACAGGTACACACATACGCCTTTTATAAAGGGGCGGACCCTTTTGAAATGGGTTCGCGGGGTCCGTGGTTCTAAGATATAGAAAAGAAAAAAATAAGAAAAATGTAGAAAATAAGATGACAAAATGTGTAATTCAAGAAATTTCACCTACTGGGATGGAGGATGTAGTAAGGCGTTGATGACCCAAAGAATGTTGTTTAGAATAAACCTTATCTGATCATGAAAATCGGTGACAGGTTTTTGCATGTAGCAACAATGATCGCACACATGAGGGTTAGATGGTTGTGGAATGCCATGAGGGGAAGTATATGGTGGTGGAGGTGGTAGATGTCCCACAGAGTCTTGAAGCCTTTGGGCTTCGTTGATATGCGATTGCACCATGTTGGTGAATGTAGAGATAGTCAAGTTCCTCTAGGCGATGTTGCCTAGTGGGGGAAGGGAGGACACTTGCTAGCGAGTATAGTATGGGAGGTTCCATAGATGGTGGTTCGACCCATAGAGAGTAATCTATTCCCAAGAAGGATGGGATGTAGGAAGAATCTCGCGAGGGTAAGGAGAAGTTGTCCATAAATGGTTGGACGTTAGGTGGTGGTAGTAGTGGTGAAGGAGCTTGAGAGCGAGGAGGGATGTCCTCAATATTCTCAATATGGGGATGAGGTGAAGTAGGAGGTGTCGAGAATAGATCCATAGGCTGGAGCTTGGTGGCTCGTGTAGGAGAGGTAGATATGATGGTAGGAGAATGAGTGGGTGTTGGTGGTAGAGTGGTGGCAATAGGAGTTTGGTTGGTGGTGGAGTCTTGGGTGATCTTGAGTTTCTCAAGATATTACCAAGGTTTTGGAATATTTCCTTGCGGATTTGTGAAGTGTGGTTGAATGTTGGAGGATTGGATGGTGGAGAATAAATTCGGTTGATAAGGAAACAAGTTCATACCCGGATGCGAATGGTTCTTTTGGGAGTAGACTTGGATGAGGATTTAGATGCTTTAGGCATGGTGATGTATTAGAATTTTTTTGGAAATGTATAGAGAGGAGTAGCTTGAGATGGTGAAGAGAAGTGAAGAATAGTGGTGGCTTTAAAATACTAGATTTTGATTATCAAGACTTTAAATGCCCTAGTTTCTTATTAGAAGAAAAAAAATGATGATTAGAAAATGGTTTAAATGTGTAGCCATAAGAGAAGTCAAGCTAACAGAAAAGGAAAAGTATTTAGGGAAATGAAGAAGTAAATGAATGATAATGATTAAAATGCATGGAAGTCTACCGGTTACACGAACCCTTTTGAAAAGGGTCAGTCTTTGTTAAAAAGGAGGTCCTTGGAAGAACGGGTAAATTTTTAAAAGAAAGTTTAGGCGGCAAAACCCACGTACCCTTTTTGCAAAGGGCCAAACCATTTTCAATTGGGTACGTGGGACCCGTATGTAGATGTGAGCACGAGAAAAGGGTAGAAAAATATGAGCTTTTGATCCCGAATTTGAAATAAAGATGCCTAGAAAGGAGTAAGCAAGATTTGTGTTCCATACCTTAATGTTATAATTAACAAAAAAAGTAAAGAAGATTCCATTTAGAATGCATGTCCAAGAATTACCATATGAAAGCAAATCCAATTACCGTCATCACAATCCTCTAAGTTAAAGTTAGACCAAATAAACGAAGAAACATAATGTTTAATATTAACAATTACATTCACCATTGTTCTTAGGAAGCCATTGTTTCATAAGTACCTACCACTACCTTCTCACTTATTCACTTTTTTTCCAACTTGCTCAAGAATCTTTTGAAGCACTTGAATATCCCTTTTGTTTGCTTGAATTCTTCGAGGAATTAGGAATTTCGGGAAGCTTGCTTAGGTACTCGAGACCGAGTAACCTAGAACTTGGTAGACCGTTTCATCACTCGTCGATGAGGAGGATGAGCTAGTGGAAGGATGAGCACGTTTAGACTTTGATCGGGTGTACAAGACCATACTAACCCTTTGTTCACTAAAGGGAGTCATGACATGATCAACAAGAGTATAGGTCCCTCTTCTACCACTAGAGCTTGTCAGGATTGAAGATATGAAATTGAAGAGCCTAGTGAGCAACATACCATAAGGAAGGAGAGTGCTAGAGAGATTTGGAATATGTTCCATCCTATTTGTTATGTAGTAGGCGTTTAAAGGGGTTTGGGTGTCCAATCAATAAATCATATAACTAGTGCAAGCATTGATATGGTCGCCATTAACCACTAGGCACATTGCATTTCCTCTCAAGATCTTTTCCCATTTCATATATTTATCCTTAAGTTCACTAAGCTACATAGAATATGGGTCCTTAATAATCTCTACCCCGCTTTCCCTAACCTGGGAAGTTTAAGTCCTATTATGATACACAAATTTTCTAATGTTGTCTTTGTCTATAAGAGGTGTGATACCTATCTTGAGGGTCATCGGGGATTATTCTTCTATCAAGAGAGGAGAGAGACCACACGTTGGCGTTGATACATGATCCTTCACTTGGAAGCCTTAGAATTTGGACAAATTCATTTGAAGCAGTACTCGTGGTCACTTGCCGAAAGTGAATGAGGAAGATGTGGTCTTCACTATAGGTAACCCTAACCGAAAGATAGAATTCAAAGACAAACACCAGGCAAATTTGTTCACCAATATCTAAAAGACAATCAAAATGAATCCTAGAGAAGACTTCATGAATTTTGGTGTTTTCAAGAAAGGATGGGTGAACGACATGACCTTCATGAAAAAGGCGGCTTTCTAGTTCTTTACAAAATCCTTTTTGTTGAGGGGTGAGGTGTTTGAATTTGTGGTAAGGAAGGATGTCGGACTTGGTATCCTTGTGGTCGTATGTGTATGACAAAGGCATTTTGTTCCAAAAGGAATATTAAGGCGAGAATTAGACAATTTGAATAGACAGAAGACATGTTCCTAGTGTGTGCCTGTATGGAGACTATGTGGAAGTGTAGTTATCTTGACTCAAAGAAAAAGAAGAATTTTACAAAATGTTTTATGCACATTTTTTAGATAACCCAAACTCTCCTTTATGTTTGATGTAGCTACAAATGAACGTACCCGTAAGTGCATATTAGTTATGCGCCTCCTTTAACGTTCATGAGATAGTATGCCATATTGAAAAATGTTGTTTCTGATGTTTAAATTTATGATGAAAAACGAATTAGCATGACCTAGATAGTGAGAAGGATTTGTAAAAAATCAAATATATTTCAAGGATTCATAATAGTGCAATTCATTTTCAAACTTGGATTACAATTTGTTAAGTTTAACAAGCAATTTATCACTACAAACAAGTAATTATTAAATTTACCAATTAATCTGGAAAAATCCCTAATTTTAATTTTACGCAATTTAAATAGAACCCTAGACACAAAATAAGAGATAAAGTGTAATTAAAAGAAGAATTAGATTGAGGATACTTACAATTGATTGATATAAATGATTTGGATGGAGGGTTTTCTTCAATTTGTGACTGGAGATGATAGTATGTGTGTGTGGGTTATTTTTACTGTTTAAAGATGGATGCGTATGTTTTTGGGGGTATTTTGGATGTCAAAAAACTGTCTGAGATAACTGTCTTAGACACCCACGGACCTTGCGAACCCTTTGAAATGGGCCCGCCTTTTCTAGAAAGGGGTTCGTGGTGCAGACAGAAGACAAAGAAGGAAAAAGTTGTTTTGACCAAAGAGGATAATTTCGTTAGTCCGAGACCTAGTCTAAGTAAGTTAAAAGGTTCACGCTTAAGGGATTTGGTCAAAATATCGACTATGTTATCTTCTGATGCTACCTTTTCAATTGAAATGTTCCTTTTTGGATATTGTCACGAAGAAAGTGATGATGAATCTCAATGTGTTTGGTTCGTGTGTGTTCGATGGGATTCTTGCTGAGATCGATGTCACCTTTGTTATCACAAAGGATAGTTACATCGTCTAGTTTGATATCATAGTCAAAAAGCGCTTGCTTCATCCACAACGCTTTTTGACATGCTTTTCCCGCCGATAAGTACTCGGCCTTAGTTGTGGAAATAGCAAGTGACATTTTATTTTTTGAGAACCATGAGGTTAGACAAAAACTGACGAATGTACATATACCAGTTGTACTTTTTCTATCAACATAGTCACCTACATGATCCGAATCGGTGTAGACAATTATTTCCATTCCTTTACCCTTGGGATATCAAAGCCCAAGATAGGTGGTGCTTTTGATGTATATAAAGATTCTTTTAAAGGCTTCAAGATGAGATACCCTTGGGTTCTCTTGAAAGCGAGCACATAAACAAACACTAAACACAATGTCCGGTCTACTAGCAGTGAGATAGAGTAATCTGCCAATCATGCCTCTATAATTAGTGGTATCAACATATTCGTTTATTTCATCCTTGGTTAATTCTATTTCCGAAGACATTGGTGTGCGTATTACTTTGGAATAACCCAAACTCCGTAAGAATTTATTTGATATATTTAGGTTGATTAAAGTAAATGTCGTCTTCCATTTTCTTGATTTGCAAACCCAAAAATAAATTAAGTTCCCCTATCATGCTCATTTCAAATTCATCATGCTAATGTTAGAGAAGTCATCACAAAGATCTTGACATGTAGAGCTAAAAATAATATCATCTATATAGATTTAGACAATTACTATGTGTGATCCCTTTTTCTTAGTGAAGAACGTGTTGTAAACTAATCCCAGAGAGTATTCATGTTCAATTAGAAATGACTTAAGTCGCTCATACCATGCCTTGGGTGCTTGCTTGAGACCATATAGAGCCTTTTTAAGTCTATAAACATGAACTGGTTTTTTTAAGCCTTCAAACCCGGGAGGTTGTACAACATACACTTCCTCATTGATAAACCCATTTAGGAAATCACTTTTAACATTCATTTGAAAAGGCTTAAATTCATGAGCACAAGCATAATCTAGTAAGATTCTTATGGACTCGAGCCGAGCAACCGGGGAAAAGGTTTCATCGTAATCTATACCCTCTTATTGATTATACCCTTGAGCAACAAGCCTAGCTTTGTTTCTAGACACGACACCATTTTCATCTAGTTTATTTCGAAAGACCAATTTGGTTTCAATTACGGTTTATTTTTTAGGCCTAGGAACTAAATACCAAACATCTTTAATTACAAATTGATTTAGTTCTTCTTGCATATCAAAAGTACAACTTTCATCTAAAATGGCTTCATCCAAATTTTAGGTCCAATTTGGGAAACAAAGCAAAAGAAGTTAATTTCATTTTGAGCTTGTGACCTCAGAGTTCTTTCATTTAACTTACCAATAACATTGTCTAAGGGGTGACCTTTTGATTCTTTAACATTTGTAGTTTCAATTTTTAATGGTTCATTTCCCTTGTCTTGTTCAATATTAACTTGTTTTTCAAGGGCTCGACTTTTAACTAGATCATTATTTATCAAAGGCGATGTTATAGAGGGAGGTGGACTTTTGTCAAAGGTTATGTTCAATGATTCCTCGACACACATGGTTTTTTTATTTAAGAATATGTACACTTCGCTATTTTGGGAATATCTAAGAAAGATTCCTTCGTACGAATTTGGGTCGAACTTATTGAGATAGTCCTTAGTGTTAAGAATGAAACACTTACTCCTAAACACTCCAAAGACCGCATTGTTGGTTTTCTACCTTTTCAGAGTTCGTATGGTGTTTTATCTAGAAGTGGTCTAATTAAGATGCGTTTAATAATGTATGTAGAGGTATCTATAGCGTGACTCTAAAACTTTTACGGCATTGCTGAATCATTAAGCATTATTCTACTCATTTATTGAAGTGTACGATTCTTATGTTCTGCCACACCATTTGATTGAGGCGTTCTAGGAGCCGAGAAGTTAGGAGTGAGAACTTTTGCATCACAAAATGCTCCAAATTGTGCCTTATTATCAAATTCCCTACCATGATACGTCTAGATTGACACAATTCGACAATCTAAATTGTTTTCGATTTTCTTACTCAAAATTTCAAAATGATCAAAGGCTTCATTTTTTGTTCTCAAAAACTTTGTCCGAGTAAATCTAGAGTTATCATCCACGATGACCAATGTATAGAGGTTTCCTCCATAGCTTTGTACCGCGGATGGACCGAACAAATCCATGTGTAAAAGTTCTAGATACCTAAATCTAGACACAACATTCTTGGCCTTATGGCTTGAGTGAACTTGTTTTCCCATTTTACAAGCATTGCAAAAGTGTTGTTCATATTTTAGTTTGGGTGGAGTTTTAACATGGTCTTTGTTAACCAAAGATTGTAGGAGTCCCATGTTATTCTGACCTAGATGTCTATGCCAAAGAGTTGAAGTATCATCTATTGTTGTGTCCATGGATGGCTCAAACTTCATCACATATATGTTGGTATTCCTAATTCCTTTTGCGATGGTTATACAAACTTTTAGTACTTTTCTAGCATTTTCTTCAAAAAGTACTTTGTATTTGTTGTCACAAAGTTGGCTTATGCTAAGAAGATTGAATCCTAAGTTTTCTACATGAGAAACATTATCTATGGTGTTATAGTCATTAGAAATCATACATTTTCCAATGATTTTGCTTTTGACATTTCCATCAAAAATTAAATTACCCCCATCCTTAGATTTGTAGGTGTTGAAGAGATTTATGTTTCTCGTCATGTGGCTTGAACAACCAATATCCTTGATTCATTCATCACGTTCAAGTCCGACTTTCAAGCATACCTACAAATAATGAAACTCAAGTGTTTGGTCCCTAATGTCTCATGGGGCCGTTTGGGTTAAACATGCTTCTTGTAGCCATGCCAAATGAAGTATTACCAAACACATTCCATGGAAGATGTCCCACTTGGAACTGATTTTGATTGTCATAATTCCAAGGTACATTGCTATATCTTCCAAGTACCCCCTCGGTCACTTTTTGGAAAGCGGCGTTCTGGAAAAGAGGATTTGGATCGAGATTGAGTGATTTTTGTTCTAGCATTATTTTCTAGGTTTCTAATATTTATATCATATTTTTCTAGATTGATTTGTTTTGGTTCGCGAGACATACCAACAAATTATGTTCGGTTTTTATTTTGATGTGTTGTCAGACCCACGGAACCCTTTGGAATAGGGGATAGACCCTTTTATTTAGGTCAGTGGGATCCGTCTGTATTTGTGGTAGATTCCATAGGGCTGCAAGAAGTGTCGTTTTATTGTTGTTTTCCCGTTCTAGATGCTGTTTATGGTTTTTGAAGCCTAATCATGTTCTATCTTTACTATGTCTTTGTATATTTAGCTAGTCATCAATACAATGAGTGTTTATATCAAACTTCGCAAAGTTTGAGTTTTGCTTAATAAGAACATCTTGATTTGCTTTAAGCTTTTCAATTTCGAGAGTAAATTCTTGGCACGACATACATCCTTCAGAAGTTGTTTTATTTTGTTCTAATCGTTTTAGCCTTTCTTTTAGTTTGCAAACCTCATTTTCCAAAATTTCCTTTTTAGTTTTTAAAAGTTTGTTTTGTTTATGATTTTAAGGCTTAATTCAGAAAGTTTGTTATACTCATTTTTCAAACTTTCATCATCTATAGAGGAGTAGTATGATGAGTCGGAATGTACCTCGTTTATTTCATGTGCCATGAGTACTAGCTCTTCCTTCTTGGATTCATATTTTTCATCATCGCTTGCACTCCATGCTCCACAAATGAACACTCTTGAGTCTTTTGCTTTGGCTTAGGAAAATCAACGATGAAGTGATTTGGATCACCACAACGATAGCACTTTCTTTCATCTTTGCCTTTCTTGATATCAAATGGATATCGAGATGTCTTCTTGTCATCAATGGGTTGTCTAACAAACCTTCATTGTATTTTGAAGAATTTCTTGAAACCGCCATGGCATATTTCTGGTCATTGCTATCGAAACAATAATCATCATCATTACCAGGTTCAATTCTAGCTTTTAAGGTAATTGACCTTTGTTTCTCCTTCTTTCCTTTGATGATTTCCGAGTCCTTTTCCATCACAATTTCATGGACCTTTGTATTCTCAATAAGCTCATCTAGTGATAAGCTTGAGATATCTTTATATTCTTCAATGGCGGGTCACTTTAGCTCTCCATTTGGGATGGAGTGCCCTTAGAAATTTCCTAAAAAAATTTCTTAGTAGAAAAGGTCTCATCAATTGCTTTAAGTGGTGATGATAGTGTTAAAGCGAGCAAACCCCACATCAACTAACTCATCTTCAAGGATAGAAAATTGCTTATATTGTTGGACAAGAAGATCAATTTTGTTATCCTTGACTTGTGAGTTTCCTTAATGTGTTACAAGTAGAGAGTTCCAAATTTATTTAGTCATTTGACTCATGAAGATTCTTTCGTACTCCTTTTTATGTAGAGCATTGGAAGCATCATTTTAGCTTCATTGTTTTTAGCAAGCACTTTATTTTGATCATCGATTATCCGCTCACGTGGGACCGTTTAAAATAGATTTATAGTGACAGTTTTCACCGTTGGTGCATAATCACCTTCAACGATAATGTACCAAGGATCTATATCCTTAGATTTCACGTAGGTTTCAAAACGGGGTTTCCAATAGAAAAAAAACATCGGTTTTAAAGAGTGGTAGTCTTTTTATAGATTGATATTCTTTATAATTTTTAGAATCCATGGATCGAAATATAATATTATGAAATCTTGAGTAACGTAGGTCTTGATGCCAATTGTGGAAAACTAGAATGGGGGTTGAATAGTTTTAATTATTGAAACTTTAGTTGTGATTAATAAGGATATATAGATCGAGTATGAATAAAGTAAACTAATACAAGTAGTAGAAATAAAGAAGAAGAAATCAAACCACACAACACAAGAGATTTATAGTGGTTCGGCCTAGCAAGATCTCACTTATCTTGCCCCTACTTCCACTCCTTGAGTATCCAAATCGAGAGTTCTACTTTCACTAGTCAACTAATCTCATTTAGCCAGTAGAGAAACATTTACACATTTCTTATAATACTTACCGACACCTAAGATAGGATGTTGTGTTCTTTCAACCGGGTACAACAACTCCCTTCACACTATGTATTTTGAGGATTAAAATACTAACCACAATTTTACACAAATAGTAGATGTATAGGTACAACAATGTAAATGTATATGTAATTCTTAATACAAACATACAAGTAAGCAATGAAGGATCAAATTTTATACAGCAGACCACGAACCCAAATGAAAGGGTCCCTCTATGATGACTTTAGATCAACAATAAATATTAAATATTTTATCCAAGATTTTATCTTTCAAAATCTCATCATTAGATTTGTGTTTGACTTTGGATCTAGAATTGATTGTACAAGTGTGTACAAGTATTTTTGATGTGTTTGTAATTTGTACTAAAACACATAAGTAAGATTTTACAGAAAAATACTTTTAGTAATGGGAGAAGTATAAAAACAATAATTCTAAAGCTTTAATATCGTTTTTAATACAAGTTTAAAAATAGATTTAATGTTTTGTCATTAACAAAGCTAAGAAAGATTAAAAATATAAACATCATCTTTTAGGTGATATTTGTATTAATACCTTCATCCAATGATGCTCAGGTATCCTAAAATGGGTGAACAAAATCACACCTTCTACGTAACCTAAATCTGTAAATATTTCTTCCAATGTGTACATACAAAAATGTCACACTTTACTAATTCAAACCAATTTATAGTTCCAAAACGATATATTCTTTTGGGTGGTGGGGTAAATTCAACATTGTGATGGAATTGCAAAGTAAACAAGTTTTCATTCGAATATATGCAATGCATAAAGCATCACATGAACATAAACAAGCCTAACTACACAATGTAATTAACAATAAGAAATACTCAAAGGAAACTAAGCTTGTCACTACCCGCCAAGACGGAAATTACGAGGCGTGAACAAATAGATATCATCACGACACAATGGCGTCACAATAGAGAAATAATATCTAAAATGACATTCATGCAAATAAACAAAACACAAGCCGTGTCATGATAACATCTATCCAAAATGCAACACAGATTACTCACATAATGCAAGTCATAACAAATAAAACATAAGTTCAAAACAAATCCTAATTCTAGTAAAATTGGTTTTTGTCTCTCCATTTTCTTTCCTTGCGTCGGCCGACTATCCCCCAAGATACCAACTTGTCATTTCTGGCCACTTAAATTGTACTACTCATTTGACACCAGTTTCAAGTCCCGTGGTAAAACCCTAAGCTTCTAACTTAAAACCTTCGACTTTCTCATAAAGTTTCTATTAGACCTTCATTTTCTAAAGTTTCTATATTTAGTAAGTTTATTAAAAACCTAATAAATACATAGTATATTTATAAAATAAATATACATAATATGTAGTACGTACACGCAAGCTATAAACACACATAAAATAACCATCAATGTGAGTTCATTTCATCAATACCAGTAACATGATCCGCAATCATGCACTAAATCGTGCAAGATTATGATTTCTCACACATATATAACACAAGGCATATAAAATATCATACATAGCTATGTCTATTATTTTGTGACTAACCTTATAAAATCAGTGGTTGTCATAAATCTTACAATAAACGACACCTAAAAGAGACCTAAATCCAGGATGGAAGTACTACGAGCACGATTATGCCAAAACAAACTCATTGTCAAGATCTTGTTGATTCTTCTTGTGAGATTCAAGTTCAGCGTAGAGATATGAAACAATGATATATATAGACATATAAAACTACTGTTTGAATTTCAAATTCAACCTTGGAAGAAAATTTTTCAAGGTGGTGTGTATCCGTGTTGCCGGGAAGCGAGAAATGATTGAATTACCCTCACGTGCATGGTAGATGAGGTAGATAATAACAAGTTCGTTAGACATAGATTTTGGAGGGTTTTTTTTGCAATGTTACGTGGAATGAATGGATTTTTTGCAAAAATGAAACTTTCAGGGTTTTCTGCGAAAATGGGAAAGTTGAGGACATAGATTTGAAATTTACCCTTTAATATCCATATGTTTTACAATACTGAGAATTCGAAGGGAGGTACGTGGAGCTGTTAAGCATTCAACTTCGATCGCAGAACAGCAAACCAACCTTAGCTGAGTTGGTGGAGCGAAAGACTATAGTTGTACAACTGGTATCTTAACCCTTTACCAAAGAAACTTTGATCGAAGATAAAAGTCAAGTCCTGTAATTTCTATTTTCATATAAGTATAAAAAAATTACCAAATACTTCATTTTTATGCTCTTAGGTTGGAAGGAGTGGGAGGGTGACAATCCACCGCCCCCTCAACACCATATCAACTTTTCTCTCCGCTCGCTTCAGCTCACTCACACTCACCTTTCAACCGTAGTGTTCACCTTAAACTCAACTTTCATTAAAATACCCACTTTATACAAACTATATCCCAATAAATACTCCCACACACTCACAACCAAAATAAAAAATATTAAAAAAATCTAACTCACGGAAGGTGAGTTGGTCACCGCTCTGACCTCCAAACAATCCTCAATCGCGTGTTACTTAAAAGAGTAGGATAGTGCTACTCATGAGCTACACACAATGACCCGTCAGTTATTAACCATAACGTTTAGCCTTAGTTTTCTTAAATAACAAAACATTACACCCATGCAGTTATATACATACTCCATTATTCTATAATTTATTTTAACTCAGCCATATGATAATTTATTTTTGGATGTGTAGAGTATGTTATGAGACCCGCCACAGTGTCCTAGATTTTTCCTAAAAGTTAACATAGATTCTTAAAGGAATTCTTATGGTAGGTTAGCAACATGATCCAACCCTAGCTCGTCCTTCGTGGAATCGACTTGCTCATCATGCCTTCGATAACGGTATTCAAACAAAAACCCACTTTTTAATCAGTTATTCTTTCGCTATTGAAGTTTGAAAAAGGCCGGTCCTAAACTGAAGGAAATTGTATGATGAAACTTTCTCCAATACTAATGACCTCATCACCTTTGCCAATAAAGTCCACCTCCTAGCATCTTTTATGGTTTTATTTGGCAAATTTGTCCAAGCTATCTTTTGGTTTTCCTAGAGATCGAGAAATGAAGTGGTTCTTATGGGCAAAAGGCTAAATAAGTTTAATTACATTAAACATAATCCTTCACTTGGTTATTTTATAGATAAAAAAACCTTCGACTTAATTTGCAAGAAGGGTTTTTACGCAACCATCAAGTTTACGACTAGGTTTACTAGTTCGATATAGAGATTTAGTGTTATTCTAAACAATATAAGATGCAAGAAGGGTTTTTATTCAACAAGGGTTAAAGAACATGTCACCGATAACAAAGTTTGATGTCCAAAAAATTCGATGGGTCTAATGACTTTGGGTTGTGGCGTGTAAAGATACGGTGTCTATTAATTCAACATGGTTGGGAGGCCACGTTAGATCCATTCCGAAAACCATGGTGGACGCTCAAATACTGCGACGTTGAAGACTCGTGTCTATAAGAAGACACACAATGCCTTACTCTTGTGCTTGGATAACAAGGTTTTGAGGGAAGTCAACTAATAAAATTCCGCTACGGGGTATGGTCACAGTTGGAAACTTGTGTATGACAAAGTATTTAGCTAATAAATTGTACTTTTAGAAGAAGTTGTTCACTTTTACATGTATTCAGGTAAGAAATTATATGAACATATAGACAAGTTTAATAATTTGATTAGTGACTTGGCGAACATATACATTGATACTTATAACAAAGATCAAGCACTCATGTTACTTACATCCTTACCATCCTTATATGATAACTTTGTGGAGACATTTCTTTATGGAAGGGGGTCACTCACTTTAGAAGATGTCTTGTATACCCTCAATTCACGAGAGTTGAAGAAGATGAAAAATGCAAAGCATGGTGGTGTTGGGTTACTTGTAAGGGGAGGTCGTATCATAAGGGTAATCAAGGGCATGGTAGTTCAAGATCAAACTAAAAAGGTAAAAGAACTTATAAACCAAAGTATTACATATGTTATTCTCATAATCACCTTATGAAAGATTGTCCAAAATTAGAACAAGAAGAAATCAACTAGCTTTGTCAATAAGAATATGATACCTAGTTCGGGTATGCATTTTGAGGGTTATGAAAATGGTGATTTGTTGATGGCAATGAGTGAGGAAAGGTTCTTAGAGTGTAGCATGGACTCTGGTGGTTCATATCACATGACGCCTATAAGGGAATTCTTGTTTGATTTTAAGGAGTTTGATGGTGGTATGGTTTTGTTTAGCGATAATAGAGCATGTGCCATTAGGGAGACAAGGAATGTAAGAGTACAAATGAAAGAGATTCAAGTTTAATGCTTGAGAATGTGCGCTACATTCTCGAGTTGAAAATAAATTTGATATCTTTGGGCACTCTGGATCGAGAGGGCTATACAGTGAAGTTGGAGAATGAAAGAGTAAAGGTGATCAAGGGTTCTTTGATGGTTTTGTCAGGAACTATAAAGGAAAATTGTGTGTACCCCTTGATTGGCTGGACTGAATCAGGTGAAGCTAGTGTTGGTATAAAAGAAAAGGAAAGTCTTGCACATGTGTGGATAAATGTTTGGGTCAAATTAGTGAAGCAGGCTTGCATGAAATGGGAAGACGAGATGTGTTGGAGAATAAAGGTCTAGGTAAGCTCAAATTTTGTGAAATAAAATTTCTTGGAAAATCAAACAGGGTGAGTTTTGGTCGAGGCCAACACACAACAGAGGTAGTTATAGACTATGGCCATGCAGATCTCTAGGGACCTTCTTGGGTGGAATCGATGATTGTTTTCTGGTACTTCTCATTGATTGATGATTATACGAGGATTAGGTTCAATTTCTTAGACACAAGAATGAGGCGTTCAAAAAGTTCAAGGAGTGGAAGCAGTTTGTGGAAAATCAAACATGTAGAAAACTGAAGAAACTACAAACGTATTATGATTTGGAGTCTTGTAATCAAGAATTTAATAACTTATGTAAAGAGAGCGGGATAACAAGAAATTTTACGCTTATAGGAACTCCACAACAGAATGGTCTAGCTGAACGTATGAATAGAACGCTCTTAAACAAGGTTAGGTGTTTATTGATTCAGTCTGGTTTGCCAGATTTGTTTTGGGCTGAAGCAATGGTGACGACAACATATTTGATCAATAGGTCTCAATCTACAACATTGGAGAAGATGAAACCTATGGATTTATGGTCAGGACATCCGATGAATTACGAGATGTTGATGATATTTTGTTATGTTTCTTATTCTCAAGTGAATCACGAGAAGCTCGAGCCTAGAGCTATAAATTGCGTATTATTGGGGAATCACGATGATGTGAAAGGATACGAATTGTGGAGGTTAGATGATGTTAAACTGAATATAATCATAAACATGGATGTGGTGTTTGATGTGATTCTAATTATACATCATTTTGTACCCCAAATCGTACTTAAAATATAGAAAATATCATTAATTATGTGCAAAATACCCTTGTTTTCTCTTTTTGTGTGTTTGAAGGCACATATATCATGAATTCACTTGGAAATCACAAAATCAAGCAAAAACGAAAACGGGAAACAAAGTCGTACAAAAGAACCAAAGTCGGATGTGAATTTACCAAAATACCCCTTGAAGAATAACAAGAATAGTCCCTCAAGTTTCACAAGTTGTCACTTTATACCCCTAAAAATCACAAAAATACATTGGGGTCCCTAAAGTATAAATTTTATACAAGAATTTCCCTTAAAGTTTGAAGATTGTACAAAACAAGCCCTTATTAAGTATTACACAAGTACAAGAACTGATTTTGCAATTTCCCAAAGATAAATAACAAAGGAATTTAACCTAATTTGGTTTTATCAAGTACAAGAGGAAATCTGTCATTTCACCAAAGATCAGCAAAGGGACCACATTTTCCAACCACACCAATGTCATAACAAATCAAGTTTAACAAAGTTTTAGGGGGCGGTTGGTTATTTCCCAAAGTTGTTTTACAAAGGAAATGAGACGAATTGTTTTAACAAATGAGAGGGGTGGAAATGCAATTTCGCAAAGTTCAAATGAGATTAATATTAATTAATCTAGGCGAGTAACAACTATTTTATTCTCAAAAAGGATTAAACGCAAATGTTCACCCTAACCTAAATTAAACTCACCCCAGAATCAATTGAGTCAAAATCAAAGGGTAAAGTCAAATTGACTTTAGGGTTTTGATTATTACCTCATACCTAACTATTCCATTCACCCAGAAATCGTCTAGCTCATCATATGGAACCCCTCCCATCAAGTACATGTGACGTTTTGAATAACAAGACAAGAGATTGCCATAGGATCAATGACTCAGATCAAAAATGTGTTCACCACAACTTTTGAAGGGTATAGATAACATTTGCAGACTGCACATCACATGGCAAAGTCACATGAAGACCAAGACCTAATTTGAAATTCGGCATCAAAGAATTATTCCAAGGAATCATCCAGGGGCGTTTTTGGAAGATCATAGTTAGGGTTTTTAGTTTTAGAAGTCTCCTCACCATTGTATATATAGACTAGCTTAGCTAAATTTTCAATTCGTTCCAAATTTTATATTTATTCAAAGTTCATGTAATTTAGTGAATTTTTGAGGTTAATAAAATTTGAGTTCCAGTGTTCAATACTCGTCTTTTAGTTATTGCAAATTTACTTTTATGCAATTTACAATTCCTGTTTTTTTCAAAAGTTTTGTTAAGAAATTTTCAAACCTTTGAGAACCATTTCTTAATTAGCCAATTTGTTCTTAATTGACACCTAAGAATTAAGTTAAGTGATTGAGGAATGTTATTTTCTTGTTTGATTTATTTTACTTGTGAAAATAACATTCCTCAATCACTTAACTTAATTCTTATGGTTCTTAAAAAGACCTCAAGTTTTTCATTTCCTATCCAATTAGAAAGGTTTTAAGAAATTGAGGTCTTTTTAAGAACCATAAGGTTATAAGTAAAATTTTTGAGCTTATACTGACACTATAAGCTTAAAGGTTAAGCTTATAAGTTTATGTTACTTTTTGTCCACTTGTTTTCTTGTTAAAATTTGCTTTCCAAAAGGTTCTTTCATTTTCTCTAATTTTAGCTAATAATTGTATAAGTCAGCTCAACCAATAAGCTAGACCTATAAGGTTTTTGCTTTTTATAAGTACACCTTTGTTCTTTATTTGTGTTGTTTTTTAGGTTAATAGCTTTTCAAGATATTCTCTATTCACTTTCTTCTTTGATTTACGTTGTAGAACAGTCAACACAGAAGCCACAAGCTACTCATAAGATTTTCTTTAAGCTCATATAAGGCAAGAGGTGTTTGCATCAGCTGCTCATTTGGCCTGGATTGTAGGTCAAATAATGTAAGCTTTAAACCACCCCTTACCACTTCTGAATTAATCAACTTAGTTTGCTTATTGTTTATGTGACTTATCTTTTTACTTGCTTATTTGTTTTTGTTAAATGTTTATTTCAGTCCTATTTTGCTTATAAGTCTACTTATGTGTGCTCTGACCATTAAAGGGTGTTTGGGTCAAGATAAAAACTTGGTCAAACATACTTCTTGGTGGTTCACTCCTTGTAGTCATTTGTAGTTTGATATCTTAGGTCTTAATCATCTTTTGATCATGGAAGTTTAGTGTAAAAAATCAAATATTGCCTTTGTGCTAATTATGTCTGTTTTTAATAGCATAGTGTACTAATCCTTGTTGACTGATATCTGGTGATGGCGTTTATGTGTTTTTTGAGTTATTCATGCTTTTATGATAGGCCTGTGTAGGTAGATTTCACTTAGGACTTGGAGTTCCACTTACATGTAGTTTAAGTTACGCTATTCATCTGTTTCAATTTAAACTTGAGAATTTCAACCTTTTTTAGCTTATCTCTTAAGCCAAAATCAGTTTATGATAGCATAATAAGTTTGTTTTGTTTCTCTGCACTGTAGCATCAGTTTAGTATTAGTTTGAATTTTGATTCCTTATTGTTTGTCTGTGTTTGAGAGTTGATTTGGTGTGCTTATTTGAGCTTTAGAACTGCATTGCACCCCTATAAGCCCAACTGGCTTATAGTGGGCTTATATATGTCCCAAAAGTAGCAAAAAAGTAAACTGTCAAAAAGAATGTCCAGGATTCGACCCCTAGACCTCGACTTCCCAACAATCAGCCCTAACCATCTGTCCTAGGTTCTTTATCTTGTTACTTTTGGTTTTTCTTTTTATTTTAACTCATTTGTACAAAACTGGCCAAATAAGCCAGTTTTGGCTTATTCAGCTTTTCAGCTTTTTTGATCAAGCAACAACATTAGTTTTGTACTCAAACTCATTTTTCTAGCACATTTTTCTTATTTCTAGCCTTTTGTTTCATTTGGTTAAGGTTTTATTAGGAAACGAACTTATTAGCTTTTTACATTTGTGCTTATTCTATTTTCTGCTCATTTCTTGTTAGCTTATTATAGTTTTTATCATTCATGTGTCTTTATAAGCCCAAAACAAGTAGCCTTGCCAACTTTCAGCTTTTGAAACGCACAAAATTGTCAAATCGACTATTTTGTCGTTTTGTGAAATTGACAAAACTTTTGGTTTAAGCTTATTTGAAAAGCTTTTTGTAAATTTCTTTTTTTAATCTTTTTTAGTCCCAAAATATTGATCTATGTCCAATTTCAACTTATAAGCTTAAGTTTTGAGCTTATTGGGCTTATTAGGCCCATTAAGCTAACTTATAGCTTATTAGCTAGGATTGGGATTTTGGGCCTTTGAAAAAAGTTGCTTAAAATGGTGCTTTTAGTCTGATAAGCCTTTTAGATTTTTGTTTTTCCAAAGTTTTTTATTGGGCCTTAAAAGCCCATTTAGTTAGGCTAATTTTAGATTTAGCCCGTTCTAAAGCCTAAAAAGTATTTTCAAAAATATTAATTTTAATTTTAATTTTATTTAGGTTAATATTAATTAGTTTTGAAAATTTTAATATTTTAATGTTATTTTATTCTCGTTTTGCGCGAAAACGTAATTCGACTTAGTTTTTAGCCGTCTTAGTGTAGCTTCATCTTTTCATTTTTAATCTTTGATTTCCAAAAACGTAATAAACTCAAAATAAGTATAATCTTTGGCCTAAACTCTCACCTCGCTAGGAACGATCTCGATTATTGGTTTTTGTTTACGTATTATACGTCTACGTTTACTAATGCTTGCAACGTGCACAAAAATTACTACATCAGTGTTTAATGAGAGCCTTATGTATAACAATTCTCTCAAGGGTATTGGGATGCAAATTTTGGGAAGGAAGTTGAGTTTGAGGTGGAACTTCAAGGCAATCGGGTCGAACCAACTACGGATCCTCATACTAGGGTACATATAAGAAATGAAGATGATGGACAAGATTAAGATGAAGAAGATGCAATGTCTCAACAATAGAATTTGCACAACTATGTTTTGGTGCACACTAGAGAAAAACAACATCTATTGTACATGCTAGGTATACATATGTAGGTAATGTATCATTGTCTAGACCATCAAGGTCTAGGGAAGAAGATGATATTACAACTTATGCGTTTCCTATTGCTGAGGGAAAATATACACATGAACCAATCAAACTCCATAAGGCAATTAATTCATCTGAAAAGATGAGTAGGTTCATGCAATAGAAGAAGAGATGAGTTCTTTAAAGACGAATCATACTTGGGAGTTGGTTGTTCAATAACCTAAATAAAATCTAGTAAAGCTACAAGTGGTTGTGTAACACCCCACTTTGATAAGTGGACCGTTACGCGTAATTATGGCGTGTCATCAAAGAATGCAAGGTAATATGTAGTAAAACATACATGACCATAGGGAAAACTAGAATCAAACATCGGTTCCCAAACATAAGCCCAAAACATAAATAAAGTAAATGAACTAGGAAAGACTAAACAAGCATAAATATTTGGGACAAAAAGGAGAAGAAGTCTATGGCAGCTTCCATCGCATGCACTTCCTCCAAATGCTCGAGTCCGTCCTTGAGTACCTACCGTTTTGGGACATGGAAAGGAAAGTAACGGTTGAGCAATACGCTCAGTGAACGGATACAGGACATAGTATAAATGGCTGAGACATAAATAAGACTAAAAAGCAGCGAAAATGTATGAGTCCTGGAAAACCTAATTGTCTATCATGTTTACTGGTTTTAGTTCTGAAAACATAGCTTATGTTACTTATGAAAATCTGTATTAGTTAATATACCAAAAGCCAATATAGGTCATAAGGTCAACAACGTGCATGAATACTTGGAGGGGTGACCTCATCATGCAAATTAGAGGGGATGCCTCTAATTAACTGGTAAGTAGGTAGGAGGGATCAGCTCCTTGTGAAGGATGCAAGGCACACACCACATTCACCATGAAATCCTGATTGAAACATGTAACTAGGATGCACCCATACGCCCCACATGATAATATAATAATATAATGGCCAAATAACTGAAAAGGGACGCCACAAGCTATCACTCCGCCGTGGTGAAGTCATAACACTAGTGCCTCTAGTGTTATGGTTATGGTACCTCCATAACTAGGTGAAACTGGTCATGCATGTATATGGCTAAGGTAACTAATAAACATAAGCATTTAATCTGTAACTACTGGGAAAACAGTTGGCTGCATACGGGAAATCCTAATGAAGGAAGAGATTATCCGTACTGAAGGACGGGAAATACGTACCTTATGTCCAATGAACGAAGAAAACGAACGGAAGAGAGTCCTACTTCAATCTCACTAATGCTACATAAATAGTATATGTGTATAAGTATTCTGATTACTGAGTACGTAACTGATTTTATATCGTGTCTTAGCGTGTTTTAAATGTTCATGTCTTGTTTTACTTATTTTAACGTTATGTTGTTTTTATCATGTATTCTGTATGTTCTGTTTAAGTATTACTTGTATTTCTTGTATTATTATACTTGTTGTAGAATAATAAGTAACTTTCTAAAAAATAGCAGGTTTTCTAAAATAGACCAGTTTTTAAAAATAGAAAGTTTCCAAAAATAATAAGTATCCTAAATTAGAAAGTTTATATATTTAGAATTAAACTGGATTAAATATCATAAGTCATGTGATTATAGTATAGTTTATTTATAATAACATGTTAATTAAATAAACTATAGATTATATGATTTAATTAAATATAAGCATGATTTAATTAAATTAAAGTGTATAAATACTTAGGTTAAAACATGTATTAATATTATATTAATTATAACCTAAGTCATGTCTATTAATTAATAACATATCATGGTTAACTAATAACTATAGGTTATATTTGATTATTAATTGCCAAGAAAATGTCATGGTTTAATAATTAATAATAACGTCATGAGAATATTAATAAACCCTTACCATAAAAAGGATATAAATTAATTAAACTATATATTAATTAGTTTAAAGCACATGAATAACTAAATTAATAATTATATAATCATAAGTTATATTTAAATAAAATGAATAACTAAAATAACATGATTTATTAAATAAAACTCATGTCCTAAGTCATGTAACTAATTAATTAAATTAACCTGTTTTAATTAATTATATATAATAACTACATGGTTTTTATGTTTAGCCAAACACCCCCTTAACTGCCGTAAACACAAAACCAAACAGCCACTTACTGTTTTAAACCAAAAACCAAACAGCCCCTTACTGTTTGGTTCCAGCCGCCAGTACAATCTTTCCACTGGTTTGATAAACTTTCCTGCTGCCCGTTTATGTTTCCCTACTACCTGTGTTCGCTACCCCCTGTCGTCCTACATCTTCCCACCGAGACCACAAAAGGTCTTGGTTCCCACCGCCTGAACAAACACACCCTGCCGGGGTTGCCACTGACAGACCAACATCCAACCAACACCAATTGAGGGTTACGGCTGGTGGAAGGTAGTTACCACCGACCCTTATAGGGTGCGGCTGGTTGGACAGAAAATCACCACCGAGACCGTGTGTGGTCTCGGTTTGCGTGTAACCCGCACCTAAACAACACCAAATGATTCTCCCCTTTTATTCATCTTGTTTTTACATGTTTCTAATTATTAATCACAGGTTCTTGATCCCTTAACATAATTAATAAAAGAAAACAAGAATTTAACGATTACCTATTATGCTTAGGGTTTAGGAAAAAAAAATCACGAACACCACAACCCTTCGTCTGAATTTAACCTACGTTTTCTTCTTGATTCTTGTAGTAGAACACGACGGCAGCCAGGAGGATAAATAAACAATCGTTTGTTTTATTGTAATTAGGGTTTTAATACTTGTTGTCTAAAATAAAACATAACCACCCCCGACTTTTCTTATTATCATACGGTTTGGAGGCCCATGTGGGCCTTGAGCCCACTTCCCTTCTTTTGGACGCCAACCCAACGCTACGCCCCTTATTTGTACTATATTTCGTGTTTAAATCACTACGTAAGCGTGTTCATGTATTTCTAATATTCGTGTAGTTCGTGTTTCAAATGTTCATGCTATATTTATAATGCGTAATAATTATTTATCGAGTATTAATATATATATATGTGGTTCAAATGATCGTGTTTTAGATGTTCGTGATTATAAATATTATAATTAATAATTATCGTGTATTACCACGTACGTACTTATTATCACACGTGCGTAATATTTATCGTGTAATAACACGTACGAAATTCTTGTAATTAACATTCGTGACACGTGTTCATGTTATATAAGGAATGTTTTAGTCTGAATGTACGATTATTAAGTGTACTGTTCATGAAAAAGCATGCGGGTTTTACAGGTTGTATAGATTAAATAATGGATTGAAGGTGTCCAGAAACCAAGGTACATAACAAGGCTGGTATCACGGGGTTTGCGCAACAAACAACGATTGACTACAATGAGGTATTTTCACCTATGGTTCAACATACATCTATTAGGGCGATTCTCTCATTAATTGCTTGTGAAGATTACGAGTTGGAACAACCTCATGTGAAAAAAGCATTTTTGCATGGTAATCTTGAAGAAACCATTTATATGAGGCAACCACTTGGTTTGGAAGAAGGAATGGGAAACAAGGTATGTTTATTGAAAAAATCTCTTTATGATCTTAATAAGTACCCAAGGTAATGGTACAAATAGTTTGATGTATATATGATCAACAATGGGTTTGGTCGAAGCAACTATGATAGATGTGTTTACTTCAAGGAGTTGAGACCATGTATATATATTATCTAATATAACACAATTTTTATCCTCTCTCTTCATCAAATTTTTCATAAATAACTTTTAACATTGTTATGACAAGTGTACAAAATCAGTTTTTGAATAAGTGCATTTAAATTTCCGCCTAAACAATCTTGGAAACTTTTGGAAACATATTAATTTTGCCGATCAAATTACACACTTATAAAATGGTCAATGGTTAAGTTAATTAAAGACATATATCCAGCTAATGTCTTACTATTGGTGAGTTTTAAATGATACAATTTGAAAACTAATTTATTTTAATGTGGGGATTTTAGAAGCTACAATAATATTACGCTATATATATATATATATATATATATATATATATATATATATATATATATATATATATATATATATATATATATATATATATATATATATATATATATATATATATATATATATATATATATATATATTAGTCTACTACGAGGAGTTCTCACCGCCCTTAGGACGAGTGGACTAATCTCTCGCGGGAGTTTGCTCGGTACCTCGATGGGTAGCATCCCTCCCAAATGAGATTTTTTCCATTCCCAAGGCTTGAACCCAATAAATATATATTACGCTATATATTTAGAGTGTTTCAAAAAACTTAATTGAAACATATTTTTTGATATCTTTTTCAAGATGGAATGCAAATAACTTGCATTTAACAATAAATAAAAAATGTCAAAGCTTTTCTAGCAATATTTCTCTATATATAAATATAAAGTTATATTTTTTATTCAGTGATCAATTTTTTTTGTAAATCATGTCTCCATTGCATGTATCTTTCGATTGTAATTAGATAATATAGATAATAAAAAATATATCTAGACCTCATATTATTTAAAAGCTACATATCTATATTATCGATTGTCAAAAATTAAGATACATACGTGTTGATTTATTTATATCAATATAAATCATAATCTGGGACACAACGATATTATATCAACGTTACAAAAATAATATAATAGGAAAGTGAAAAAAATTATGCAAATACGAAACACAAATATTGACTATTGGTAGAACAGAAAGAAAAAAATAGGAATTATAAAACGGAAATCATATACAACAAGGACAATCTTGTAATTTGGAAGTAAAGAAATATCACGTTTTGTAAAAAGCAAGTAGGTAGCATCAACACCAAAATGACGTTTTTTCAATGGTCCAAAACGCAGATAATTGATTTTCAACATATATTTGTCAAACACTCAAAACTGATTATTTACGTTTTGAAAACGTAATAAGCAGATAATCCACAACAAAACTCAACCCCAAACACCCTTTTACTATTTTTTTGAAGGTCAGTATAATTATATATATCTTATTCCTTCTATTCAATGTCATATGCTCTTTTGCTACCATTTGCATCTTCTTCAAACATTTCTTCAAACCATTTGAAGTTCCACTGATGATAAATTTCATACGTTGGAAAATTTTAATAAATTTAATTGCTAATATAATGTTTAATGGATAATAACATTAAAGAGAAACTAACGTGCCAATTTTTAAACGTTGTGTGGCGAAGGCAAATGATAATTTCACAAAATACACAATAGGTTATATAAAAGTAATACTCCCTCCGTCCCATAATAAGTGTCCACTATGGAATATTCTAAGTCTTTGTTACTAAACTTTGACCATAAATATTTGTAGTTGTGTTGTATAATACTCCAAGAAAATTATATCAATGAAAATAATATTTAAAACCGAATATATTCATATGACTTTCGTCAAGTATTATATAACACAAATACAAATATTTATGGTCAAAGTTTAGTAACAAAGAATTTGAATATTCAATAGTGGACACTTAATATGGGACGGAGGGAGTATATTTTTACCCTCTTTTTAAAATACCCGTGAATTTCACCGATCTATTAGCTAGCTATCTAATATACCACACTTTTTCAGCCATGTAATTACTTTTTTCTAAATATAACCATAGAGAATAGTCGTCTATTAGCTAGCTATCTAATATACCACACTTTTTTCAGTCATGTAATTACTTTTTTCAGCCATGTAAGTTCTCATTTGTATTTCTTTATATTTTTGGCTTTTTTTATAAATATAACCATGTAGGCATCTTTTGTATACAAGTGGAGCTTTAGGACTTAACCTTATAATTAATATAAGCTTTCATTAAGTTCACTTACTAAACGTTTAACATTAGCAACCATTTAGTACTCTGGTTTGACGATATACATGGAATAATGTGGTTTAGGAATTAAGATTGAAGTATTTATCTGGAACTTCTATTATCTATTATATCTAATAAAACACAGTTTTGTACAGCTTTTTAAAGCAGTCATTGTATAACTTTTAAAGCATCCATCTAATTAATTTTTTCCTAATATAACTTTAACTATGGTGATGCCACTTGTATTTTTGAACCATCAGCCATTGTAATAATTTGTTTCAAAATTTATTAGTCTAAATGTACAAAAACATAATGCAACAAAATTAAATGGCTATTAAAATCATTTCCAAAAATAAGAGTTTTTAAAGAAAGTTTTAAAAAAAGATTCGGGAATGAAAAAGTTTTTACAAATATTATTTAACAAAGATTTAGTCAAAAAATTATTAAAAAATGTTATAAATATCAGCTGTGCGAATTTAGTAAAAAAAATAGTTTTAATAGATTTTATAAAAATAAATAATTCTAAACTGATGGTAAATACAGTGTTTATATAAAAAAGTTAAAACACGATTTTTTATATATAGTTATTATTCTTTAAGAAAAATTATGTATCCTTTAGATAACATATTAAAAAATAATTATCCTTCACTTTTATATTGTTCATCGTGTACAAATTTTTATAAAGGTTTTAAAAATACAAGTTGTTTAGGAAAGTTTTAATAAAATGTTTATAAAGAAAAATAATTCCGGCGTGAAAAGTTTATAACAAAAATCTACCTATCTATTTACTCTAATGAAATGAAGTTCTTTACAAGTTCATTAACCTTACAAAAATTAATAAACTTCCTAAAATAAATATTTGTACAAGTTTGTAGAGCTTGCTATTAATTATTTCATGAAAACCATTTCATAATTAACTTACAAAAATAAAAACCTGTTTTAAAAAAGAATTAAAAAAATAATTATGTGATCAATTGAAACATGCGTTTTAATGTATTGGAAAAAATACTACACGTATACATTTTATTATTGTAACTCTATGTTTGTAAAGTCCTTAAAGTTTGTTTCAAGTATACAAACTACTTATAGGTTAATAAATATATTTTTGTAATCTTTCTTAATCTTTTCAAATAAATATACGCATATTTAAAAAGTCTCATTAAAATCGCCATCAATATCATACCGTAATTAGACAATTTGTACAATGACCAAATGCATAAAAAACAACAAAACCATAACTCGGAAGGTTTTGACTGACCGAAACTTTAGCCCTAATTTTATACATAGTACAACCTCCTTCATTGAAATTTAAAAAGATACCCATCTTGAAAACGTATTATTAATGATTAATGTTTAATGTGTCTCGGTCAAATCGCAAACCTTATCATTAGCCTCAACCAAATATCATTTGACTAAATCATATTATTTGAAACCCATCTTCAAACCTACGCGTGTTTCCAAAACCACGTCGTCCCTAATATTTAATTTGACATAAACATATCACTTGATTGAAACTTCACAAGTACGATAAGTTACAATTCGTCAGAAAGAAAAACCGATGTGCATTCTTTGACACCACCACTTTAGATACGCCTCAATATCGCTTATTCAGAAACACGAAAACTGTTTCGATTCAACCAGTTGCACACGCCATAAAATTGGTAATTTTCTCATTTATTCAATTCTTTTTTTAGATCTAATTAAATTTAGAATGATTGAGTTCAGCTCATTTGTGTTGTAGCAAAACCTAAAAGTTCTCATAGATATACTTTGAATAAATGCAGTTTAAAGGATTAACATTTTCTTTTGTTGGCATTACAGGTGTGAGGTTTGGCGATGGAAGATCTCGATTATTTCAACTATTTTGTTAAGACGAGAATACTTAAGATTGGTATTGATTCATGGATCTTTCTTTATCGTGTAACTTTTAGTCTGTGTTATTTTGTTTATTTTGATTTGTGCAGAACATTACTTGATTTTACTTGACTATTTTTATAGGTTTTTCTCTATATCGATTTTCATGAGAAACTTTTTTTATCATAAAAAGTGATGACGCATAATAAAAAGGTCGGTCTTTGTTTAACCAATTTATAATGAGTTCAATATTGGTTTCTTATTTGATAGGCTTTTTAATGCTATGGTTATTAGTTGAGCACCAACAATATGATAAAATGTCTCACAAGAAAGAATAACATTGAAAACATAATAAGTTTTTTAAACGGTTGTGATATTAAAATAGAAATACTAGCAAGATACTAACAATTACAAAGGCATTTTTAACCATACTTGTTTTGATAAAATACACATTAAAACGAAAATTCAAATATTCCAAAAGTAAGATATATTTTGTAAGATCATTTTATCATAAAAGTTCCATACACATGTCAATCAAAGATGCAAGGATGTGAAAATCTAAGTCTTAAAACTACTTAATATTTTTGAGTTCAAACATTAAGTAGTGATATCTTAAAACTATTTATTGCTTTAGTTTTATCGTTTATAAACAAATATAATTCTTTTTCAAGGAGTAACGTTTAATTGATTTATTTAAAATATTAAAATTAAAATTCAAGCTATTTTTAGCTCAATTTTGTGGATTGTGCGAGTTATAACGGGTCACATGATATGATGCAAAAGATAATAATTGTAGGATCGCGTAATAAATTAAAAATTTATAATAGTGGTAAAAATGGAGGAGCCAAGGCTTCAGTCTTCTCCTAAAATAAAAATTAAGAAAGAGTAATATAATCAGTTCATTAATCATGGAATGAGAAAATTCGATGTAAGAGCATCCATTATGGTGTTTCAAAAAGATGTCTAAAATTTTATGAAGAGGTCTAAAACTTTTTTTGTCATAGTAAAAAACCATTTCATGCCTAGAGGTCTAAAACTTTATGTGCATTTAATTCATGTTATAAACTAAACAATTTATAAACCTCAAAAAGTATAAAAATTAATGACATTATATGATGTGGCAATTTTATAAACCTATACAAAGGTTTACCATATTGGATGCCCTAAGTGCAAAACTTACTTTTTTCACACTTCTTTCATTTGAATGGCAATCTCCACCCATTTATTTGTGAATGGGTCGATCTAAAGGGTGTTTTGTTAACTTATTTTTCAGGCTTATGAACTCATTTGAAAGTGTAAAAGGCTCATAAACTCAGTATTAGACTTACGAGTGTACATAGCCCAAATTTGTTATCAAACATTCCTTTAGGTTATGTTTTATTTTTAACAATAAATATGTACCTTTTTATGGTAACTTACTTATCACTCCAATGCCGCAAATCAGATTATTATCACGAAAGTCAATGTGAACCATTAGACCCATGAGCACAAAAAAAAGATCATTTTAGTTACTGTTAAAGGTGTATGTATTTTTTTGTGCAAAAGGATTATACCCGGCGAAATATATTTAAAAAATATAGGACAATCAGAATGGGAATGAGTCATTATATATGAACGAAAAATAAAAACACTCATATTTGAACATTCTCAAATATGAACAGCCAACATTAAGCTAACCATTACAAAAGAAAACTAAGCCATATTGGAATTTTATGATAGCTCCATGCACAACTCAAGCAATCTTCCATTTAGCCTTCATATGTCTCACACTACTATTATTCTTGAACTTGATAGACGAAAGTTTAAGTCGAACCGTCTCCAAAATAATCTTGGCCACTTGATCTTCATTCCTAATTGGTTTAGAGTGAATACGATTATTTTGTCCTTTCCAAATGGAATAAGTGGAAGAAGCCAAACTAAGACGACCGACAATACTTGAAACATTATCCTTTAAAGATAAGGGCAATACCAACTAATGATATCGTTCCATAAAGGAGATTTGCTCGACATCTTAGCAACCATCCCAACAATAGTACATACTTTAGAACAGAACGAGCACTCAAAAAATAGATGGTCATGAGAGTCAGGATGAAGATGGCAAAGAGAACATCGAAGCAGGTTAAAGTTGACATTATTGACAATGTCCCATTGCGTTAGCCTATACTGAGTTTTAAGTCTTCTTCTCATAACGAGCCAAAGGTGACTTGAGTGTCATGGGATGTCGTACTTCCACCACACCAATCTAGACCAAACAACTTCATTGCTTCTTTGACGGATAGATTGCCAAGCAATACTTACCGATAATACATTTAATAACCCATATGTAGTTTTTCGCAATAGTTTTCCACAATTGATTATCCTGCTGATTTGCTTGAAGGATAGGAACACCAAAATTAACAAGGCTCGGGAAACGTACATATTCTTGAAATAAAAACATATAATAAAATTCAATTTAACCCACTGATAAGCAATAATGTAGTTCTGTAAGTGAGTAAGAAGATTATTCATTTGCATATCGCTACCCCCTCACGGAAACAACTTAAACCAAAATTCTTGACCTTAACTTAAATGACCCATTTTTTCACATGGCCAATTATATGTTTCCATCTCTCATGATACGAGCAAAAAAGAACTCAAGATGTTTATTCATGACGAGGACGAAAATCTCATTAATACCAAGATCAACGTGGTCAACAAAGAATTGCTACATAATTTATAATCACATCTTCATGTACACATATGTCGCATTCGTATAATAAAGGGTTGGTTTTTTTCTGTGATTTGCCTATTGTGTTTCATATAACGTTTGTTTGATTGCTATATATTTTACGTTTCTTTATCCAGATGTGGCTTTTTTTTAACTAATAGCTTCGTAATAATCAGTGTGATTCCCTAACTCTTTCAACGTTTCTTTTAATATACCCGTGAATTTCACGGGTCATATAGCTAGTGTACATACATATATCGATGTATGTAGATGACATGTTGATTGCTTGTAAAAGCAACTTTGAAATTGAATCTACCAAGGGACTGCTACGAAAAGAGTTTGATAAGAAAGAACAGCTAGGAAGATACTTAGTATGGAGAATTTCAGGGATAGGGGTAACCAAACCCTGCAGGTGTCTCAGTCGAAATATGTGTAGAAAGTTTGAATAACTATAGAGTGTATAATGGCTAGTCGATCTATGTGCCATTGGGATCACACTTCAAGGTATATTTGAAGGATTATCCGTTAAGTAATTATGCGTGGAAGAATGAGTAAGGTTCCATATATGAATGATGTATGTATTTTTATGTACTTTATGGTTTGCACTAGATCGGATATTGCGTAAGCTGTTTATAATAACCCGAACTTAACGTCATTATTTTACCCTAACTATGTAACGGATTTTGAATTTCTACGTATCGTTATGTTGACGGTTTACGTTGAAATGGGTAATGTGTGACTATAATTAATTGTTGTAACAATTGAAGAGTACAAATAGTGATCACGATGCCAATGGATGTCCAAATATTATATTTTAGTATCTATTATTTTGATATTTGAGATTTCTGAAACTTTTATTTCATTAAGTATTAAGTCGAGTCGAACTTTACTATTTCGTTTTGCGTGCGTTTAATTATTAAAATGGTAGATTTAACAAACGAGATTTATATTTTCATGAACCCGGGACGAAAACCGACTCTCGTAAATATTTATAAAATTAACTGGCAGCCATTTCCCGGTTTTTAACTAAAATTTACACTTTAGTCCACAAGAATGACAAAATTGCAGAAGTGATCCTCCACCCACCATATAAAAGAAATTTTTCTTTCATAATCACGCACACACATTCTCAAACTAGAAAACTTTTCTCTCCCCTTCTCCCTTTCTTTCCTTGCCGTCACCCACCACACACCAAAACACCCTTGCAACATAATTTTTTAGCTTGAATCTTTACAATCCAAGGTAAGACCCATTCTTATAATTTAATTGTGATCATTTTGATATAAGGTTTTCTAACATGCAAGAAATTTATTTTTTCAAAATTATTTCTTGATGATCAATGAGTGTTTGATCAAATTTTAAGATTGCATGTGTTGTTATTGATCTTTATCATTGATTTTTAGTTGTTGCATGTGTGAATTTTGATTTGTGTTTTGTTAAGAATGATCATGAAAGTGAATATAAGGTGTTAGGTGTTGTTAGGAATGATGGGTATAGCTTATTTGAAGTGTTGATGATGTTAAAAGTGGGTCAAAAAGGGTTTTGGTGTGATTTTTAAATGGATGTTTTACATCAGTGGGTTTAAGGCAGATTTTTGTGGGTATAAGTTTGAGAAAGTGTTGGTAATATGGGATATTGTTGTAGTAGTTGTCAAGACGCTCGTTTCGATATAAGATAGAGCTTCTAACTCATAACGAGGACGAAGTTACACTAGTTTGAATATTCGTGTACCGGGAGATGCGTATCGACAAAATACGAAATTGTTGTCGATATTGGGTCAAATATCGGGGACTATAAGTTGAGTTTTATAAATGTTTATGGGCCGTTCTCAGGTTCTAAACCTCGGATATTGAGTCTATTTTCAAAGTCAAGTGTCGATTTTGTAAATAGAAATGTTTAACGAAGTCAAAATGGGTTTACGGGGCAAGTGTGCAAAACAGTCCGGTTTTTAAAGTCTAAAGATTTGTCGAGCAGGTGGTTCTAAAATGTAAATCATTTGATGAAATTTAAAATGAGTCTTGTACAGATTATAAGTGAGTTTTTCACCAAGTTTCGTCGAAGACAGAGTTGTTTATGTAAGGGAAATCAGCGTGTACTTTTGGTAGGTACCGGTTGAGTATTATTGGGAGGTACTTAACCTCGCGTCATAGTTTGAGGCGAGAGGCTAATCTATTAGCTTCTCAGAGTTCTAAAAGGATATAAGTCTTATGTGTGAGTGTATATTCTGAGATTGGAGACCCGTGTTGGGTACTTGACCCGTGTTGATTTGGCATCTTGTGATGGATCAATATCGAAGGGGCTAGTTTTGGAAAGCTAGTATATGTTGTGGGGTTTAGAAGGGATTCACTTGCATTGGTTGGTCATGTTTATGTATATACTATTTGAATCATTGATTTTATTATACTAAGTATGTTTTGAAATACTTAAGTATGTTTCTAAGCGTGCACCTTATTTGTTAGGTGGCGGGTTTTGACGTGTATATTTGGGACATCTTCTCTTTGGCGATCACTACTACTACTAGCTTCATGTAATATCTAAGGTGAGTCTATAGGCTCGCTTTTATATTATCTTGTAAATGATTTTTAGCCCGCGAGGCGGAATACATGCTGTTTTATAAAATGAACACAAGTTGTTTTCGGTATGGTGGACCCGAATATGATGATAAATGCATAAGTACCATTGTCTTATGAAGTCCCTGAATTTCATGAACTGCTAATTACCTTACGAGGTAAACGCTAATACATATGATAGATCTATTTGGTTTGACAGCCTTATCCTAGGGTATGTATCCTTGTGATCATCTGAAAGGGATATTATGTATAAGAGGTCGTTGGTATATGACAATATTACCTGTTGTAGGGGCACCGTAAGTGACTCGGTTTGACGTGTTGGTTAACGTTCAGTTGCATGAGCTTAAGGCATTTATCGATATATATATATATATATATATATATATATATATATATATATATATATATATATATATATATATATATATATATATATATATATATATATATATATATATATATATATATATATATATATATATATATATATATATATATATATATATATATATATATATATATATATATATATATATATATATATATATATATATATATATATATATATATATATATATATATATATATATATGACTTGTTTGTGTGACAAGCTTGAGATGATTAAGATTCTTGTGTTTAAATGATGATTTTGCAAAATTTATAGACTTGCTCAACCGTTGTGTTGATCATTGTAAGCATGTATTTTAGGTAATCAAGATGGACAGTAGCGGAGCATGCGAGGAGGGAGTTGGTGCTTACTTTTCTAGAGTTTATATTTATTTTCCGTCCTTTGAAATGAATAAATGACTTTCAAAGTCTTTAATGAATGTGATGTGTTGGTAACAGTTTTTGGGACCAAACGCTACTCTGATTTTATATATTGGGATGGGAAACTTTTTAGACAATGTTGTATATTATTTTAACGTCTCTTTTGAGGTTGTTGTCTATGATTATGTGCGATATGCTATGAGTAGCGCCCCAATGTGGTATTCCGCTGCGTGGTAATTTGGGGGTGTTACAAAATGGTAATCAGAGCCACAAGTTATAGAGAAATAGGTCGATTTTGAAAAACCTAAACTATAACTTTGGTATGTTCTAAAAAAATTTAAGCACGCAAGTACTCCGCATGGCTCCGGTAAGGCTATTCTTGCATTACTTTATGATTGATCGTGATTATGTGAACCTATGTGTATGTAGGAATGGTAGTAAGTATATGTATGAATATACTATGGTATATAAAGGCATTGTGCGTGAAGCAATGGTCCTTGAATTATCGTTGTACATTTTATAATACGGTTTTGTATGGGATTTGGCCTCACCGCAAATCACCGATCTTGATAATTATGTATTATCTGAATACGAGTGTGAAAATCGTTTGATACTTTGAGTATGTATATATTGTTTCGTAATCTCTCGCATATCGACTTGTTTAAGTTCGATTGTTATCATCGTATCATGATGTGCCATTTTAGGACATCTCCTTTCGAAACGTAGTTGATTGATGTGATATACGCGTTCTGTCCTATATTTTATATAGTCGAACAAGAATGTAATAGGTCATATTAGTCATAAATGGTCTTGTATTGTAATAGGTTAGTCAGGTTAACCGGGCTTTTACTTTATGCTAATATTGTCTAAGGTAGGGGCTTTATGCCCAAGATAGGCCAAGCCCGGCCCAAGGAAACAAGCCCATGAGCCCACCAAGCTCATGGGTATATAAACCCTCTTCCATGTGTGAAAGAGGGTGTTGGTTCATTTCTTTTCTTCTAGTAAACCTTCCACCATTCTAGTTTATCTCTCTACTTTCTCTCTCTAACTTTCTTCTCTTACTCTCTCTAGTTCTATTCTAAATCTTGTGTTATGGATTGAAGCGGATTAACACGTTCCGAGTACTTCTTATGATTTTGAAGAATCATTTATCTGAGGCGAAATCTTCTATGTAATGCGACGTGTGATTTGATTTTATATGACTACATTTTATTGGCGAAAAGGAGGATGCCAATGTTGGACCTAAGGTATATATATCCTAATCAAATATATATAATTTTGGTACAACAGTATCTAAATGGAATGGGACATTTAGATATAGAGATTTTAACTCGCCCAACTATGAGTTGTTTAAGGTTGGCTTATTTGAATGGATTGGGACATTTGAATAAGAAATTTTTAGAACCACTGGACCTTAGATTGTTTGTGTTTTCCTTATTTAGATGGAATGGGACATTTGAATACGGAAATCATGAAGTAAGTTTATTAACACCTTGTACTTACTATGGTATGTAATTTGGATTTGATATCGTGTTAAGAGGTAGTAATACTTGAGTATGATGACTTATAATCGTCTCGTTGAAATGGATTGGGACGCCTTTTCATTTGAAAAAAAAGTTATAAGTTCCCGAACCGTGAATTTATAAACTCTAGTATACATGAAAGGGGACACCTTTCGATGTAGATAATGAGTTATAAATGAGTGGACCCAAGTATGTCTGGCTCGATTTGTGGTTGTTTGGTGTGCGTACGTCTTGCTTCAAATCATGTTTTGTTGGTAAGAATCATTCGGTGCCATCGTCATTATGATGATCGTCGATTATCATTTATGTACGAGTAACCCGTTGGACTTCTCTCGAGTCATGATTTATTTCTATGGACCATTTCTAATGTGTCTCGATGATCGCGAGATTTATAAGCAGATTGTTAAGAACCATTGACCGTTCCGAGAATAGGCGACTTGTTTTAGCGTCACCAGGATTTATGTGTGTACTTGTGGATTGACTGAGGATCAAGTTACCAACGGAAACTTATCGTGGATGTGAAGATCTTGCAATTTTACTTGCTACTATCGAAGGGTCACCGAAGACTTTTCTTGATGATGAAACTCTTGGGGGCCAGCATGACGAATTAAACAAAGAATATGATGTATCACTTTGAGCACTGAAGTAGAAGTTATTGGGACACCTTTGTATGATGAATGTTGAAGCAGAAGTTATTGGGACGCTTTTGAATGTTGAACACTGGGTCAGAAGTTAATGGTTCGCCCGATATGTTGTTAATCTTTGCCAATGGACCGAATTTCTTAATGAATGGAATTAATAAATTCGTTATCATCTTGAGGGATATGTTGTAGCCAACACTGCAAGTGGAAAGACTTTGGAAATCAAGTTGTATTATCAAGGGTTCATTCAAGGTTTTCTCGATGATCAACGGTGGAGATCTATATTTGATGTTTATGTCCGACCTTTTATTTTTATGTACTTATATGGTATGTGATCTAGTCGAATGATCATAAGTTGTAAGAAATTGAGACGGCATTGTCCAATGACGTCCGATCATGGAGAACACATACCATGTAATATCTTTTGACCTTCAACGACGATGTTTATTGAGACTTTGATGCGCATGGGCAGAAGTGAGATGGTGTTCTTGTATTATCTTTTGAGTATGGATCCGAGTGTGAGCACACTCTGATGACGAAAATATTTCTTGTTATTTCTTTTTTATTTACGTCCATGGCTATCCGGCCAGTGGATATCCTTTAATTTACAACTTTCCTTTTGACTGGACTTACCCGAAAATCCTGTCATCTATTCTTGTCGTCGGATGAGCTTCGTGTAATTCATAAAATTTTCATGTGTCGAGCTGGAAGGAGTGAGTGGTGGATAAGGATTTATTCATTTCCTTTTGGTGAGATACAACTTGACGACAAGTTGCGTTTTGAAGAAGAACTAGTGGAGATTGTGGATCGAGAGGTTAAGCATTTTAGACCGAGTAAGATTCTCATTATGAAGATGCGGTGGAATTAGAGACGTGGATCGAGATTCATGTGGGATTGTGAGGACTTCTTTAGGAAGAAGTGCCCTCGTCTTTCCTAGTGGTACGCAATACGAATATGAGGCGAGGTAAGCGCCAGAACGTCGCTCCTTAAAAGAGGTGATAATATAATAACCCGAACTTAACGTCATTATTTTACCCTAACTATGTAACAGATTTTGAATTTCTACGTATCGTTATGTTTGACGGTTTACGTTGAAACCGGTAATGTGTGACTATAATTAATTGTTGTGACCATTGAAGAGTACAGATAGTGTTCGCGATGCCAATGGATGCCCAAATATTATATTTTAGTATCGATTATTTCGATATTTGAGATTTCTGAAATATTTATTTCATTACGTATTAAGTCGAGTCGAACTTTACTATTTTGTTTTGCGTGCGTTTAATTATTAAAACGATCGATTTAACAAACGAGATGTATATTTTTATGAACCCGAGACGAAACCTAACTCTCGTAAATATTTATAAAATTTACTGGTAGCCATTTCCCGCTTTTAACTAATATTTACAGTTTAGTCCACAAGAATGACAAAATTGCAAAAGTGATCCTCCACCCACCATATAAAAGAAATTTTTCTTTCATAATCACCCACACACATTCTCACACTAGAAAACTTTTCTCTCCCTTTCTCCCTTTCTTTCCTTGCCGTCACCCACCACACACCAAAACACCTTTGCAACATAATTTTTTAGCTTGAATCTATACAATCCAAGGTAAGACCCATTCTTATAATTTAATTGTGATCATTTTGATATAAGTTTTTCTAACATGCAAGAAATTTATTTTTTCAAAGTTATTTCTTGATGATCAATGAGTGTTTGATCAAATTTTAAGACTGCATGTGTTGTTATTGATCTTTATCATTGATTTTTAGTTTTTGCATGTGTGAATTTTGATTTGGGTTTTTGTTAAGAATGATCATGCAAGTGAATCTAAGGTGTTAGGTGTTGTTAAGGATGATGGGTATAGATTATTTGAAGTGTTGATGATGTTAAAAATGAGTCAAAAAGGGTTTTGGTGTGATTTTTAATGGGTGTTTTACATCAGTGGGGTTAAGGCAGATTTTCGTAGGTATAAGTTTGAGAAAGTGTTGGTACTATAGGATATTGTCGTAGTAGTCGTCGAGACGCTCATTTCCATATAAGATAGAGCTTCTAACTCATAACGAGGACGAAGTTACACTAGTTTGAATATTCGTGTACTGGGAGATGCGTATCGACACAATACGAAATTGTTGTCGATATTGAGTCAAATATCGGGGACTATAAGTTGAGTTTTATAAATTTTCATGGGCTGTTCTCAGGTTCTAAACCTAGGATATTGAGTCTATTTTCAAGGTCAAGTGTCGATTTTGTAAATGGAAATGTTTAACGAAGTCAAAATGATTTTACGAGGCAAGTCTGCAAAACAGTCTGGTTTTTAAAGTCTAAAGATGTCTCGAGCAGGTGGTTCTAAAATGTAAATCATTTGATGAAATTTAAAATGACTCTTGTACAGATTATAAGTGAGTTTGTCACCAAGTTTCGTCGAAAACGGAGTTGTTTAAGTAGGGGAAATCAGCGTGTACTTTTGGTAGGTACCGACTGAGTATTATTGTGAGGTACTTAACCTCGCGTCATAGTTTGAGGCTAGAGGATAATCAATTAGCTTCTCAGAGTTCTAAAAGGATATAAGTCTTATGTGTGAGTGTATATTCTGAGATTGGAGACCCGTGTTGGGTACTTGACCCGTGTTGATTTGGCATCTTGAGATGGATCAATATCAAAGGGGCTAGTTTTGGAAAGTTAGTATATGTTGTGGGGTTTAGAAGGGATTCACTTGCATTGGTTGGTCATGTTTATGTATATACTATTTTGAATCATTGATTTTATTATACTAAGTATGTTTTGAAATACTTAAGTATGTTGCTAAGCGCGCACCTTATTTGTTAGGTGGCGGCTTTTGACGTGTATATTTGGGACATCTTCTCTTTGGCGATCACTACTACTACTAGCTTCGTGTAATATCTAAGGTGAGTCTATAGGCTCGCTTTTATATTATCTTGTAAATGATTTTTAACCCGCGATGTGGAATACATGTTGTTTTATAAAATGAACACAAGTTATTTTTGGTATGCTGGACCCGAATATGATGATAAATGCCTAACTACCATTGTCTTATGAAGTCCCTGAATTTCATGAACTGTTAATTACCTTGCGAGGTAAACGCTAATACATATGATAGATCTATTTGGTTTGACAGCCTTATCCTAGGGTATGTATCCGTGTGATCACCTAAAAGGGATATTATGTATAAGAGGTCGCTGGTATATGACAATATTACCTATTGTAGGGGCGTCATATGTGACTCGGTTTGACGTGTTTGTTAAAGTTCAATTGTATGAGCTTAAGGCATTTATCGATATATATATGACTTGTCTGTGTGACAAGCTTGAGATGATTAAAATTCTTGTGTTCAAATGATGATTTGCAAAACCTATAGACTTGCTCAACCGTTATGTTGATGATTTTAAGCATGTATTTCAGGTAATCAAGATGGATAGCAGCGGAGCATGCGAGGAGGGAGTTGGTGCTTACTTGTCTAGAGTTTATATTTATTTTCCATTCTTTGAAATGAATAAATGAATTTTAAAGTCTTTAATGAATGTGATGTGTTGGTAACGGTTTTTGGGGCCAAACGCTACTCTAATTTTATATATTGGGATGGGAAACCTTTTAGACAATGTTGTATATTTTTTAACGTCTCTTTTGAGGTCGTTGTCTATGATTGTGTGCGATGTGCTATGAGTAGCGCCCCAATGTGGTATTCCTCTGCGTGGTAATTTGGGGTGAATCCTACATCTTCGCACATCACATAGGTAAACAACTTCCTACCACGAAGAAACACATAAAATTACTAAAAAATCAAATAACACATAATGAAGACAAATAGTTCTTGCTTCCACGAACTCTATTTCTAAGATTATCAACAATAGACTGGACACCGCCCGTAATATCCTGATCATGATACATATCATCATCATATGGGTCATAGTCATCGACAACATTCTTATAAGTATAATTCCATTGTTCACACATGCTATTATCCCTATTACATTTGACGTTTTAGAAGCAATAAAATTTGTCATATCATTATCCATAGATTCAACTACACCCTACTCATTAAGCTCACCTGAAATATCACTCATTTTCCTAGGAACCAGATTCCTTTGATCCTCCACAAGAGTAAATTTCTCTTTAACAATCTTATTTTCAATCTTATCAATTTTCCCAATAATCGAGGTGTGACTAGCATATGGACAAGGAGTGCCATCCTCAGGCATAAATCAATCCAAAAATCATTCAAACCAACTGACATAGAGGTCCCACCATTCGTACCCAAATCATCATCATTTCCAACAGAATTAAGTGTAATAAAATAATTTTTTTACTTGGAGTAACCTCTATACTAGAGCACGAAGCAACTTTCTTTTCCTACCATTTGAAGTAGTATTCTTCTTGTCAACCATTCGATATTCGTGAGTAACCTTGGGACCAACCAGTTTAAATTTCATCCTAGGACCAACCAGTACACCCGTAGCTACTTGCTTAGGCTTGTTCACGTTCATTGAACCAGTGGATCTCGTAGTCTTAGGACAATCGTCAAGTACATGGCCGTAAATCTTACAGCTAGGGCATCTAGGGGGTTCCATTCCATGAATAGTGCTTAAAAAAACATTCACCTTTTAGTTTAGGCTAACCACCACAATAGTATCTTTCAACTCTACATCCACACAAAGCTCAATCATTGCTCTGTCATAACTTGATCTATACCATGATTGCAAACACATTTCAGATGTATATGAACCAACCATCAAAGGAGTAAATAGTTTCGTAGCAATTGCACTAAGACCATCTTCACTAAATGTCGTCATACGAACACCATGAAGTTTCACCCAAACCGCAATCTTACTGACATCCTCTTTCAACATATTCCTATTCGGATCCTATTTATTAAGAATACTTGGGTTATTACAAATAAAAGGGACCACTTTCAAGCATAGAGTTCATACCATCCATATAGTTAAATTAGAAGAATAATAACCTGATCGATGAGTTAAGCATTGATTTAATTAATCAAAGTTTACTCCAAGTATTCTTAACATAATTCACAACAAGGCATCACCCGTTTTACCAAAAAGAAACCATAAACCAAATTGACTAACCTTTCACTCGTACTTCGAATAGAATCCAGCAAAACTGTCATCTCCATTTAGTGCTGGTGTAAAAAAGGTGCGAAAGTTAAGATCCTCTAGAATCTTTTCTTTGATAAACATATTAGCAAAAGACGTCACCTTAGGATCAGGGGTACAACTCGTTGTGTGATCCTTGTCAACATCCATTATACTCGAATCACTAGGAACATGAACTCTAGCTAATGGTGTTGCACCAATATTTTTAGCTATGTCCCAGCATTTAAACCAACATGATCATCACCAACACCTTTTTTTCTCCTTAACACCACTACCACTCCCCCTCCCCTTTGAATTCAAAAATCATTTTTCCATCATAACAACAAACCAATCAACACCCAAACAACAACCACCCAAGGATTAACAACACAAAAAAGCAACACAACACCACCAGAATTGAATCGAACTCAAAAACCCTACACAAAGAATATAGAGATCGTGAACACCTAAGAAGAAGCAAGATTGAGTACAAATAGAAGTTAAGTATTCAAGTAATAAACAAACCGTACTAATACCATAACTTCACAAGGAAGATTGATAAGAGAAAACCTAATGGGAAACCCTAAACAATCACAAGAAAGAAAAGATCAAGCACATATAAGTTTAAATACATGCACAAGAATCATAATTAAATCAGGCAGATTTAGGGTTTTTTATGTTGATCTTCAAAATCGTTGTACAAAGGAAGGGAGGTTTGACTTTTTTAATCCCCCGTTAACTAGTCTTGCCCATAAGGTGGAAATTGTTAATATATTTCCCATATGTAGTAGCTTGTCGATTAAGTAAGTTACCTTATTAATGTTAAGCTTGTTTAGGCAAGTGTTTAAGTGGGTTGAGGTTTCATAGCCGGCGTAGTATCTTTAGCCGACCCTCTCACCTTATAAAAAGAGATGAGGAGTGATGCATAAAACATACATATTTTATTCTTTCTTTGTAACCGATAGTTTATAATAAAAGTTAACCGTTCAGTTCTTTGTGGTTCACGTTTTTCATTCTTCTACAAGTCGATTGACTTGGTTGTGTTCTTGTGCGATTGAGATAAACGTTATCGATTTTGTTTTCAACGTTTCAGGTTTGTTGACGACATAATTCCAACACTTAAAAATACAATCAATAGAAAAAACGTGGTTACTTACAATTTTTAGTTTGATCCTTAATGTGTCATCCGAATTCTAATAAGAAATTGATTAAACAAACATATTATAGGTGTGTTTGGTGAAACTAGCAGTAGCGATTAGCAGTAGCGATTAGCAGTAGCGATTAGCAGTAGCGATTAGCAGTAGCGATTAACAGTAGCGATTAGCAGTAACGATTAGCAGTAGCGATTAGCAGTAAGTATTAGCAAGAGCAGTTAGCAGTTAGAAGTTAGCAGTTAGCAGTTGGCAGTTAACAGTTGGCAGTAGCGGTTAATTTTAAAAAGTGTGAACTGTAATTTGAATGTCTAAAAAGACATAAATATACATACATATATAAATAGAAAACTCTTTTTAAATTTAATGTGTTATATTAATGAGTTTATGTAATTTAATATGTTTATGCTCTTTAACTAATTATGCTTTTTTAAAAATGCTTATTGAAAGAGCATATGAAAAATTATCATTTTCATGATAAATGCTAATGCTAATTATTTTAACCAAACAATATTTTTTTATCAATAATGCTAAATGCTAATGCTAATAGTTAAAAATGTAAAGTTGGTACCAAACACATATATAACTATGAACACACATTTAGAAATATGACCGTTAGTGACATGTTTTCCCTCTTTGTCGATCAATGATGAACAAGATATAAATAACTTGCAATAGATAACTTTTCGGATGAGTGGTAGAAGAATTGAAGGCCACAAGGTTTTGCTTTGACACGAAACCTCAACGAATTGAAAAGACACATAAGGGGACGAATTCAAAAGCTCACTCCTTCCTGGATTCCTTGTAAAGAAAAAGTGAGTCGTGACAACGATCCACTCGACGCCGAGCCAACCAACACGAGGCCTCAATGGCGACTAATACACACCCGAGCAACTTCATGCCCATTATGATCAATGCTCTAGTTCAGAAAAGATAAACACCAAACAAACTATGAACTATAAGATGTACATATTTTTTGAAACACAAAATTATTATTAAAAATAGAAATGATTTTATTAACGTTACTAAATAAATATGGAACAGAAAAGTTTGAATTGGAGAGGAGACAAATGGAAGGAAGGTAGTGTCCCTTCATCGACAAGACTCTTCCTGATTTTCCTTTTATAGTAATTACCCTATTACTCTTCACTTCTTTCTACTTCTATCCATGTTTGTATAACAACTTGTAGCACTCAAAAACTAGTTTTACTAAACGGTAAATACTGTATTACTAGTTATGTTGTTGTAACATAAATGGTTCTGCATGCATTGGGTTTAGTTACATATTTGTTCAACAAGTTTTTAGAACAATAGCCCTGTGAGTTTTGACAGATGTGTCATACTTGACCTATTATTTTATTATTGCTAGTCTGTTTTGCTTGGAATGCCATGTTTAATTTGTTTTGATCCAAAACAAGGAAAGAAACATTAGCGAAAAATAATGTTATTATAAAAATAAGACTTTTAAACGGGTAAGTAGGATTGTTTGATCTCGATTCGATCTTATAATTCCGATCTTGTGAAATTAAAGCAAAAACGATCCATAGTAGGATCGCGATCTTGACGTTTATATCATTATATGTGCTAAGAGAAATGTTTGGTTCGGCTGCAAACATGCCTAATTTTATACTCCATCCAAAATGAACATACAATTGCAAAAACCAAAGATTTTCTTATGCATGTGATAGAACTTGTTTTAATTTGTAGCAAGTTTCATACATTTTGGTTACATGCATGCAGATAGCTCTGCCCTTATATGATACTACTACCATTTAAACATTTGTAACTTGAAGACGAATATCACCAATCCATATATAAGTAGCTAGTGAATACAAATATCATCGTAGGATTTCAAATTTTTATAGCCTAAAGCACGCATGCATGTATACATGCATTAGACTCATCAACAAGTATATGCTATATAGCTACAAGCCTACAAACATATAGACAGAAAAAATGGTGGAAATTAATATTTTATAATAAAAAGATTCCGTATTATGCCTGCATAAATGTTTGAACAAAACACAAACGCACAAAAGAACACAGAACAAGATGTGAAGTTGGTTTGATGATTAACGGATTTGGGTATAATGATTGGTTCGATGCTTACTCTTTTTCGGTATATATTTGTGGAAAGTTGATGAGACTCATCATCCTAAGCATTGACAGTGGTCATGCATGCTATGCAATGTATGTTTTCTGAATTATGCACACAGGTCAGGTTGGTTTATTTTGTCTGTCCAATTTGAATTGAAAGATGATAAATTTATGTCTAGTCATACCCAAGTGCCCTATCTTGTAGGCAACTTATTTTTATTCCCATCTCTAACTAGTCTTGTCAATCTTAGGACTACCAAATTAATTGGTTCTATCTAGGATTTTAGGTTTTGTATAGAAAAGGTGAAAAGGACTAATAATCTGGTTGGAAACTAATCATTATATTTTTCAAGTTATAAACAAATATTTGAGTTTTTTATAAGCGACTTATAACCATTGAAGAAAAATCAGTGGTGTAGAAAAAATAATTAATAATGTCTTTGTTGGAAAATATTGTTGGCAAAATAACTTTTGACCAACTTTGGACACAATTATGTATATGTATGTGTCATATATATTAGTGATATTTTATAGGTTCGCGTTCTCCTTGAAGAGAGCTTCGCAATGAGCCTTTATGTGTCCAAAATGAAGGTGATGTGAATGAGATATCGTGTCTCAAAGTTAGGCATTTGGTACCATGCTTAAAGAGGAAAATAGTTTATTTTTTGTCCCACATCGGTGGGATGAGTAAACTGGAAGGGAGTCTATTGTGTATAAATAGAGGCCTAATTCCATAGCTTTTTTTCACACATCAAATCAATAAGTATTATTATTGATTTCCAACATATGGAGTACGCATCTGTAAAGATGTAATTCCGGGCACTTTGGTTAAGTCCGACAGTACAACTTACTGTTTCGGCTGTTGTACCCTGGGAAACAGACGACGAATCTGTTTTAAGGGAAGCGTGTCAAACACGTGCCTCAGCTCTTTAGTTCTAAGCGTTTCTTACGCGTGCCTCGACTTGCTGGTGATTTAGTAAGTCTTTTTTATTATTTTAGTGTTTTATTTAATTATCGTTTATAGTTATGTCTGTATTTATTTTTCTGTTATTTATATTCTGTTATTTGTTTTATGTTAATTTAATTAATTTAATTTATTTGATTTATAAATAAAAGTGTTATAGTTTCCCTACAGTCTTAAAACAGATTCTGTGTAACAGAATTAAACACTTTTTTAAATCATATTAATTTAATTAACTTATTTTTTTACAAACTGTATTCTCCCGAAACCAAGATTGTGTTTCTTTAGGAAATCAGTTTTTAAGTAAACATAATTTTAATTAACAGATTTGGTGTTACAGATCTATAAACGATTTTTTTTAAAACAGTTTATCGTATCAGTTTGTTTTGAAACCATGATGAGTTTGCGTTCAAACTGATCGTTTAGTTTGTTTATTACATATGTTATAGTTTTAACCTAGATTTACTGAAGCCATGATTGAGTTTCTTTGAATCAGATTTGGTACAAGTTTATATAAACCATGTTGAGTTTATTAGATACCAAATTGTTTTAATAGTTCTTAACTGTATCCCGTTAGAATATTGACAAATTTACTTGTGGTAACACAATTGTGACCCTAGTGAATCTTGTAAATGTAATTGGTGCGCCAGTTACAGCATGATTGGAATCATGGTGAATTTAGATTCATTGAAACCAAGTGGAGTTTCTTTGACACAAATCTCATAAAAGATAAGTTGCTATTTTATGAGATTATTAGAACGTATTCATTGATCTCATAAAGTGCAAGATCTTATTTTATTAGACTTTTGAAACGTGTTCAATGAAATCAAGAAGAATTTCTTTGAAACAAGATGTTGACAATGGTACGAGTTATCATTAAATATCAGATTACATACACTATTTTATTAAATTAGTGGAAGAGTTTGTTTGACTTGTGTAATTCATTGTAAATTGGGCCGAGTCTAATTTTAAACCATATATATTCTTGAAACCTTGTTGAGTTTATAAATATACCTATAGAAACCTTGTTGAGTTTATAGATATACCTATAAAAACATTGTTGAGTTTAAAGGCATATCTATTAAAACCTTGTTGAGTTTTTTTTTAAAAGAATGGATCTACTGAAACCTTGTTGAGTTTCATTGTAGAAATTGATCATATGAAATTGGTCTATTAAGATCTTCGTGATGAAGATTGATAACATATGTGGTTTTGTTAGAAAGATTATGTCATAAGAGACATTCTTTAATTGTTTAGTCGAAAGACTTTCTTTAAAGTGGTTTTGTGTAACGGATAGTACAAAACATTAGTGGTTTGAATCAAAATTTGATTTAATTCGTTTTGGATAAGAAACACTATGTGATTTAGAACGTTGTTAATAGTAACAAAAATTAGTTTCAAACTAATTATGAGACATCAGATTAGCAAATTATTTGGAATGTCACGAGTGACATCTAAAGGATCTGCTCCCTTACTTGTAAAATGGGAGACCGATACTCGATTTATGTGTACGGTAGATGCTTTAAAGCATTCAGAAACCTTTTGTGCTGTAACTATGTGTTAAATGGCTAGAATGACATGAAAAATGAGGTCATGAGTGAATCCAACCATAGATAATGGTGCATCAACACTTCTGTATCATGTCATGTATATGGTGATAAGAGTTTGATTAACTCTTATATTGCAGTTGAGAATGGAGAGAACGAGTTTCGGCAACTCTCCAACTGCTAATATCAAGGAAAAAGATGTGATTTACATCTGGAAAAGAAACTAAGTTAACCAACGTTGTGTGTGCCAGAGATTCGTAGGAATCTTATGTCCGGATGGTTGCTTAATGAAATCTGGCTTTCATATGTGTTTGAATCAAATAAAAATCGATTTAACGAATAACATAAATTTAGTGCATACGGGTTATGCCTTTAAAATGGGTAAGTTGATTATATTTTATAATGGTCATTTTTAAATGTATGTTATGACTTACTTTGACATGTTTTAAATTTTTACTCAACATGTTGTCCAATTAAACCAAATTGGATACCCATTTTGTATTGACACGGATTACAAAATCAAAACTTAGGTTAAAGCCAAATTGATAAGTCTTTTCTCTTGGTTGAACAGAAATAACCAAAAACCTTGATATGATTCACTTGGTTTTATGTGATTTAGAATTGATACCTACTAAGGTATAGAGTATCGTGTACTTCACCATATTGGCTAAATGCGGTACAAAATATTGCTATTTACACTTACTTGAGAGTAAGGATATAGACAAGCTTGATCTATATACATAAGTTGAGAACCAACTTATTATCGATAATAAGGTGATTCGAAGTTATTGGAGGTGAATATGTGTCTCTATTTCTAAATTTTTATGCTAAACTTAGAATAAGACACAAATTCATTGCTCTTGATATAGAAAAGAATCATGCCTTAGAAGAAATGGTTAATGCCATGTTCTTAAGTCCAGGTTTAAGCCATGGCATGTGGGGGAAAGCGATTATATCGATTGCTTATCTTTTAGATAAGATCCCTTGTAAATAAAATAAGATACTTCTTACGAACTATGGGTGAGAAGAAAACTATCTTATAAGTACTTACAAATGTGGGGGGTATCTAGCTAAGATATCCGTATGAAATTCATGGTTCGAAAGATTGGACCTAAACCCATGGATTGTATGTTCACATGATTTGTTATGTGCTTATCGTTTCATTGTACATGAATCGAAAATAAACATAGTAATGGAATTAAGGAATGATTCATTCTTCGGAAATATATTCCTTGTTTACGAAGGAAATTGAAAGATCATCTAGAATAGATGATGAGGTTGTCCAAGGTTAGAGACAACAAGATGATATGATCTCTTAAATGAGAGACAAGATTTACCCAAGAAGAGGTTAAACCTATAAGAAACAAAATGGCATGAACCGAGAGATTGGTTAGATTCGGTTTTTGTTTCTTTTATGGTAAAAAAAAATGGAAAAATGAGTCTACTTCTTACTGAGAAGCAGTAACTTTCTTTGAAAGGGTATCAATAGAAAGAAGCCATTAAAAGGGAAATAGATTCTATTTTACAAAAGTAAAATTAGAAGCTCGTGGATGTACCTTAAGTTGTTAACCACTAGGCTATAAATGGATCTTCAAAAAGCAGATAAAAGTCGATGTCACCATTGACATGTGCAAAGAAAGATTGGTAATCAAAGAATTTAAAAAACGAGAAGGTCTATCTTCCTTTGATGCTTATTCGCATGTTACACGAATAACCTCAATTATGATGGTACTTTATTGCCGCATTAAGAAATTTTGGAAGTTTCTTATGTGGATGTGAAAACGATATTTCTAAACAGGGATTTAGAAAAAGGAACTATACATGAATCAGCCTGAGGGTTTCATAGTTCCTATGCTAGAGAGAAAAGTTTGTAGGCTAATTAAGTCACTATATGGTTTAAGGCAAGCTACCAAACAATGACATCAAACTTTTTGACCATATCATGTCAGAATATGGATTCAAAATTGATGTATGTATGTGTGATCAATAGTAAATATGTACTCTTGTGTTTATACATGAATATAGTTATCACTATAAGTGATAACAAGATGAATAAATCCACTAATGATCTCTTGGAGTCAATATTTGACATGAATTTCATTAGTTATTGGGTTTGTTGAACCTATATGGATTTGTTTTGAAGTCAAACATTAAGAAAAACAATATTATTGAGAGGTTCAATGTGGGGGATTCCGGCCTAGCTAGAGTCCAATGACATCTTTTTAAATCTATTTAAAATAGAGGTAAAATTGTTTTCCATTTTGAATACTCAAAGAATATCGGGTATCTTACGTGTCTAATGACGTGTGTATGATCTGATTTAGAACTTATAATCAGGCAAGAAGAGATATTAGTAATTCAAGTGGGGACCATTTGAATAAGTATTACTTGAGTACTATGATACTAATAATATTGCATTATGGAAGATATCGTACTACTATCAAGTGATAGAGTAATGCAAATATAGATTCTTACATATAAGAATTTAAATCCACTAGAAGGGATGTATTTATCCTAAGTGGAAAGCTATGTCCTAGAAATCTTGAAAGTATTTCAAAGAGACAATTATAGCTAAATCTATGATGAAATATGAATTTATTATTTGAGATAAATTTATAGAATATGCAGGATAGTTTACGTTAATTCGTAAAGGACATACCAAGATGGCGTATACCGGTAACGGCCATGTTTATAAAGTGTGATAGTCAATTTGACAGAGCTCATATCACAAATGTAAACGGTAAGTCGAGACATATCCATCATAGATTGTGATTGTTGCGACAACTACTCTCAACTAGAGTTATCACGATTGACTACGTAACGTCAAAGGATAACATCGCGGATCCGCTTACGAAAGGCTTAAGCAGAGAGTTAGTTAGTGAGTCGTCTAAAGGAATGGGACTAAAGCCCTTGAAAGAATGAGTTTCTATGAAGGAAAACCTAACCCATTTGACTGGAGATCCCAAGATCTGGGTTCAATAGGACAACCTAATCATAGAAATGTGGGGGAAGTCACGTCAATGTGGGGGAGTTACTTAATACAGTAACTTTCCTAGTCCATTCCTAGAACAATGTGACTTATTGAGAGGTTAAACATATGGCTTAATTGATTCATGATGAAATTATAAAGCATGATGATTCAATATGAAATCATAAAACATATGTTTTTAATGATTCAAGATGAAATCACCTATGTGAGAGAGAAGTAGGGGTCGCTTCGAAAGAAATTGTGGGGGCGCAATTTCTAAGAGCTCTTGCAGAACCAGGCTAGTGTTCATGACCATAACGAACACGACTATGAGGACTTGACAATGTCAGGAAGAGTCTTGTGTGAGTGTGTATTGTCGTCTACGTAAACAGAGGCTAAGTTCAAAGACATCGCGTCTACTTAGATCTAGGAGACTAGGTGCATCTCACAAGGGAAGGTTCAAAGGGTCACACCTACCTATCCTATGCAAGATTCAACTGTTGGAATTTTATTGAAACTTTTGCGTATTACAACCGATCTCTATTCATGTGGGGGATTGTTGGAAAATATTGTTGGCAAAATAACTTTTGACCAACTTTGGACACAATTATGTATATGTATGTGTCATATATATTAGTGATATTTTATAGGTTCGCGTTCTCCTTGAAGAGAGCTTCGCAATGAGCCTTTATGTGTCCAAAATGAAGGTGATGTGAATGAGATATCGTGTCTCAAAGTTAGGCATTTGGTACCATGCTTAAAGAGGAAAATAGTTTATTTTTTGTCCCACATCGGTGGGATGAGTAAACTGGAAGGGAGTCTATTGTGTATAAATAGAGGCCTAATTCCATAGCTTTTTTCACACATCAAATCAATAAGTATTATTATTGATTTCCAACATATGGAGTACGCATCTGTAAAGATGTAATTCCGGGCACTTTGGTTAAGTCCGACAGTACAACTTACTGTTTCGGCTGTTGTACCCTGGGAAACAGACGACGAATCTGTTTTAAGGGAAGCGTGTCAAACACGTGCCTCAGCTCTTTAGTTCTAAGCGTTTCTTACGCGTGCCTCGACTTGCTGGTGATTTAGTAAGTCTTTTTTATTATTTTAGTGTTTTATTTAATTATCGTTTATAGTTATGTCTGTATTTATTTTTCTGTTATTTATATTCTGTTATTTGTTTTATGTTAATTTAATTAATTTAATTTATTTGATTTATAAATAAAAGTGTTATAGTTTCCCTACAGTCTTATCATTTTGCAGTAGTAAAATTTTGCTTGCAATGGCCTTAATTATTTGGGTTCAAAAGGTTAATAACCGGGGTAACTCAAACCGGCCTACATTCGGCTGCCATTCCATAATGTGGGGGTAAACATGACTCGCTTTGGCTATGAGGGTGCCAAAGATTGAACCCTTAGCCAGAAATATAGCAATGGCCTTAGTTGTGGAAGATTACGAGTTTGAGACACTACAACAATTCTTAATCCTAGGGACGACTTATTCGTCCCTAGGTAGGTGTTGTTTCGACCCTAAACTCCTAGGGACGACTAAGTCGACCCTAGGAGGTAGTGCCTAAAAAATCGTCTCTAGAATCCTAGGGACGAACAATCCTTTGTAACCTAGGGACGACTTTGTGGGTCCCACAACCCACTACGTTGAAAAAATTGACAAACCTAGGGACAACTTGTTTTGAAACCTAGGGTCGACAAAGTCGTCCCTAGGTTATTAATAAAAATAATCTTTTTAAAATTTTTCTTAAAAATTCTTTTTTTATTATTTTTAATAAAATCTTATTTATAAATATTAATAAAAACATTTTCAGAAAATAAAAAAAATATTATTTATTAACCTAGGGACGACTAAGTCGTCCCTAGGATTAAAATCTGGAGAAAAATTAATATCCTAGGGACGACTAAGTCGTTCCTAGGTGTACCTGGGGGCTAAAAAAAAATTGGGCTGTTTTGCAGTTTCCAGATTTTTTCCGAAACTTTTTCCGGACAAAATCCACAATTCAAAATGGCAGAATTCGACAAATACAGAATAATAACAAATCAATAAACGTTACAATACCATATTACGATAAATTATCCAACGTCACGATACAATATTCATCAAATACACTTATTCAATCCTAAATCAAATGTTTCAAACGCTACAAGTCTCAAACTTTATTAAACATGCATAATAAGAAAAATACTACCACAACCTCTACTCCGCATCCTCGTTAGATGAAAAGTCACCTTCCCCCTCGTCACCCTCCTCGTCACCCCCCTCGTCACTCCCCTCGTCATTCCCCTCGTCATCGCCTGATAAGTCGTCACCACTGTTTTGTACATTCCTATCTCGACCCAACTCGTCAATGGACCGGTAATCGTGCTGATGGGGATTTATGATTACACGAGAACCTCCGGGTATGGATTGTGAAGTAGAGCCGATCTCATGAGTCGAGTGTGTGGTGGGACGATAACAATGGTTAAATGTGTTATTGTTGGTGACGGGAGCAATAGGATAAGTGCCGGTATAGGGAGGTTGGAGTGGTTGGAGATTGTCGGGCAAAGATGGTCGGTATGGGTCGATGGAAGGAGGTTGCACTGGTTGTGCCCAAGGATAGGGGTTGGACTAAATGAGCCCAATCAGGAGCTAGGGTGGGCATAACAAAGGGTCGGGGCGGGGGTACAAAAGTAGGAGGTCTAATTGGGTGATCAGTATTTGAGTTGTAGTTCTGGAAAAACTCACCCAATTGACTCTGATATTGCGCCATATGCTGGTACGACGTCTGAGTATATTGTTGCGCCGCATCTGCCTTTAACGCTGCCAAGTAAGCCCGTTGCTGCGCCTCCTGATTCTCTTTCCTCAGCAGCTCCATCTGTCGCTCATTTCGTTCTATCAATTCCTGAAATTCACTACGAGAGGGAACATCTGGTCGACGTGGAGCACCCCGCCTGCGATAAGTTACAACAACAATTTTTCATTATATACAACAAGACATAAATATGAACAATTGATTTACATTTTGTTTTATTGAGGATATATAACCTGCGAGTTGTGTTATTGGCACCACCCGGTAACTTTCTGCCTTGTCCCGACACATTTTGCTTATTTTGACTTGGCATGATTTGAGCCACTATTTCTTTATCAGACATGGACGGGATGACCTTGGCTCTCACTTGGTCACTGAGGGCTTTCATCTTTTGCTGGAAAAAAAAACGATTTAAAACAAATGAAATTAGTTACTAAGGCATGTAAAGAGTTATATATTACTTACATATCTTTCCTCGTTTTCTTTACTTTTAAACGTGCCACCACTTGAGTGCCCCTTTCTCCATGTTTCAACCAGGTCCTCGTAAACCCCTTCCTTGACTTTCTGTAAAATCTCAAATAAATTAATAACGAGCTATAATAATAAACAATATAAACGCTTTTAAATAAATCACAAAAATTATAAAGAGTCTTACGTATTCATTCCTTCCTCGGGCGAATGGTTTTTTGCCTTGACCGGTACCGTGTTTTTGGAACGATTAACAGTATTAACCTGACTTCTTGCCACCCTCTTTGGGTCTGACCACCAATGAACCAATTCAGCCCAATCACCTTCGGTTCTATTGTCCCACACACTCGGCGGTGGTACATGTTCTTGTGCCAGTGCGGGCGTCTCATATTTCGAATAAAAATCTGTCTTGATCCTGTTCTTGTATTTTCTATACAACAACCTCAGTTGGAGTTCCAACGCAAGCCTAACCCGAGTCGACACCTCATACACACCACTGCCACACACCACCTCAGTACGATCATTGTACCATGGCTCGAGGTCGAAATATGTCTACATAAAAACATATGAATTTAAATAAACAAACAAATTAAACATAACACACATATCTAAATGTCGATAACAATAAAAATATAAGTAAAATAAACAATTTTGACCTCAATTGTAGGATAAATATGAGCTTTATCACACTCTGGAATTTCGTCCCATTCGCAGTTCAGGGGAAGTGACCGGATTAATTCCCCCATAAGATGAGACAACAATGATGCATAATTGCCCAGAAAATGGAAAGTTTTCAGATCTTGAAATTCAAAGCCAATTGTCAAAGGTTTTTCGTTATTATTTCTGTACGCCGTCCTTAATTTTCCTAGGTTGGTCACAAAGCGTTGATTTGAACCTACAAAAGATATGTTATTTACTCGTAAAAATTCAAGTGACATAAATTATAAATATCAGTGTTATAAAAAAATATAATGATTTCTTACGCTGACACTCGGCCGGTACAGGACGTGTGGGCCGTCTGGGTGGACTACCACCAGCATCCCCACCGTGTGACCTAGGAGCTACACATGCCATCTGTAAAATAACAAGTTCATATCAGTATACACATTTTATCAATATACACATTTTAACATATAAAAACATTTTCATTAAAAAACAAAATTACACAATTTAATTAACCAATTAATACTAATACACAAATTCATATCAATATACACATTTTAACATATAAAAACATTTTCATTAAAATACAAAATTACACATTTAAACAAATAAAAACAACTCATCATCATTTAAGCGTATAACAATTGTTTCATTCAAACTACAACTTAAGCATATAACAATCGTTTACAAATAAAAAATTACACATTAAAGCATATAACAACTGTTTCATTCAAAATACAACTTAATATCAATTGTCATCATCTTCAGAATCATCGCTAGATAAAACTTCTTGAACATCATTATTAGGGTTCACTTCATCATCATCCGACACTAAATCATCATCATCAACATCACCAATGACGTGTGCAACTACCTCATCTTCAATATTAATAATATCATCATCAACCGGTGGGGCGTCCACTTCCGTTGGTTGAGTATTTACACTCAAATCCGTAATACCCAAATTAGGCAAAGCAACAGACAGTGTAACATCTGATGAACTGCTACCATGTATAACATCTTCATCGGACTCTGCCACATCTCGATGATAAACCTGTTCGACGACCTTCCAATGAAGCTGTTAGAAATACGTTTTTACGTATATTAGAAGTATCGGTCACTCCACAATATTATTTATGTTGTAATAGCTCGTAGTTAACAAATAGTTATTAGTTACTTATTTAGTTAAGTAAGAACCGGTCCATGGGCTTGTCATGGACCGGCCCAAGCCCAATGTAGCTTGGAAGTATAAAAACCCCTTTCCACCATGGAAAGGGGTTGGTTGTTGTCATTTTTCTAGTTCCACTTAATAAAATACACATAGTTTTCTCTCACTTTCTCTCTCTAGTTTCTCTCTCTAGAAATCATCAACCCCCTTCATAGATTCATAGGTTATCAAGATTCTACATTTGGTATCAAGAGCTATGGGGTGATTTAAGGTAATGATTTGTATGGTTTTTTAGTTTTTGATTGTATTAGTGTTCTTTAAGAAGATCATCTTGATTCTTGGAGTTTTTGGTGTTTTTGTGATTGGGATTAGTGGATAAGTATTAGTTTTTACTTATTATTGTTGAAATTACAAAACTTTTTGGGTCATTTGGTAAAAATCTGGGTTTAATCTTCATTTTTTTTGGTCGACTGTTCATCGTAACAAACTTCTGATTACCCAGCAAAAGTTCCAAACCAACAAGTTCCGGATCAACCAAAAGTTCCGAACCAAGAAGTTCCGAACGAAAAAGTTCCGGATCAAGAAAGTTCCGGATCAAGAAAGTTCCGGATCAAGGAAAGTTCCGAACCAAGGAAAGTTCCGAACCAAGGAAAGTTCCGAACCAAGGAAAGTTCCGAACCAAGAAGTTCCGAACCAAGAAGTTCCGAACCAAGAAGTTCCGAACCAAGAAGTTCCGAACCAAGGAAACTTCCGAATCAAGGAAAAGTTCCGGATCAAGCCAAAAGTTCCGAATCAAGGTAATTCCAAGCCAAATCTTCCGAATCAAACTTCCGAATCAACAAAAAAGTTCCGAATCAAGGGTTATTTTGCTTGTTTTTTCGACGATTTTTTAGAGGATTTAATCTTGGTTTCTTACAACAAAAACTCAACACAATTCACAAAGCTTTACTTCACTGCTCAATCAACCGATAATCTTTGTCTCTTTGAAGTTGACAAAATGAATCCGAATTCAATAATGCCTCAGATGACATCACTTACGGATATTTCCGTCATTACGGGAACAGATAATCGCCCGCCAATGCTCATCAAAGAAGTTTTTGAAGCATGGCAAGGCCGGATGATGTCTTATCTTAAGGGAAAACCGGTTTATGGGAGGCTTATGGTTAAGTCAATTTTAAATGGTCCACTTGACTATGGTACCATAGTGGTCAACAATGTGACTCGACCAAGAGAATTTGAAGAACTTACACCAGCTCAACAACTTGTTGCCGATGCGGACGAAAAGGCTCTTCAAACCATTCTCCAAGCTCTTCCCCATGACATCTATAGGATGGTAAGTCAGTATACTGTGGCAAAGGATTTATGGGAACGTCTTAAGGTGTTGCTACAAGGTACGTCTCTCACAAAACAGGAAAGGGAATGACAGTTGTATGATCTGTTTGATAGATTTACGTACAACCCAGGGGAAACGCTTCACGATTATTACTTCAGATTCACCACACTCATGAATGATCTGAATGTATACAATCTTGTGATTGCTCCATTCCAGGTTAACACCAAATTCTTGAATACTTTACCTCAAGCTGAATGGGGTGAGTATATTACCGATGTTAAGTTAACCAGGGATTTGCATAAGTGCAATTTGGATCAACTATATGCTTTTCTTCAGCAGCATGAGAAACATGTGATCATGCACCGTTCTCCACGAGGTATGTACCCTGATTCATTCGCTTTGATGGCGAATCAACCAAGCTTGTCTCACAACAACACTCCTTATATTTTGGGACATCAAGCCTATCATCCATCACCTTACATGACACCAACATTCCCCCAATACTCGATTCTACCACAACCACCCACCTCACATCAGCAACAATATCGGTTTAGTGCACCTTCATCACAATATGCTACATAACCTCACCCAGTAAGAGAATGCAGCATATCCAACAAGCTACCCTGATCAAATGAGTATTCCTTCTAGTGATTATGCAGCTCATCAAGACCAAGCAATGTACTGTGATGATGAGGAAGTCCCCGTTCCTGTATTCAAACAAGGTGCTGACCCAGTTGAAGTGTTAACCACTATGTCTGCTTATCTCACAAGGACTTTAAGCAAACGAGGATTTAGGGGATCAGCTCCTACCAACAATCAGTTGAGGAATTCATCCAATTCTCGCCAACAAGCTACTATTGAGAATGGCAGGGTAATGGTTCAGCCTATTCAACCATATCAGGGGAGACCTACCACATCAACTACCAATGCTCGCACGGTCAATCAGGCTCCAATGGTCAATCCTGCTCCACGGGCTAATTCCACAGGCAAGTTGAGAATGATTACATGCTACAACTGCAAGGAAGAGGGTCACATGTCCAGGGATTGTAAGAAACCCAAGAGGAGAAGGGATGGACAATGGTTTGCAGAGAAGATCTATCTGGTGAATGCTCAGGCACAAGGAAGGGAACTTGATGAAGAGGAGCTTGCATTTCTTGCTGATCCAGGGATTGCTGAACAAGACACTGTCACCACACAGAATGCAGCATACCAAGCAGATGATCTCGATGCGTATGACTCAGACTGTGATGACTTTCAATCTGCAAAGGCTGCTCTCATGGCAACTATCTCCAGCTTAGGGCCAGAAAAGAGATCTGAGGTACTTATTAATACCACTGATAATACCACTGATGCTAGTATTCAACCACATCAAGTTGTGCAAGAGAGTGCTGATTCGAATGATTCTTCGATGGTGAGTCTTTCAAATGAGGAGACAATCAATGATAGCAATATCAATGTGAGTCCCCAGACTTTGAGTGAATCACAACCGGGAGCCATTTCGCATACGCCTACTCCTGCACAACAAGATTTGGTCATGGTTCCTGCTACATTACTTAGCCAAATGAATGCTGCACTATTAGAAACTCTAGCTAAGAATAAGAATTTGTCTGATGAGCTTGCCTTAAGCAACGAGAAAGTTCAAACTTTGGAATTAGTGCCTTCGTCTAGTGTTCTAACTAATCCCGAATATGATCACTTTAGAAACAAACAAATGGGTCACTTGCAAGAAATTGAAAACTTAAGAGCAAATCTTTCTAATGAACTTAAAGAAAAGGAGTTAGTGGTCACTAATTTTCAAAAACTTCAAACGGATTTTGAATCACTCGAGTCTAAGAAGAATGAAATGGAGATTAATGCTACTAATAAGATTATAAGTCTAGATTACTTGCTTTTAAGACAATACGCTGCTTCTCAACTAGTACACTTATTTGATGCTTCGTTTAGAGAATTTAACTTATCTCGTCAAAAAGGCCTTCCCCCTAACCCACGGTATGCAAAACAAGCTTTAAGACATAGTCCTAGACTTTATAATGCAACTCAATTAGGATTGGCCTTAGACCCGATTGTTTTTCCCGATGATCGAACAAGTAAGGATCTAGTTGATGAGGATCGGTCATACAATTCTGCAAAATATCCCGAGTGTGATTATTTTAAAATGAATAAGGAGCTTGCAAAAACGGATTTTAGAATTCGCTTCCATATGGACAAAGATCTCATCACAGCACCAACCTACATATTAGATGAAGAAAACCCTAGTACATTTCCTACACTTGTCAATATGGAAGGTCCTAAGGAAATTCCAAAGGATCTTCCACCTGTTAGCACTGTATGGTTAAACTTGCAAGAGATTAATCAATACTTTACTAATTTTGACAAGGTCATTTTGGAATGTACGACTTCAAATGGCTTAAATGCCGGAGAATGGGCTTTCGAACATATGAACGAGGTGTTTAAAAATGAGATCAATCCGTTTGTCGAAAGTCTAAAAGGAAGTTTTGCATCCCTTAAGGAAAATCTTGTGTTTGAAATTGGTGAAGTTCAAAAAGTGTTTTATGAAATGGACACCGCTTACGAACTACAACTCATTGAAAAAGAAAAGATTTTAACTGAATATGACCGATTCTTGTCTGCAGTAATCTCGTGTGATGTGCTTACTACTGTAAATGTTAATTATTCGAATGAGCTTACATCCGCTATGATTAATTGTGATGCTGTGCATATATATGATGATGTTTGTGATCTCTCTGTAAATGTTGCTGATACTGTAAATGAGGTAGATAATCATTCTTGTCACGAATCTAACGCTGCGTTTTTAAAGCTACAAGATTCTTACAATTTACTTTCAAAACGCTTTAATCAACTAGAACAACATTGTATATCTTTAGAATTAAAACAACAAACTCAAAATGAGGATCCTTTGATATCAAATGGTTGTGAAAACGGTGTTGAGACGAGTGACAAGATGATTGCAATTGTTAAGACATTAGAGGAAGAGATTATGAGACTGAAGAGAGATGTGTCATCAAATGAAACATTAAAATTGGAACTAGAGGCTGCGGAGTCTAAAAACCAGGCCTTAGAAATTAGACTCTCGTCTATTCTAGGGGAGATGGATCGTGCAAGACAGGGAATGTCCAAACTTTATGGTTCACTAGAAGAACGCTTCGCTTTTAATGCGGCACAGCAACAATTTTATGTTGAACAATTGAACCAAAAATGTGAGGAAATCTCTGACTTAAACATCCTGCTCATTGACAAAAACATGGTTTTGGCCGAGTTAAAGGAGACACTTCTTCTCACCCGACAAGAAGTTGTTGATAACTTAGCTACCGACTCTGCACCGTCCACTAGTGCTCCAACAACCAAGTCAGTAGTGCTTTATAAGAATCCGCTTCATAAGAGAAACCCGGTTACCTACGATGATTATATGAGGAATGCCATTAAGCATGTAGATCTTGTTAGGGATATCTTAGACGATCTTTATGCCTTAGATCCCTCAAGTAGCTACTATTATTCGGCTCATGAATATATTAAGCGAGTTCAATATTGCTTAGCATATTTGCAATACATAGGTACACCAGGCTCTGCACTACTTACTAATAGGCCCATTGCTGTAACTCCATTTAATAAGACTCCAGGAGCAAAACCGTCATTGGCACAATCAAGTAAGGCACCTTTAAAATCTGTTGCTAATGTTCCCACTTTGCCTTCTACAGGATTAAAAGAGACTACTAAGGCTAAAGGATCGCCACTCAAGAAAGATAAGATCAAGCCCTCCACTAGTAGTGCCAAAAAGAAGAAAGTAGAAGTTCACAATAGGAATGCTAGTTCAGTTTTAAATAAAAAGAATCATGTTAAGACTAAAAGCTCTGCGCCTGTGCAGAAGCCAAAACCATTCGTGAATTCTAATTTGAATTGTTGGAATTGTAATGAATGTATGTTTTCCCAACGTCATGATTTGTGTCTTATTGATCATGTGAATGAAATGAATGCCATTAAGAATGGTCTTGAATGGAAGCCAACGGGTAGAACTCGTGCCCAGGTTGGCTGGCAATGGCGTCCCACTGGTAGGACCTTTACATTAGATGGAAAAATGTGCCCTTTAACTAGGAATGCATCCATTGAGGTTAGGTCTGAGCGTCCTTTAGTTAGGAACACTCGCACTCAAGTATGGAAACAGCGCCCTTTAATTAGGTCAGCCCCCACTATAGTGCCTATCAGTGAAGAAATACCTCAGGATTTAAGCCAACTAGAATCTACACCACCAATTAGGAAGAAGAAGGCTAGGAAATCTAAGAAACCTAGAGTTAGCAAATCTAAGATTATTAAATCTGTACCTGCTAATAACAAGGAACACTCAGATTCCGATACCTCTACATTGTCTTTGTGTGGTGATATTTTCAGGTGGTCCAAATCATCCTGTGGTATTTGGACTCCGGTTGTTCAAAACATATGACCGGAGATCGCTCGATGCTCCGAAATTTCGTCAGTAAGTTTCTTGGTACGGTTAAATTCGGGAATGATAAAGATAATGGGGTATGGTGAATATCAGATTGGAAACGTGACGATTTCAAGGGTATACTATGTAGAAGGTCTTGGTCATAATTTATTCTCAGTAGGACAGTTTTGTGATTCCAACCTAGAGGTTGCTTTTCGACAACACACTTGTTTCATCCGCAACTTGGAAGGAAAAGATTTGTTGAAGGGATCTCGTGGTGCAAATCTTTATACCTTGTCCTTACAAGACATGATGGCCGCCTCTCCAGTATGTCTTCTCTCAAAAGCATCTAAGACCAAGTCATGGTTATGGCATCGCAGATTATCTCATCTTAACTTTGATGCTATTAATCATCTGGCTAAAAACGAATTAGTTCGTGGTCTTCCAAAGCTTAAGTTTCACAAGGACCATTTATGTTCCGCGTGTTCAAGGGGGAAAAGTACCAAGAAATCTTACAAGCCCAAAGCTGAAGACACCAATCAAGAAAAACTTCATCTTTTGCATATGGATCTTTGTGGGCCAATGAGAACTGAAAGTGTGAGCGGTAAGAAATTCATTCTGGTGATTGTGGATGATTTCTCCAGGTTTACATGGGTTAGATTTCTACGTACAAAGGATGAAGCACCGAAGGCTATCATCACTTTTCTGAAATTCATTCAGGTACGTTTGAATACTACTGTCCGCCGTATTCGTACAGACAATGGTACAGAGTTCGTCAACCAGACTCTTCGTGATTACTATGAAGGAGTTGGTATCTCACATGAAACATCCGCTGCACGCACTCCACAACAAAACGGTGTCGTTGAAAGACGGAATCGTACACTTATGGAAGCTGCTAGGACTATGCTTATTTACGCGAACGCTCCATTGTTCTTGTGGGCAGCGGCTATATCTACTGCATGTTTCACCCAAAACCGTTCTATCATTCGGAAACGCCATGGAAAAACACCTTATGAGCTTCTACATGACCGTAAACCCGATGTTTCATTTTTTCATGTGTTTGGTGCTCTTTGTTATCCAAACATTAATAGTGAGAACTTGGGTAAGCTTCAACCAAAAGCCGATATAGGTATTTTCATTGGTTACTCACCGTCCAAGAAAGCATACCGAATTTACAACCGTCGTCTTGGCAAGATTGTAGAAACTATGGACGCAGATTTCGATGAGCTGACAGCGATGGCTTCTGAGCAACACAGCTCTGAACCCGCGCTTCATGAGATGGGAACCGGTGCTATTAGTTCCAGATTAGTTCCTAATAATCCTACTTCTACATCATTTTTACCACCATCAAGGCCCGAGTGGGATAAACTGTTTCAACCGTTGTTTGACGAATTCTTTGATCCCCCAAATGATGAAGTTCCAGCACCCGTAGTGATAGCTCCAATTCCTGAAGTTGTTGCTCCAGCCAATGAAGCTTTATCTAATGCATCTTCAGTTCACATTGAACCGGATGCACCTTCACCAAGTGATTCTCAAACTACACCTGAATCGTCACCCCTACTTGTGCCTAATGATGTGGAAGAGGATTCTATTGATCACGAATTGGAATATGCTCACCTACAAGAGCTTCCTTTCTTTGGTGTAGCGATACCTGAAAACCCTTCAGCCGCGTCTACCTCAGAAGAAGCTCCTTCTATTGTTCACTCCAGACCACCTAGGATTGAAAACCATAGCACTAAATGGACAAAAGATCACCCAATTAGGAATGTCATTGGAGATCTAGATCGACCAGTCTCTACACGCCATCAATTACAAGAGTGTGCACTCTATTGCTACTTTGATGCATTTCTCTCTGAAGTTGAACCCAAAAATTGGCAGAAGGCTATGACTCAATCATCTTGGATTGAAGCCATGCAGGAGGAACTAAATGAATTCCAACGACTTGAAGTATGGGAATTAGTTCCTCTCCCTGACAAGGTTAACATCCTTACCTTGTTATGGGTTTATAAGGTTAAACTTGATGAGATGGGTGCGGTATTGAAGAATAAGGCTAGATTGGTCGCTAGAGGATATAAACAAGCCTTGGGTATAGACTTTGAAGAATCTTTTGCTCCTGTGGAAAGATTGGAGGCGATTAGACTATTCCTTGCGTATGCTGCTCATATGAACATGATCGTCTATCAAATGGATGTGAAGACGGCATTTTTGAACGGTGAACTAAGGGAAGAGGTCTATGTTAGTCAGCCGGATGGGTTCGTTAGCACGGAGTTTCCTAATCATGTGTACAAGCTTAAGAAGGCTCTCTACGGGTTGAAACAAGCTCCACGCGCGTGGTATGATCTCCTCTCAACATATCTCATTTCGGAAGGCTTCTCCAAAGGCAAGGTGGACCCCACTCTATTCACTCTCAAGGAAGGCAACGACATGATTCTGGTACAAATTAATGTTGATGATATAATATTTGCTGCCACTAACATAGAATTGTCAAATCGCTTTGAGAAGATAATGTCCACACGCTTTCAGATGTCGATGATGGGAAAAATTTCATTTTTCTTAGGATTACAGATTTCTCAAAATCCCAGAGGCATCTTTATTAATCAATCCAAATATGCTCTAGAATCTCTTAAGAAATATAACTTTGAAAATTGTGACCCCGTGGACACTCCAATGGTGGAGAAATCCAAGTTAGATGAAGATAGGAATGGGACTATTGTCGATCCAAAACTTTACCGTGGGATGATCGGCACCCTTCTATATCTGACTGCTAGCAGGCCTGATTTGCAATTTGCTGTATGCATGTGTGCCCGGTATCAGGCTCGGCATACCGAAAAGCACCTACATGTAGTTAAAAGGATCTTTCGGTATCTAAAAGGAACACTTCACCGTGGTCTATGGTATCCGAAAGATTCCTCGATTGCTTTAATATCATACGCAGATGCCGATCATGCTGGATGTCAAGACACGAGGCGTAGCACGTCTGGATCTGTGCAACTCCTTGGAGATAGATTGATCAGTTGGTCTTCAAAAAGGCAGAAAAGCGCTGCAATATCAAGCACGGAGGCTGAATACATCGCCATGTCCGGTTGTTGTGCTCAAGTCCTTTGGATGAGATCACAATTAACTGACTACGGTTTGGGATTCAACAAAATCTCGATGTATTGTGACAACAAGAGCGCCATTTCCCTTTGCTGCAACTATGTTCAACACTCCCGGGCCAAGCACATAGACATTCGCTACCATTTCATTAAGGAGCAGGTGGAGAACGGAGTGATCGAGCTGTATTTTGTCACTACTGAGTACCAGCTGGCGGATATGTTCACCAAAGCCTTAGATCGAGGACGAATCGAGTTTTTGATCGACAAGCTTGGTATGAAATCATTCACTCCAGCGACTCTCAAAGAGTTGGCAGAAGAATCAGCTGAATAGTCGTGGTAAACTATTCAGAGTATCCTTTGTTCGTGATCATGTATATTATCGTAAATATATAAACCACAAAAATAAAATACAAAAATATAAAACCAACAAAAATCATAAAAAATATAAAATCAAGAAAAACCAAAAATATTTTTCGTTTTTAAAACGGGCATGTCTTTTAGTACGGTAATATTTACGGCCTTAGAAATGTCGATTAATATTGACACGGTGCCATAAATAGAGTCCGTATAAAAGTTGTACATTTTTAAAACATGCCCATTATGGCTTGTAGTTATTTCAGACTGCAACCCGGTTTTCATATTAAAGTCACGTATTTCCTTGGAAAACGTTGGCTCAGAACGGGAATTAATTTTCTCGGGCATGATTTACAAGCCAAATCATGCAAAGGGATCAAGTTTACTTTACAACTTGGTCTAACACGAATTTATGTACGTCTCATTGCATTAATTTGTTAAAATAAGAGAAATCTTATTGACACCACGAATCAAACTTTTTCAAGATACAAATTGGAAATGCTTTCATCAATATTAGACTTTTTAAACAATGACTACAGCTCTTTAAATAGGAAGCGGGTCATCGTTTAAGGGGGATAAAATATTAAATCATCTTCATCATTAAATCGATCTTTTCAAAAGTGATTGTGGAAAATTAATGGCTAAATGGTAAATGAGTGGTATTGCTTTAGAAAACGACTTGGGCTCGTTCAATGTGATAGGACTTGCTTTAGATCTTGGAGTTTGGCTAATAGATTGAGTTGCTTAAGTTGTGTGAAGGTTTAGTTGGCAAAAGTTATAGGTGAAAAGTTAGTATCCAAAAAGGAAAAGAAGTGAAATTATAGGGTTAAAAGGGACAAAGTGTATAAGTTGCAAAAAATTTGACCTAAGTCAAAGCAACCCCCCCCCCCCCCCCGCCCCCCTTTCATTCACTGTTTATCTTCATTTCATCTTGCCGCCATTAAACACACACACACAAGCTCACAACACTCGATTTTAATCAATCCGTTCCATTCATTCGATTCAATAAGGTAATAAACATCAATCATTTAATTCCTAATTCATTTAAATCATGTAAATCCAGTTAATTAATTCAAATAATCAATTTAAATCTAGTTAGGGTTCGTTCGCCTCAATTTAGGTTTAATTGATTAGGGATTTTTGATGGGTTTTATGCGGAATAGCATTAGATTATGATTGGTTGCCTTAAGATTACCTTAGAACTCACAAACGCGATTAGAAAAATTCTTCATAAGTGTGTTTGAAAAGTTCCGAATGAACATGGATATAAACTTCCAAATGAAGGATTTTTCTGAAAAACTTCCGAATGAGGAAGTTCCGAATGAAGGACTTCCGAATGAAGGAAGTTCCGAATGAAGAACTTCCGAATGAAGAAGTTCCGAATGAAGAACTTCCGAATGAAAGAAGTTCCGAATGAAGAACTTCCGAATGAAAGAAGTTCCGAATGAAGGACTTCCGAATGAAGAAGTTCCGAATGAAGGACTTCCGAATGAAGAAGTTCCGAATGAAGGACTTCCGAATGAAGAAGTTCCGAATGAAGAACTTCCGAATGAAGAAGTTCCGAATGAAGAACTTCCGAATGAAAGAAGTTCCGAATGAAGGACTTCCGAATGAAGAAGTTCCGAATGAAGAACTTCCGAATGAAGAAGTTCCGAATGAAGAACTTCCGAATGAAGAAGTTCCGAATGAAGAACTTCCGAATGAAGGAAGTTCCGAATGAAGAACTTCCGAATGAAAGAAGTTCCGAATGAAGAACTTCCGAATGAAGGAAGTTCCGAATGAAGAACTTCCGAATGAAGGAAGTTCCGAATGAAGAACTTCCGAATGAAGGAAGTTCCGAATGAAGGAATGTTCCGAATGAAGATGTTCCGAATGAAGGAAAGTTCCGGATGAAGAGTTGTTTGATTAATATTGTTTGCCTGTTATATGCACTTGTTGTATTATGTTATGAAATGTATTATGCTTAGAAGTAAGAATGATATATATCTATATGTTTTTATGCATCAACCTTTCATGTCTTATCTTAAGCAGATACAATGACTAATCCAACAGTACAAGCAATCCAAGACTCTAGAGAGCCGCTATTGCTAAAGCACGAACCCTTAAGTTCATACCCAACAATTACCGGCTGAAGCAAGTCTCAAAATCCGCTCACCATGGATATAAAGTAGCCATCGCAATCCTTGATCAATCCCATTTTAAGAATGCTTTAAGAAGTAGTGCCTCGGTGCCTTATGATTATATGTATGAGTTCTGGGCTACCAAGGAAATCACTTCAAACAAGATCACCTTCACCATCGACAACAAGCAGCAGACGCTCACAGTTTCAGACTTTCGTAAGATTTTTGGTATACGGGATACACCCAAAGGCATGTCATTTTCGAGGGATCCTACTAAAGATGAACTCATGGAGTTATTTGACGCTATTGGATGTCCTGAAATACGAGTTGCGTCTGAGTTTACCACTGCTAAAGTAGGACAGCCTTGGAGAGCATTGTTGGGTATTCTCAGTAGATGTCTTACACCAAAAACAAGTGGCCATGATGCTTTGCGCAGTCCTATTATAAACCTCTTCTATGGCATGTACAAAGCTGAAAATGCAGATTATGCATTGTTGATATGGGAAGAATTCACCTTTCAACTCTTCCATAACAAGAAGCTGAAGACAAATTTCTTTCCTTATCCTCGGTTTATCAAGCTTATCATTAATTATTTTATGAAAAATGATGCTACTATTGATAGGCGTGCAGCAAGTCGTTATCACACTGAAGAAGCTGATGATACTGTGGATCTAAGGCATGAAGGACCATCTGGTGGTGTCATTCCTGGTCCTATTCCCGATTACCTTCTGACGGATAAAATTAAAGGTTCTGCTGATTACAAACTACTGCAACTAGAAATCAAGAAGTTAAAAGCAAACCTTCAGACTGGAGAAGACTCGTCTACTACGGTCAAGAGTAAAGGTAAACGCAAGCAACCAGCTGCGTTACCTGAACCCGAAACCAAGAAGAAGAAGACTGAGGTTAAGAAGGGAAAGGGTAAGGGTGATGAGATGGTTCTACGTGACGAAGATGTTGTTGATCCTACTCTTGACAAGACAGAGAGAAAAATGATGAAGATAGCAATTCAAAGGAGTAGGAAAGATACTGGCGGTAGTGGTTCAGGTGCAAGGGTAAATGTTGAAGAAGAGTACGAGGAACCAGATGATATTGATGAGTTTGGGTCACCTGAACAGTATTCCACTTCGAAGGAGCCATCAATCCCTGTTTCAGCAAGTGTTGAAAAGGAGTCCGGTGCTCCTACTATCCTGGTGTCTACTCAACCGTTAGTAACTCAACCTATAGCAACTCAACCTCCAACAATACAACCCTTACCAACCAGACCGGCTTCAACACCATTCCTTCCACCACCTATAACTCCCATCCTTAGTACCGTAGTAACAACCGAGCCTCTTCAATCAACCCAGAGCAGCTCTGCAACATCTACAATGGCTGCATTGGTGATGGCCAAAATGTTGGATAAACATGTGGATAATCACAAGAGAGAAATGGATGAACTTCGCCAAGAGCTACAGAGACGAGCTCAAAGTGAAGAAGCATCTAGGAAAGCCCAAGAGGAGATGCTTGCTAAGTTCGCTGCAGATATGGAATTAACGCGAAAAGCTCATGCAGAAGAACTAGCTCGGGTTAAGCAGGCTGAGGCTGATAAGCATGCTGCACGTATCACCAGACTTCAAGCGATGAGGGATAAATACAAGGAGCAGAAAGAGGCACTTGAAGCTTCTGTTGAAGAAAGAGTGAAGGAATCTGTTGAATCCATTATGCCTAAACTGCGTGATGAGTTGAAGACACTAGCAGCTGATAATTTGATGATCAAGTCATCCAATCCTTCAGAATCCGCCTACAAAATTGCTTATGAGTTAACGGATTTTGAATTAAAGAAGATCCTCAAAGCTCGTATGGTGGAACTTGGATCGTTTGATAAGTCTAGGATTCAACGGGCTCTTTACAAATCCCTGAATGACGCTATCATGGAGGATGATAGGTTATTCAAAACGTTTGGAAGTGTGGTACCTTATCACATTCTACCTGAGGAGGATAAAGATGATAGTGAACAGGAAGAGGGTACTGGTGAAGAGGAAGAGGAAGAAGAAGGAGAAGAAGAGGAAAAGGATGACGATAATGGTGATGATGATGATGATGAGGATGAGGATGATGATGATGATGATGATGGCGATGATGGTGGTGATGGTAATGAGGAGAGTGCTAGGGGGAGCAACGGGGATAACAATGAGGATGATGATGGGGGTGAACAACCTAAAGAGGGAGATAAGGTTACCAGTTCCAAGAAACCTACTAAGTCTGGAACCAAGTCCAAGAAAGATGCAGCACAGAAGGACAAATCAACATCATCGGAATCAAGACGATCTAAGTGGCGCCACGATGTGAATGCTACTACAGCGTCATCGATTCCCGGTACCTCTATTGCTGTATCTTTACCTATTACCACTAACCCCATTAGTTCTGTTGTTGTTGCTCCTGTGATTGCAGAATCGGTAACTGAACCTGAAGCTGCACAACACTCACCCGTTCACGACACTGCCGAAATGTCTGAATCAGAACCAGCAGATGTTCGCATTTCTACTCCTCTACAACAAGCACAACAATCTACGGTTCCTGAACCAAGCACACGAGACTGGGCAGACACGTTGGAGATTGACGAGACTGCACCGCCACAGGCTTGGATCACGGCAGTAGCGCAATATGATCCGATCACAGACGCTGACAAAGATGTTTTGTATCTCCGTATCCGCAGTCCGATTGACTTATGTGCATTTCTTGCTCATGAGTATAAGACTTCGGTTACTCCATCTTTGGTGAAGAAAGCGCTGAAGGATAAGAGACTTCGAGCCAAAACCCGGTTAACCCGAATGGAGTTCGAGTATTATGCCGATGAGATCCTGAAGGCTCTGAATACCGTTCAACGGCCAGGTCTTCATGAATCAGAAAGAGCTCCACCTCCACTTGATCCTATTCAAGATAATCAGATAGCTCTCGACTTCTTCGTCACCTATGATCTTGAGTATCTTCTGAAGGGTTCATCAAAGTACGCAACATCCTTGACCTTGCTGAAAGCTGCCAACTGGGGGACAATACCCTGGATCGAGGAAAAGGTAAACAGACTCTGGGTCCCAAGGGTAACTCGTAATTATGATATGTATGCTATTATAGGTGCATCTCATTGGGACGAACGAGTCCGAAGGGCGTACAGGGGTTGCTGCCTAGTCAATTCTGGAAGCAACGTTAGATCCGATATCCGCATCTCCAGCATCTTAGGGCTGAAAACTGAAGCCAAGAATGGCTATTATCATGTGACGGAGATTCGTTTGAAAAGGGAGGATGACAGAGAATACAAAATCCAGCAGGGAGATTTTTCCATCATTCGTCTTGAGGATATTGAAGATATGTTGCTTCTGATGACTCGTGATCAACTCACACATATTCCTCGTGAAGACCTCATTGCCTTGAATACGGCACTTCGTATGTTCACACGAAGCGTTGTTATCAAGAAACGAGTTGAAGATCTGCAGTTGGGAGTCGAAAGCTACCAAAGGAAGCTCAACTTAACCCGTCCAGTGAATCAAGTTCTACCTCAACATGTAGATAGATGTCCTTATACCGGCATTTCTGTCCCGAATTGCGGCATTTTCTACTTGAACAGTCGAGGTTTAATGAAGTTTATGAGGGTGGGTGAGCTATATAAGTACAGTGATGGGACTCTTCTACAAGTCAGAGGAAAGTTGGAGCATCTTAACTCGGGTGGGACTTTGCCAGAGATGACAGAGGATTGGCATCCGGGTTACCGGCAGATGGCGAAGTATGTGATCAAGAAGATTGATCAAAAGCTCCGAGAACGTAGATTGATGAGGAGCTTGGAAAGATTCGTTGGTGGTAGACCATATTTAGTGCACCACAAGCTACTGCAACGATCCATCTAATGGGTCGTACATTTCAGGTCCACTTTATATTGGTTTTCAATTGTGAATATGTATATTTGTGAATATTGTGCTTATGCGGCTTGATGTAGTGTTAAGGTGTGATAATTTTTCAAGAATTTCTCACGAGATTCTAAATCTTTCAAAATATATCATACTAAAGCACTACAAATATCCCTTATTAAATTAAGGGGGAGCATTAACTTGTTCTATGGCCAAACATCGATTTCATTTTTACCCAAAGACCGGTTAATCCATTCAATATCCCAAATATTAATGGTTAACATTTTGGATAAAGGGAGGAAATGGGATTAAGGAGACTTAAGTGATACTTGGCTAAAAGATGAAAAAGATTTAACGATAATCCAACTTAATATGTGTAAAGCACGTATTAAGGGGGAGCGTTTTTGATGATAAAAAAACACCTAAGGTACAAAACTTTTGATGTCAATATCACAAGTACTTTAGGTGATTTTCAATGATTTTTCATGGTGGCAATTCCTTCCCATAACACGCTTAAATTCACGACGAATGTGGTGACAAAAGGGTGGTAGGAATAGGTTTAGTCCAATGATTCATCAGAGCCGATGGAATCTTCCCAAGGACAATTCCCTAGATAGAATTAGAAGTCCTAGGAAAGATGGAGAAAGAATGTGAACGTAGCTGAATGCCGACCAAGTACTTAAGCTAGCACTGGAACAATCACAACAAGGTGCTAGTGATGACGTATTGGTAAGCATTGAAGGGGTTGAAGAATGAAAAAGAATTGTAAAGATAAAGGGTGTAAAGAAAGAAGCCCTCCTTACAACTTTAGGCAGAAACCGGATCAATACATATGCTATTGAGGTCATTTTTGCTAATGATTCTCGGTATTGAAGAAAGACATCATGGACCCAGTGATGCAATGCACAACCCTTCCCAGCTAACTCAAATATCTCTCAAAAGGTATTTGTTTTAATCACACGGAGTTCAACACGTTATCTATTGGTTTATTCACTCCGAATAGACTGGTATTGAAAAGGTGGCACTCCTCTCCAGCCATCGCTCACTAAATCAAAACGCACAATCGAGTCTAGAGCCAAGAGATCATCAAAAGTCTCATTAGGACACTTTCCATTTATTCCTTGCTTTCTCACACACTGTGAAAAGTAAGAGATTTTCATGAGTCCTACGCAGTATTCCTGTAATATTGCCAGAACATCTGAGTGATACGCAAGTATTACAATGAAGATGGAAATCCTGCTTGAGCCAACATCAAACAAGCTCATGGTAGGTTACACGTGCGGTTCTTTTAGAACCAATCTTGTGAAAAACTGGAAGGAAACAGTGGTTTAATTCTTAATTGAACTTAAACTCGTTCCAGGCCTCTTCGCATTATCATATGATCTTGCCAGAACACTCAGAGTGACTCTTTATTGATCACAGTGACGAGTGGAAATCCTTCTAGTGTTAACATCAAACAGCACTTGGTAGGTGACGTGCAAGATTCTTTATGAATTGAGCTCGTGACAACTGGAAAGCAACGATGGTGAAAATCTTAATTGAAATTCACTTGTTCCAGGTTCCATGAATTGACGGCTTCAAATCACAAGGATAATTTATCCAAGTGATTCACTCTTTATGTTCGCAGTCAGCTTTGGACGGTCGAATAAAGAGAACGGGTTTACCCGCGAAATCCTGTCAGGAAGTTACTTAATTGAAACTATCCGTCACGGGTACGATATCTAATATCGTCCAACGGTCTTCACCGACCGGAGGTAAAATGCTACCGAATTAGAATAAAATGTTCAAAGCCATTTTATTCGTGTCGTTGCTGTGTACCTGTTAAAGACGGTGGCGTTGCTGTGTACCTGTTGAAGACGGTGGCGTTGCTGTGTACCAGTGAAGACGGTGGTGTTGCGGTGTACCTGTAGAAGTCGTTCCCACATGCTTATGTTTTTCTGCATCAAAGTTTAGCAAAAATTCAAGAAAGTACAAGATAAAGTCTTCCGCTGTACCAAACTCTGAAACTTTCGAGAATTCAACAAAAAGACATAAGTGTGTGGAACATGGAGTCACGAGAAGGCAAAATTCACAAGAAGGCAAAGATCGCACGTGAAAGGCCAAAAGAACAATGCTCTCAAGCCAAAGCCTAAAAGATCAAACCAACATATTCACAACAAAAGAAAGAAAAGAAGAAAAGACTACGAGCTAAAGAACGAAGACTTAGTATAGTATGCTAGGTTTAGAACTTTGTAACGTGGAGTGACCTCCCTTAGGGGGAGATTGTTAGAAATACGTTTTTACGTATATTAGAAGTATCGGTCACTCCACAATATTATTTATGTTGTAATAGCTCGTAGTTAACAAATAGTTATTAGTTACTTATTTAGTTAAGTAAGAACCGGTCCATGGGCTTGTCATGGACCGGCCCAAGCCCAATGTAGCTTGGAAGTATAAAAACCCCTTTCCACCATGGAAAGGGGTTGGTTGTTGTCATTTTTCTAGTTCCACTTAATAAAATACACATAGTTTTCTCTCACTTTCTCTCTCTAGTTTCTCTCTCTAGAAATCATCAACCCCCTTCATAGATTCATAGGTTATCAAGATTCTACAGAAGCGGTCGTCTAGCAAGGTCTTCAAGGTAGAATACTTGTGTTGCTTGTGTCGGGAAAATGTATGGGTTATTTTGGTGAAATAGCCTATCGATCAAAATATGATGTATGCCTTGCTCAGTGTAAGAACGTCTGTTGCGTTTGGTGCAATTGGTAGGGTTAATTGTGTCAAACCATTTACATCGAAACAACAAAACCTTGCGGTTGCCGATATAAGTGAGCTCCAGAATTTCTTCGAGTTGACCATAATACATCTCTCCATCAACCCCGGGTGTTGAAACTCCGCTGCATTGAGTGGTACGAAGTATATCGCGTTCACGTACCACAAACTTCACACCGTTCACTATGCAAGATGGGTATGTACATGAACTAATAGGTCCACATGCCAAAGAGAATAACTCGTCACTACAGCCCACACTCACTTTTTTTTCACGAGTCTACAAAAATGAGATACAAAAAGGTTTATTAGATGAGGAATAACTCCAAGGTAATATATCTAATGTATTGACCATGTTATTAAACCACGCAGGAAAACTCGTTTCCACATTATCAGGCGCCTCTCTGCAAAGGTTCATGATATTAGCAGAAGTCATCGAGAAAGAAGAATTTTCAATATTATAAAAAATCGGAAGAAACATACTCGTTGTAAGCTGAGATGTCGGCTTCAACTTCAGGACTGTTGTTAAGTATAAACCACGTAACTGCCTGCATGTCGTCATTAGTCATACGAGTTGGTTTGATTCCACCCGTCGGTGTGCATACGGTCCGGAACACCTCAAATTTATCTGGTTGTCCAGGCAAATCGTCTTCATTTCTACCAAGGCGGTTAAATCTCGTCTCGACATCCTTAAGGTAACGCGAACAAAAAGTTAATGCCTCTTCTGCAACATAACCCTCAGCAATGGAACCTTCAGGCTTTGCTTTATTTCATACATAATTCTTTAGCTTTTTCATGTATCTTTCAAATCGATACATCCACCTGCCGCGAGTAACGGAACCTAGAATAGCCTCATCGGGTAGATGTATAACCAAATGAGTCATTATGTCGAAAAAAGCAGGAGGAAAGATTTGCTCTAAATTAACATCATAATGATCAATTTGTTTTTAGCTTCTTTCATGTCCTGCACAGTCAAACTTCGAGCACAAAGCTGCTTAAAGAATAAGCAAATGTCGATTATAGGTTTTGCAACGTCTTTGGGCAAGTATTGTTGCACTCCATAAGGAAGTAACCGATGCATCATTATATGACAGTCATGAGATTTCAAGTTCGTTATATTGTCATCATCAGCGGTCACTTTTTTCTTGAAGTTGGATCCAAAGCCATCAGGTAGTCTGACTCCTTTAATGAATTTACAAAAAAGTTTTCTTTTTTCTGGAGTGAAAGAGAACTTTGGATGAGGCTTATCGAACTTCCCGTTATCTTTTTTAACTAACCACAACTCCTTTCGAACTCCCATTTTTTCTAAGTCTAGCCTTGCCTTTGGCGTGTCTTTGGATTTGTCGTTCTGTAACAGGGTATTCAGTAAATCCTCAAGGAAATTCTTTTCGATGTGCATGACATCGTAACAGTGTTTTAGTAGAAGAAAGGGCCAATACTCAAGATCCCAAAAGATAGAACGGTTACTCCAGTTCAATTCAACATCTCGATTATGGGGGCGGTTGTCTTTGAGAATTGGTTTATGTTTCCCCGGTTTACGTTTAAAGACTTTACTAATCTGCAATTGGATATCAAGTTCTGAAAACTTTCTTGGTTTAGGCTTATTTTCGGGAAAACCGTAGAATTCCTTGGATTTTTTCCGATCTGGATGATTTGTTCTTAACCATCTTCTGTAACCAACATAAAAGATTTTGCTGTTGATACGCATCGATGGAGTGTCAACATTACAAATAGGGCATGCGAGGTACCCTTGCCCAGTCCACCCAAACAAACTACCTCGAGCTGGAAAATCATTGATGGTCCATAAAACCGCCGCTTTCATTTTGAAATGAGTACCCGTAGCAGCGTCTTTCGTCCAGACTCCCTCCCATAAATCTTTGAGTTCTTTAATTAGAGGCTGCAAGTAAACATCAATGTCCTTTGCAGCTGATTTAGGGCCAGGAATTAACATCGTCAACATTAAAGAAGTTTCTTTCAAACACATTCACGGTGGTGTGTTGTATGTTGTCAATATAACCGGCCACATGCTGTAAGTTTGGCTCATCATGCCATAAGGATTAAAACCATCAGCAGCCAACCCTAATCGAACGTTTCTAGGGTCACAAGAGAACTCAGGTTTCATCATGTCAAAATATTTCCATGCTTTGCCGTCACAGGGGTGATTCATTTTACCGTCTTCCTTAGACTGTCCGGTCGCATGCCAAGTCATCCACTTTGCTATGTCTTTTGTGTTGAACATACGTTGTAGTCTAGGTGTTATCGGAAAGTAACGCACCACCTTGTTGGCAACTAATTGCGTCCCCTTTTTCTTCTTTGGGTTTTTCCATCTGCTCGCGTTACAGATTGGACAAGTGTGCCTCGCCTTGTTTTCCGGTGATCCCCAATATAAAAAACAATCATTTATACAAGCATGGATCGATTCGTATCCTAACCCGATCTTTTTGTATATCTTTCTTATTTCATAGTATGAAGACGGGAAATTGTATCCTTTACTAGGGGAACATGCCTTTTGGAGAAGAGCTAGAATTTTGTTAAACCCGACATCAGTTATTTTGTGTAAAACCTTGATGTGCGAAATCTCTGATGTAAATTCCAATGTGGTCATATCACAACCCGGGTACAACTTTTGGGCAGACCTAGCGAGTAACTCTTCAAACTCGTTACTAGGACCCGATGTTTGGGTTGGTTGAGGACCGGTTGTTTGAGTTGGTGGAGTTTGAGAGGGTGGAGTTTCAGATGGTGGATTTGGAATATTATTTGCAGAAATATCTTCGAATAACGCATCCATGTGAATTCGATCAGGTGAATGTGGTAATAGTGGAGGTAACGGAAGAATTGGTTCACCGTGATATATCCAAGTGGTGTAATGTTTGTCAAACCCGAATTTAGATATGTGTGCCTCAAGTTGGCCGAGGGTAACCAACGTTTCACGGTTACAACAATGACTACATGGGCAACGGAGCTTTTGTGAGATGGGGTGCAAAAATTTCTCACAATCCTGGATGAATCCAAAAAGACCATCTAAAAACTCATTGGAATTACGATTGTTACAGTGGTCCAACTCTTATCAATTGTCATAACTGCGTTGCAAATAAACATACTCAGATAAATTATTTTTTTATACGTAAAATGTCATACTAACAAAATGAATATGAACTATTTTTTTTCTTCCTGGTGCAACTATGGAAGGCAATCCTAACCCACCTTTTGAATGTTTCGTCCCATATATGAATGCGTATAACCGGTTTACTATTTGAGAAAATTTCGGCAGCATTTCCCCCCTACTCCCCAAATATGTGTTTAAAGACATATTCGTAGGAGTAAAGGAGAAACACTGTCGAAATCATCCCAAATAATAAACCAGTTATACGCATTCATATCCTAAATGAGACGAAACATCAAAAATCAGTCCCAAACAGGGGACTTTCTGAAATTAATTCCTAATAAATTAATTTTGGACGGGTTTTCTATAGGTTGATTAACTTCGGACGGGAATTTTCCGAAATTAATCGATAAAATCCTAAAATATTCCTAAAACTATTTACTACAAAGACTAACAATCATATATCATATATATATAATATAATAAACATATGCATAATATTAATTACACACCTCGGTCACGACTGAAATAAGCAAAGATATAAAGATAGAAAAAGAGGTCCGGATGAGGAAGTTGTCCCGACTGTCCTGGTGCTAACCAAACACAAACATAAAAAAAACCTAAATTAGTTGGTTTCCAAATTTTTTTCTAATTTGAAACAAACACCACCACAACGATTTAAAAAAAAACATTACCTTTTTTCGGCTGTGACACGGGTCTCAGTTCTCGGCTCGGTTCCCCGCTAACTCGGTTGTGACTCGCGTCTCGGCTACGACAAACATATCAAAAAAATTAAACTTATGCCTATATAAGCTGAAATCTATTAAGCCTAAATCAGCTAAGCCCTAAATATAATCTGAAATCATAAGCTTAAATATAATCCGAAATCAACTAATAAGCGCATATCGTGATAAGCTTGAAACAAACACACTTTTCAAACACACCTTTCAAATAGGTGACTCGGGTCTCGGTTCTCGGCTGCGACTCGGTTTCCCTCTAACTCGGTTGTGACTCGGGTCTCGGCTACGACAAACATATAAAATAAAATCAAACTTGTGCCTTACATAAAGAAAATAAATTACTTTCTTATGTATAAGTTGAAATCAAATAAGCTCATAATTCCCGAAATCAAATAAGCTCACAAAGATACACCCACCGTGGTGGTGATGCTACTGCCGACAGTGGTGGTGGTGGTGGCTACTGCTACTGTCAACAGTGGTGGTGGCTACTGTTATTGTCACGATGGTGGTGGTGGCTACTGCTACTGTCAACAGTGGTGGTGGCTACTGCTGCCGCGGGGGTGGTGGTGGTTTCTAGTCAATAAACTTAAACATAATTAGCAAAATTAAACATAATTAAAAATTAAACATAATTAAAAATTAAAAAAAATTAAACATAATCATTTACCTTTAAGTAGATAAACAATCCAAAATTAAACAAAATTAAACATAATTGTGCTCGTGTGCGAGTGTGGTGAGTCGGATTGGTGGTGGTGGGTTGGATGATTGATGGTGGTGGGTTGGATGATTGATGGTGGTGAGTCGGATTGGTGGTGGGTCGGATTGATGGTGGTGGGTTGGATGGGTGTATGATGATGGTGGTGGAAATAAACAAAAATGGGAGATAGATTGATGAAGATGGTGATGAATGAGAGAAACGTACGCCCGTTTTTTTTTTGTTTAGATGAATAAGAGATGAAGATAGATAAGATAAGTTACTGGAAATGCTTCCTAGGGACGACCCATGCTTTGTAACCTAGGGACGACTTAGTCGTCCCTAGGTTAATTATAAATATATTTTTTTCGTTTATTATAGTAACTTAGGGACGACCCTTTGTAACCTAGGGACGACTAAGTCGTCCCTAGGTGTAAACCGGGAAACCTCAAACCCAAAGCGGGTTATTTAAATTTTCACCAAAAATTTTCAATTTTCCCAAAAATTTGCTAAGTGTTGGAGGGTTTTTTAGGGACGACTTTCTTTGTAACCTAGGGACGACTAAGTCGTCCCTAGGTGTTTTTCATACATTTAAAATACATTTTACCTTCTATGTAATAAAATTAATAATACAAATTAATAATAAAAATCAAAATAAATTATTATAATTAATATTAAAATATACGTTATACTTAGTTTGTAATAATTAATAACGGATGAGTCGATATGTTACGGTTATACGTTATAGGTTCAACCGATGAATCCATATGTTATGGTTATACGTTATAGTTTTAACCGATGAGTCCATATGTTAGGGTTATACGTTATAGGTTCAACCGATGAGTCCATATGTTAGGGTTATACGTTATAGGTTCAACCGATGAGTCCATATGTTACGGTTATACGCTATAGGTTCAACCGGTGAGTCCATATGTTACGGTTATACGTTATAGGTTCAACCGATGAGTCCATATGTTACGGTTATGCGTTATAGGTTCAACCGATGAGTCCATATGTTAGGGTTATACGTTATAGGTTCAACCGACGAGTCCATATGTTAGGGTTATATGTTATAGGTTCAACCGACGAGTCCATATGTTAGGGTTATACGTTATAGGTTCAACCGGTGAGTCCATATGTTACGGTTATACGTTATAGGTTCAACCGATGAGTCCATATGTTACGGTTATGCGTTATAGGTTCAACCGATGAGTCGATATGTTACGGTTATACGTTATAGGTTCAACCGATGAGTCGATATGTTAGGGTTATACGTTATAGGTTCAACCGATGAGTCCATATGTTACGGTTATACGTTATAGGTTCAACCGATGAGTCCATATGTTAGGGTTATACGTTATAGGTTCAACCGATGAGTCGATATGTTACGGTTATACGTTATAGGTTCAACCGATGAGTCCATATGCTAGGGTAATACGTTATAGGTTCAACCGATGAGTCGATATGTTACGGTTATACGTTATAGGTTCAACCGATGAGTCCATATGTTACGGTTATGCGTTATAGGTTCAACCGATGAGTCGATATGTTACGGTTATACGTTATAGGTTCAACCGATGAATCCATATGTTACGGTTATACGTTATAGGTTCAACCGATGAGTCCATATGTTAGGGTTATACGTTATAGGTTCAACCGATGAGTCCATATGTTACGGTTATACATTATAGGTTCAACCGATGAGTCCATATGTTACGGTTATACGTTATAATTCTAACCGATGAGTCCATATGTTAGGGCTATACGTTATAGGTTCAACCGATAAGTCCATATGTTACGGTTATACGTTATAGGTTCAACCGATGAGTCGATATGTTACGGTTATACGTTATAGGTTCAACCGATGAGTCCATATGCTAGGGTTATACGTTATAGGTTCAACCGATGAGTCGATATGTTACGGTTATACGTTATAGGTTCAACCGATGAGTCCATATGTTACGGTTATGCGTTATAGGTTCAACCGATGAGTCGATATGTTACGGTTATACGTTATAGGTTCAACCGATGAGTCCATATGCTAGGGTTATACGTTATAGGTTCAACCGATGAGTCCATATGTTAGGGTTATACGTTATAGGTTCAACCGATGAGTCCATATGCTAGGGTTATACTTTATAGGTTCAACCGATGAGTCCATATGCTAGGGTTATACGTTATAGGTTCAACCGATGAGTCCATATGCTAGGGTTATACGTTATAGGTTCAACCGATGAGTCCATATGTTACGGTTATACGTTATAGGTTCAACCGATGAATCCATATGTTACGGTTATATGTTATAGGTTCAACCGATGAATCCATATGTTACGGTTATACGTTATAGGTTCAACCGATGATTCCATATGTGAGGGTTATACGTTTTAGGTTCAACCGATGATTCCATATGTTACGGTTATACGTTATAAGTTCAACCGATGAGTCCATATGCTACGGTTATACGTTATAGGTTCAACCGATGAATCAATATGTTACGGTTATACGTTATAGGTTCAACCGATGAATCCATATGTTACGGTTATACGTTATAGGTTCAGCCGATGAATCCATATGTTACGGTTATACGTTATATAGTAAGAGTGTAAGACAATATGTTATTATTGCTCTAAGGTGACCATTAAGCTAAAAATACTGAGCTTAAGCATGTTTAAGTGATCAAATATTGGCGGGAAATGTTGCCGGTAAATGCTGGCGGGAAAATGTTGGCGGGAAAGCTAGGGTCGACTAAGTCGTCCCTAAATGTGTCGACCCTAAATTTTTATCTTTATTTATGGTAGCTCTTATCCTCACAAGCTCTTATCCTCTCATACCAAACTCACCACCACCACCACCCGATTTTGCATAAGATGGATCCGCTTGAAGCTTATAAGTGTACATGCAGAAAGGGATATATTGTGTTGAGACAGTCACATCAACCTCATAGCTTTGGTAAACTTTACTATGCATGTCCTCTTTCGAAGGTAAACAATCAAATGTTTTAGTTATGTAATACGTGTGATTATTAAATGACATGTCATGTTATTTGTTTACTTTGTAACAGCAAAAAACAGATGATTATGGATGTAAATATTTTAAATGGAAGGATGATTTTGATCTCGAACTCCGTATAAGATCTTCCCCTGGATCTTCAACACCTCAAGGTTCACATCCAAGTTCTTCTACAGGTCCTTCTCAATCTGCATCAACTGAGTGCTCTAATTGCAAGATCAAAGATCTAAAGATAAAGATGCTAGAGACAAGACTAGAAATGGAAAAGCATCCTGAAGACCACGCATGTCAATCGGCTGCAATACTTCATGAGCTTTTAAATGATATGGAAAATCTTATCTTTGAGTAGTAATCTATTTGTTATTTTAATGTGTTAATTTGTATTTTATTATTATGTGTTAATCTGTACGTTTAGTTTTAACAAGTTTGTGATGTGTTTTTTTTTCTTATTTATGAATCTATTATCGTTGTAATATATATTTTTAATTAAGCGCGTGTTTAAGTGTTAAATATATATCTAAAGTTTTTTTTTAAATACGTATAAGTTTTTTTTAAATAAATATAAAGTTTTTTTTAAATATGTATAAAGTTTTTTTTAAATATGTATAAAGTTTTTTTTTAAATATGTATAAAGTTATTTTTAAATATGTATAATTTTTTTTCTAAATATGTATAAAGTTTTTTTTAAATATATATAAAGTTTTTTTAATATGTATAAAGTTATTTTTAAATATGTATAATTTTTTTTCTAAATATATACATTTTTTTTAAATATATATAAAGTTTTTTTTTAAATATGTATAAAGTTATTTTTAACTATAATAAAGTTTTTTTTAAATAAAATAATTAAATTAATTTTAAATAAACAAAAGTGCCAAAAACGGAAATAATAAATTTTCCTTCACCTAGGGACGACTTAGTCGTCCCTAGGTTACAAGGACCCCACCTTTGTTTTAAGCTTTTAAAAAAAAACATATTTATATTAATTTTTTTTATTTTATTTATTTTTTATTTTTTTATTTTTTATTTATATCAATTTTAAATAAATAAAAAAGATAAAAAAACAGGGAAATAAATTTACTTAACCTAGGGACGACTTAGTCGTCCCTAGGTTATGTGGGTCTCACTTTCATTTTAAACTTTTTTTAAAAAAAATATTTATATTAATTTTAAATAATTTTAAATAAATAAAAAAGATAAAAAAAAGTAGGAAAATAAATTTCCTTAACCTAGGGACGACTTAGTCGTCCCTAGGTTATGTGGATCTCACTTTCACTTTAAACTTTTTAAAAAAAATATATTTATATTAATTTTAAATAATTTTATACAATTAAAAAAGAAAAAATATTTATTTTTTCACCTAAGGACGACTTAGTCGTCCCTAGGTTACAAGGGCCCCACATTGTCTCCACAGCCTTTTTGACCAGGATTTTCTTGTAAAACATGTGGGTCCCCCTTAATCTAGGGACGACTTAGTCGACCCTAGAAAAAGGGCGACCCTAAACTCAATATTGTTGTAGTGTTATAGTATGCATGAACAAATAATGAATTGTTAAAGAAAAAACTAGTCAGGCTAGGGGTAAGATATTTCGGTTGTCGACATTTTTCATCTTTTAGATTTTTATTTTTTTTAACGGCAATTTTTAATAAAAAACGTTGCCATCAAATAAGTAGCTACAAGACAACGAATTAGAAAAAATCTAGTTTAAGTACTAGAAACATAACATGTGTTCGTAGAAAAAAAAATATAATACTGTATTGAGTTGCAAGTTGCAACTCATTAACAATTACCATAATTTAGTTTGGCGAGTGTTAATTTTTTTTTGTTAAGTGTTAAGGTTGGCTAGTTTCTTCCTAGCTCGATCATAATTGGTTGCTTGGGTTAAAGTCATTATAAATATGTTAATATGCAATCAATTATTTTGTTGTTCTGTAAAAAGCTTAAACCCTGTAACATATTTGATATTTCTTGTACGATGAGCTTACTGCGGAAGGTCGTTCTATAACAGTCACATGATTCATAATCAATTGTTGCTTCTGCTCTCACAACGATCCTAACATGTTTTGACATGATTTAAATCATTTTCTTCGCGTGAGATTTGACTAAAAATAGGTTATAAGTTTTCCATACTAAAATCAGCAACATTAAGTCGTTGTAGTATAGTGGTAAGTATTCTTGCCTGTCACGCAGGTGACCCGGGTTCGATCCCCGGCAACGGCGTATAATTTTTTTTTTCTTTTTTTTAGTTTTATTCTGTTTCCTTTTAGTGGGCCTCTATGTGTTATTGGGCCTTTTAGGCTTGATTTGCTTTCTTCTTTTTCCAATTCTGTTCTTAGCATACGCAAAAGTGGTTTGCTGAAAATAGTCCATAAAATAGGATCCTTTGTTTCCTACAAATTAAATATTGTATTTATTTATTATTGTATAAGTTATGGAAAGTGGACTATTCTTATGTAACAACGAGTGATTTATGTTTTATAGTGGTTTGATTACGTAAAGCATAATTTGATAACCAATTCGAAAGGACTTGTCATCTTACGGAACATATTTGTGGTTTCTTCGTACACGTTTCTATATCATCTGTCAAGTGATTGCATAGATTAAAATTTTCAAAGATTGGTAACCTACGTTTAGCACTTGCAAGATACGACAACATTGTGATTCAAAAGAGTTTATAGTATTTAACCATATTAAAAACTTAGCAATTGTGCGATTGCATACACCAAAATATTCATGCTTTTTTGTACTTAACACGATGGTAAATCGCTTATTACGTACTCAACATGTAACAAGTTTTTATTTTATTTTTTTATTTTTTTTATATATATTTCTGCGTTAGAAACAAACAAATGCAAGTGTTGATTCTTGAGTAGTTTTAGGGTATGTTTAGTGAGAGCGGATTGCTAGAGCTGTTGTAGTAATGCTGACATGCTGTAATAAAGTTAAACTTTTATCAAGCAACTCAAGCTCGAGCTCGAGTTTGACTCGATCAAGCCAAGCTTTTATCAAATTTAAGCTTAAAAAATAACTTGAAACATATATTAAGTTTAAGCTCAATCTTTTGATAGTTCGGCTCGAGCTTTTATCAAATTTTATTAAAATATGTTTTTATTATGAATTCATATAAGCAATTTATGGTTAATTTGAGTATTAACATGATTATAAAGGCTTATTTCATAAATAAATAATATATTTTAAAAAGATTTTTAACTTTGATTAAATTTATAACTTAGTTCATCGTAGTTTAAATATTTTTTTTTTAATTTATTACATTTACTTGGTACTTGGTGAAATATAATATGTATAAATACTTTTTGTACTCTTTTTAATATAAATGTGTCGTAATTGCGTTAGCAATCACATCACACAATGGCCTTTAAGACATTAATCGCATTGGTTCGCAAAACGTATTTTGAAAACAAGATTGTATATTATATTATTTTTAGTTTATTAATGCTAAATGAATTGAATTTGATTTTGAGTTATGGTTTTTGTTTGTTTTATTTTATACATATGTTTTTATTATTAAAAAATTAATGTTATATACATTCAAGCTTTTTGAGCCAAATTCAAGCTTTGATCAATTTTTATCAAGCCAAGCTCAAGCCTAGATTGTTAAAGCTTGACAAACTATCAAGCCAAACTCAATCATACAATTATTTTATCAAGTCAAACTCAAGCCCTATAAAGCTTGAGCTCGGCTTGACTCGATTGCACCTCTATGCTGGAGTAAGGGCTAAAGTTATTTTTAAACGCTAACCTAAAAAGTATTTTATTTAGTATCTTATTTTATCTTATTTTTCACACATGCTACTACATGTTATATATCAACCAAACAAGTCTTATTTTTAAAACTAATTTATATTTTTTTAAAAATAAATTTATGTTACAATAAACTCTCATAAATTTACACGCGAAACATAAATTATATGGTATTTGTTTGGCATCATGGGTGTTCGATTTTGTTCCTTATCCATATGGCTATACGATAAAAAATTAAGCACAAAATTTATTAATTTAAATAGTTTTCTTTTGCGTATGCTTGGGTTTTCGATTCGATATTATGAGCCAACTAATCGCAATGTGACTATTTTTTTAGATACTCCAGAGTCATTGCAGTTGAACTTCCGTGGTCATCCTAAATGAGATAGTATTGTGTTTTGCAAAGTAATGTGCACGAAATGTTTTCACACAATGACGTGTAGATTAATTTGCGAATGTATATATGTAAACATAATCAAAAGTACGAAATAATGTCTTCGTTCATAAAAAATGCTAGAAATACATAAAATTTCACAGACCCTTTTTAAATCAAATTACGAAACTAACTCTGTTCTCCGTGCCAATAATGAAGCGACCAAATAATCAACACGGGTCACCTTGTTAGTAAACCAACATTTAAAAAATAAATAATAAGTTCTCCGCGCCATATATGGAGCGGACCACATGAATGCTATTAATGGTCAAGTCTTGTCAGCTTTTGAAAAAACGAGTTCCCATTATTAAAGTTCTCCGCGTCTATTTTCAAAGGAAATTAACTTGTCCGCGCCAATAATAAAGCGGACACCATATAAAACAAAGTATTTCGTTTCCCAATTTACAACTTGACTTGACAATACATACATTTTACTGTGGCATTAATTTTGTACGCGTACTTTATAGCATTGACTTAGCATATCAAGTAACCATGTTCTTCATCAGTGCATATCCGAATTTTACTTCTTCTTCATAGTATAGCAGTTCATCTCCTTAGCATATCAAGTAACCATTTTACATGAGTTAAAGTTTGTGCTTAAAAGATTTGATTAATTTAGTATTCTCGAACATGGCAAGATTTGTTCCCATAGAGGTATGTTTTATAATTATTTTAATTTAATGTACGTGAGTATTAGTATTAATATTGTGTATTAATTTTTATATTAGGATTATCTTGTGAAACTTACATGTAGAAGTAAGATATCCTTGATTGATGACATAAGGAGTAAAATAGAAGACTCCTCTAAAGAAGCTTTATTTAGGGCATCTTGTTTAGGTTGGCTTTGGAATTTAGACTTTACCAGTGACGAAAATTGTGTATTGATACATTATTTAGGATGTTGTCAAGGATATAGTGAAGAAGAAGATGGCATAAATGACCATTTCACTTACTATGTAAATGGGCATCAATTATATTTTGGGAGGGAGGAATTCTGTTTGGTCACCTCCTTGAAATTTGGCGTGGAATTTAAGGAGGAATTTACATCAGGCCCTATGTCGTTTAGGAGACGAGTATTTGGATCAAGGTATGATGGTCGTGTGATACACGCTGGACAGCTACTAGAAAAGATTTTAAGCGATTCTTCTTATGACTTGAATGACAAGCTAAGATCCGTAAGACTTCACTTGGTGTCGACTGTGGAATACCAACACAAGAGATTCCTATTCTCTTACGTAAGGATGCTGGTGAGGATGAGCATTTTAGCAGTGATCCATGGATTTGCGCGGTTCAATATGAAGCTGATCAAGGGAGCATTATAACTGGCTGTTTAGGCAGTATTGAAGCCCACCTTACCCCTAAAAGAAAAATTGAAAAATTGTAGGATTAATCAAGACATGTACACCAAATACACTGGGTGATCTCACTGTAACACTCAAAGATCCAACTGGAACTATTAACGGCACAATTTATCATAAAGTGGTTGCACATAAGATATATGAACAATTGTTCAAGGTTGGGGTTGTTTTAATACTACAGAATGTTTCAGTGTTTATCCCCAAACCATCAACTTACTATCTAAACATTACATTGAAGAATGTAGTGAAGGTATTTCCTATGGATGCAGTGATTGAGTTTTGAATGTCTTAAGTTGTTATTTCTAATTGTATTTGGTAGTTGTAATCATTTGAATTCTGTTTTATATCATTGTTATTTGTATTGGGTATTTGTACTCCTTTGATATTTCTAATCCTTTGAATTCCCAATTTAAGTTTATTGAAAATAAACAACGTTAAATTACATATGAAACTGGAAAAGGAAACAACAAAACCTTAATAGTACCAACATTAAACTGTAGGCCGTTACAAATAAAAACATAAACAGATAATAGAAACAACAAAAATAACCAAAACATCAAAAACAACTAAAATAAAAAAAACAACAACAAACACATAAAATAAATAACAACTTGGCAATCATCATTCTCATGTGACAAACGTCAACTTAATTGAGTACTTGAACTCGTGGGTGGCTTATTAGAGTTAATGATTCTTTGTAAGGCCCAATAATAAAAGACCCATCATTTCCTTCTAGTCCGTTTATGTTGTTAAAGACCTGCATTTGTTGACTCCATACTTGTAGGAGCGTAAATGGTCTAACTTGATCCATGACCGTCACTTCAAATATAGGTTCTGTGTTTATATTAAATCCTAGTAACTTTGGGTAATTGGTGAGCTGGCATCCTAAGGACAAATATATCTCTTACTGATGATACCGAACCATTATCTAATGCCCAACCACGAAGAACTCTTATTCCTTCATTTAAGTAACTTCCCCATATTACGACAGAGTTTTGTAATTGAGATATATAAAACGGAGGCGGTAACCAAGCTCTTACCACTTCAGGAATACCCTCAATTTGAAAGTTGCGATGAACCATATTGAACGAGACAAGCAAGTACCTTTTGTATAAAGTGCCATGATCACAATCATACAAATCAGAACCAATCCAAAAAATTTTCCCCCCAACAACAGCTTGATCGACCTTTTGATCTTGACCCACTCATGCGGCAGTCGATCGTCTTCGTTCTAGTCCATGCGTTCAACGTCATTATAAACACATACACCACCCATGGTCCATGTGACAATCCGTCAATTTATGGTTGATATTTTATTCTCAATATTTATTTAAAAACATTATTTTAATGTTACAATATGAACTCACATATTTTTGGGAAGAAATTTGGATTTACGTCTTGAAGTAGCGTCGACTACGTTTAAACCGGAGGATTCAACGTTACGTGCTTACGTTTACATACACCGTCTTTGGTGACAGTCCGACATTTCAGAAAATAAATTTATCCGTGACTATTATTTTGGAGTTTTAAATTTGTGTTGGTTCATAAACTCACAAATTTACGAGAAGAGATTAGGATTTACGATTTTATTTTAACGTCCTTTACGACTAAACCGGAAACCTTAGGATTACGTATTTACGTTTTCGAACTCCGTTTTTGATGAGACAATTTTTATTGGAGTCGTTTTGTGACATTGATTCATAATTTATAAAAACGTTTTTCGTAAAACGACCCGAAGGCACGCAAATCGAGAAAACTAGAATCGAGAAATACCCGTAAACTAGTGAGATGGGACAAAATACATTGTCCCACCCCACTAGCTTAAATGGGACGGCACTAGCATGACACCACAAGCTCATGTGGCATCATGTTAGCTACAAGTATACATGTGTAAGCCATGCTTACTTTGTAAGCTAACTTACACCCCACTATCTCCAAAACTAGCAACCAAAACCACTCTTCTCATTTCCATCATTTCCCACTCATGCAAACCACACACATTTTCTCTCTACTCTCTCTATGATTTCGTGTATATCCAACCAAGAACACCCTCATTTGATCAAAATTAACCACAAAATCCTATGTTATTTCTACATATGTTGAAGCCCTCTTGAAGCTCTCTTGAATGGTGGTGATTATAACATCCATGGAGGAGTTTTCATGGTGTCTTGGGACTGATTTTCCACAAGGTATTCATGAAGAATGATGGTCTTGAAGATGGTCATGGTTATTCACAAGTTTCTCCATCAAAAACCATGTCCAAATCATAACCTACATCAACTTGGTGGTATAAAGATTGTCCTCCTCATCTTCTTGTTATTTTTACTATGTAATCATGTATTTTATTTCCTATTGTATATGTATATGATGATTATATGATGATAAAAATGTTATGTGGGGATTTGTTGTTGATAAACATGATTAAAAAGGTGAAAAACCATAAGAAACAAGGTTAAAATCTTGGTTAAATTTGATGGCTGTATAAAACAGTAAAGAACCATATGGTAAACTGATAAAATGATGAAGTAGAATGGATTTACAGTAAGCTAAATGTCTTGTACACATGTGAGAGTTGGCCATGCAATGGAATCTAAATAATGAGTGAGATATGATCAAAACAAGTTTAGGGTATAAATCTGAGGTTACTGTTTTGGACGATTTTTAGAAAATTTTTAGAAGATGATTCAACAGTAGCCATAGAAGAGTTAAATGTAGCACATATCATGTAGTTTATGTGATAAAAATTTTAGCTTCTATATCCATATAGAACTCAAGATATGGCAGTTTTGGTGAAAGTGAAGTTAAAAATCAGATTTTGAAAATAAAGTATAATACTATTATATAAGCACTCAAAATTTTATTCTATAAAATGTAAAGTTAAAACCCACTAACTCTTGGATTTTATTTATATATGTATGTAAAAGGTTAAATAAGTGGACATTTTATAAAAATGGTAACATATTAAGTTTTATAAGTTATAAAACTATAAACATAATTTTTACGACTTTTTCGGCTATTGCCGTAAAATTAACGTTTTTGTTAAATAAAACTTAGATGTTTGGACCCGTCTAATGAAAACTTTATAAAACTTATATACTGATATATAGACATGTACAACAAGTAAAAACCGATAAAACCCGAACTTTAGGGCATACGGACATTTACGAGCTAAGTAAACATATTGGACTAATACTTGGGCAAATAATTGGACTAAATAAGATAAACACCCATAAAAAGAACTTATTGGGCTTAACCCATTTGGGCCCAACTTGAAAGTGTATGTACTGATAATATAAGTACAAAATGGACTAAAATAAGTTAAATAACTTATAATAAGCTTATTGGACTTAAGACACGTAAATGGGTAAAACTAGTAAACTAGTATAAAAGTTATCGACACATAGCACAAAAATGAGTAAATGAGAATATGTAAACCCACTTGATCATCATATATATATATATATAATCATCATATGTATACATAATTGATATTTTATAAAGTCATTGGACAAACGTCTAAGACCGAGTATTATTTGTCTAGGTTTCCGTGATTGAAGCACGTACCGTACATCCGAATTGCCGATAACCCGCCTTCCCATATCAACGTGAGTTCATAGCCTCACACTCTTTTAAATGTTTTATAAATGCTTTATAAACCCGCGAGGGAGATAACATGTTAGTTTTTATAAAAGTTTGGACACCATTTGTCCCGATTGTTTGTTTATTGATTTTGGACCCGAATGATTGAATGACCCGATTGTATGACCCGATAAATGATTAATGGACCCGATAGATGAAATCAAATGGATTATTAAAGTTAGGTTATGTCACTAAAAGTCCCATTAGCATGAATTGTGAACTACCGGGAGTTGGTAGACGCTTATGCATTTAATAGTACTATTTGGGGACGATCACCCCAGTTCGCGCCTTGACGGTTGATCCCCGTCGTGCCACATTGATTGGTAAGCGAATTTATGTATGAGAAGATTTCCATAGCGTGACCTTTGTGACGACACGCTACTTTAGATGGGCAAAATTGGTATCGGGTTAGCTACCCGTTTTGGTTCAGTAAGGTAACAATGTCATGCGGCTTATAATAATCCAAAACTAACGAAATACTACTAGACGCTTCGAATTACGATGTATTGCCTAACTAGCAATACAGGGTCATACTATTGATATTATGTTTGTGTTTTGGTTTTCATAACCATACTCATATAACGGTTTTTATTTTCATACAACGTTATAAGACGTATTGTATGACGTTTTTACGACATTGGCTCGTATAATGATTTTTAAGGCTATTTATAACCTTATTCATATAACGGTTTTATTTAATCTATACAACGTTGCAAAACGTATTGTATGGTGTTTTTAACGACAATGATTCGTATAATGATTTTTAAGGCAAATGCCTATATTATGATTTTCGATAAAGATTTGTATAAAATGACTTTGGCTATTTTATGGCCTATCAAAATGATTTGTACAAAATGATTTTCAGTAATAATTTTATAATGATATTATATTGATGGATTTTATTAAACTCTATGAGTTCACTCGGCGTTATCGCTGACCTTTTCTTTTAACATGTTTTATCTCAGGTACTTGAAGGTAATTCTCGGGAAGACAACAAGAATTCATGGCCCACACTTAAACAATATTTTCCATTCAAACACTTTGTAAAACTTTGTATGAAATATAATGACTTGGGACCGATGTAACTTTGATGTTTATGAATGGAAATGCTTTTATTATTAAACGACGCGATTTTTATGCGTTGTCTATGATGTGAGTAATGTGCTATCCCGTAACACCAACGAGTCTTCCGCTGTACTGAGTTGTATAAATTTGGGGGTGTTACAGTTTGGTACCAGAGCTCTCGTTATAGAGAACGAAAGATTTTTAAAACTAAGGTTTTGAATAAAACATTTCAAAATCTTTTAACAATAAACATTTTTCTAAAAATGTCTAAAAATCTTTTGACTATAACGGTGCCGAAGAATTCCCGAGTTACCGACAAGGCCAAGACTGAGAAGTGTTATTTTAATATATATATATATAACTTGGATTATATATATATGATGTAATTTTATGACATGATTGTTTGATGATTATTTTGATTTTTATACGAGGTATTTATACGACGTCGATTGTCACAAGTAACCCTAAATCCCCTAGTAAATTAATCGAAGCTATTCTCGTAGGAATTCTAGCTATCCTAGATCTAAACCAAGTTGTGGATATTTATGATCCCAACAAATGGTTGATATTCGTAGAAATGTAGATATTAGTTGATTGTGAAATTGAAGAAGAATTGGCGAGATTAAATCTGATATCGATGTCATGACGATCCTTCCTTATAGAGTGGAGTTTGACAAAACGTTACCACCTAGAAAGATGTCATCTGATTCGTTGTCACCCAATTCTTAAACTTGAAATCGAAAGGGTGAATGTTGCACTTGAGGCTGTTATTGGAACCATTACCCAAAAGCCTCATGCACTAGTACCTTTCCGAGAAGTCTAGTTGAATGATCAAGTCATTTCATACTAGTGACTCATTTGATAATTATTGATAAAGGAGTTATAGGATTGGAAATTAAGTGTTGATTCATATTGAGATTGTATTGCCTTTTAAGGCCTATGAATAAAGATTGAAAGTATTAGAATATGAGGTAGGATATCGAATTGAGTATAAAATTGGCTAAAACTTGAATAAAGTAAAATTTAACCCGTATGAAATATGAGATTGATAAGAGGAAATCGTTAAGTCCTGTGATTGAATTATAAGGTTTTAAATGATTGTAGGTTCGTGTTAAGGGTTGTTCCTAGGCCATTGTCCACTGACGAGGATGCCCAGTGTCCAATAAATAAATTAAAGAAATCTTCTTCTGAATTGAGACCGATGGATCTTCTGGGACATGTGGAACACCTAATGACTCTTGTAGATTAGTATTCATTGTGGTATCTTCTAAAAATCCCTAACTTAACTGAGATATCAGTTGGTAGGATGAGTTTTGAGAATTGTATGACATAGTGACATGTAATGTGTTACGGTACAATTTTGACTTGTTTGTGATTAATGAAAAAGACTACCTTTGATTGCTAAATTCTACATGTATCGATGTTATCTATCTTTTATTGCTTCATCCTAACGTTCGCATTAGTGATGCAACCATTGAACAAGTACTCATCTCGAATTGAGTTACGTTGTGGATTATTCTCTTTGTATTCCTGAGTGCCATCGAGATCATGAACCTCATGATTAATTGGCTAAGCTCATTTCCTATCATATTGTAGTTAATTCTTGGTGAACAAGCTTTCATCACTCTTTTGCAGATCACACATTGTTTTTATAAAGTTGAAACGGTATCATTTGAGAAAAAAATTGAATTTTCATCACTATAAGGATTATTCATAGTGAGATTTATAAGTGATTGTTATTTGAATGAAGTTGTTTATAAAACACTTTGGAAAACCTTATTGTTTTCATAACAAAGAAAATCTTTGTAAATTTATTTTTGATTCTTATTTAAGAATTAAGCATGAAAATGTTTTATTATAAACATGATGATAAAATTTTGACGAACTGAGTATTGCATCGTTAATCTTGAAATTATATATAGTTGCGCGCCTACATACAATTTGGAATGGACTATGCAAGACTGATTAGTAGTCACCATAAAACTAATGAATAAACACTAAATTTTCTTTGAAGATTGTGAAAGATTAAAAATTTTATGAGATCTGCAAGAAGTGAAAAATAGGGACATAGTGTTAGGGACACCTACACATGTGCCTATAGCATCTATTCTTCTGAGTAGAATTTACTCATCCGTGGAATTTGTCTTATTTGACAATTGACAATTCTTTCTTGTCCAATTCTCCCGTAGTGAGATTCTTAGGAAAAATATCTGATTACCGAGTGTTGATACCCGACTGGATGTATTGACATTCTCACCATTTCTTATGATTTGATTTCATTTGAATGACCTGGGTAACGATCCAAGGAGCTTTCGAATGCGTACTCAAATTATGAAAACATGGAATATTTCATATTCGTTAAATGTTTTCGTCTGTATCTGATTTGAAATTTCTATCGCGTAGATTATGCGTTGACCTTACTCTGTTAATAGTAATTATGTCTCCATATATCCTTGAATTTGTGAAGGATTATGAGTTATTATTGGTCTTTTGAGAAGTTCACATCTTATCGACGACAATGAAACTGGAAAGTTGATAATGCCAGTAGAATGGATTGATTGATTATGACATGACGACATTGTCTTAATTGATGGGAACTCGATTAGAAACTCCCTAAAAGATAAGATGTTGATTATCAAAAGTGATCTAAATGATTCTTGATGGATGATTTGAAATTATACCGCGAATGGTTGTGAATTAGTCATAGATATTATAATCTAGAAAGAACCTAATATGTATGTATTAAAAGATGTTTATGTTATCTGAAACTTTAGGAGGTATTTATTGGTAAATTACCTATACTTTTGCCATTAAGGCAAGTTGAAATTGGTATTGATTATATTCCCGGTGCTGCACCTATGGCTTGTGCACTGTACGTCAGCACCATCTAAATTTAAGGAATTACCGTACAACTGAGAGAGTTGTCGGAGAAAGATTTTATTCTACCAAGCCTGTCATCATGAAGAGCTATGGTGTTATCATTCCTTATATTTATTGATTACTATGACTGAGTAAATTGACAATCGAAAGCGATATCCATAACTCGAAATGGAAGATTTGTTCGATCATTTACAAGGTTCTAGTGTATGTTTTAAAGATTTGATCCACGGCATGGTTATCATCAACTTCGCGTCCGCGAAGAAGATTATCTATTCCAATCACTACATCCAGAACTTGTAATGAATATTATGAGTTTCATGTGATGTCGTTTGGATTGACTAATACACACGTAGCATTCATAAATTTGGTGAATCATGTGTGTAGGCTGTAATTTGATAAATTCATGCTTGTGATCATTAAGGACCATATGTTTGTTTATAAGAATAAGAATGAGTTAATAATTATTTATAGATTACCCTGAATTGGCCAAACAATTAAAACCTGTACTTTAAATATATAACATATGACTTAAGACTTAACCCGTTACATGATTTGACTATGTGATTAATAGATAATGGAATATATATTGACTCTTCAAAAATTAAGAGCCCTTTTAAGACTTTGAATTATTACTAAAAAGAAAGTGCAAATATGTTTTGAGAAATATTTTAACAAAGGATTTTTAAGGGATTATTCCCTTATACCCAGAACATTTAACTAAACTCATGTTTAGGGGTAAATGTTCGTGTATACCTCAAGATAACCTAAGCGGAATTGAGGAAAACATTTATACCATAACCTGAAAACTTAAAACGACAATTTTTGCTTTTCAACTAATAAAACTTTTACCAAAGTGTAACCAGAGATTTTTCAAACATTTACGAATTGTTAATTATTTTTGATAAATCAACAAAAATCTTGTTAATTAAATTCAAATTTATTTTGAACATTTTATATAATTGTTCGAACTAAGAAATTTAAATTTTTTACGTTTACGCTTCATAAAAATTAACTAATAATTATTTAATTAATTATAATAATTATCGACGCTTTAGACGTCAGATTGAGTAAAACGGAAAAAAAATGATAGATGAGATGAAACTGAAAACTTACAAAATATGAAGGAAGGTGAGCGTAATTACTGACGCATAATATAGAAAGAATATCTGAGTGAATTATGGACATGATAATTATAACATAATGAGGGGTGAATATAGATACCGACACATTATGTAGAAAAGATAAAGAATCAATTAAGATGTATTTCTTGATAATGAAGGTACAAAATAATTTGCCGAACGATATAAAAACAAACAATGTTTGTAAAAAGGATAATATAGATAATAAAAAGGGATTCGCGGCTAATGTAAACCATTAAAATTGAGAAGCCGATAGCGTTTAATATTTTAAAGGCCACTTGTGGTTGCCTAACTATGAAGGATTGTGAGATATAGTTATGATGGAATTTGTAAGTATAAGTATTATATGTATGTCATTTTTGACTAAAAGTATCCTTGTTTGAAGAAGTTATACTGATGATAATTATGAAGGCAGACATCGCCTCATACATTAGTAAACATTTAGCTATTGCAAAGGTCATCATCTGAATTTGATTCGATTTGGGTCATCGTCGACAGACTGACCAAATCTGCTAATATCATTCTCGTTAATGATAAATGCAAAAGAGTTATGTAAACATAGCGTGCCTGTATCGATCATCTATATCAAGATCCTCGCTTCGCATCGAATTTCTAGAGATTTGCTCAGAAATCATTGAGAACGAACCTTGATGAGATTACTATGTACCACCCCAAATCGAAGGGACGAGGTAAAGTAACTATACAAAGTAATATAAGTGCTGTTTTATGTTTGAATGATTGACCTTTGGTAATAGACCGTATAATCGCTTTCCTTTGGAGAGATTATCATTGATAATCATCGTGTTAGGATCGAGATCGAATCTTGTTAAGATTTAGAAATTAGAGCATCTGTAAGCAAGAGTTGAGATGAAGACACCCGACATACACTCATTGTGAGTTGGACATGTCTTCTAGGTTTAAGGTTTCCTATAATGGCGAACCTAACCTTACAAAATACCCGACCCGCGAAATCTGAAATGATTGTTGAAATTAGGATTTGATTATTAACTTCCGATAGTGGGCAGGAGGTTATGTGAATATGAAATGTAGATCTTGAAGTGCCAAATGTGTAGCAAAGCTATGCCACAATTTTTAACCTTGGAAAAATGAATTCATGATCTGACAAATCATGGGATATAAGTCCCCGTTGTATGGGACCATTGAGATGATGTAAAAGTTGGGATTGAAAGGCATATAAGCTGGATCTACCCTAGGACTTCAACGACTGCGTGAATTATGTTTCGTAAATCGAACTTGATGGAATATCTATCAAGTGAAAATCTGATTGTTCTTAGTAAAGCTTAGATCGGCGAAAAGTTGCATTCATCAGAAACCCGTGAACATCATGGATAGAGAAAGTAAGTCAACATTAAGCCTGATCTTATTCCCGTAGTTATGTTTGATGAAACTCGCGTATTATAATGGATTACACTTGTGAGAAAAGACCGAATGTGGAGGAAATACCCACATGGCTTTAACTCTATAAGAAGCGAGTAGTAAGGTAAGATGATCTTTGAGGACAAAGATCCTGTTTAGGGGTAAATGCTGTGACAATCCGTCAATTTATGGTTGATATTTTATTCTCAATATTTATTTAAAAACATTATTTTAATGTTACAATATGAACTCACATATTTTTGGGAAGAAATTTGGATTTACGTCTTGAAGTAGCGTCGACTACGTTTAAACGGGAGGATTCAACGTTACGTGCTTACGTTTACATACACCGTCTTTGGTGACAGTCCGACATTTCAGAAAATAAATTTATCCGTGACTATTATTTTGGAGTTTTAAATTTGTGTTGGTTCATAAACTCACAAATTTACGAGAAGAGATTAGGACTTACGATTTTATTTTAACGTCCTTTACGACTAAACCGGAAACCTTAGGATTACGTATTTACGTTTTCGAACTCCGTTTTTGATGAGACAATTTTTATTGGATTCATTTTGTGACGTTGATTCATAATTTATAAAAACGTTTTTCGTAAAACGACCCGAGGGCACGCAAATCGAGAAAACTAGAATCGAGAAATACCCGTAAACTAGTGAGATGGGACAAAATACATTGTCCCACCCCACTAGCTTAAATGGGACGGCACTAGCATGACACCACAAGCTCATGTGGCATCATGTTAGCTACAAGTATACATGTGTAAGCCATGCTTACTTTGTAAGCTAACTTAAACCCCACTATCTCCAAAACTAGCAACCAAAACCACTCTTCTCATTTCCATCATTTCCCACTCATGCAAACCACACACATTTTCTCTCTACTCTCTCTATGATTTCGTGTATATCCAACCAAGAACACCCTCATTTGATCAAAATTAACCACAAAATCCTATGTTATTTCTACATATGTTGAAGCCCTCTTGAAGCTCTCTTGAATGGTGGTGATTATAACATCCATGGAGGAGTTTTCATGGTGTCTTGGGACTGATTTTCCACAAGGTATTCATGAAGAATGGTGGTCTTGAAGATGGTCATGGTTATTCACAAGTTTCTCCATCAAAAACCATGTCCAAATCATAACCTACATCAACTTGGTGGTATAAAGATTGTCCTCCTCATCTTCTTGTTATTTTTACTATGTAATCATGTATTTTATTTCCTATTGTATATGTATATGATGATTATATGATGATAAAAATGTTATGTGGGGATTTGTTGTTGATAAACATGATTAAAAAGGTGAAAAACCATAAGAAACAAGGTTAAAATCTTGGTTAAATTTGATGGCTGTATAAAACAGTAAAGAACCATATGGTAAACTGATAAAATGATGAAGTAGAATGGATTTACAGTAAGCTAAATGTCTTGTACACATGTGAGAGTTGGCCATGCAATGGAATCTAAATAATGAGTGAGATATGATCAAAACAAGTTTAGGGTATAAATCTGAGGTTACTGTTTTGGACGATTTTTAGAAAATATTTAGAAGATGATTCAACAGTAGCCATAGAAGAGTTAACTGTAGCACATATCATGTAGTTTATGTGATAAACATTTGAGCTTCTATCTCCATATATAACTCAAGATATGGCAGTTTTGGTGAAAGTGAAGTTAAAAATCAGATTTTGAAAATAAAGTATAATACTATTATATAAGCACTCAAAATTTTATTGTATAAAATGTAAAGTTAAAACCCACTTACTCTTGGATTTTATTTATATAAGTATGTAAAAGGTTAAATAAGTGGACATTTTATAAAAATGGTAACATATTAAGTTTTATAAGTTATAAAACTATAAACATAATTTTTACGACTTTTTCGGCTATTGCCGTAAAATTAACGTTTTTGTTAAATAAAACTTAGATGTTTGGACCCGTCTAATGAAAACTTTATAAAAATTATATACTGATATATAGACATGTACAACAAGTAAAAACCTATAAAACCCGAACTTTAGGGCATACGGACATTTACGAGCTAAGTAAACATATTGGACTAATACTTGGGCAAATAATTGGACTAAATAAGATAAACACCCATAAAAAGAACTTATTGGGCTTAACCCATTTGGGCCCAACTTGAAAGTGTATGTACTGATAATATAAGTACAAAATGGACTAAAATAAGTTAAATAACTTATAATAAGCTTATTGGACTTAAGACACGTAAATGGGTAAAACTAGTAAACTAGTATAAAAGTTATCGACACATAGCACAAAAATAAGTAAATGAGAATATGTAAACCTACTTGATCATCATATATATATATATAATCATCATATGTATACATAATTGATATTTTATAAAGTCATTGGACAAACGTCTAAGACCGAGTATTATTTGTCTAGGTTTCCGTGATTGAAGCACGTACCGTACATCCGAATTGCCGATAACCCGCCTTCCCATATCAACGTGAGTTCATAGCCTCGCACTCTTTTAAATGTTTTATAAATGCTTTATAAACCCGCGAGGGAGATAACATGTTAGTTTTTATAAAAGTTTGGACACCATTTGTCCCGATTGTTTGTTTATTGATTTTGGACCCGAATGATTGAATGACCCGATTGTATGACCCGATAAATGATTAATGGACCCGATAGATGAAATCAAATGGATTATTAAAGTTAGGTTATGTCACTAAAAGTCCCATTAGCATGAATTGTGAACTACCGGGAGTTGGTAGACGCTTATGCATTTAATAGTACTATTTGGGGACGATCACCCCAGTTCGCGCCTTGACGGTTGATCCCCGTCGTGCCACATTGATTGGTAAGCGAATTTATGTATGAGAAGATTTCCATAGCGTGACCTTTGTGACGACACGCTACTTTAGATGGGCAAAATTGGTATCGGGTTAGCTACCCGTTTTGGTTTAGTAAGGTAACAATGTCATGCGGCTTATAATAATCCAAAACTAACTAAATACTACTAGACGCTTCGAATTACGATGTATTGCCTGACTAGCAATACAGGGTCATACTATTGATATTATGTTTGTGTTTTGGTTTTCATAACCATACTCATATAACGGTTTTTATTTTCATACAACGTTATAAGACGTATTGTATGACGTTTTTACGACATTGGCTCGTATAATGATTTTTAAGGCTATTTATAACCTTATTCATATAACGGTTTTATTTAATCTATACAACGTTGCAAAACGTATTGTATGGTGTTTTTAACGACAATGATTCGTATAATGATTTTTAAGGCAAATGCCTATATTATGATTTTCGATAAAGATTTGTATAAAATGACTTTGGCTATTTTATGGCCTATCAAAATGATTTGTACAAAATGATTTTCAGTAATAATTTTATAATGATATTATATTGATGGATTTTATTAAACTCTATGAGTTCACTCGGCGTTATCGCTGACCTTTTCTTTTAACATGTTTTATCTCAGGTACTTGAAGGTAATTCTCGGGAAGACAACAAGAATTCATGGCCCGCACTTAAACAATATTTTCCATTCAAACACTTTGTAAAACTTTTTATGAAATATAATGACTTGGGACCGATGTAACTTTGATGTTTATGAATGGAAATGCTTTTATTATTAAACGACGCGATTTTTATGCGTTGTCTATGATGTGAGTAATGTGCTATCCCGTAACACCAACGAGTCTTCCGCTGTACTGAGTTGTATAAATTTGGGGGTGTTACAGTCCAGGACCTTCTAACGGTAAATGAATTTTTAGAAACATTGGTTCGAGTGTGTCTGGCAGAACACCAAAACCAAACAGCATCTTCGAAGGTTCTGGTTCATCATTGATGTATGTGATAAGTGTAGCACTTTTTGGATGGACGGGTTCCAAACCACCAATGCAATATTATCACCGCATACAAAGCACCAAATTCCTTCAGATGTAGCAAATGGTCTTAGAACAGGGACATTTACACGGGCAACTAGAGGGACAAATGTTAAAGTAGTATTAACCCTAAACATGTATCCGGTAGTTCCATTCTTATATGCCAGAATAAACGAACATGTGTCTGAATGACGAGCACCATATCGACGACGAAAGCTTAGTCGGTCTGTGGTTGCCTGCCATCTTCTTGAAACCATACGAAAATTTGCCAAAGAATCAACCGGAAAACGCAACATGATTTCTATTTGTATTTCAAAAGGTATGTATCTTGTCATGTTTGGATTGTTTTAGATTCGGTGAAAATATTTTGTATCCAAGCCATGTTCGTCCAGTTATTCCTCCTATAATGTACAACTGACAACTTGGCTGACCTAAAAACACAAATAAAATTTTGTCTCAAGGAGAAGAACCAAGGACGATACACTGTAGCATATGCAATGAAGTGGGTCACAAGCGAGATCAATGCAAAAAATCATACATCCCTGAGCCATCAAAAATGTTCCCAAAAAAACAAGCAGAAAAACAACCAAACAACTCAACAACATGAGACAATACACTCATACGTTAACTCCTTTCATGAACCAACAGGAAAGTCATTTAAGACATGGGGAAAATACTTCACAACCCTGGCAAGCACACGAACATAACCAACATATTCAATACCAGGCACATCCATATCATCATGATCAATATCCATCACAAGCTTACAACCCAAATGTATCACATCCATATAATCATGATCAATATCCATCACAAGCTTACAATCAAAATATATTCAGTTCAGAAAACTACAATGAAAACATAGAACCATCAAACCAATATGATCCAACCGCATACCCATCTCAACCATTTGATCATTATGGGTCACAACAGAATGCTTCTCAACATCTTGACAATATCAACCCCAGCTGGCCAAACAGTTTGTTCAACTTATTTCCTTAATAAATTAGTTTATGAATTTTATGCATCTTGTAATAAAGTCTCTCATTATTATAATATATTTTCTTGTAATATATTTTCTTAGATTGAAAGTCTCTCATAAGGTTGTTGTACAAACGTATATTATTATGTACATTTTATGTGTATATTTAACTAACAAAAACCTAAATTTTATAAAACAATAATTTTAAGATTGACAACTATCTCGACACTGTGGGATATGATGCTTCACTGAAATCATGTTCTTCGCTTGAATATGGAAGCGACCAATGACGTCAGCATACACTTTATACACTGTGGGATATGACACTTCACTGAAATCATGTTCTTCGCTTGAATATGGAAGCGACCAATGATGACAACATACACTTTATACACTGTGTGACATGACACTTCACTAAAAAAGTGTTCTTCTCTTAAATATGGAAGCGGCCAATGACGTCAGCATACACTTTCTACACTGTGGGACATGACACTTCACTATTGGATATGGCACTTCACCGAATCACTTCCACTACCCGTAATGCATTATAAAAAATTCTGACGGATTCTCTATTATTCAACTTTATTGGTTTTTGTTCTACATATGCATATAAATACATATGCATCTTTTTGTTCTACTCCACTTGAATCAATAACAACATGTCAACATCCACAAACAATATGTTTGAGTTTGGTGTTCATCATAACGGAATTTTCACACTTTTACCCCACTAACATATGAACACGGTTCGTTACTCAATCTCAACGTTCCAGAAATGGATTACCAACAGATGCTTACATATATTTCAACCAAATTAACATGTTTATATCACGCAACAATACAAGTGTACGGTCTTTATTACAAGTTGCCACCAAACAACATGTTAAATGGTATAAAATCACTTCACACAAATCATGATGTTAACATTATGTATGACATCACAAAGGCTGCTGGGAAGTTAGAAATTTACGTCTCTCATCATCCTATTGATCTAAGGACGAACTTAGTTCCGGAAGATGGTTCATTAGAAGACTCATTTGCAAGTATCATTTCTGAAGAAACAAAACTCAAACAACAAGAAGCACTCAGTTATCTACACCAAATGCTGACAAGAAAAAACAAAAACCCCGATTACTATGACTATGTTTATAGCGAGTTCGGCTTCCTTGGAAAACAAAACCTAAAACACCATATACACAAACCCGTTTCGATTTCCTTTTTCATAACCATGGCCAACTTATGATCGATGAAACAAATAACACAAAGTACGTTAATGGTGGACAAATGACCATCAACATTCCTAGAATGAAACTACAAGCTCTAAAACAATATTTTAATAATATCGTTGATAAACAAATTCATACTCTTTATTACAAAGTATCGCACAGAGGCTTTTCAAGCATCTTGAAACTAAGAAACAACTATGACATGCATGTGATGTTCGATATTTTGGCGGCAAAAGGAAAGTTAGAAATCTACATTGACCATGAACGTGTTAATTTTATTATACACAAACATATAATATCAAATCACAGGCTAGCAAGAATGATGTATGATGTCATAACAGACTACAAGGATGACAGTGAAGAAGAAAAAAGAGAATCCACACAAAATGATTTCACTATCGATCAAATGGTTGAGTGGGCTGAACAAGAGCACTTTCAGAACGAGGAAACTAAATCAGGGAAACGTCCAATGACTATTTCAAATAAACGATTGTAATAAATAAATGGTTTTTATGTACGGCTTATGATTTAGCGCCTGTTTCTTTTTACTCATTATGTAATAAATGTAGACAATTACTTTTAATCAAAATGTAACTCATCCATCTATTTTAAACATTTTCCTAGTTGATATAACAAATGTAATAAACTTTACTGACTCAATAACATGATCTAGACTACTCCATTATCTGACATGTCTCTATCACTGCCTCCCATTAATGGACCTATCTCTATCATTTAATAATTTATGACATTCAATTATTTAAGCCAACGTCGTCGTTCACTTATACTTGAACGCGACCAACACTAAAATCCAAGCAACATATGACATAAGCCTGCAATTCCAATTGCTTTATAAACCCACTAGTGACTAAAAAATAAACATACAATTCTCTCTCAATTTCTTGCTACAAATCTTTAAACTACATTAAATTATGTCGGAGTCTCCAAATGAAGTACGTGACGTCATTATTGCAAGATTGAAAAAAGAGGTAGAATAAGAGATGAGGCTTGCCCAAAAACTGATGATCGAGTTGAATACTTATGCTCAGTGAAAGCGCAATCGTAAACTACAAACGGAATATGTTCGTTCTATGTCACTTACAAGTCTGAACACTTATGGGTTACATACTCTACTACTGTCCCATGAAGCCGACGAACGTATTATACAAAACTTGACCGCTGCAAGGCAAGAGTTGATGTTAAGCTTAACAAGTAAACAACAACTCATTTACAACTACAAGTCAATGTAGATTCTACACGGGTTTATCTTCCATGTTCTCCTTCAGTAATGTTTTGTTGTTAAAATCATCAAAATAAAGGTTGGTCGTGTATTGATCTACATGTGATGTGTTATTTGTTGTGACATTTTATGGCTAACAATGAAGTGTTATTTCTTTTATTGTTCTTAATTTTACAAACAAAGTATACATTACCGACGACTACACATCAACACAAATCAACGATTTCCGTTTTAAAATAATAGACAGAAAAACATACTTTAACGTGTACAATTTAGTCATTTAATGGTTATTGTAACTTTGAAAACAAATGAATGTTTCAGAAACTCTTGGACACACTTTAACAAAACATATCTTGCTTATATTAGCTCTAATCATGTCCATTTTTTGTGCGTTTAAAATCCCTCTTCGTGGAGATCACAATCATTCAAAAATCAAATTCGTTAAAAAAATTACACACATACATAAACATTCCAGAAGTTGGTGCTCCACAAATATATAAATGTTTCAAAAACTCTCGGACACACTTTAACACATCATATCTTGCTTATATTGGCTCTAATGATGCCAAAATTTTATGCGTTTGATAGCACGCCTCGTAAAGAGCCGAAACCATCAAAAAACAACATCGTTAAGAACTTTTAAAAATGTAAAACCAATCCAGAAATTGACGTTTAATTACTTATTAAAAGAGGGAAAACAAATAAACCTAAAAAGAAAATGGTTTAGGAAAGAAAATGGAATGAAGTAAGCGTGTAAATTAGATGGACCCCACTCTAAAAGTTCTCCGCTCCAATTTTAACGCGGACAACATTTTTATAATTCTGCCATGCCTGACATACACCTGACATAGATTAGCATTTATGTGGTCCGCTCCATATATGGCGCGGAGAACTTATTTTTTTTAATGTTGGTTTACTAACAAGGTGACACGTGTTGGTTATTTGGTCCGCTTCATTATTGGCGCGGAGAAGAGAGTTAGTTTTGTAATTTGATTTAAAAAGGGTCTGTGGCAGACAACTCCCTTTCTATAGGGTCTCTGCCGTAAATAACACTTCTTTATATAAATTCTATGTATTTCTAGCATTTTTTATGAACGAAGACATCAAATATGATAGTTGTAATACTGATTATGAACAATACATACATAGTTAAGCCATTACGACTTTTTCTTTGTCAACATTCAACTTGTAATTTTTATAAACCTCTTAGACCGCTCGTAATACGGGATGGAAACTCGGTTGTTAATGCAATGATACTTAAAAATGTTACTTACATTTTTCGGTCTCGCTTTGTTTTGATTATGACAATATATAAAAAGAAGCATTTACAAAAACAACAAACGAATTCTTGAGTTTAAGTATTTTTTATTTCAACCATTATCACTTAAGGTATGAACAAACAAGTTTTCAACCTAACTACGTGATAAAGGATTTATTTTTTCTTAAAACTCACCTTTTATTAAATGTGACAAAAGTTTTTATTAAACTTTATTTTTAAGAAAATATTTTATTAATTTATATATTTGAAAATGGTTAAGAGACGTGTACGGTTTCTCCACCTTAAGGAGCTTGTTGATCAGTGAACTCTCGAGTAAGAAGTACTCGAGGAGTAGAATAGGAACGAGGAGTGAGCTTCGTTGCCAAACCATATAAATCCTTGGTGTTTGGTTTGATATTTCTTTTCCTTACCTCTTTACATTCTTTATTCATTACTTGCATATACTTGTGATTAGTAGTTTAGTTGAACTATCCCTTTTCCATATTGTGTATAAGAAGATTTCACATATTTGCTCAAGTCTAAGTTTGTTAAAATGATTTTTTGAAAACCTATATTTACACTAGTACAAAAAATGGTATCCGTCACACTCAAAAAGAGTGACCGTAGGCATATAGTCACACGCGGTTTTTTTAGGCTTTATGACCAAAGGTCCCGCGACCGTAGGTACCTTTTGGTCACAAGCTCGTCTTAGTGACCTTAGTTATCAAAAATATGTGACCAATACTCGAAAATGTATGACAAACTAGGTACAATATTTGGTGTTTTAGTGAATATGTGTGACAGTAAACACTCTACAGTTACACGAGTTTTGTTTAAGAGTGACTATTGTTTATAAGTTTGTCACATGAATATACGATATGTGTGACATTTACTATGTGATTAGTGTATTTTGTGTGACTATATGCATCCAATAGTCACATGAATTGTATGTTTGTGTGACCTTTTATAACATGTAGTCACACAAATCATGCTAATGGCACTAAGTTTGTCACATACAATTAACCAAAGAGTTACCAATAATAGAAATAAGTGTGACTGTATGCTTTGTCAAGTCAAGCAAATTGTATTTTGTGCGACTATATGCATCCAATAGTCACATGAATTGTATGTTTGTGTGACCTTTTATAACATGTAGTCACACAAATCATGCTAATGGCACTAAGTTTGTCACATACAATTAACCAAAGAGTTACCAATAGTAGAAATAAGTGTGACTGTATGCTTTGTCAAGTCAAGCAAATTGTATTTTGTGTGACTATATGCATCCAATAGTTACATGAATTGTATGTTTGTGTGACCTTTTATAACATGTAGTCACACAAATCATGCTAATGGCACTAACTTTGTCACATACAATTAACCAAAGAGTTACCAATAGTAGAAATAAGTGTGACTGTATGCTTTGTCAAGTCAAGCAAATTGTATTTTGTGTGACTATATGCATCCAATAGTCACATGAATTGTATGTTTGTGTGACCTTTTATGACATGTAGTCACACAAATTATGATAATGGCTCTGAGTTTGTCACATACAATTAACCAAAGAGTTACCAATAGTAGTAATAAGTGTGACTGTATGCTTTGTCAAGTCAAGACAATTGTATTTTGTGTGACTATATGCATCCAATAGTCACAATGTTTGTGTGACCTTTTATAACATGTAGTCACACAAATCATGCTAATGGCACTGAGTTTGTCACATACAATTAACCAAAGAGTTACAAATAGTAGAAATAAGTGTGACTGTATGCTTTGTCAAGTCAAGCAAATTTTATTTTGTGTGACTATATGCATCCAATAGTCACATGAATTGTATGTTTATGTGACCTTTTATGACATGTAGTCACACAAATCATGCTAATGGCACTAAGTTTGTCACATACAATTAACCAAAGAGTTACCAATAGTAGTAATAAGTGTGACTGTATGCTTTGTCAAGTCAAGCAAATTGTATTTTGTGTGACTATATGCATCAAATAGTCACATAGAATTGTATGTTTGTGTGACCTTTTATGACATGTAGTCACACAAATCATGCTAATGGCACTAAGTTTGTCACAACAATTAACCAAAGAGTTACCAATAGTAGTAATAAGTGTGACTGTATGCTTTGTCAAGTCAAGCAAATTGTATTTTGTGTGACTATATGCATCCAATAGTCACATAGAATTGTATGTTTGTGTGACCTTTTATGACATGTAGTCACACATTGTAATGTGAATAAGTGTGACTATGTTTCATCTTCTAGTAACCTTTCAGAATTCAATAAAAACAAAAAACAAAATTCTGGAAATCAAATTTCAATTACATTAATATATAAAATTGAATGTACATAACCAAATCAACAAATGTAATCTCGTATTATTCTCAAGTAACATACTTTTCACATAGAATCACATTTGTAAAGACTTTGAATCATCGTATTGTAAAGTCTTTTGAGCCTTGTTATTCCTAGCTTGTTTCTGCATATGAGGAATAGTCGTAAATTTACTGCCTGTTGGAACGTTCATCGAGCGCTTAGATCCTATCTTTGGTGCACTTTCAACAACAACTTTTATGGTATTTGGTGGTGTTGTTTCCTGTATGGAAACAAAAGCCGTGTATTAAACATTGAACTAAATATGAAAAGCTATGTATATGTAGGATGATAAATCAAGTGTATGTACCTCTTCCAAAAAAATAACCTTTTCCTTTGGCCATGCCACAAAACTACCTTTTACATCCTTAACAGTTTTTAAACCATTATTTTCGGCATCAGGTATGATTGTTGCATCCACTAAGGATTCATCAACTGAAACTTTGTAGCAATTTTTTGGTAGTGGTTGGTTATGAATCATTACATTGTCTCCATCCTTAGACTTGTATACCGTACCGTTACCAATGATAATTGTCCTAGATATGTTCCACACAGTTTGCACTTAAATGTCTGAAGAAAAAATGTTTACATGCGTTAATGACAAATAAATTAAACAAGTAATTATATGAAAAATGATGAAATACTTACATCTGGTAGTGATGGTGGAGACTGATTTACTTTTGATTTAGAAGGTGTACGCTTCTTTCGTAATGATGTAATAGGTACGTCTTGTTGTGGCGAGGGAGACATATTTTGTTGTGATCCGGAAGCTGGATAAATATCTTCTTGAGATTGGAATTTTGAAGTGGAGACTTCTTTTCCAACGATGTTGTCTTATTTTTTGCTAACCTAGTTCTAGTAGGTACCTGCATATATACATAACACAGTAAATAAGTCATGTATAGTACAAATTAGAAACCAATCATGGTTTTTTTATAACTTACCTTCTTCGCAGTTGTAGTTGCAGCTGCAGTTGCATTGTCCAAATCCTTGTTCGAAGTTGCAGTTGTCTTAGACATTGGAAATAACACACCCTTCTGAAGTCCACCACACTGATCGACGTCCTTTGCTCTTCATTAGGTATTTTGCTTAATGCATTATGTTCTAGTTGTAATACCTGCAATATATAAGTATGTTAATTGTTAATGGTATTACAGACTGAAAATCATCAAATCAAAATTAGAAAACTAGTCTTACATTTGACTGACTTGGCATTAACTCGGCTATATTAACCCCTTGTGAAGACATAACTTTCAACATTTTTTCAATAGTTTCCTGTGTTTGTGACATCTTGGTGGTTAATTCAGCGACTGTATCCTCTTTTTCTTTACGCGTCTGTCTCCCCTTCTCAAGTTCATTTTCAAGCAACGCAATCCTTACATCAGTTCCTTGTTTCCTTCTAGGTAGATCAAAGAACTTCTTGCACGTAACTTTGCCTCCCACTCCTCGTGCATACCCTCCCTTTTCCTTTCCTAATACATGTGATAATGAATCTGAGCCACTATCAATCGTCAAGGTTCCATCTCTGATCTGTTCCTCTGCTTCCAGCTGCACACAAAAAATGGTAAATAATTTATTATACGAATATAAACATTATATAAAAAAATTTGCAATCTTAGTGCCAACTTTGATTGTTTCATCATCTATCTCTTTTCCTTCTTGTCTAACCCTTCCATTAAACCACAATACACCACGGGGGGGGGGGGGGGGGGGGGGTTCTTGATCTGGTGTAATTTCTTTTCTTATGATCTTCCACACATCAAATACATACAGATGAAAAGTTAAACCAACATGGACAACAGTGTTAGGATATTACACCAATATAACCTTACCATTTGCTCTTTTATATATACATAACCACCACGTCACATTGTATGCTGATAAAGAGACCTGGAACGCGCCAATTTATTAGCAGCTGATTTCGCCTAACAAAAAAGATTAATGGATGAGAAGTTGCTAGTACGTAACAGACTGTGTTTGTCATACGGAGTTTCCAAACAATGCATACGGTGTTTATAAATGTAAAACGAAATAGAAATTAACAACCTTAAATTCTTCTGTCGCCGTGTGGCTTACAAAAGCAACCCAGTGTTCGGATTTGACGATTTCTTTGTATTTCTCTGGAACTACATTTAGTTTTTCAGGATTATCTAGGTTTGGAACTATGTGCTTTGCTGTCAATTTGCTTCTGAAATTTCTTAGCAGTTCACCTAGCTTATTCATAACCAACTTTTTATAGGACACGTCAAATTCAAAGTATAGTTGTACATATTTACATAATGTTAAAGTAAATGTAGGAATAGGACTAATAGTTGGGTAAAAAAACTTTGTATTTGTACCATGGTTTCAGTCCAAAGTTTTTCTCTTCCTTCCTCCTTCACATCTTTCCACGATAGAATCTTTAATCCTATCTGCTCCCGAACCGTGTCTCCTAAAAAACTTATAAACAATGATCTGTTTGGCCCTGAAATTCTATTCAGTGCATCAAAGTTCACATTTATCTTCATGACATCTGGTTTTCCATATTTTATCCGAAACTTGGCTAACCTAGTTATACCCCTCTTATTAACAACCTTCTGTTTACTGATGTCTTCATCCGCATCCGATTGATCACCATAATCCTCTGATTCATAACCTCCTTCATTATCGTGATTTACATCATCATTATTAGCCAAATAATCATCATCATTAACAATATAATCTTGATCATTGTTTTCAGCGTTCATGATTATTGACATGTGTACAATGTAGAAACTAGAAGAGGGGGGGGGGGGGGGGGGGGTTGAATAGTTTCTCTTCGATTGGCAACCAAATTAAAATTACTTTCAATTTGGTTTGTATCAAAACTATCTTTTGCTTGAAGGTAAGTTGCATAATGATTAGGTTCAATTCAAATTCACTAGTAAAGATAATAGGCAAGTGTAATGATAATGAAATAAGTAAAGAGTAAGGAAGGAGACAACCTAGTGGGAAGACACCAAGATTTATAGTGGTTCGACAACGAGGCTCTATCCTCGTTTCTACTCCACTCCTCGAGTACACCTACTCGATATTTCCACTATATCCACAAACTCCCTTCTTGGCGGACAAAACCTTACATCGTCGCTTACATTGTTTTCCGACACTAAGCTAAATGTCGAGACCTAATATTTAGCTAGGACCAATCTACACAACGTTGCCTACTTCACAATTTAACGACACAAGGCTAGATGTCGAGTTCTAATCTCAAGGTAGAACCAATCTTCACGACGTTGCCTACTTCACCATTTTACGACACAAGGCTAGATGTCGAGTTCTAATCCAAAGCTAGAACCAATCTTCACGACTCTTCACTTTGAAGCTAAGTGAGAACTTCACACAACACAACTACTAATAACTTTCAAGTTTAGTGAGAACTCACAAAACACAACCACATCACTTTATAGTTTAGTGAGAACTACTAATCAAATCTATTACAACTCAACTAGACATATCCAAGTACACACATGTAGCTTGGATCTACACAACACAAATCCAAGCAAACACATATGCAATGGATGTACACAACAAATCCAAGTATTCACAAATAACTTGGATGAACACAACTAGTCCAAGTATTCATAAATACAATGGATTAACATAAAACAAAAAGGGTATCATGATGAATATGACTAGCTCATAGATTCATCTTTATCACAACACTAGTGAGTGAGTGATCTTCTCATTGGACAAGATAAAGGAGGGGATCAATAGGATAATCATATGTAAACATCCTTAACACTTTAAGTGATCATTTACTAATGATTATGCTATAGAAAAGAGAAAGGAGGCTGAGAAAAACGTCCAAGAGGCTTATTGGAAAATGAGATTTGACCCACTATTTAAAGGAGGCAAAGTATAACGGATATATAACGGCTATCTGGGCGCGGTACCTTATCTAGCCCGGAGGTTCCTTATCGCTAGGGAACCGCCTAACTACTTAAGGTTCCGCCCCTAGAGTACGCTTCGTTTTTTGTCTTTTAGTGGGGTAGGAATATCTGAGGTATTTGAAGCCTTCAAAGGATATTCTAATAGCATATGGAATATGCTATTTTCAAATTTTCATTTTCTATTTTAATAAACATCTTCTAAAAAAGAAAGATTATTAAAAAGTCTTTTGTCATATTAACAAAAGGGAGTTTTAAGGATAATTATTTTGATGATCACTAAGTATGATTAAGAAAGGTTAGTGATATGATTATTACCTTGATGATAGTGTTAGTTAAATAATTCGTTTTGTGTTTTACACTAAATGTGTTGTATAGTTTGTTGTGATCAAAACTAAGAAAGATTAGTTAACACTAATAATGTTTTTTGACATCACTTGCATTAACAATCTCCCCCTTTTTGATTACGACAAACGATAAACTCATTTACGTAGAAACACAAAATATCGAATTATTAACGAGTTTATCACTATCATTTCTCCCCCTTTGTCGTAGCAAAAAGGTTAGCACAAGTCTTTTGAAGAAAATCAGACTTTGCTAGTAGCTCCCCCATGGTGGTTGCTCCCCCTTGCTTGGGGCACCAAGTATGTGAGCTAAGGTGACATGCTACACAAAGGTTAGTAGAAAGAAAAGAAACACCAATGTATATATGATCACTACCTACTAAGTAACTTGAGAGGGAGAGAGAGAGAAGAAATCTCAAATTAGAAGCAAGTATTTTGCTAAGTATGTCCAAAAAGGTAATTGACAAAATCAAGCTTCAATCCAATGAAGATGATAAACTTGTCAATGGGTTAAAGTTTAGAATTGATGGAATCACCCATAAGCAATTGTAAAAATTAACCATGATCAACTTAAAAGAGAACTAAGGAAATAACACACAAACAACACAAAGGTTACATAAAAGAAAAGACATAACAAGGTAGATAGTCATACACACAATATGAGTATCTAAAGCAAAAAATATGGAAAGTAAACCACTAAGCATAAGCTATTCTAATAGTGATAATTTTCCAAGATTGCTTAAAAAAATAAAAGACTCTAAAACAACTAAAGTAATAAAGACTCTAAGAGTAGTTAGTCCTTTAGTTGGAAAAATAAGACGACGATGCATCATTCAAAGTTTTGTCCACCGGAATGAAAACTTGGATAGGAGGTCGAGTGAGGAGGAATTCAAGGAAATTTAACTTCTCATATACATGAGCAAGTTCAATTTGTTGAAATCGACAACAAGCACACGAGGATCCATGATGCAACACAAAATCGTTTGATGGGGGTAGGGCATCAAACCTAGGGTTTGGTGGTGGTGGGGTAATAGGGTAGGAAATGTTTTCACAATGCCTTGTGAGGTTTGGGAAGGTTGAAAGGTCATTGAGTTGAGGGGTGTTGAAGGATTGTGGTGGTGGGGGAACATTTTCTTTTGCTCCAGTGATGGGGTTAATGGTATAAGTCTCATTCCAATACTTGATTGGAGAGAAGGTAGGGTTTTGGGGTGGTTTGGAAGAAGATGGTTCATTCTTCTTAATCCAAATAGGTCGAACCGAGATTTTCGGTTTCTTTGAAAGCTTGAATGAGGAAGCTTTGGGAGAGTGGGGTTGTGACAAAGAAATGTCAAGGTTATGAATGGAGGAGTTAGGCATTGTGAAGGTGTGAGAATGAAATCTCAAGGTTGGGAAGGTGTGAGAATGAAATCTCAAGGTTGGAGATGTGTGAGAATGAATTCTCAAGGTTGGGAAGGTGTGAGAATGAAATCTCAAGGTTGGGGTATAAGTAAAATGTAATCAAGGTAAGAATTTGAATACAAAATGTGAAGTGTCAAGGAATGTTTAGCCAAATTAAGCAAACAAGGAATCTTGACAGGGAATAGGGTTTAAAGAATTTTGACCAAAAACGAGTCAAAAGTCAGTTTCTGTCCGCGGTACCTTATAGGGACCGGCGGTTCCTTGTCACTTAAGGAACCGCGGGACTTTAAGGACCCGCAAGCAGTGGACTTGAAACCAAGTTTTTCCGGGGTTTTGAGAAAAACTAAGACTTTTTCAAAAAGTTGCAAATCTTGGAATTTTACCTCTATTAGCACTAAATTATGCTAGGGTTGCATAAAAGCAACACATTCACAAAGAATGTCTTGACAAAGGGTGACAAAATATTTAGATATCATTTTGAACCAATTTTAGTCAAGTTTTTAGAGGTTGTGATAGATTTAGGTTCAATTTTAATTTCAAATTAAAGTTGATTAATGTGCACATAAGAATAGAAACACATTAAGCTAAATCCATTAATCAACTTCATGAAAAGCTCATGAAGGAAGAAAGTACAATGACAAATTAAAGAGAAAAATAACTAACTAATACAAAGTTAGCTTAATACTAGATTTAGATGAGTAGTTTTCTTTGGCTTGGTTTTATTGAAAAACATTTATTTAGAAAACTCATCATTCATCTCCTAGGAGGAGGCATGGAGAACAAAGTAAGCAAGAACTCTTGCAACCTCCTATGTAGTCCAAACATCTCCATCCTAAGGTTATGGATGATGTAGTGGTTGTAGAGGCAACATGGACAATTAGGACCATGAGTCTCTTGAAACCCATAGTAAGGATCACCCAAGAGGAGGGAAAGTGGGACACCCAAGACTAGAGTGTTTGAGTGTGGTGGAGGTGGAGGAGGCATGTTCTCCAAGGGTGATGTGGGTGAGAGTGGAGGCATGTTCCCTAAAGGAGAAATGGGTGAGTGTGGAGGTATGTTCTCCAAGGTTGGTGAAATGGGTGAGTTAGGAGGGGTAAATGGTGAAGTCACCAAGGTGTCATCAAAGTCATTCACAAAAGGAATGCTTTGGATTGGTTGGGGTTGTGTAGTGTTAGAAATACGTTTTTAACGTATATTAGAAGTATCGGTCACTCCACAATATTATTAATCTTGTATAGCTCGTAGTTAATGTTTGCTTATTTAGTTAAGTAAGAAACCGACCTATGGGCTTGTCATGGGTCGGCCCAAGCCCATTAGTGGCTTGGATATAAATACCCCTTTCCACCATGGAAAGGGGTGGTTGTTGATTGTTTGTTTTGCTATTTGAATGAAAAACACATATTTCTCTCTCACTTTCTCTCACTAGTTTCTCTCTCTAGAAATCTTCAACCCACTTCATTGATTCACAAGATTATCAATATTCTACAATTGGTATCAAGAGCCATGGGGTGATTTAAGGTAATGATTTGTGTTGTTCTTTAGTTTTTGATTGTATTAGTGTTCTTTAGGAAAATCTATCTTGATTCTTGAAGTTTTTGGTGATTTTGTTGTTGGGATTAGTAGATAAGTATTGGGTTTTACTTCTTTTAGTAGAAATCACAAAACTTTTTGGGTAAGTTGGTAAAAATCTGGGTTTGTTCTTAATATATTTAGTCGACTGTTACAACACACGAACCAACTTTTTCCCAGTAAAAGTTCTGAATCAACGTCTTCCGAACCAAAAGTTCCGGATCAAAAAGTTCCGAATCAGTTTTCTTCCGAACCAAAAGTTCCGGATCAAAGAAAGTCCCGAATCAGTTTTCTTCCGAACCAAAAGTTCCGGATCAAAGAAAGTCCCGAATCAGTTTTCTTCCGAACCAAAAGTTCCGGATCAAAGAAAGTTCCGAATCAGTTTTCTTCCGAACCAAAAGTTCCGGATCAAAGAAAGTTCCGAATCAGTTTTCTTCCGAACCAAAAGTTCCGGATCAAAGAAAGTTCCGAATCAGTTTTCTTCCGAACCAAAAGTTGCGGATCAAAGAAAGTTCTGAATCAGTTTTCTTCCGAACCAAAAGTTCCGGATCAAAGAAAGTTCCGAATCAGTTTTCTTCCGAACCAAAAGTTCCGGATCAAATAAAGTTCCGAATCAGTTTCTTCCGAACCAAAAGTTCCGGATCAAAGAGTTCCGAATCAAATCTTCCGAATCAACAACTGTTTCGAATCAAAGAAGTTCCGAACCAAAGTCTTCCGAATCAACACTTCCGAATCAACAATTGTTCCGAACCAAGGGATATTTTACTTGTTTTTTCGACGGATTTTTTAGAGGATTTAATCTTGGTTTCTTACACAAAAACTCAACACAACTCACAACTTTACTTCACTGCTCGATCAACCGATAATCTTTGTCTCTTTAAAGTGAAACAAAATGAATCCCAATTCATTAATGCCTCAAATGACATCACTTACGGATATTTCCGTCATTACGGGAACGGATAATCGCCCTCCAATGCTCATTAAAGAAGTATTTGAAGCATGGCAAGGCCGTATGATGTCATACATTAAGGGAAAACCGACATATGGGAGGCTTATGGTCAAGTCAATTCTAAATGGTCCACTTGATTATGATACCATCGTGGTTAACAATGTGACTCGACCACGGGAGTTTGAAGAACTTACACCAGCTCAACAACTTGTTGCCGATGCAGACGAAAAGGCTCTTCAAACCATTCTGCAAGCTCTTCCACATGACATCTATCGAATGGTAAGTCAATATACGGTTGCAAAGGATTTATGGGAACGTCTAAAGGTGTTGCTACAAGGTACGTCTCTTACTAAACAGGAAAGGGAATGTCAGTTGTATGATCTGTTTGATAGATTCACGTACAACCCAGGGGAAACGCTTCATGACTACTACTTCAGATTCACTACTCTCATGAATGATCTGAATGTATATAATCTCGTGATTGCTCCATTCCAGGTTAACACCAAGTTTTTGAATACTTTACCTCAAGCTAAATGGGGTGAGTATATTACTGATGTTAAGTTAACCAGGGATTTACATAAGTGCAATTTGGATCAACTCTATGCTTTTCTTCAGCAGCATGAGAAACACGTGATCATGCACCGTTCGCCTCGAGGTATGTACCCTGATTCTTTAGCTTTGATGGCGAATCAACCAAGCTTGTCATACAACAACACTCCTTATATCATGGGACACCAAGCCTATCATCCATCATCGTACATGACTCCAAGCTTCCCCCAATATTCGATTCTACCGCAACCACCCACCTCACATCAGCAACAATATCGGTTTAATGCACCTTCGTCTCAGAGAGAACCACAAGCATCACAATATGCCTCACAACCTCACCCATATTCACCAGCAAGCATTGCACCTTATGCTCAGTCATCATATTCTTCTTATCAAGAAAATGCAGCATATCCATCAAGCTACTCTGACCACATGAGTATTCCTTCTAGTTCTTATGCAGCTCAACAAGACCAAGCAATGTATTGTGATAATGATGAAGTCCCCATTCCTGAATTCAAACAAGGAACTGACCCAGTTGAAGTGTTAGCCACTATGTCTGCTTATCTCACAAGGACATTAAGCAAACGAGGATTTAGAGGACCAGCTCCTACTAACAATCAGCTGAGGAATTCATCCAATTCTCGCCAACAAGCTACTATTGAGAATGACAGGGTAATGGTTCAACCTATTCAACCTTATCAGGGGAGACCCACTACATCAACCACCAATGCACGCACGGTCAATCCTGCTCCAATGGTCAACACTCCTCCACGGGCTAATTCCACAGGCAAGTTGAGAATGATTACATGCTACAACTGTAAGGAAGAAGGTCACATGTCCAGGGATTGCACAAAACCCAAGAGGAGAAGGGATGCTCAATGGTTTGCAGAGAAGATTTATCTGGTGAATGCTCAGGCACAAGGACAGGAACTTGATGAAGAGGAGCTTGCATTTCTTGCTGATCCAGGGATTGCTGAACAAGAAGTTGTCACTACACAGAATGTAGCATACCAAGCAGATGATCTGGATGCTTACGATTCAGACTGTGATGATCTTCAATCTGCTCAGGCAGCTCTTATGGTAACTATCTCTAGCTTTAGGTCAGATAAAATATCTGAGGTACTTACTAATACCACTGATACTAGTATTCAACCACATCAAGTTGGGCAAGAGCGTGCTGATCCGAATGAGTCTTCGGTGGTGAGTCTTTCAAATGAGGAGACAATCAATGATAGTAATATCAATGTGAGTCCCCAGACTTTGAGTGAATCACAACTGAGAGCCATTTCGCATACGCATACTCCTGCTCAACAAGATTTGGTCATGGTTCCTGCTACATTACTTAGCCAAATGAATACTGCACTCTTAGATACCCTAGCTAAGAATAAGAATTTGTCTGCTGAGCTTGCTTTGTGTAATGAAAAAGTTCAAACTTTGGAATTAGTACCTTCGTCCAATGTTCTAACAAATCCTGAATATGATCATTTTCGAAATAAACAAATGGGTCATTTGCAAGAAATTGAAACCTTAAGAGCAGATCTTTCTAACGAACTTAAAGAAAAAGAGTTAGTGGTCACTAATTTTCACAAACTTCAAACGGATTTTGAATTACTCGAGTCTAAAAAGAATGAAATGGAAATTAATGTGGCTAATAAGATTAGAAGTTTAGATTATTTGCTTTTAATACAATACGCTGCCTCTCAACTAGTGCACTTATTTGATGCTTCGTTTAGAGAATTTAACTTATCGCGTCAAAAAGGCCTTCCCCCTAACCAACGGTATGCAAGACAAGCTCTTATCCATAGTCCAAGACTTTATAATGCAACCCAATTAGGATTGGTCTTAGATCCGATTGTTACTTTCGAGGATCGTACAAATAAGGATCTAGTTGATAAGAATCGGTCATACAACTTTGCAAAATATCCCCAGTGTGATTATTTTAAAATGAATCAGGAGCTTGCAAAAACGGACTTTAGAATTCGCTTCCATATGGATAAAGATCTCATAACAGCACCAACCTACATGTTAAATGAAGAAAACCCTAGTACACTTCCTACACTTGTCAAAATGGAAGGACCTAAGGAAATTCCAAAGGATCTTCCACCTGTTAGCACTGTATGGTTAAACTTGCAAGAGATTAATCAATACTTTGCTAGTTTTGACAAGGTCATTCTGGAATGTACGAATTCAAATGGCCTAAACACCAGAGAATGGGCTTTCGAACACATGAACGAGGTGTTTAAGAATGAGATCAATCCGTTTGTCGAAAGTCTAAAAGGAAGTTTTGCATCTCTTTCGGAAAATCTCGAGTTTGAAATTGTAGAAGTTCAAAAAGTGTTTTATGAAATGGACACCGCTTACGAACTACAATTAATTAAAAAGGAAAAGATTTTATCCGAATATGACCGATTCTTGTCCCAAGTAATTTCGTGTGATGTGCTTACTACTGTGAATGTTAATTATTCGAATGAGCTTACATCCGCTATGATTAAATGTGATGTTGTGAATATATGTGATGATGTGTGTGATCTCTCTGTAAATGTTGCTGATACTGTAAATGAGGTAGATAATCATTCTTGTCACGAGTCTAACGCTAAATGTGATACCCTATAACCGAGGTCACTAACATTACCCTAAATTACGCTAATTTTTGAAATTTTTAATAGATTTTAATTGCTATATATTTTAGTATTTTGGTTGAAACCGATGTTCGAGGTTATAATTTTGACGATTGACGATTTAAGAAGGACGATGACGAATACGATCCCGATGGATGCCCAAATTTCTATAATTATTGACGTTTTATCGATAATGTAATTTTTTCGAGAATTTTACTTACGGTTCGTGTTAAGTCGAGTCGGGTGAGTTTTATTGCTTTCCGGGTACATTTAAAGTATCCCAAAAGTATTTTGGAGTGTTTGGGATAATTCCCGACTCCCGTAAAATTTTCTAAAATGACTAGTGAGTCAATCCCGCAAAGTTTTGGTGTCGTTTTTGCTTAAGGCCAAAAGAATGCTTAAATTGCACTTAGGTCCTTCCCATTTCACAAAAAGGGACTAACACCACACACACAAAACACTTTACAAAAAAAAAAGATCAAAACCCCCTCCCTCTTGTTCTTAGGCCGACGGCCAAAACCCCAGACCACCACCACACCATTTTTTTTAGTTTTGATCCATTCTAATCATTGACCACCTCCTAAAATCATCTAGTGAGTGTTAATCCATGCTCATTTCACACATGCATTAACAAAAATTCTTCCAAAAAATTCAAGATTTTTCAAATTCGTTTTTGATGTTAATTGGGCATTTGCATGTTTAATTCATGCTAAAAGGATGCTAGAACACCGAACAAATCAACCAAAATCAATTTGGTTGGTGGGTTTTGATCACCCAAACCCCACGGCTCAATGGGGGGTGTTTGGGGATCATGGTGGTTCATGTTTTGAGCTTGGGTTTATGTTTAATCTTATGTTTTTAGATGTTTTAGATGGGTACATTTACTTGCATGCTTGTTTTTAGGATTTTAGTTTTATGAGGTTGATGATCAATAGGGGTTAGGGACTGAAAACATTGTTTGGTTGTGATTAGGGATGCTTAGGATGATGTCTAGTGATGATAAATGAGTTTGGAAACGAGCGTTAGTGTGATTTTGGTATGGTTGATTTTAGGCAGAAAGTTTAAGGCATTTTCGTAAAAATTATTTTGAAAACAGGTCTTGTGGATAGGATAGATTTGTATAGCATCTTCTTAGCTTCGATTTGGTATAAGGTAGAGCTTACGACTCCTAACGGGTCAAAAGTTACGACGTTTTGAAATTCGTGTACCGGGAGATGAAAACCGTCATAATCCGAAATTATGCTTGGTTTTAGGTCAAATCCCGGGGACTATAAGTCTAGTTTGGTAAATGGTCAAGGGCTGAATTTTGGTGTCAAACCTGCACATTTGAGTCTATTATAGGACTTAGGTGTCAAATGGGTCAATGGAGTGTTTTAAACGGGTCAAATGAGTCCGACTTGGTCAAAGTACAATTTCAGTCTAAAAAACGTAGTTTTGGAAAAGTGTTGAGTAACGGGTCGTAGAAGTAAAAATTTTTGTTGGGATTAAATATGTGTTTTCTACAGGTCTTATAGTATTTTTGAGAATTTTCTCAATTTTTATAAAAATGGTTAAGTATAGTAAAACAGTCCGTACTTTCGGTAAGTATCGGCGAAAATGAATAAAAATGGATAACGTTAATAATAAGGACAAATGGTATGAAACGAGTAACACTTGTTATTTTGTTTTGGCGTGAGTTGTAATTGTCACAAGTGACTAGTATTTATGTATTTTATACAGTACCATAAGGTTTTAAAATGAGATTACTCATTACGCGTTATTTGGTTTGATAGGTGTTGATTTACCCGGGCATCCGTATCGTCGTCAGTGACCGTCTCTCGAACTATCGACTACTTGTTATATAAGGTGTGAATTTATAGCCTCGCTTATTATTATTTCAAACTGTTTTACCCGCGAGGGAAATGCATGCTAGTTTTCAAAATGAACATATGTCATGAATGATTGTTGGACCCGAATGTTGCCTTTGAAATTGTGTTGAGTACCTAGTTGCAAAAGTCCCTAAATTCATGAACTATTAACTATTGTTTAGTCCTAGCGTGGATTAGAAATAGCCGCTTATGCAAAGTGATAATACTATGGGGTTGACTACCCTATCCGAGACGAGGGCTAGTACGTTGATACCCCCTGCAGACGGATAATTTGTGATAAGAGATAAGGTATAATTGCAACTGATGCCTTAGTAGGGGCCTTGGTTTCATCTGAATCACGCCGGTAATTATTACGCGGGTGATTGAGTTAACGGTTTAGTGTCATGAGCTTAAACACAATTGCCAGTATCTTGAATATAGATTATTTGATCGACAAGTCTATGAATGATCGTGAATGGTTTTTATTTCACATATGTTCAAAATGAATTGTAAAACCTATGAATTCCACTCAATGTTTTCGTTGACCAAATTTAGCATGTGTTTCAGGTAACCGCTGAAGTGTAGCATGGAGCGTGCATGGGATGGATGTTGTGTGTATGGCTTGGAGTCTGCTTGTTTTTCCTCCCGTTATTACTTAAACATTTTTAACTTTGATGTCATGTTGTTGTGAAAACTGTAACTTTTGGGTTGAGATTCATGGGGACCGAAAACGCAAAACTCTGTTGTATCAATTGGGGTTGGAAAAACCGTAGACATGTATCTTTTAACGATTTTTAAATTAAGTTTTAAATTGACGTCTCTTTGGAGTCGTTCGATATATCTTGTGTGCGATGATAACTGCCTAGCACCCAAATGTTGTAGTTCCGCTGCGTATAGCATTTGGTGGGATGTTAGAGATTGGTAATCAGAGCCATGAGTTATAGAGAACTAGGTCGTTTTGAAAATCCTAAACTATAACTTTTGGTGTCGTAAGAAATTGTCCAAGCGCACACAACTATCCTGCATGGCTCCGGTAAGGTTTATTTTTGTATTCATGGCATTTGACGTATACTTTTGAGTTGAAGTATATATGTGGGTATTTATTATGTAAATATGGAAATTACTATATGTAAACGTTGAAATTATACGTGGAATATCCGGCACCGTAATTTTTGTATTAATCATGCATGAGCATCATATTATTGCATTTTGGGCATATGTACCACCTTTGCATTGCATTTGCATGCATGTATTTATAAATATTGTATAGTTATCTTACGTACCCTCCGAAATTCTCTGTTATTGCAGGAATGGCCAAGGTACCGCCTAATGGTAATGGAAACGATTACGTCGTAGGTCACGAAGGGGGAAGTGTTGGAACAGCTGTTGAAGGACAAGCTGAGGCGAACAATGTGCAGGCCCAGGACCTCGACCAAAGGAGAACTACTTGCCCCAGGCCTATGCGTACTTCTCACCTGGTTGGTGCACCAGGTATCCCCAGGAGATCCGAAGGTGCTGCGAGCGCAAATTTTCTTCATCAGGGCATCTCAAGAGTTTACTGCCCTGGACCAAGGGTTTATCATGACGTACGGCGTATTGTGAGAAGATTGGATGAATCGATGGCCGAGCGGTACATAGTGGAGTCGAGGGTGATCGACAGATTCGACGAGAACGAAAGGGCACACCAAGGACTGTTGGAAAGGACTTCAAGAATTGAGTATGATGGAAATGCAAACAAGAGTGATATCAACAGTCTAAGATCGATGATCGCGAACTTGAGCGCCAGTCTTGATAGTGTTAGGGAAGATCAAGTGAGATTGTCTAGGATGCAGAGTTGGGAGCATCGAGTGAGAGCATCATTTCCCCCAGATTGGAGATTTGTGGATGATTTGGAAATGGAAGCTAATGACTTCATGATCCAGCCACCTGCCAGAGGTGCTTGTATCACTGTGGGAAATCATGTAGCGGTTGGGTGTGGGTCTACGTCAGGGACGAAAAAGGAGACTGAATGTGGGCCAAACGACAAAGGAAAGAGAAAAATGGATGATGTGGACGAGGATGATAGCGATGAGGGACCCGAGGAAGATGATGATGAACCGCCATCCAAGAGGCCGTGTGGATCACCACATGCCTAGTTGCTTGTCTTGTATTTTATCTTTGATCGTTGTAATAGAACTGTTTTAGACTTTTGTATGATGGCATTATGACGAAAAACTTGAGGACTTAAGTTTTATGGTGAATGGTTGTAGTGGCAATACTTGTCACAATTTTGGTTGATTATCAATACAATCCACGTTTACCTTTCATGATCTGTGATACGTCTTTAATTTGATCTTTTGTGATGTGAATTGATGAATATTAGTAACTCTGTAGTGATGTGTCGTTGTATTTATATTATGTCTTGAAAGAGAAATCCATCTTAATCTTGATGTGTATACTTACATTGTTTTTTTTCTATTTTCCTTGTCTTTGCAGAGAGGTATATTTGATAACGCACCATGCCTCCAAATCTAACCGCAACCCGTGTGAACACGATGATTCAGGAAGCCATTGCGAATGCGCTAGAAGCAGACCGAGCAGGAAGGAATCCAGACCAGGGCAGAAATGCGGGGAGACAGCAAGCCCCAAGAGAATGTACATACTCTAGTTTCATAAAATGTGGTCCCACGCAATTTCGTGGAACTGGTGGAGCTCTAGAACTCAGGAGATGGTTAGAAAAGGTTGAAAGTACTTTCGAGATTAGTGGTTGTTCAGAAGCGAACAAGGTCAAGTTTGCAGCTGCTACATTTCTTGACGATGCATTGAGTTGGTGGAACACCCAAGTAGCCACTGTTGGGTTGGCAGTAGCGAATGCAAGAACATGGACAGCTACTAAAGCTCTTTTGACCAAGAAGTTCTGTTCTGAAGAGGAGTTAGGTCAATTGGAAGATGAGTTGAGGCACCTGACTTTGAAAAACAATGATATCACTGCTTACACCAGGAGGTTTAATGAACTAAGCCTTTTGTGTCCAGACACTTTTTCCGATGATACCAAGAAGATGAAACAGTACATCAAAGGTCTATCCAGTAATATCAAGGGTGAGACGACTTCGTCTAAACCTGGGTCGTTTGATGAAGCGGTCCAGATGTCTCACGCGTTGATGGATGTCAAACTCCAAGACAAAAAGAACTTCATTGCTGAAGGAAATAAGAGGAAATGGGAAGCGGCACAGAGCAACCAATCCCAGGGTCAAAGCCGAGGTGGAAACCGAAACAACAATGGTCAGAACCGCAATCAGCAGTTTAACCAGCGAAGGAATGAAGGGATGAGAGCTGTGACAAACCCCAGAGGAGCGAAGGTGAATCCCCACTGTGTTAGATGCAATTTGTATCACGTAGGGCATTGCCCGCCTGCGTGCGACAAATGTGGAAAAGCGGGCCACAGGATGTCTGATTGCCGAACAAAAGGGGTAGTCACTGGGGCGAATGCTACCAGAGTGATGGGTTGTTTTGGATGTGGAGAGAGAGGCCATAAGCAAGGAAATTGCCCGAAGGTAGGAAACAAGCAAGGAGGTAACAATGCTGCTGCCGTGTATCAAGTAGGGACGGCTGATAAACCACAGGGTCCTAACGTGGTTACCGGTACGTTTTTGCTAGACGCTTGTTATGCTAGTATTTTGTTTGATTCTGGTTCCGACAAGAGTTTCCTAGATGTTAAATTTAGTCGTCATATCGATAGAAAACCGGTGTTGTTAGCGACTAGTTATAACGTTGAGTTAGCCGATGGGAAAATCGTTAGTACAAATTCTATACTGAAAGGGTGTACCTTGAAGTTAGGAAATTACGCTTTTAAAATCGACTTGATGCCTATAGAGCTAGGATCGTTTGATGTAATCGTGGGAATGGATTGGCTGATGGCGCACAGTGCTATGATCGTCTGTGGTGAGAGATTAGTTCAGATCCCGTTGAGGAATAAAGTCTTGACTGTGAAGGGGGACGAATGCACTTCTCGTTTGAAAGTGATTTCTTGTTTGAAAATGATGAAGTATGTAGAGAGTGGATGCGATGTGTTTTTGGCACAAGTTTCGAGTGATGGTGATTTAGAGGTGAGGATTGAAGAGGTACCTGTTATCTGCGAATATCCGGAAGTTTTTCCAGACGAGCTGCCAGGTTTACCACCCACCCGTGAGGTCGAGTTTCGAATCGATTTGGTACCAGGAGCTGCGCCGGTTGCGCGTGCACCCTATCGATTAGCATCATCCGAGTTAAAGGAGTTATCGAATCAACTGAAGGAGTTGATGGACAAAGGATTTATTAGGCCGAGCTCATCACCATGGGGAGCGCCAGTGTTGTTTGTAAAGAAGAAAGATGGTTCATTTCGGATGTGTATTGACTATAGAGAACTCAACAAGCTGACGGTTAAGAATCGGTACCCATTGCCGAGGATTGACGATTTGTTTGATCAATTGCAAGGTTCCAGTGTATACTCAAAGATCGATTTAAGATCAGGGTATCATCAATTACGTGTAAGAGAGGAGGATATCCCTCTAACTGCCTTTCGTACGCGGTATGGACACTTTGAATTTCGAGTGATGCCGTTTGGGTTGACAAACGCGCCTGCTGTATTCATGGACCTTATGAATCGCGTATGCAAGCCGTATCTAGATAAGTTTGTTATTGTTTTTATCGATGATATTCTTATTTACTCTAAGAGTAAGGAGGAGCACGAGAAGCACCTGAGAAAGATATTGGATCTGCTGAAGAAAGAGAAGCTGTATGTGAAGTTCTCGAAGTGTGAGTTTTGGTTAGAATCCGTGCAATTCCTTGGTCACGTGATTGATAGCAAAGGAGTTCGCGTGGATCCTGCCAAGGTCGAAGCGATCAGGGAATGGTCGGCACCGACAACGCCGACTGAGGTTCGATAATTCCTTGGTTTAGCTGGGTATTATCGGAGATTCATTGAAGGATTTTCGTTGATTGCGAAGCCATTGACAAAGCTTACCGAAAAGAATAGGGTGTATGAATGGGGAGATGAGGAAGAATTCGCTTTCAAAACGCTTAAGGACAAGTTATGTTCCGCACCGATATTGTCATTACCCGAAGGAACCAAAGACTTTGTAGTGTATTGTGACGCATCTCGTAAAGGTTATGGAGCGGTATTGATGCAGCGTGAAAAGGTGATAGCTTACGCGTCGAGACAACCGAGGAAGAATGAGGAGAACTACACGACGCATGATTTGGAATTAGGAGCTGTAGTTTTTGCGTTGAAATTGTGGAGACATTATTTGTATGGGACGAAGTGTGTTGTGTTCATTGACCACAAGAGTTTGCAACACATTTTAGATCAAAAGGAGTTGAACATGCGACATAGACGATGGGTATAATTACTGAGTGACTATGACTGTGAAATTCGCTACCATCCTGGCAAGGCGAATGTTGTAGCGGATGCACTTAGTAGGAAGGAACGAGAGAAACCTTTGAGAGTCAGAGCTTTGGTGATGACTGAGAGCGTTGATTTAACCGAAACTATACTGAAGGCTCATGAGAGGGGATTAATGAAAGAGAACGTTGATGCTGAGAACTTGGGAAGAATGTTGAAACCTCTTTTTGTGATTAGGTCAGACGGACTGAGATATTTCGAGAATCGGATTTGGCTACCGTTGTGTTCATCTGAGGAAGGAAAGCCTGGAGTACGAGATTTGGTTATGAACGAGTCTCATAAGTCGAAGTATTCGATACATCCTGGATCGGATAAAATGTATCATGACCTGAAGAAAGTTTATTGGTGGCCGAATATGAAGGCGGATATTGCTCGTTACGTTAGTAAGTGTTTGACTTGCGCGAAGATTAAAGCAGAACATAAGAAACCGTCTGGGTTGTTGGTACAACCAGAGATCCCAGAATGGAAATGGGAGAAAATCGCTATGGATTTCGTGACGGGTTTACCTAGAACTCCTAGTGGAGGTGATATGATATGGGTAATAGTGGATAGATTGACGAAATCTGCTCATTTCTTACCTATGAAGAAGACGGACAGTATGGAAAAGCTGGCCAGTGTGTACGTGAAGGAGATCGTCTGCAGACATGGAGTGCCGTTATCGATCATTTCGGATCGCGATAGTAGATTTACTTCGGAATTTTGGAAATCGCTTCAACGTGCGATGGGCACTGAATTGAATTTAAGTACGACTTATCACCCGGAAACTGACGGCCAGAGTGAACGAACTATTCAGACGATGGAGGACATGCTCCGAGCGTGCGTGATTGATTTTGGAGGAAGTTGGGAACGCCACTTGCCTCTAGTGGAGTTTTCGTATAATAATAGTTACCATGCGAGTATCAAGGCAGCCCCGTTCGAAGCATTGTATGGAAGAAAGTGTAGATCGCCTGTGTGTTGGAGTGAAGTAGGAGAAAGTCAATTGACTGGACCCGAAATGGTTTTAGAGACGACCGAGAAGATTGTGCAAATCAAGAACCGACTACTTGCTGCGAGAAGCCGACAGAAGAGTTATGCCGATAACAGAAGAAAACCGTTGGAATTTGAAGTCGGAGATATGGTTATGCTTAAGGTATCGCCGTGGAAGGGTGTAATTCGTTTTGGGAAGAAAGGAAAGTTGAGTCCGAGGTATATTGGACCATTTAAGATCGTTAAACGAATTGGACCAGTAGCGTACAAGTTAGAGTTGCCGAGCGAGCTTAGTGCTATTCACGACACGTTTCACGTATCGAACTTGAAGAAGAGTTTGGCGGATAAGGAATTGGTGATTCCTTTGGACGAGATTCAACTGGACGACAAAATGCATTTTGTGGAAGAACCCGTGGAAATTATGGACCGAGAGGTCAAGAGGCTGAAGCGTAGTAGAATTCCTATTGTGAAGGTTCGATGGAATTCTAGGCGTGGAGCGGAATACACTTGGGAACGTGAGGACTTTTTCAAGGAAAGGTATCCTCATCTGTTCCAGCGGCACGAAATGTGAGTATAAGAAGAGGCGAGCGCCAGGACGTCGCTCTCTTTAAGGAGGGGTGGATGTGATACCCAATAACCGAGGTCACTAACATTACCCTAAATTACGCTAATTTTTGAAAATTTTAATAGATTTTAATTGCTATATATTTTAGTATTTTGGTTGAAACCGATGTTCGAGATTATAATTTTGATGATTGACGATTTAAGAAGGACGATGACGAATACGATCCCGATGGATGCCCAAATTTCTATAATTATTGACGTTTTATCGATAATGTAATTTTTCGAGAATTTTACTTACGGTTCGTGTTAAGTCGAGTCGGGTGAGTTTTATTGCTTTCCGGGTACATTTAAAGTATCCCAAAAGTATTTTGGAGTGTTTGGGATAATTCCCGACTCCCGTAAAATTTTCTAAAATGACTAGTGAGTCAATCCCGCAAAGTTTTGGTGTCGTTTTTGCTTAAGGACAAAAGAAAGCTTAAATTGCACTTAGGTCCTTCCCATTTCACAAAAAGGGACTAACACCACACACATAAAACACTTTACAAAAAAAAAAGATCAAAACCCCCTCCCTCTTGTTCTTAGGCCGACGGCCAAAACCCCAGACCACCACCACACCCTTTTTTTTTGAGTTTTGATCCATTCTAATCATAGACCACCTCCTAAAATCATATAGTGAGTGTTAATCATGCTCATTTCACACATGCATTAACAAAAATTCTTCCAAAAATTTCAAGATTTTTTAAATTCGTTTTTGATGTTAATTGGGCATTTGCATGTTTAATTCATGCTAAAAGGATGCTAGAACACCAAACAAATCAACCAAAATCAATTTGGTTGGTGGGTTTTGATCACCCAAACCCCACGGCTCAATGGGGGGTGTTTGGGGATCATGGTGGTTCATGTTTTGAGCTTGGATTTATGTTTAATCTTATGTTTTTAGATGTTTTAGATGGATACATTTACTTGCATGCTTGTTTTTAGGATTTTAGTTTTATGAGGTTGATGATCAATAGGGGTTAGGGACTGAAAACATTGTTTGGTTGTGATTAGGGATGCTTAGGATGATGTCTAGTGATGATAAATGAGTTTGGAAACGAGCGTTAGTGTGATTTTGGTATGGTTGATTTTAGGCAGAAAGTTTAAGGCATTTTCGTAAAAATTATTTTGAAAACAGGTCTTGTGGATAGGATAGATTTGTAGAGCATCTTCTTAGCTTCGATTTGGTATAAGGTAGAGCTTACGACTCCTAACGGGTCAAAAGTTACGACGTTTTGAAATTCGTGTACCGGGAGATGAAAACCGTCATAATCCGAAATTATGCTTGGTTTTAGGTCAAATCCCGGGGACTATAAGTCTAGTTTGGTAAATGGTCAAGGGCTGAATTTTGGTGTCAAACCTGCACATTTGAGTCTATTATAGGACTTATGTGTCAAATGGGTCAATGGAGTGTTTTAAACGGGTCAAATGAGTCCGACTTGGTCAAAGTACAATTTCAGTCTTAAAAACGTAGTTTTGGAAAAGTGTTGAGTAATGGGTCGTAGAAGTAAAAATTTTTGTTGGGATTAAATATGTGTTTTCTACAGGTCTTATAGTATTTTTGAGAATTTTCTAAATTTTTATAAAAATGGTTAAGTATAGTAAAACAGTCCGTACTTTCGGTAAGTATCGGCGAAAATGAATAAAAATGGATAACGTTAATAATAAGGACAAATGGTATGAAACGAGTAACACTTGTCGTTTTGTTTTGGCGTGAGTTGTAATTGTCATAAGTGACTAGTATTTATGTATTTTATACAGTACCATAAGGTTTTAAAATGAGATTACTCATTACGCGTTATTTGGTTTGATAGGTGTTGATTTACCCGGGCATCCGTATCGTCGTCAGTGACCGTCTCTCGAACTATCGACTACTTGTTATATAAGGTGTGAATTTATAGCCTCACTTATTATTATTTCAAACTGTTTTACCCGCGAGGGAAATGCATGCTAGTTTTCAAAATGAACATATGTCATGAATGATTGTTGGACCCGAATGTTGCCTTTGAAATTGTGTTGAGTACCTAGTTGCAAAAGTCCCTAAATTCATGAACTATTCACTATTGTTTAGTCCTAGCGTGGATTAGAAATAGCCGCTTATGCAAAGTGATAGTACTATGGGGTTGACTACCCTATCCGAGACGAGGGATAGTACGTTGATACCACCTGCGGACGGATAATTTGTGATAAGAGATAAGGTATAATTGCAACTGATGCCTTAGTAGGGGCCTTGGTTTCATCTGAATCACGCTGGTAATTATTACGCGGGTGATTGAGTTAACGGTTTAGTGTCATGAGCTTAAACACAATTGCCAATATCTTGAATATAGATTGTTTGATCGACAAGTCTATGAATGATCGTGAATGGTTTTTATTTCACATATGTTCAAAATGAATTGTTAAACCTATGAATTCCACTCAACGTTTTCGTTGACCAAATTTAGCATGTGTTTCAGGTAACCGCTGAAGTGTAGCATGGAGCGTGCATGGGATGGATGTTGTGTGTATGGCTTGGAGTCTGCTTGTTTTTCCTCCCGTTATTACTTAAACATTTTTAACTTTGATGTCATGTTGTTGTGAAAACTGTAACTTTTGGGTTGAGATTCATGGGGACCGAAAACGCAAAACTCTGTTGTATCAATTGGGGTTGGAAAAACCGTAGACATGTATCTTTTAACGATTTTTAAATTAAGTTTTAAATTGACGTCTGTTTGGAGTCGTTCGATATATCTTGTGTGCGATGATAACTGCCTAGCACCAAATGTTGTAGTTCCGCTGCGTATAGCATTTGGTGGGGTGTTAGACTAAATTTTTAAAGCTTCAAGATTCTTACAATTTACTTACAAAACGCTTTAATCAACTTGAACAACATTGTATATATTTAGAATTAAAACAACAAACTCAAAATGAGGATCTTTTGATAACAAATGGTTGTGAAAACAGTGTTGAGACGAGTGACAAGATGATTGAGATAGTTAAGGCATTAGAGGAAGAGATTATGAGATTAAAGAGAGATGTGTCATCAAATGAAACACTAAAATTGGAACTAGAGGCTGCAGAGTCTAAAAACCAGGACTTAGAAATTAGACTTTTGTCTATTCTAGGGGAGATGGATCGGGCAAGACATGGACTATCCGCTCTTTATGGTTCAATAGAAGAACGCTTAGCTTTTAATGCAGCACAGCAACAATCTTATGTTGAACAACTGAACCAAAAGTGTGAGGAAATCTCTGACTTAAACATCCAGCTCATTGACAAAAACATAGTTTTGGCCGAGTTAAAGGAGACACTTCTTCTCACCCGACAAGAAGTTGTTAATAACTTAGCTACCAACTCTGCACCGTCCTCTAGTGCTCCAACAACCAATTCATTAGTGCTTTATAAGAACCCGCTCCATAAGAAAACCCCGGTTACCTACGATGATTATATGAGGAATGCAATTAAGCATGTAGATCTTGTTAGGGATATTTTAGATGATTTGTATGCGTTAGATCCCTCAAGCAGTTACTATTATTCAGCTCATGAATATATTAAGCGTGTTCAATATTGCTTAGCATATTTGCAATACATAGGAAAACCGGGTTCTGCACTACTCACTAATCGACCCATTGCGTTAACTCCATTCAATAAGACCCCAGGAGCAAAACCGTCATTGGCACCATCAAGTAAGGCACCTTTAAAATCTGTTGCTAATGTTCCCACTTTGCCTTCTACAGGATTAAAAGAGTCTACTAAGGCTAAAGGATCGCCACTCAAGAAAGATAAGATCAAGCCCTCCACTAGTAGTACCATCAAGAAGAAAGTAGAAGCTCACACTAGGAATATCAGTTCAGATTTAAATAAAAAGAATCATGTTAAGACTAAAAGCTCTGCGCCTGTGCAGAAGCCTAAACCATTTGTGAATTCTAATTTGAAATGTTGGAATTGTAATGAATGCATGTTTTCCCAACGTCATGATTTGTGTCTTATTGATCATGTGAATGAAATGAATGCTATTAGGAATGATCTTGAATGGAAGCCAATTGGGAGAACTCGTACCCAAGTTGGATGGCAATGGCGTCCCACTGGTAGGACCTTTACATTAGATGGAAAAATGTGCCCTTTGACTAGGAATGCATCCATTGAGGTTAGGTCTCAGCGTCCTTTAGTTAGGCACACTAGCAATAAAGTATGGAAACCGCGCCCTTTAATTAGGTCAGCTCCCACCATAGTGCCTATCAGTGAAGAAATACCTCAGGATTTAAGCCAACTTGAATCTACACCACCAACTAGGAAGAAGGCTAGGAAATCTAAGAAACCTAAAGTTAGCAAATCTAAGATCATTAAATCTGTACCTGCTAATAACAAGGAACATTCAGATTCCAAAACCTATACATTATCCTCGTCTGGTGATATTTTCAGGTGGTCCAAATCATCCTCTGGTATTTGGACTCCGGTTGCTCAAAGCATATGACCGGAGATCGCTCGATGCTCCGAAATTTCGTCAGCAAGTTTCTTGGAACGGTTAAATTCGGTAATGATCATATTGCAAAGATAATGGGGTATGGTGAATATCAGATTGGAAATGTTACGATTTCAAGGGTATACTATGTAGAAGGTCTTGGTCATAATTTATTTTCAGTAGGACAGTTTTGTGATTCCAACCTAGAGGTTGCTTTTCGACAACATACTTGTTTCATCCGCAACTTGGAAGGAAAAGACTTGTTGAAGGGATCTCGTGGTGCAAATCTTTATACGTTGTGACATGATGGCCGCCTCTCCAGTATGTCTTCTCTCCAAAGCATCTAAGACCAAGTCATGGTTATGGCATCGCAGATTATCTCATCTCAACTTTGATGCTATTAATCATTTGGCTAAAAACGAATTAGTTCGTGGTCTTCCAAAGCTCAAATTTCACAAGGATCATTTATGTTCCGCGTGTTCAAGGGGGGAAAAGCACAAAGAAGTCATACAAGTCCAAAGCTGAAGACACCAATCAAGAAAAACTTCATCTTTTGCATATGGATCTTTATGGGCCAATGCGAACCAAAAGTGTGAGCGGTAAGAAATTCATTCTTGTTATTGTGGATGATTTCTCCAGGTTTACATGGGTAAGATTTCTACGTACAAAGGATGAAGCACCGAAGGCTATCATCACTTTTCTGAAATTCATTCAGGTACGTTTAAATACTACTGTCCGCCGTATTCGTACAGATAATGGAACAGAGTTCGTCAACCAGACTCTTCATGATTACTATGAAGAAGTTGGTATCTCACATGAAACATCCGCTGCACGTACTCCACAACAAAACGGTGTCGTTGAAAGACGGAATCGTACGCTTATGGAAGCTGCTAGGACTATGCTGATTTATGCGAACGCTCCATTATTCTTGTGGGCAGAAGCTATATCTACTGCATGTTTCACCCAAAACCGTTCTATCATTCGGAAACGCCATGGAAAAACACCTTACGAGCTTCTACATGATCGTAAACCCGATGTTTCATTTTTTCATGTGTTTGGTGCTCTTTGTTATCCAAACATTAATAGTGAGAACTTGGGCAAACTTCAACCGAAAGCCGATATAGGTATTTTCATTGGTTACTCACCCTCCAAGAAAGCATACCGAATTTACAACCGTCGTCTTGGTAAGATTATAGAAACTATGGACGCAGATTTTGATGAGCTGACAGCGATGGCTTCTGAGCAACGTAGCTCTGAACCCGCGCTTCATGAGATGGGAACCGGTGCTATTAGTTCCGGATTAGTTCCCAATAATCCTACTTCTACATCATTTTTACCACCTACACGGCCCGAGTGGGAAAAATTATTTCAACCGTTGTTTGATGAATTCTTTGATCCCCCAAATGATGAAGTTCCAGCACCTGTAGTGATAGCTCCAATCCCTGAAGTTGTTGCTCAAGCTAATGAAGCTTTATCAAATGCATCTTCAATTAACATTGAACCGGATGCACCTCTACCAAGTAATTCTCAAACTACACCTGAATCGTCACCCTTACTTGTGCCTAATGATGTTGAAGAGGATTCTATTGATCACGATTTGGTATATGCTCACCAACAAGAGCTTCCTTTCTTTGGTATACCGATACCTGAAAACCCTTCAGCCGCGTCTATCTCAGAAGAAGCTCCTACAATTGTTCACTCCAGACCACCACAGATTGAAAATCACAGCACCAAATGGACAACAGATCACCCAATTAGGAATGTTATTGGAGGTCTCGATCGACCAGTTTCTACACGCCATCAATTACAAGAGAGTGCACTCTATTGCTATTTTGATGCATTTCTCTCCGAAGTTGAACCTAAAAACTGGCAACATGCTATGACTCAATCATCTTGGATTGAATCCATGCAAGAGGAACTAAATGAATTCCAAAGACTTGAAGTATGGGAATTAGTTCCTCTCCCTGACAAGGTTAACATCCTTACTTTGTTGTGGGTTTATAAGGTTAAACTCGATGAGATGGGTGGAGTCTTGAAGAATAAGGCTAGATTGGTTGCTAGAGGATACAAACAAGCCTTGGGTATCGACTTTGAAGAATCGTTTTCTCCCGTTGCAAGATTGGAGGCTATTAGACTATTCCTTGCGTATGCTGCTCATATGAACATGATCGTCTATCAAATGGATGTGAAGACGGCATTTTTGAATGGTGAACTAAGGGAAGAAGTCTATGTTAGTCAGCCGGATGGGTTCGTTAGCACGGAGTTTCCTAATCATGTGTACAACATATCTCATCTCGGAAGGCTTCTCCAAAGGCAAGGTGGACCCCACTCTATTCACTCTCAAGGAGGACGACGACATGATACTGGTACAAATTTATGTTGATGATATAATATTTGCTGCCTCTAACATAGAATTGTTAAAACGATTTGAGAAGATAATGTCCACACGCTTTCAGATGTCAATGATGGGAAAATTTTCATTTTTCTTAGGATTACAAATTTCTCAGAATCCTAGAGGCATCTTTATTAATCAATCCAAATATGCTATAGAATCTTTAAAGAAATATAACTTTGAAAATTGTGACCCCGTGGACACTCCAATGGTGGAGAAATCCAAGTTAGATGAAGATAGGAATGGGACTATTGTCGATCCAAAACTTTACCGTGGGATGATAGGCACCCTTCTCTATCTGACTGCTAGCAGGCCTGATTTGCAATTTGCCGTATGCATGTGTGCCCGGTATCAGGCTCAGCCTACCGAAAGGCACCTACATGTTGTTAAAAAGATCTTTCGGTATCTCAAAGGAACACTTCATCGTGGTCTATGGTATCCGAAAGATTCCTCCATTGCTTTAATATCATACGCAGATGCCGATCATGCTGGGTGTCAAGACACGAGGCGTAGCACTTCTGGGTCTGTGCAACTCCTTGGAGACAGATTGATTAGTTGGTCTTCAAAAAGGCAGAAAAGCGCTGCAATTTCTAGCACGGAGGCTGAATACATCGCCATGTCCGGTTGTTGTGCTCAAGTCCTTTGGATGAGATCACAACTAACTGACTACGGTTTGGGATTCAACAAAATCCCGATGTATTGTGACAACAAGAGCGCCATTGCCCTTTGCTGCAACTACGTTCAACACTCCCGGGCAAAGCACATCGACATTCGCTACCATTTCATTAAAGAGCAAGTGGAAAACGGAGTGATCGAGCTGTATTTTGTCACCACCGAGTATCAGCTGGCAGATATGTTCACCAAAGCCTTAGATCGAGGACGAATCGAGTTTTTGATCGACAAGCTTGGCATGAAATCATTCTCTCCAGCGACTCTTAAAGAATTGGCAGAAGAATCAGCTGAATAGTGGTGGTAAACTATTCATGCGTATCCTTTGTTCGTGATCATGTATATTATCGTATATATATAAACCACAAAAAGAAAAATACAAAAATATAAAACCAAGAAAAACCATAAAAAATATAAAACCTAGAAAAACCATAAAAATTATAAAATCAAGAAAATCCAAAAATATTTTTCGTTTTTTTTTAAATCGGGCATGTCTTTTAGTACATTAATATTTACGGCTTTAGAAATGTCGATCAATATTGACACGGCGCCATAAATAGAGTCCGTATAAAAGTTGTACATTTTTAAAAACATGCCCATTATGGCTTGTAGTTATTTCAGACTGCAACCCGTTTTTCGCATTAAAGTCACGTATTTCCTTGGAAAACGTTGGCTCACAACGGGAATTAATTTTCTCGGGCATGATTTACAAGCCAAATCATGCAAAGGGATCAAGTTTACTTTACAACTTGGTCTAACACGAGTTAGTGTACGTTTCAGTGCATTAATTTGTCTAAATAAGAGAAATCTTATTGCCACCACGAATCAATCTTTTCAAGACATTAATTGGAAATGTTTTCATCAATATTTGACTCTTTAAACAATGACTACAGCTCTTTAAATAGAAAACGGATCATCGTTTAAGGGGGAGAAAATATTAAATTGTCTTCATCATCTAAAGTGTTTGAGAAAAATTAATCTGTCAAATGGTTAATAACTGGAGTTTCTTTGTCATACGTCTTGTGGCTGTTCTGATTTATCGTGAGTTTTTAGATCTTGGAAATCTCTAAATAGGATACAGTGTTTAAGTTTGTGTGCGGGCTAGAATAGTTATTACAATGAGATAGACTAACGATTGTTAAGTAATTTAACGGATGTTAGCCTAAAAGGAGGTATTTAACTTAAAGAGAAAACAAAAAGAAAAGTGAAAACTGTAGGGGTTAAAAGTGACAAGGGGTAAAACTTGGAAAATTTGACCTAAGTCAATCCTCCCACCCCCCGTCTTCTCCTTCTTTCTATTCTATCTTTTCCGTAATTCTCCTTAACCGCCATTAACACACAAACTCACAAACACAAGCTCGATTTTATTAAATCCAACATTCGTCTAATCCGTCTCATTCATCTCTAAGGTACATACCCGCGTGTAAGTTTGTCTAATTCGTTACTCAATCCACTTAATTAATTCGTTTTAATTAATTTAATCAAATTAGGGCGTCTGCTTAATTTACGGTTAATTAATTAGGGGATTTAGCTGGGTTTGGATCGGATTAACATTAGAACGTGTATGGTTGCCTTAGATTGCCTTAAAGCTCACACACGCGTTTAGAATAATCCTTCATAGGGTGCGATTAGGACTTCCGAATGAACAAGGTTTGTGAACTTCCAAACGAACTTCCGAACGAACTTCCGAACGAACTTCCGAACGAACTTCCGAACGAACTTCCGAACGAACTTCCGAACGAAGTTCCGAATGAAGAAGTTCCGAATGAAGAAGTTCCGAATGAAGAAGTTCCGAATGAAGAAGTTCCGAATGAAAGAGTTCCGAATGAAGAAGTTCCGATTGAAGAAGTTCCGAATGAAGAACTTCCGAATGAAGAACTTCCGAATGAAGAACTTCCGAATGAAGAACTTCCGAATGAAAGAGTTCCGAATGAAGTGTTCCGAATGAAGATTTCCGAATGAAGAGTTCCGTATGAAGAGTTTCGTATGAAGAGTTCCGAATGAAGGGTTACTGGATTGATAATTGTTTGCTTGTTATAACTACTTGATTAAATGTGTCATGCTTAGAAATAACAACATAATGGTATATATATTTCTGTGTATCAACCTTTTATGTCTTATCTTAAGCAGACACCATGACTAATCCAACAGTGCAAGAACTCCAAGATGCTAGAGCAGCCGCAGTTGCCGAGGCAAGAGCCCTCAAGTTCATACCAAACAATTACCGGCTGAAGCAAGTTTCAAAATCCACTCACCATGGATTCAAAGTCGCCATAGCAATCCTTGATCAATCTCACTTCAAGAATGCGTTAAGGAGTACTGCTTAGGTGCCATATGACTACATGTATGAATTCTGGGCTACCAAGGAAAGTACTTCAAACAAGATCACCTTCTCTCTCGACATCAAGCAACAGACACTCACCGCTTCAGACTTCCGCAAGATATTTGGAATTCGGGATACACCCAAAGGTTTGTCATTTTCAAGGGATCCTACCAAAGACGAACTCATGGAGATGTTCGGTGCTCTTGGATGTCCTGACCTACGAGTTGTGTCCGATTTTACCACCGCTAAAGTGGGTCAACCTTGGAGAGCTATCTTGGGTATTCTCAGTAGATGTCTTACACCTAAAACAACTGGGCATGATGCTGTGCGTGGTCTAATTATGAACATCTTCTATGGGATGTACAAAGGCTCAAATGCAGATTATGCATCTTTGTTGTGGGAAGAATTTAACTTTCAACTCTTCCAAAACAAGAAGCTGAAGGCTAATTTCTTTCCTTACCCTCGGTTTATCAAGCTTATAATTCATTATTTTATGAAGAATGATGTCTCTATTGATAAGCGTGCAGCAAGTCGTCATCACACTGAAGAGGCTGATAACACTGTGGACCTAAGGCATGAAGGACCATCTAGTGCTGTTAATCCTGGTCCTATTCCCGATTATCTTCTGACGGATAAAATTAAAGCTTCAGCTGATTACAAGCTACTGCTAATAGAAATCAAGAAGCAAAAAGCAAGCCTTCAGACAGGAGAAGACTCGTCTACTACGGTCAAGAGTAAAGGTAAACGGAAGCAAACAGTTGCTTTATCTGAACCCAAAACCAAGAAGAAAAAGACTGAGGCTAAGAAGGGTAAGAGCACGGCTGATGAGTTCGTTCTCCACGACGAAGAAGATGTTGATGACGATCCTACTCTTGACAAGACTGAGAAAAAATTAATGAAGATGGCTATTGAAAAGAGTAGGAGAGACACGGGCGGTAGTGGTTCGGGTGCACAGATGGACGTTGAAGAAGAGTACGAGGAGCCAAATGATATTGATGAGTTTGGATCACCCGAACGGTACTCTACTTCGAAGGAGACATCCATTGCTGTTTCAGCAAGTGTTGAAAAGGAGTCCGGTGCTCCTACAATCATGGTACCTACCCAACCTCTCGTAACTCAACCTCCACCAATCCAGCCCTTACGAACCCGACCGGTTCCAACACCATTCCTTCCACCTCCAATAACTTCCATCCTCAGTACTGTAATCATAACCGAGCCTCTTCAACCAACCCAGAGTAGCTCTGCATCATCTTCAATGGCTGCATTTGTAATGGCAGAAATGTTGGATAAACACACGGATAGTCAAAGAAAAGAGATGGATAATCTTCGAGAAGAACTACTTCGACGAGTACAAAGTGAAGAGGCATCCAAGAAAGCCCAAGAAGAGATGATGGCTAAGTTCACTGCAGAGATGGAATTGACACGTAAAGCTCATGCAGAAGAACTTGCTCGGGTCAAACAGGCTGAAGCTGATAAGTATGAAGCACGACTTACGAGACTTCGAACTATTAAAGATAAATATAAGGAGCAGAAAGAAACACTTGAAGCTTCTATTTCAGAAAGGGTGAAAGAATCTGTTGAGTCCCTTATGCCAAAGCTGCATGAAGAAATGAGGAAACTTGCGGCTGATAACTTGATGATCAAGTCGTCCAACCCTTCCGAATCCGCATACAAAATGGCATATGACTTAACGGATTTTGAATTGAAGAAGATCCTCAAAGCTCGCATGAGGGAAGTTGGATCTTTTGATAAGTCTAAAGTTCAGCGGACACTCTACAAAGCACTCAATGAAGCTATCTTGGAGGATGATCGGTTGTTTAAGATGTTTGGAAGTGTGGTACCTTACCACATTCTGCCTGAGGAGGAAAAGGAAGATAGTGAACAAGAGGAGGGTAACGGTGAAGAAGAAGAAGAAGAATATGATGATGATGGTGACGATGATGATGATGGTGACGATGATGGTGATGATGATGAGGATGGTGATGATGATGATGGTGGTGATGGTGGTGATCGAAATGAGGAGAGTGATAAGGGAAGCAACAGGGATGACGATGAGGATGATGGTGGTAAACATGATCAGCCTGAAACGGGGGAAAAGGTTGCCAGCACAAAGAAACCATCTAAGTCTGGTACCAAGTCTCAGAAAGATGCTGCGCAAAAGGAAAAATCCACCTCTACGGAATCAAGATGAACCAAGTGGCGTCATGATGCGAATGCTACTACGGCGTCATCGATTCCCGGTACATCTGTTTCTGTTTCTATACCTGTTACCACTAATCCTGTTTTGTTGCTCCTGTGATTGCAGAATCAGTAACTGAACCTGAATCTGCACAACACTCGCCTGTTCATGACACCGCCGAAATGCCTGAATCAGAACCAGCAAGTGTTCATGTCTCTACTCCTCTGCAACAAGAACCACAATCTATTGTTCCCGAGTCAAGCACACGGGACTGGGCGGACACATTGGAAATTGATGAAACTGCACCGCCACAAGCTTGGATCACGGCTGCTGCTAAATATGATCCAATCACAGACGCTGACAGAGATGTTCTATATCTCCGTATCCGTAGTCCGATAGACTTGTGTGCATTTCTGGCTCATGAGTATAAATCTTCGGTCACTCCGTCTTTGGTAAAGAGAGCACTAAAGGATAAGAGAATTCACGCCAAAACCAGGTTAAGCCGCATGGAGTACGAGTATTATGCTGATGAGGTCCTGAAAGCTCTTAATACCGTTCAAAGGCCAGGTCTTCATGAGTCAGAAAGAGCTCCACCTCCACTTGATCCTTCTCAAGATAATCAAATTGCTCTCGACTTCTTTGTCACCTATGATCTTGATTATCTCCTCAAGGGATCATCCAAGTACGCAACCTCCCTGACCTTGCTGAAAGCTGCTAATTGGGGGACAATACCCTGGTTCGAGGAAAAGGTAAACCGACTCTGGGTCCCAAAGGTAAATCGTAATTATGATATGTATGCTGTTATAGGTGCATCACATTGGGACAAACGAGTCCGAAGGGCGTACAGAGGTTGCTGCTTAGCCAATTCAGGAAGTATCGTTAGATCCGATATTCGCATCTCCAGCATTTTAGGGCTGAAAACTGAAGCCAAGAATGGCTATCATCATGTGACGGATATTCGTCTAAAAAGGGAGGATGATAGAGAATACACAATACAGCAGGGAGATTTTTCTAACATTCGCCTTGAAGATATCGAAGACATGTTGCTTATGATGACCCGTGATCAACTCACCCATCTTACTCGTGAAGAAATCATTGCCTTGAATACAGCACTTCGTATGTTCACACGAAGCTTTGTTATCAAGAAACGAGTTGAAGATCTTCAATTGGGAGTTGAAAGCTACCAAAGGAAGCTTAACCTAACCCGTCCAATGAATCAAGTTCTACCTCAACATGTCATAAGATGTCCCTATACCGGCATTACTGTTCCGAGTTACGGGATTTTCTACTTGAACAGTCGTGGGATAATGAAGTTTATGAGGGTAGGTGAGCTTTATAAGTACAGTGATGGGACTCTCATATACGTCAGAGGAAAATTGGAGCATCTTAATTCTGGTGGGTCTTTACCAGAGATGACTGAGGACTAGCATCAGGGTTATCAGCAAATGGCGAAATATGTGATCAAGAAGATTGATCAAAAGCTCCGGGAACGTAGATTGATGAGGAGCTTAGAAAGGTTCGTTGGTGGTAGACCATATGGAGTGCACCACAAGTTACTGCAACGATCCATCTAATGGATCGTACATCTCAGGTCTACTCTATATTGGTTTTTTAATTGTGAATATGTAAATTTGTGAATATTGTGCTTTTACGGCTTGATGTAGTGTTAAGGTATGATAATTTTCAAGAATTTCTCACGAGATTCTAAATCTTTCAAAATATATCATACTAAAGCATTACAACTATCCCTTATTAATTTAAGGGGAGCATTAACATGTTCTATGGCCAAACATTGATTTCATTTTTACCCAAAGACTGGTTAATCCATTCAATATCCCAAATATTAATGGTTAACATTTTGGATAAGGGGAGAAAATGGGATTAAGGAGACTTAAATGATAATTGGCTAAAAGATGAAAAAGACTTAACGATAATCCAACTTAATATGTGTAAAGCACGTGTTAAGGGGGAGCGTTTTTGATGAACAAAACACCTAAGGTACAAAACTCTTGATTTCAATATCACAAGTACCTTAAGTGATTTTCAAGGATTTTTCATGGTGACTATACTTTCCCAAAACACGCTTTATTCACGACGGATGTGGTGACAAAAGGGTGGTAGGAATAGGTTGTAGTCCAATGATTCATCAGAGCCGATGGAATCTTCCCAAGGACAATTCCCTAGATAGAATTAGAAGTCCTAGGAAAGATGGAGAAAGATTGTGAACGTAGCAGAGTACCGACTAATTACTGATGCTAGCACTGGAACAATCACAACAAGGTGCTAGTAATGATGTATGGGTAAGTACTGAAGGGGTTGAAGAATGAAAAAGAAATGTAAAGATAAAGGGTGTAAAGAAAGAAGCCCTCCTTACAACTTTAGGCAGAAACCGGGTCAATACATATGCTATTGAGATCATTTGTCAGTGATTCTCGATATTGAAGAAAGACATCATGGACCCAGTGATGCAATGCACAACCCTTCCCAGCTAACTCAAATATCTCTCAAAAGGTATTTGTTTTAATCACACGGAGATCAACACGTTATCTATTGGTTTATTCACTCCGAATAGACTGATATTGAAAAGGTGGCACTCCTCTCCAGCCATCGCTCACTAAATCAAAACGCACTATCGATTCTAGAGCCACGAGATCATCAAAAGTCTCATTAGGACACTTTCCATCTATTCCTTGCTTTCTCACACACTGTGAAAAGTAAGAGATTTTTATGAGTCCTACGCAGTATTCTTGTAATATTGCCAGAACATCCGAGTAATACGTAATATTACAATGAAGATGGAAATCCTGCTTGAGCCAACATCAAACAAGATCATGGTAGGTTACACGTGCGGTTCTTTAAGAACCAATCTTGTGAAAAACTGGAAAGAAACAGTAGTTTAATTCTTAATTAAACTTAAACTCGTTCCAGGCCTCTACGCATTATCATATGATCTTGCTAGAACACTCAGAGTGACACTCTTTAGTGTTCACAGTGACGAGTGGAAATCCTTCTAGTGTTAACATCAAACAGCACTTGGTAGGTGACGTGCAAGATTCTTTATGAATTAAGCTCGTGATAACTGGAAAGCAACGATGGTGAAAATCTTAATTGAAATTCACTTGTTCCAGGTTTCATGAATTGACGGCTTCAATCACAAGGATAATTTATCCAAGTGATTCACTCTTTATGTTCACAGTCAAGCTTAGTGATCGTCGAATAAAGAGAACGGGTTTACCTGCGAAATCCTGTCAGGAAGTTACTTAATTGAAACTATCCGTCACAGGTACGATATCTAATATCGTCCAACGGTCTTCACCGACCGGAGGTAAAACGCTACCAATTTAGAATGAAATGTTCTAAGCCATTTCATTCGTGTCTTATCATGTTGCTGCGAAGACGGTGGCGTTGCGGTGTACCAGCTGAAGTTGTTCCCACATGCTTATGTTTTTCTGCATCAAGTTCAGCAAAATTCAAGAAAGTACCAAATGAAGTCTTCCGCTGTACCAAACTCTGAAGCTTTCAAGAATTCAACAAAATACATAAGTGTGTGGAACATGGAGTCACGAGGAGGCAAGATTCACAAGAAGGCAAAGATCGCACGTGATTGGTCAATAGAACAATGCTCTCAAGCCAAAGCCTAAAAGATCAAATCAACATATTCACAACAAAAAGAAAATAAGAAAAGACTACGAGCTGAAGAACGCAGACTTAGTATAGTATGCTAGGTTTAGAACTGTGTAACATGGAGTGACCTCCCTTAGGGGGAGATTGTTAGAAATACGTTTTTAACGTATATTAGAAGTATCGGTCACTCCACAATATTATTAATGTTGTATAGCTCGTAGTTAATGTTTGCTTATTTAGTTAAGTAAGAAACCGACCTATGGTCTTGTCATGGGTCGGCCCAAGCCCATTAGTGGCTTGGATATAAATACCCCTTTCCACCATGGAAAGGGGTGTTTGTTGATTGTTTGTTTTCCCATTTGAATGAAAAACACATATTTCTCTCTCACTTTCTCTCACTAGTTTCTCTCTCTAGAAATCTTCAACCCACTTCATTGATTCACAAGATTATCAATATTCTACATGTAGTCACATCCAAGGGTGCACTTGGAGTGAAGGGTTAATAACTATATTTTTAGTTGATTAAAAAGGTTTTGCTTTTGCAAGATCTTTCTTTACGTTGCTCGTACCCAATTGATATATGTCGTTGTTTCGTTCTCGGTATCTTCTCGAATTGATCACGGTCAAAAGTGGAATCGTTGTAAATGGTAACTAAAAAGGGGGAGCTTTGGTCTAAATCTACTAAAATGATAAGTGCTAGAAGTAATAAAATTAAACTAAAGATAATAACTGAGAATAAAGCTAGAATTTAAATGAAACAGTAAGTACCTCAACGTGGAGAAAACAACTGATTCGGAATATTTCTTCTCATGCAGAATGAAACTGGAAAACTCTATTCGGAATTACATGGCCATGTGGAATGTCTGCCCTTACTTGGAATAATACGACCATGCGGAATAAAGTTCCTATGCTGAATAATGGTTATGCGAAATATTTTGACAAGAAACCCTTATGCGGAATATTTTGAAAGAAAACACTATGCGGAATGTTTTTAACAGAAACCCTTATGCGGAATATTTTGAACAAAAACCCTATGCGGAATATCTTGAAAGAAAACACTATGCGGAATGTTTTTAACAGAAACCCTTATGCGGAATAATTTGAACAAAAACCCTATGCGGAATATCTTGATATTCCGAGTAAACAACAAAATTACAAACCCCTATTCGGAATATTTGGCTTATGCTGAATAATGAGGTTATGCGGAATATTTTGGTTATGCTGAATATTAAGGTTATGCGGAAAAATACCCCTATGCGGAATAATGGCCCCTATTCGGAATAATTGGATATTCCGAGTAAACAACAAACCACAACCTTGATCCGGAATATTTTGATATTCCGAACCAACAAAGTCTCAGAAACTCTATACGGAATCTGGGCAAACTCAGTAACTAAATGCGAAGAACAGGGGATGACAGAAACGCAGATTTAACACCAAAATTTACCAAGATTTTAATCAAAACTTAAACCAATTTAACCACTAATCATTTACCTAAGGTAAAAATCAATCCAAAACAACAAAATCGCAAAACCCACTTACTTTTTATGATCAAACCAATAAAATAAAACTTAAGAACTTTGAATCATAAAGAGATGAAGAACAAGATGATGGAAAGATTAAAAGTGAACTTGTATTAATGATTTAGGATTCAACAAAACAAAATGGAAAGATTAAACTTACAAGATTGGAAGAAATCAAAGAAAATGAAAACCACTCCTTAAGGGAGATGGTTTTCTTCCTACGAAATAGGAAAAACTGTAACAGAAAAAGACTAGTGGAAATTTGTGAATGGGAGGAGTATTTATAGGCTTCTCCCTTGGTTGGTGAGTGGGCTTTCTTCCTTTCTTTTTGTCTTCTCGTCTTTTCAGAGAAGTTGACGTTTTCGATTTCGATTCGGGATTTGTCGACGAATAAATTCAACTCGTCTTTTAATTTCTTCATTTAATAGACTTGAGTTTCTTCGACATAGGTAAATCTTCCGTCTTTGGTCCTTTTCTTCGATAAATCTTCAAATAGGCCCATTGACTTCAACTCTTTTGCATCTCTTGGACTATAGACTTCATCTTTTCGTCTTTTTCCTCGATAAAACCTGTGCAATCCCATGTTTTCTCCAATATTTATCCGGTTGGCTCTGAAAGCACAACAAACACACAAACCACGCATAATTCCAAACAAATGACAGTAAATACGCGTTTTGGTCTTGTTTTAGCAAGAAATAATTGGTAAAAAAATGGGTGTTTTCACACCTATCAAATCCCCTACACTTAACCATTGCCATGCCCTCATGCAATGCTTAGTGATAAGGCAAATTTACACTTTTCTCATAATCAATCAACCTTGGCCTTATTAAAATACTACTAAACAAAAATTTAAATACTAAGAGAAATTAAAACTTTAAAGGAGATAAAAGGATAGAAACCATTTTCACTTGAAAATAGCTATATGGAAATAACTTGCAAAGAGATCAAGGACTTACATTAGGGCTTTGGTGCTGCGAAGATTTATCACCCTCAAGTTTCACGTTCCCCAAACTAAGCTTAAAAACGAGATCATTGTGATTATAAGTTAGCAATTCAAACACTTACACACATGGCTTATTTATATGCTTAAACTCCCTTATTCCTAGGTGTATCTCTTATATTTTAGTTTTGTCTTAGAATGATCATGAAGATGCATTTTTGGACTTATTTCGATAGTTTATTTAGGCTGAAAGCAAAGTAGGACGATTTGATCAATAGTTAGCTAAAGGACAAAATCTCTTAAAACTACTTCTCGGGATATCAAAAAGTTCATATCTTGGCATAACTTGGTTCACGATTTGAGACCTTTCTCGGGCCGATATTTGGCATGTACTTCATACTTCATATCTTGAGAGACGTTCTTGAGATAATGGTCTTCTCTTCGTAACAGAGTTTCTTCTCTTGGAGACTTTTGAGGGGTACTCCAACTTTGTTGACCACGACTTCATGATTATTTCTTCAATCTCTAATTGGGATTTTGAGATACAATGATCCGCCTCCTTTTCGGACTTGGATCTATTTATCCTCATACCTTGTTAGGGTCTTTTCAGATAGACTTCTCCATGATCTTTATGGGAGTTGATTGCTTTTCGTCGTGAGTCTTGATCCTTCATATTGATTTTGGGAATAATGCTTTTCACATCACCTTGGATCTTTAGCAATAAAATGGAATCCTCATGCCTTGTTAGGGCGTTTTTGGACTCGCCAATCTTCGCGCCCCGCTTAATAAGTTATGCCTTGGCTATGAACTCTTATCATTACCGAGCAACTTTTAAACGATCTTGGGCTAGAAGCTAAGTAACCTTTCAAATCGTGCGACCTTACTTATTGCAGATAAGTTATTAGCAAGTGATGGGAAAATAGGCAAATAATTACACCAAGTGAGCTTGTGCAAGAATACCGACTTATAATTGACTCTATCATTTCTCGTTCTCCACAATTTAAAATCTCAAGTAATGAGACTCGTGGATGCTTAGCCAAATAAACCAATTAAGGTCTACATGGTTAAGGATACTAGCTAGAATAAACTTGAATAAGTCTATTCAGGTTGAGTCAAAATAATCGCAACATGCCTAATATGTCAAAGATTTCAAAACTAGCTACACCACTTTATTAATATTTTTGACTTTATTGCGGGATATATACATATGAAAGCAACGATAAAAATTTAAAAATTACGACAAAATGGCCAAAGTTAATTAAAAATTTGAAAAATGCTGAAAAAGATGATTTTCCGGTTAAATGAAGGCATTTTCATGGAAAAGTCCACTTAAAACTTCGATAGAAGTCCCCCTACACTTAAGATAAACATTGTTCTCAATGTTTAAGCATGTGGGAAAAATCTCCTCTACACTTATTACATTGTGCACGTTGGTTAAATCAAGTTAAGGAAGGGACGACTAACGTGATCAATTTCAAATGTGAGTATGAAGATAATTGAATCACGATAGTTGAGAGATAGAACCGGATTTGCGGATAACATGGGAGCACGGTTCTTCAAAGATTCACAGAGTGCACTCATCCCTGTAATCACATCACCATCCAAATACAAGCAACCTACATAGCTCCCCCTACACTTATGATGAAAAACGGGGAAGTGGGATAGATACTCGGGTTGCCTCCCGAGGAGCGCTTGTTTTTGTTCAACGAGTCACGAGCCTGACTCAGTCCCGAACTAATTCAAGGGAAACGTGGTGAGGGATGGAATCATCTCATGAGAGATGTCCTCACCAAAGTACAATTTCAAACGCTGGCCATTCACCTTAAAGTTGGGCCCATTTGACTGAGAAAGCTCAATGGTGCCATAGGGAAAAACATTGGCGATGGTGAATGGACCAGACCAGCGGCTCTTCAACTTGCCTGAGAAGATCTTCAACCGAGAGTTAAAGAGTAAGACTTGATCACCAACGTGGAAATCTCGGTTCTTAATTTTAGCATCGTGGATAATCTTGGTCTTCTCCTTGTAGATCAATGAGTTCTCATAAGCTTCATTCCTCAATTCTCGTAGCTCGTTGAGTTGAATCTTGCGAAGATCACCGGCTTTGTTGATGTCGAAGTTAGCCCACTTCAAGGCCCAATATGCCTTATGTTCCAGCTCGATGGGGAGGTGGCATGCTTTCCCGTACACAAGACGATAAGGTGTACAACCAATCGGTGTCTTATAGGCGGTACGGAAAGCCCACAGAGCATCATCAAGCTTATCGGACCACAAGGCACGATGCTCTCCCACAGTACGTTCCAAAATTCTCTTCAATCCACGGTTGGATATCTTGGCTTGACCGTTGGTTTGAGGATGATAAGCGGTGGAAAGACGGTGATTGACACCATACTTAGCCATGACTCTTGCAAATTGATCGTTTCAAAAATGAGTCCCGCGGTCACTAATAATAGCACGAGGAACACCGAATCGAGCAAACATTTGTTTCAAGAAATTACAAACCACCCTTGAGTCGTTAGTGGGTAAAGCTTTGGCTTCAACCCATTTAGAAACGTAGTCGACGGCGACAAGGATGTATTTGTTGCCTATAGAAGAAGGGAATAGCCCCATAAAGTCGATACCCCATACATCAAAGATTTCACATTCTTGTATGAAATTTTGAGGCATCTCATCTTTATGTGTGATCTTGCCTTGTTTTTGGCAAGCATCACAATGTTTAACCATCTTGTGAGCATCACGGTAAATGGTGGGCCAATAGAATCCCGAGTCAAACACTTTTTTGGCGGTGTAGTTGGGACCAAAGTGACCACCGGTGGGTCCTTTGTGGCAAGCTTGGAGAATGTCAAAAGCTGCCGGTCCGTCAACACATCGGCGAATAATCAAGTCAGCGCATTGTTTGAATAGAAAAGGGTCATCCCAAAAGTAAGTCTTAACATCGTTCAAGAACTTCTTCTTTTGTTGGGATGTTAACCCTTTGATGAGAACACCACTCGCTAAGTAGTTTGCAATGTCGGAAAACCACGGGGTGTCATCAAAATTGAGATTTATAGACATTAAGGTCTCAAGGGGGAAAGAGTCATTGATCTCTTTGTTCGGATGATCCCCTTGATATGGATCCTCAAGGGTCTACTCAAATGATCCGCGGCTAGGTTTTCAACACCCTTCTTGTCACGAATTTCAATGTTGATTTCTTGAAGGAGTAAAACCCAGCGGAGAAGTCTTGGCTTAGAGTCGTGTTTAGTCATCAAGTACTTCAACGCGGAATGGTCCGTGTATACGATTGTGGTGGATAAAACAAGATAGGGGCGGAATTTTTCAAAAGCATAGACAACAGCTAAAAGCTCTTTTTCGGTTGTCGTATAATGCAATTGAGCCCCTGTCATTGTTTTGCTAGCATAGTGGATTGGTTGGAAGTGTTTATTCACTCGTTGGCCCAAAACCGCACCAATAGCAAAGTCGCTAACATCGCACATCAATTCAAAGGGTAGCTCCCAATTAGGGGTAACCAAGACCGGTGCCTCAGTTAGCTTATCCTTAAGAAGATTGAAGGCTTCGATACACTCTTTAGAAAATATAAAAGGAGTATCTTTTTCCAAGAGGTGGGTCATCGGGCGAGCGATTTTAGAGAAATCCTGAATGAATCAACGATAGAAGCCCGCATGACCCAGAAAACTTCTCACACCCTTCACTGTTGAAGGTGGAGGTAATTTGGCTATGACATCTACTTTAGCACGGTCGACTTCAAGACCGGCTTTAGAGATTTTGTGTCCTAGCACAATGCCTTCTTTTACCATAAAATGGCATTTTTCCCAATTCAGAACAAGGCGAGTGTCTTCGCACCGCTTAAGCATACGTTCCAAATTGGCAAGGCAAGAAGAGAAGGAATCCCCAAAGACCAAGAAATCATCCATGAAGACTTCCATGGTTTGCTCAACCATGTCATGGAAGATAGCCAACATGCACCTTTGGAAAGTCCCGGGGGCATTGCATAAGCCAAAAGGCATTCTTTTATAAGCAAATGTGCCATAGGGACAAGTGAATGTTGTCTTCTCTTGATCTTGGGGATCGATGGGTATTTGGAAATAACCCGAGAAACCATCAAGAAAGCAGTAATATTCATTACCCGCTAAACGTTCAAGCATTTGGTCCATAAAAGGTAGAGGGAAATGATCCTTTCTCGTGGCATCATTGAGTTTGCGGTAGTCTATACAAACTCTCCACCCAGTAACGAGACGGGTAGGAATCAACTCGTTGTTTGCATTGGGCACAACGGTAATTCCGCCTTTCTTAGGCACACAATGGACTGGACTAACCCATGGTAAATCCGAAATAGGGTAAATCATACCTGCATCAAGAAGTTTAATAACCTCTTTTTTGATGACTTCATGGATTTTAGGATTCACCCTTCGTTGGCTTTGAATTGTGGGCTTAAAGTCGTCCTCCATGAGAATTTTATGTGTGCAAAAGTGAGGATCAATTCCGCGAATGTCGGAGATTTTCCAAGCGATAGCTCTTTTATGCGTCTTCAACACGACGATAAGTCGGGCTTTTTCTTCTTCTTTTAGGTCCTTTGCGATGATGACCGGTAACTTCTTGTCGTCTTCAAGGAAAACGTACTCAAGATGAGGAGGTAGGTCCTTAAGCTCAAGAGTAGGAGGATCCTCAATAGATGGTGTAACTAACGATGGATCATCATTAGTCACCTCTTTAGGAGAAGGAGGAGAAAACGGGTCTTCATTGAGAAGTCTCTCAATAGTACGAATGTCTTCATCCCAATCGGTGGAAGAATCATCATACTTAATATCGAGAGGACCCAAGCTAGCTTCGAAATCATCCAAGTCACTTTCTCCAAAAGGAGTCAATGCCGGAGCAATTGAGGCAACGGTCTCAACATTGGGTAGAGAAGAAAGAGTACTTTTGCAAGCATCATGAAAATGTTCTTCACAAGCCTCATCGAGAACATCAATAGCATTAACACTCTCATATGAATAAGGTTGCTTAGAAATCTTACCCATGTTGAAGACAATTTTATCGTCACCAACTCTCATGATTATTTTGCCCGCGGCTACATTAATGAGAGTGCGACCGGTCCTCAGGAATGGACGTCCAACGATTAATGGAACACGAGGATCCATCTCGTAGTCAACGACAACAAAATCCGCCGGGAAGGTGAATTTGTCAACGCCAACAAAGACATCTTCGGCTATCCCCACTGGATAAGCAACCGTACGGTTGGCTAATTCCAAGGTCATTTTGGTGGGGACTAGCTCGGGGAGAGATAATTGCTTCCAAACACTTAAAGGCATTAAGTTTATACTGGCACCTAGATCGGCTAGGGCCATGCAATTCTCTACTCCCGGGAAGTTGCAAGGAATCAAGAAGCGACCCGGATCACCAAGTTTGGTGGGCAATTTCCTTAAGAGCACTGCGGAGCAATTCTCATTAAGTTGGGTCTGAGAAATGTCAAGAAGCTTCTCTTTGTCACTTAGAAGATTTTTAAACATCTTAGCGTATTTAGGCATGTGAGCGAGAGCCTCGGCAAAGGAGATGTTAAAATTCAATTGTTTAAACATTTTGAGAAAGTTTGAAACTTGAATATCATCCTTGCTCTTTTGCTTCTCTTTCCTCAACCTTGAAGGATAAGGTATATTGGATGAAGAAGAAGGCTTCAGGGGAGTAGGATCACTCACAACCACGGGTGGTGGGGAAATGGGGGTAGAAGGCAAAGGAGGTGGGGAAAGTTGCTCTTTTTCCTTGTTCACAATCACGGGTGGAGGTGTAGGAAGCTCGGGTTCCGTATAACCTTTTCCACTACGAGTAGTGATTGCTTTCATTTCCCCTCTTGGATTCGCAACGGTGTTACTCGGAAGAGTACCCGAAGAAGAGGGTTGATTACCTTGGATGAGTGAACCAATCATATCACGAATGTTAAGCGCTTGAGTGCTGAAAGAGTCTCTGATGTCTGCACGAATTTCATTGCTTTGTTTTGCCATGTCATTCCTTAGCTCGGCTCGAATATCGCTCCCTTGTTTTGCCATGTCATTCTTCAAGTTGACAAATTGACTCTGAAGATTCCTCACCATCTCTCGGTTAGTCTTCATGAACGTCTCGACGTCTTGATTTAATGCCATCGGTTGATTGAGAGGTGGAGCTTGGTAGGTTTGAGAATTTCCTTGAGTTGGGTATGGGTTTCTTTGGGATTGATATTGATTGTTAGCACGAGGTTGGGATTGGTTGTTTCGGTTATAGCTTTGTTGTTGGTTTTTATTTGTAGGAGGGAAACCGGGTGGAGCAAGATAATTGTTTGAACGATAACTTAGCAAGCTACGGTCTCCTTGAGGGCGAGCTTGATAGCCTCCCGTGGGATAAGTAGCGTATGCCGCGTTAATGTTTTCAGAAAAATTGCCTTGAGTGGAAGGACAATCATTATAAGAATGAGGACCACCACATGTGTCACAAGAAATAGCAACGGCTTTAGCTTGTTGAAAGTGGTTTGTGGCCATGGTCATGAAATTCTTATTCATCTCAGCGAGTTATCGAGAAATTTCAGTCATCTCAGGATTTGAAGTAGTAGAAGAAACATTGACTCTCGAGTTAGATCTTGAGGATGCGGATGGAATCCCAATTCTTGTGGTGAGTAGTCATGTTTTCAATCAACTCTCTACACTCCTCCGGTCTCCTTTTCATAAAAGTACCACCGGAGGCGGCGTTGTAGAAAGTATCAATGAGAGTGACGGGGAGCATCTTGTGATTTGGACAGCGGTCGATCAAATCATTGTATCGTTCCCAAGCATCAAAGAGCGATTCATCATTGTCTTGCATGAATCCACTAATTTGGTTACGAAGGCTCGTGACCATGGATGGTGGGAAGTAGCGCGACAAAAAGCGTTGAGTCATGTCATCCCAAGTATGAATAGAGTTCTTTGGGAGACGGTCAAACCATTTTTCGGCATGGTGAGAAAGCGAGTGAGGAAAGAGTTGGAGGCGAAGGTCATCCATAGAAACACCGGGGGACTTCATGCTTTGGGTGGTGGTAATGAATTTGTCGAGGTGTTTGTTGGCATCATCATCCGGAATTCCGCGAAATGGGTTAGTTTGCACTTGCTGGATCATGTGATGCTTCAACAAAAACTCCTGAGCCGTGACATGCATCGGCGCAATTGGGCCTCCACGTCCGTTCATCGTAGGTTGGCATAGCTCCTCCATGGTTCGTAGGTCGGGTAAGGGTGGATTATTCATGTTTTGGTGGGGTGGATTATTATGGTTGTTGTTTGGGAGGGGTGGATTATTATTGTTGTTGTTGTGTACACCGGTCATGTCTAATTGTTCGAGAGTCTCGGGCTCTGAATAAGACGTTGATCGAGTACGCATACACTAAAAAGAAAATGCAAGAGAAAATATTTTTGTAATGTTTTTGTATTTTTGAAAATTTTATATTTTTATGGGGTTTTTTGAAACTTTTTGTGCTTGAAAATAACGTTCCCGAAAGAACAGATCCCAAAATCCAATTTTTCTCACAAGAAACCGTTGATCCTTACGAAAAGAGCCGGCAGCGGCGCCATTTGAATAACTATATATTTAGTTGATTAAAAAGGTTTTGCTTTTGCAAGATCTTTCTTTGCGTTGCTCGTACCCAATTGATATATGTCGTTGTTTCGTTCTCGGTATCTTCTCGAATTGATCACGGTCAAAAGTGGAATCGTTGTAAATGGTAACTAAAAAGGGGGAGCTTTGGTCTAAATCTACTAAAATGATAAGTGCTAGAAGTAATAAAATTAAACTAAAGATAATAACTGAGAATAAAGCTAGAATTTAAATGAAACAGTAAGTACCTCAACGTGGAGAAAACAACTGATACGGAATATTTCTTCTCATGCAGAATGAAACTGGAAAACTCTATTCGGAACTACATGGCCATGCGGAATGTCTGCTCTTACTCGGAATAATACGACCATGCGGAATAAAGTTCCTATGCTGAATAATGGTTATGCGAAATATTTTGACAAGAAATCCTTATGCGGAATATTTTGAAAGAAAACACTATGCGGAATGTTTTTAACAGAAACCCTTATGCGGAATATTTTGAACAAAAACCCTATGCAGAATATCTTGAAAGAATACACTATGCGAAATGTTTTTAACAGAAACCCTTATGCGGAATAATTTGAACAAAAACCCTATGCGGAATATCTTGATATTCCGAGTAAACAACAAAATCACAAACCCCTATTCGGAATATTTGGCTTATGCTGAATAATGAGGTTATGCGGAATATTTTGGTTATGCTGAATATTAAGGTTATGCGGAAAAATACCCCTATGCGGAATAATGGCCCCTACTCGGAATAACTGGATATTCCGAGTAAACAACAAACCACAACCTTGATCCGGAATATTTTGATATTCCGAACCAACAAAGTCTTAGAAACTCTATACGGAATCTGGGCAAACTCAGTAACTAAATGCGAAGAACAGGGGATGACAGAAACGCAAATTTAACACCAAAATTTACCAAGATTTTAATCAAAACTTAAACCAATTTAACCACTAATCATTTACCTAAGGTAAACATCAATCCAAAACAACAAAATCACAAAACCCACTTACTTTTTATGATCAAACCAATAAAATAAAACTTAAGAACTTTGAATCATAAAGAGATGAAGAACAAGATGATGGAAAGTTTAAAAGTGAACTTGTATTAATGATTTAGGATTCAACAAAACAAAGTGGAAAGATTAAACTTACAAGATTGGAAGAAATCAAAGAAAATGAAAACCACTCCCTAAGGGAGATGGTTTTCTTCCTATGAAATAGGAAAAACTGTAACAGAAAAAGACTAGTGGAAATTTGTGAATGGGAGGAGTATTTATAGGCTTCTCCCTTGGTTGGTGAGTGGGCTTTCTTCCTTTCTTTTTGTCTTCTCGTCTTTTCAGAAAAGTTGACGTTTTCGATTTCGATTCGGGATTTATCAACAAATAAATTCAACTCGTCTTTTAATTTCTTCATTTAATAGACTTGAGTTTCTTCGACATAGGTAAATCTTCCGTCTTTGGTCCTTTTCTTCGATAAATCTTCAAATAGGCCCATTGACTTCAACTCTTTTGCATTTTTTGGACTATAGACTTCATCTTTTCGTCTTTTTCCTCGATAAAACCCGTGCAATCCCATGTTTTCTCCAATATTTATCCGGTTGGCTCTGAAAGCACAACAAACACACAAACCACGCATAACTCCAAACAAATGACATTAAATACGCGTTTTGGTCTTGTTTTAGCAAGAAATAAGTGGTAAAAGGATGGGTGTTTTCACACCTATCAAATCCCCTACACTTAACCATTGCCATGCCCTCATGCAATGCTTAGTGATAAGGCAAATTTACACTTTTCTCATAATCAATCAACCTTGACCTTGTAGTAGGCTATAAAATAGCCAAAATCATTTTATACAAATCCTTATCAAAAATCATAATATAGGCTTTCACCTTCAAAATCATTATACGAACCATTGTCAGTAAAAACATCATACAATACGTTTTATAACGTTGTATAAAGTTAAATTAAAACCGTTATATGAATATGGTTATGTAAAACCAAAACACGAACATAAAATCAATAATAAGACCCTGTATTGCTAGTCAGGCAATATATCGTAATTCAATGCATAAAGCAGTATTTCGTTATTTTGGATTATTATAAGCCGCATGACATTGTTACCTTACTATAACCAACAACGGGTAGCTAGCCCGAAACTCACTTTTCCCATCTAAATTAGCGTGTCGTCACAATAATCACGCTTGTGTAAATCTTCTCATACATAAATTCGCTTACCAATCAATGTGGCACGACGGGGATCAACCGTCAAGGCGCGAACTGGGTGATCGTCCCCAAATAGTACTATTATATGCATAAGCGTCTACCAAATCCCGGTAGTTCACAATTCATGCTAATGGGACTTTTAGTGACATAACCTAACTTTAATAATCCATTTCATTTCTCATATCGGGTCATATAATCATTCACCGGGTCATACAATCATTCGGGTTCAAATCAATTAACAAACAATCGGGACAAATGGTGTCCTATTTTATCAAAACTAACATGTTATCTCCCTCGCGGGTTTATAAAACATTTCATAAAAACATTTAAAAGAGTGCGAGGCTATGAACTCACGTTGATGTGGGAAAGCAGGTTATCGGCAATTCGGATGTACGGTACGTGCTTCAATCACGGAAACCTAGACAAATAATACTTGTCTTAGACTCTTGTCCAATGACTTTATAAAATAACAATTATGTATACATATGATGATTTTATATATATGATGATGATCAAGTGGGTTTATACATTTTTACTCATTCATTATAGTGTTTATGTGTTGGTAACATTTTTATACTAGTTTTACTTATTTACATGTTTTAGGCCCAATAACCTTATTACAAGCCCAATACTTTATATTATTCCATTTTACACTTTTGTTATCAGTATTATACTTTTCATGTTAGGCCCAAGTGGGTTAAGCCCAATAAGTAAGTTTATAAGTGTTTTACCAAATTAGTCGGGTTTATTGTCCATTAAGGCTACTTTGGCCCGTTAATGTCTATATGTTGTAAAGCTCGGGTTTTATCGGTTTTTACTTGTTATATATGTTTATGCATCAGTATGTGAGTTTATAAAAGTTTACATTAGAAGGGTCCAACCATCTAAGTTTTATTTAACAAAAACGTTAATCTTTCGGTTTTAGCCGAAAAGACGTAAAAATCATGTTTATAGTTTTTATAACTTATAAAACTTACCAAACTACCATTTTTATAAAATGTCCATTTATTAATCCTTATACATATTTATATAAATGTAATATATAAGTTAGTGGGTTTTAATTCATATTTTATACTATATTTATTTGAGTGCTTATATAATAATATTAAACTTAATTTTACAAAATCAGTCCTAAATTTTAAGTTCACTAAAATGTCTATATCTAGAGTTCTATAATGAGATAGGACCTCAAATTGTTATCACAGAAACTACATGATATGTTCTTCATTTTATTCCTTTATAGCTACTGATGAGTCAACTTCTAAATATTTTAATAAATTCGTTCAAAACAATATAGGCAGATTTGCACTCTAAACTTGTTTTGATCATATCTCACTCATTTTTATGATTTCATTGCATGACCAACTCTCACATGTGTATAACACCTAATACTTACTGTATATTGATTCCACTTTACTATTTTATCAGTTTATCATTTGGTTACTTACTGTTTTTATACAGCCATCTTATTAAGCAAGATTTAACCATTTTTACATGTGGTTTTTCCATCTTTTTACCCATGTTTATCAAATCTATCAACACCAAATCACCACACAATATTTTTACTCATCATTCATCATCATATACATGTACATAAATAAAGAAAATACAAGATTACATAATCAAAATAACAAGAGGATAGGAAGAACAATCTCTATACCACCAAGATTATGTAGGTATTCATCAAGGCTTGGATTTTCGATGGAAGAACTTGTGATAGATCAACACAAATCTTCATGGCCACCAATACTTGTAAACTTTATGTAGAAATCAGCCCTTGAACATCACCAAATCTTCTCTTTGGATGTTAGAATTACCACCAATCAATAGAGCTTGAAGAGGTTTCCATCATATGTGTGTATAACACCAAATATTGTGGTTGAAAATTTATCAAAGGGGTGTTTTGGGGTGAAGGTTGGACGAAATTTAGAGAGAGAGGGAGGAGAGTTGTGTGTGATTTGCATGTTGCAAATGAAGTAGATGGTTTGGTGCAAGTGGTTTTTGCATGTTTAGTTAGCTTGCAAAGTTAAGCAAGACATGTGTCTTGCTTACTTTGTAAGCTTGACACCTAAGGGTGTGTTGTGGATAGATGTTGCCATCCATATAGTGGGGTGGGGCAAGATTTATCTTGTCTCATCCCACTAATTTACGGGTACTCCTTGATTCTATTTTCCTCGATTTATGTGCCCTCGGGTCGTTTTATGAAAAACGTTTTTATAAATTATGAATCAACAGCACAAAACGAATCTAATAAATATGTCTCATCAAAAACGGAGTTCGAAAACGTAAATACGTAATCCTAAGGTTTCCGGTTTAGTCGTAAAGGACTTTAAATTAAAATCGTAAGTCCTAATCTCTTCTTGTAAATTTGTGAGTTTATGAACCAACTCAAAATTAAAATCCCAAAATAATATTCACGGATAAATTTATTTCCTGAAATGTCGGACTGTCACCAAAACGATGTATGTAAACGTAAGCACGTAACGTAGAATCCTCTGGTTTAGACGTAGTCGATGCTACTTCAAGACGCAAATCCAAATTTCTTCCCAAAAATAAGTGAGTTCATAATATAACATTAAAATAATGTTTTTAAATAATATTTGAGAATATAATATAAACCATAAATTGACGGATTGTCACAGCATTTACCCCTAAACGGGATCTTTGTCCTTAAAGATCATCTTATCTTACTACTCGCTTCTTATAGAGTTAAAGCCATGTGGGTATTTCCTCCACATTCGGTCTTTTCTCCAAAGTGTAATTCATTACAATACGCGAGTTTCATCAAACATAACTACGGGAATAAGATCAGGCTTAATGTTGACTTACTTTCTCTATCCATGATGTTCACGGGTTTTTGATGAATGCAACTTTTCGCCGATCTAAACTTCATCAAGAAGTGATCAGATTCTCACTTGATAGACATTTTATCAAGTTCGATATACGAAACATAATTCACGCAGCTCTTGAAGTCCTAGGGTAGATCAAGCTTATATGCCTTTCAAACCAATCTTTTACATCATCTCAATCGTCCCATGCAACGTGGACTTATTTCCCATGATCTTTCAGATCATCTATCCATTTTTCCAAGGTGGAAATTTTTGGCATAACTTCGCTACCCATCCTGCACTTCAAGATCTACATTTCATATTCATATAACCTCCTGCCCACTACTGGTAGTCAATAATCAGATCCTAATTTCAACAATCATTTCAGGTCTCGCGGGTCGGGTATTTTGTAAGGTTAGGCTTGTCATCATAGGCAACCTTAAACCTAAAAGACATGTCCAACTCACAATGGGTGTATGTCGGGTGTCTTCATCCCAACTCCTGCTTATAGATGCTCTCATATTTAGATCCTAACAAGATTCGATCTCGATCCTAATACGATAATTATCAATGATAATATCTACAAAGGAAAGCGAATTTCCTATTTTATTACCAAAAACATAAAACAACACTTCTAGTGTTTTGTATCATTACTTTACCTCGTCCCTTCGATTGGGGTGGTAAACAGTACTCTCATCAAGGTTCGTTCCCAATGACTTCTGAGCAAATCTTTAGAAATTCGATGCGAAGCGAGGATCTTGATAGAGGTGATCGATACAAGCACACCATGTTTACACAACTCCTTCAAATACAAAAGAGTCAATTTCTTCATCGATAATCTATCATTAAAAGGAATGATATTAGCAGATTTGGTCAGTCTGTCAACGATGACCTAAATCGAATCAAATTCAGATGATGACCTTTGCAATAGTTAGACGTTTACTAATGTATGAGGTGATGTCTGCCTTCATAATTTGCCATCAGTACAACTTCTTCAGATAAAGATACATTTAGTCAGAAATGACATGAATATAATACTTATACTTACAAGATTCCAACATAACTTTATCTCACAATCCTCCATATTTAGACAATCACAAGTGGCCTTTTAATCATTTATCGCAATCGGCTTCTCAATTCTAATGGTTCACATTAGCCGCGAACCCTTTTTATTATCTATATTATCCTTTTTACAAACATCAGCTATTTTTAAATTGCTCGGCAATTTATTTTGCACAGTCATTATTAATAAATACATCCTAATTGGTTCTTCATCTTTCCGTTGAAATAATTATCATGCCCACAGTTTACTCAGAAATTCTTTCTTCATATTTCCTAAGTTTTAGTTTCGTCTCCACTATCACTTTTATCAGTTTTACTCAATCCGACGTTTAAAGTGTCGATAATTATTACAAGTAATTAAATAATAAATATTTAATTTTTATGAAATGTAAACGTAAAAATTTAAAATTTCTTAGTTCGACCAATTATAAAAATGTTCAAAATAAATTTTAATTTAATTAACAAGATTTTTGTTGATTTATCAAAAATAATTAAAATAATTAATAAGATCCGTAAATGTTCGAAAAATCTTTGTTTATACTTTGGTCAAAATTTTCTTAGTTGACAAGCAAAAATTGTCGTTTTAAATTTCAAGTCATGGTTTAAATGTTTTCCTCTATCCCTTTTAGGTTGTTTTGAGGTATACACAAACATTTACCCCTAAACAGGAGTTTAGTTAAATGTTCTGGGTTTAAGAGAATGATTCCTTAATAATTCTTTTGATAAAAGATTTGTCAAAACATATTTGCACTTTCTTTTTGGTAAAACCCAAAGTCTTAAAAGGGCTCTTAATTTTTAAAGAGTCAATATATTCCATTTTCTATTAATCACACGATCAACTAATATAAAGGATTTTTACATGTTAATTATTTAAGGTACAGATTTATCATTACTCGGCCAATTCAAGGCAGTCTATAAATAATTATTAACTCCTTCTTATTCTTATAAACAAACAGATGGTCCTTAATGATCACAAACATGAATGTATCAAATTACAGCCTACACACGAGATTCACCAAATTTATGGATGCTACATGTGTATTAGTCCATCCAAACGACATCACGTGAAACTCATAATGTTCATCACAAGTTCTGGATGTAGTAATTGGAATAGATAATCTTTTCGCGGACGTGAAGTTGATGATAACCATGCCGTGAATCAAATTTTCGAATATACGCTAGAACCTTGTAAATGATCGAACAAATCTATCATCTTGGGTAGTGGATATAGATTTTTAATCGTCAGTTTACTTAGTTCACGGTAATCAATAAATATAAGAAATAATAACATCATAGTTCTTCATGATGACGAGCTTGGTAGAATAAAAGCTTTCTCCGACAACTCTCTCAGTTGTACGGTAATTCTTTTCATTCAGATGGTGCTGACGTACAGTGCACAAGCCACGGGTGTAGCACCGAGAATATAACCAATACCAATTTCAACTTTCCTTAATGGCAAAAGTCTAGGTGATTCACCAACAAATACCTTCTAAAGTTTCAGATAACGGAAACATCTTTTAATATATTTACTTTAAGTTCTTTCTAGATTATAGTATCTATGACTAATTCACAACCATTCACGGTATAATTTCAAGTCTAAATGCAGGATATGGTCATCCATCAAGAACTATTTAGATCACTTTTGATAATCAACATCTTATCATTTAAGGGAATTCTACTCGAGTTCCCATCAATTAAGACAATGTCGTCATGTCAGAATCAATCAATCCATTCTACTGGCACTATCAAATTTCCAGTTTCATTAGTGTTGATAAGATGTGAATTTCTCAAAAGACTAATAATAACTCATAATCCTTCACAATTCAAGGATATCTGGAGACATAACTAACCTTAAAAGAGCAAGGTCAACGCATAATCTACGCGAGAGAATTTCAAATCAGCCCAGACGAAAATATTAACGAATATGAGTCTGTCCCATGTTTTCATAATTTGAGTACGCATTCGAAAGCTCCTCGGATCGTTACCCAGGTCATTCAAATGAAATCTAATCAAAAGAAATGATATGAACGTCGATACATCCAGTCGGGTATCAACAGTCGGTAATCAGATACTTTTCCAAAGAATCTCATCATGAGAGACTTGGACAAGAAGGGGAGGTCAATTGTCAAATAAGACAATTTCCATAGATGATTAAATTTAATTCAGAAGAATAGATAGTACGGGTACACATGTAGGCGTCCCTAACAATATGTCCTTGTTTTGCACTTCTTGCAGATCTCATAAAATTTAATCTTTCACAATTTCAAGGAATATGTAATGTTTATTAACAATTTCATGGTGACTACTAATCAGTCTTGCATGGTCTCTTCCAAATTGTATGTAGGCGCGCAACTATATACAATTTCAAGATTAACGATGCAATACTCAGTTCGTCAAAACTTTGTCATCATGTTTAAAATATATATTCATGCTTAATTCAAAATGAATTTACAGATATGTTCTTTGTTACGAAAACAATTAAGTTTTCTAAAGCGTTTCATAAACAACTTTACTTCTGATTATTTATAAACCTCACTTTGAATAATCCTTATAGTGATGAAAATTCAATTTTCTCAAAGGACACTGTTTTAACTTATAAAAACAATGAGTGATCTGCAAAAGAGTGATGAAAAGTTGTTCACCAAGAACTAACTACAATATATTAGGAAATGAGCTTAGCCAATTAATCATGAGGTTCATGACCTCGATGGCACTCAAAATGAATAATCCACAACGTAACTCAATTCGAGATGAGTACTTGTTCAATGGTTGCATCACTAATGCGAACATTAGGAACAAGCAAGAAAAGATAGATAACATCGATACATGTAAAATTTAGCAATCATATGTAGTCTTTTCATTAATCACAAACAAGTCAAAATTGTACCGTAACACATTATGTGTCACTATGTCATACAATTCCAAGAACTCATCCTACCAACTGATGTCTCAGTTAAGTTAGGGATTATTTTTAAAAGATACCACAATGCATACTAATCTACAAGAGTCATTAGGTGTTCCACCTGTCCCAGAAGATCCATCGGTCTCAATTCAGAAGAAGATTTCTTCAATTTATTTCTTGGACATTGGGCATCCTCGTTAGTGGACAATGGCCTAGGAACAACCCTTAACACAAACTAACAATCATTTAAAACCTTATAATTCAATCACAGAACTTAACGACTTCCTCTTAACAATCTCATATTCCATACAGGTTATATTTTACTTTATTCAAGTTTCAACCAAATTATACTCAATGCGATATCCTACCTCATTCTCCAATACTTTCAACCTTATTCTTAGACCTTAATAGGGCAATAAAAGCTCGATATGAACAATACTTAATTTCCAATCCTATAGCTCTTACAACAATTGTTATCAAATAAGTCACTAGTATGAAATGACTCACACATTTAATTAGACTTCTAGGAAAGGTACTTGTGGCATGAGGCTTTTGGGTAATGGTTCCAATGATAGCCTCAAGTGCAACATTCACCCTTTCGATTTCAATTTAAGAATTGGATGACAACAAATCAGATGACATCTTTCTAGGTGGTAACGTTTTGTCAAACTCCACTCTATAAGGAAAGATCGTCATGACATCGATATCAAATTTAATCTTGCCAATTCTTTTTCAATATCACAATCAACTAATATCTATATTTATACGAATATCAACCATTTTGTTGGGATCATAAATATCCACAACTTGGTTTAGATCTGGAATAGCTAAAATTCCTACGGGAATAGCTTCGATTAATTTACTAGGGGATTTAGGGTTCCTTGTGACAATCTACGTCGTATAAATACCTCGTATAAATATCTAATCATCAAACAATCATGTAATAAAATTACATCATATATATATATATATATATATATATATAATCCAAGTTATATATATATATATTAAAATGACACTTCTCAGTCTGGCCTTGTCGGTAACTCGGGAATTCTTCGGCACCGTCATAGTCAAAAGATTTTTAGACATTTTTAGAAAAATGTTTATAGTTAAAAGATTTTGAAATGTTTTATTCAAAACCTTGATTTTAAAAATATTTCGTTCTCTATAACGAGAGCTCTGGTACCAAACTGTAACACCCCCAAATATACACAATTCAATACAGCGGAAGACTCGTTGGTGTTACGGGATAGCACATTACTCACATCATAGACAACGCTTAAAAATCACGTCGTTTAATAATAAAGCATTTCCATTCATAAATATCAAATTTACATAGGTCCCAAGTCATAGTATTTCATATAATTTTACAAAATATTTGAATGGAAATTGTTGTTTAAGTGCGGGCCATGAATTCTTGTTGTCTTCCCGAGAATTACCTTCAAGTACCTGAGATAAAACATGTTAAAAGAAAAGGTCAGCGAAAACGCCGAGTGAGTTCATAAAGTTTAATGAAATCCATCAATATAACATCGGTATAAAATTATTACCGAAAATCATTTTGTACAAATCTTTGTAGTAGGCTATAAAATAGCCAAAATCATTTTATACAAATCCTTATCAAAAATCATAATATAGGCTTTCGCCTTCAAAATCATTATACGAACCATTGTCATTAAAAACATCATACAATACGTTTTATAACGTTGTATAAAGTTAAATAAAAACCGTTATATGAATATGGTTATGTAAAACCAAAACATGAAATCAATAATAAGACCCTGTATTGCTAGTTAGGCAATATATCGTAATTCAATGCATAAAGCAGTATTTCGTTATTTTGGATTATTATAAGTCGCATGACATTGTTACCTTACTATAACCAACAACGGGTAGCTAGCCCGAAACTCAATTTGCCCATCTAAATTAGCGTGTCGTCACAGTAATCACGCTTGTGTAAATCTTCTCATACATAAATTCGCTTACCAATCAATGTGGCACGACGGGGATCAACCGTCAAGGCGCGAACTGGGTGATCGTCCCCAAATAGTACTATTATATGCATAAGCGTCTACCAAATCCCGGTAGTTCACAATTCATGCTAATGGGACTTTTAGTGACATAACCTAACTTTAATAATCCATTTCATTTCTCACATCGGGTCATATAATCATTCATCGGGTCATACAATCATTCGGGTCCAAATCAATTAACAAACAATCGGGACAAATGGTGTCCTATTTTATCAAAACTAACATGTTATCTCCCTCTCGGGTTTATAAAACATTTCATAAAAACATTTAAAAGAGTGTGAGGCTATGAACTCACGTTGATGTGGGAAAGCGGGTTATCGGCAATTTGGATGTATGGTACGTGCTTCAATCACGGAAACCCCTAGAGAAATAATACTTATCTTAGACTCTTGTCCAATGACTTTATAAAATAACAATTATGTATACATATGATGACTTTATATATATGATGATGATCAAGTGGGTTTATACATTTTTACTCATTCATTATAGTGTTTATGTGTTGGTAACATTTTTATACTAGTTTTACTTATTTACATGTTTTAGGCCCAATAACCTTATTACAAGCCCAATACTTTATATTATTCCATTTTACACTTTTGTTATCAGTATTATACTTTTCATGTTGAGCCCAAGTGGGTTAAGCCCAATAAGTAATTTTATAAGTGTTTTACCAAATTAGTCGGGTTTATTGTCCATTAAGGCTACTTTGGCCCGTTAATGTCTATATGTTGTAAAGCTCGGGTTTTATCAGTTTTACTTGTTATATATGTTTATACATAAATATGTGAGTTTATAAAAGTTTACATTAGAAGGGTCCAACCGTCTAAGTTTTATTTAACAAAAACGTTAATCTTTCGGTTTTAGCCAAAAAGACGTAAAAATCATGTTTATAGTTTTTATAACTTATAAAACTTACCAAACTAACATTTTTATAAAATGTCCATTTATTAATCCTTATACATATTTATATAAATGTAATATATAAGTTAGTGGGTTTTAATTCATATTTTATACTATATTTATTTAAGTGCTTATATAATAATATTAAACTTTAATTTCACAAAATTAGTCCTAAATTTTAAGTTCACTAAAATATCCATATCTAGAGTTATATAATGAGATAGGACCTCAAATTTTTATCACAGAAACTATATGATATGTTCTTCATTTTATTACTTATAGCTACTGATGAATCAACCTCTAAATATTTTAATAAATTCGTCCAAAACAGTATAGGCAGATTTGCACTCTAAACTTGTTTTGATCATATCTCACTCAATTTTATGATTCCATTGCATGACCAACTCTCACATGTGTATACCACCTAATACTTACTGTATATTGATTCCACTTTACTATTTTATCAGTTTATCATTTGGTTACTTACTGTTTTTATACAGCCATCTTATTAAGCAAGATTTAACCATTTTTACATGTGGTTTTTCCATCTTTTTACCCATGTTTATCAAATCTATCAACACCAAATCCCCACACAATATTTTTAATCATCATTCATCATCATATACATGTACATAAATAAAGAAAATACAAGATTACATAATCAAAATAACAAGAGGATAGGAAGAACAATCTCTATACCACCAAGATTATGTAGGTATTCATCAAGGCTTGGATTTTTGATGGAAGAACTTGTGATAGATCAACACAAATCTTTATGGCCACCAATACTTGTAAACTTCATGTAGAAATCAGCCCTTGAACATCACCAAATCTTCTCCTTGGATGTTAGAATCACCACCAATCAATAGAGCTTGAAGAGGTTTCCATCATATGTGTGTATAACACCAAATATTGTGGTTGAAAATTGATCAAAGGGGTGTTTTGGGGTGAAGGTTGGACGAAATTTAGAGAGAGAGGGAGGAGAGTTGTGTGAGATTTGCATGTTGCAAATGAAGTAGATGGTTTGGTGCAAGTGGTTTTTGCATGTTTAGTTAGCTTGCAAAGTTAAGCAAGACATGTGTCTTGCTTACTTTGTAAGCTTGACACCTAAGGGTGTGTTGCGGATTGATGTTGCCATCCATATAGTGGGGTGGGGCAAGATTTATCTTGTCTCATCCCACTAATTTACGGGTACTCCTCGATTCTAGTTTCCTCGATTTACGTGCCCTCGGGTCGTTTTACGAAAAACGTTTTTATAAATTATGAATCAACGGTACAAAACGAATCTAATAAAAATTGTCTCATCAAAAACGGAGTTCGAAAACGTAAATACATAATCCTAAGGTTTCCGGTTTAGTCGTGAAGGACGTTAAATTAAAATCGTAAGTCCTAATCTCTTCTTGTAAATTTGTGAGTTTATGAACCAACTCAAAATTAAAATCCCAAAATAATATTCACGGATAAATTTATTTCCTGAAATGTCGGACTGTCACCAAAATGGTGTATGTAAACGTAAGCACGTAACGTAGAATCCTCCGGTTTAGACGTAGTCGATGCTACTTCAAGACGTAAATCAAAATTTCTTCCCAAAAATAAGTGAGTTCATAATATAACATTAAAATGATGTTTTTAAATAATATTTGAGAATATAATATAAACCATAAATTGACGGATTGTCACATGTAGCATAAGTTAATACACATCCAAGATAATAATAATAAGAATAAATTGTTCAACATTACATGTTTACCAACATGTATTATTTGAAATACTTCAAAGCTTTCACCTTCTCTTCTTGCCCAATCCCTTGATCATATTCCCCAAATACTTGAATCCCTTCCTTGACTCAACCCGATGTTCATGCAATTCACCTCTAGTCCTAAGATTTTCACGGTAGAGATGCTCCATGTTGAGATCTTCCGGTACTTCACTAGAGGAGTAATGAGGTGGGGGAGCTAAGTCTTCAAGTCCATCCACAAATGAGTTTGAGGATGGGTGGGAATTACTTGAAGAGTTGAAGTGAGAACTAGTACCTATGCCATCACCATCACTTGTTGGCATATATGTGTCCTCATCATCCGTCTCTTGATGATCGGATTTTTGCGAACCTCGATCACTTCTTGTCTTTCTTGCATATACCTCTTGAATAGGCAACATAACCCGCTGAACTGGGTGGAAGCGAGAAAGATCAAGGTGGGGAAATCATGAGCAACCCTTTTGAAAAGGCGAGTAAGAAGCATAGCATAGGGAAGGTTTGTTTTGGGCTTTGAAAGGGCATAATTTATTCGTCGAGCGATATAGAATGCCAAATTGTACTTAGTGGATGTAAAGATGCAACTCAACATATGCACCATACAAGCCGGGATATGATCTCGGTTTCCACCAAGACAAAAGACATTCTCCCTAAGGATATTTGCCCATTGGACCATAAAATCCTTAAGGTCGCTAGAGAGCACTTCATATCGATTCACATTTCACACATTTGAATGAAGGCTTCTCACAACGTTTCCATCACGCTCTTTCGACCTGATGTCAAGGATAAACTCTAGATCAATTTTGGTGAGGTCATTTGGAGGTTTATCGTAGGATTCCAAGAGAGCATCAAGTCTCCATTTATCTGTAAAATGACAAGTGCCTTCATATGGCACACCGAGAATTTCACCAAAGTTTTTGAGGGAGTATTGAACCAATTGATCATTCAACACGAAACGAATGAAGATTTCTCCATTGTATTCAAGCATGGAGTAGGTGCTAAAGAGTTCAAGAAGGAATAAGGGGTAAATATCTTCTTCTATGTTGAGCAAGCAATCAAACCCCGAAAGCTCAAACATAGATTAGATATAGTCATAACCCGTTATTCCCTCGTCAACGACTCTACCCTCATGGAAACAACGAGTAGAAAGGGATGGAAATGAGTTTCGAAGTTGAGGGGAAGCATAGGTTTGGGAAAGGTTTGGCATGTATTGTCTAGTGTATTGATGATCCTTTTAATATTGAGAAGGCATGATTAGTACCTAATATAAATATAAGACTATTTTTCCAATCACTCATATGAAAAATTAGAATCAAAAATCAAAAATATGAGAATGTGTTATATCAATTTCTTGACAAACAAAGGATTGAATCCATATCATTCTCATGTTCATAATGTAGCTATTCCATTATTCACCAAGAACATATGAACTATGTTGGATCAACAATAGACTTAGAACATTGGTTTTTCAGAACAAGGTTTTTAGGTAAGCATTAACAATGCAACTACCTATTAGTTCATGGGTTCATCTCAATTCCATCTTTTAATCAAAATCATTTAGCCAAAATTCGGATTTGTTCAATAAGTGGGTTTTAGTGAAATCTTAATGAATGAGAACCTAAGGAATCATAGTAAAATAACTATCTCAACACATATTCCTATTAAGGTTTTTATTCAATTTCAATTTAAAAAAACCCCATTTATGAAAGGATGAACCCTAGAACAAAATAGATGAAATTGAAAGAGAATACTTACAATTAATTGATGTTAGATGAAGGATGAGTAAAACCCACAACTTGGAATCAATTAATTTGAGTGATTGAAGGTATTGGAAGCTTCAACAATGGTGGAAAAGATGAAAAACGACGGCTGTATGTTTTTGGGAGAGAGAGATAGTGGTTTGAAAAAGAATAAAATAATCAAACTGGCGCTCTGACAAACTTTACTGCCCGCGGTTCCTTATCGAAAGAGAACCGCGGGTTTGAGCCGCCAAGATAAAGAACCGCCTACAGAAGCAGGTTTTTATCAATGAAAAACGCCAAATTTTAAAAACCAAGTTTTTCTAAAATACTTAAATTTATATCATAAACCATTTAGAATAACAATGGATCATCAAAACATTTGGCAATATGCTTTAATGAAGGATTACGAGTTGAATCAAGATCGAAAAGAACCGAAACGGACAAACGACTACTCGTAGCAAAACAGCAAAGTGGAGAGAAGTCAAGGGAAGTGAATCAAGACTAGGACTAATGCTCAAGGGATTAATGGCGATCTTCAAATAGTGGTAACGAAGAGCTTGTGTCATATATAGTGGTTTAAGACGTGCCTTTCCGGCGAAACGTTAAACAGCTTTGGTAATGAATAAACACAAAGCAATTATTCGTGTATAGACTAAGATCACTTTCAATAATAGTCTTAGTCTAAACCAAAATATGAGCAAGGTATTAATTCACTTTCTCTCCCACAAAGGGCCTACTAACCGTATGGGTGCAAACCATGAAAATCATGCTTGATACTTTAAGCTACCACTAACTCACTCTACATCATCATAGTGAGTCAAGTATCCAAGCGATGAAGGTTTGAGAGGATAAAAGGAAAGAATCACAAACCACAAACAAATTTCAAGGCAAGGATGCCAAGAATAAGCACATAGTCAAGTAATGATCAAAAGAATGATCAAAGGGCGTGTGGAAGAACGAAAGCGTACCTTGGCCACAAAGAGCAATCCATCAAGGAGTCAATGCTATGCCCAACAATAACTATAATGAGTACTAAGTCTTCAAGGACTAGTATCATTCCCAATCATCTTGGTATCATCATTCAAGGATGTTAAAGATCAATGAAGATGAGTCTTCTACAAGTGCAAGTAACTCAATCCACAACCAATTAAGTGATTGATCTTCATGAGTACCTACACAAAGCAAGATGCAAACAATTAGATACATTTCAAGAGTAGATCTAAAATGCATAAAGACTACTAACCTTAAGAGGGATGCAATATTATCAATTAAAATACCTATTTTTCAAAAACAAAATAGTTTTGACCAAAGAGAAACTTTAGTACAACTTGACCTTCTAATTTGAGGAGACAATGGATCGATCCAAGTTTCAAAGTACAATATACTTCAAAGATCTTGAGTGACCATCACTCTGATACCAATTGTAGAAACTAAAAGGGGGGGTTGAATAGTTTCTCTTCGATTGGCAACCAAATTAAAATTACTTTCAATCTGGTTTGTATCAAAACTATCTTTTGCTTGAAGGTAAGTTGCATAATGATTAGGTTCAATTCAAATGCACTAGTAAAGATAATAGGTAAGTGTAATGATAATGAAATAAGTAAAGAGTAAGGAAGGAGACAACCTAGTGGGAAGACACCAAGATTTATAGTGGTTCGACAACGAGGCTCTATCCTCGTTTCTACTCCACTCCTCGAGTACACCTACTCGATATTTTCACTATATCCACAAACTCCCTTCTTGGTGGAGAAAACCTTACATCGTCGCTTACATTGTTTTCCGACACTAAGCTAAATGTCGAGACCTAATCTTTAGCTAGGACCAATCTACACAACGTTGCCTACTTCACAATTTAACGACACAAGGCTAGATGTCAAGTTCTAATCTCAAGGTAGAACCAATCTTCACGACGTTGCCTACTTCACCATTTTACGACACAAGGCTAGATGTCGAGTTCTAATCCAAAGCTAGAACCAATCTTCACGACTCTTCACTTTGAAGCTAAGTGAGAACTTCACACAACACAACTACTAATCACTTTCAAGTTTAGTGAGAACTCACAAGACACAACCACATCACTTTATAGTTTAGTGAGAACTACTAATCAAATCTATTACAACTCAACTAGACATATCCAAGTACACACATGTAACTTGGATCTACACAACACAAATCCAAGCAAACACATATGCAATGGATGTACACAACAAATCCAAGTATTCACAAATAACTTGAATGAACACAACTAGTCCAAGTATTCATAAATACAATGGATTAACATAAAACAAAAAGGGTATCATGATGAATATGACTAGCTCATAGATTCATCTTTATCACAACACTAGTGAGTGAGTGATCTTCTCATTGGACAAGGTAAAGGAGGGGATCAAGAGGATAATCATATGTAAACATCCTTAACACTTTAAGTGATCATTTACTAATGATTATGCTATAGAAAAGAGAAAGGGGGTTGAGAAAAACGTCCAAGAGGCTTATTGGAAAATGAGATTTGACCCACTATTTAAAAGAGACAAAGTATAACGAATATATAACGGCTATCTGGGTGCGGTACCTTATCTAGCCCGGTGGTTCCTTATCGCTAGGGAACCGCCTAGCTACTTAGGGTTCCGCCCCTAGAGTACGCTCTGTTTTTTGTCTTTTAGTAGGGTAGGAATATCTGAGGTATTTGAAGCCTTCAAAGGATATTCTAATAGCATATGGAATATGCTATTTTCAAATTTTCATTTTACATTTTAATAAAACATTTTCTAAAAAAGAAAGTTTATTAAAAAGTCTTTTGTCATATTAACAAAAGTGAGTTATAAGGATAATCATTTTGATGATCACTAAGTATGATTAAGAAAGGTTAGTGATATGATTATTACCTTGATGATAGTGTTAGTTAAATAATTCGTTTTGTGTTTTACACTAAATGTGTTGTATAGTTTGTTGTGATCAAAACTAAGAAAGATTAGTTAACACTAATAATGTTTTTAGGCATCACTTGCATTAACAATCTCCCCTTTTTTGATTACGACAAACGATAAACTCATTTACGTAGAAACAGAAAATATCGAATTATTAACGAGTTTATCACTATCATTTCTCCCCCTTTGTCGTAGCAAAAAGGTTAGCACAAGTCTTTTGAAGAAAATCGGACTTTGCTAGTAGCTCCCCCTTGGTGGTTGCTCCCCTTTGCTTGGGGCACCAAGTATGTGAGCTAAGGTGACATGCTACACAAAGGTTAGTAGAAAGAAAAGAAACACCAATGTATATATGATCACTACCTACTAAGTAACTTGAGAGGGAGAGAGAGAAGAAATCTCAAATTAGAAGCAAGTATTTTGCTAAGTATGTCCAAAAAGGTAATTGACAAAATCAAGCTTCAATCCAATGAAGATATAAATGCTTATAATTTAAGGTTAAATGGTTTAAGGTTTATGATTTAGTGTTTAGGATTTTTTGGGGTTAAAGTTTAGGGCATAGGGTTTGCGGTTTAGGGTTTAGGGTTTATGGTTTATGGTTTATGGTATGCATGATTATGATTTAATTAAGGTTTATGGTTTAATGGTTTAATGGTTTATGGTTTACGGTTAAATGGTTTAAGGTTTGCGATTTAGGTTTTATTATTGGTTTTTGGTTTAATTTGTGTTTACTGTTTAATTGGTTAAGGTTTATGATTTAGGGTTACCATCATTCGAGATAGATGGGTTTGACATTTCAATTTTTTTAAAAACTTTAGTGTTTTAAAATCTATCGGATAACAAACTAATCATCGTTTATGTTACATTCATACATGAGCTTGTTGAAATAAGTCATAAAAAAGTTTAATCACCCGACTTATATTATATAATTAATAAACAAGATTTATGTTATAATTATTAATATAATTATCATGATAATTAAACATGGCCATTTTATTTAAATAAACTTTAGGTTAAAATAATTATTAATATAATTATTCATGTTATATTTAATTAATTAAGAAACATAGCTTAATTATGTTATATTAATTTTTAACCAAGGTTTAATTAAATTAATAACATGCTTTAATTTAATTATCCAATTATCATGTAAGGTAAAGTTAAATTATTAAAATCATGAAAAATTAATAATGTTATACTACTAAACTAGACTTATACTAACGTGTCTAAAAAGTGAATCGTTTAATTTGCATGCAACTTGATATATTGCACCGGTATCCCGTCCACTAATAACTCACTCACACACACACACACACACATTCAATATCCGGAGGTCAAATAATGAATCAACCACCCACCCACCCAGACACAAACAGTAACAAATCTTCAAACCCTGATAAATCAAACCTAAGTGACCAGTTGGATATTGATTTTAAGATCACTCCTGAGATGATGGATTATGTGATAGAAAAGTATGGAACCGACTGGAGATATCCTGATCCGATTACTGACACTATTGTTGAAGACTTGATGCAGTTAGATTTAAAAAAACGGACTAAAGGAAAATCAAAACAAGGTTAGGGTTTTTACTTCGCAACAGTATTATTGAAGTTTTGATGATTTGTCTTTGTTTTGATGATGTTGCATGTTACGAAAATACCAATAATTGATTTTATTTTAATATTTGTTATATAGATGACAAGGCAGATGAGGCTACGAAGGTTGATGAAGGTATGAAGGTTGATGAAGCTATGAAGGTTGATGAAGCTACGAAGGCACATATTAAAGGTCAATTTTGTGAAATTTTATGTTTATATGTTTGTCAGAAAGGTGTTGGATGGATCATTAGTTAGTGTTTACTAATAGGTGTGAAAACACCCATCCTTTTACCACTTATTTCTTACTAAAACAAGACCAAAACGCGTGTTTAATATCATTTGTTTAGAATTATGCGTGATTTTTGTGTTTATTGTGTTTTCAGAGCCAACCGGATGAATATTGAAGAAAACATGGGATTGCACGGGTTTTATCAAGGAAAAAGACTAAAGACGAAGTCTATTGTCCAAGAGATGCAAAAGATTTGAAGTCAATGGGCCTATTTGAAAATTTATCGAAGAAAAGGACCAAAGATGGAAGATTTACATATGTCGAAGAAACTCAAGTCTATTAAATGGAGAAATTAAAAGACGAGTTGAATTTAATCGTCGACAAATCCCGAATCAGAATCGAAAACGTCAACTTTTCTGAAAAGACGAGAAGACAAGAAGAAAGGGAGAAAGCCCACTCACCAACCAATCACTTAGCCTATATAAGGAAATCACCCTCACAAAATTTGGCACCTAGTTTTAGTTTTCAGTTACTCTTTTCCTATTTCGTAGGAAGAACCATCTCCCTTAAGGAGTGGTTTTCATCTTCTTTGATTTCTTCTTGAATTGTGTAAGTTTAATCCTTCCGTTTTGTTTACTGAATCTTAATCATCAATACAAGTTCTTATTTAATCTTTTCATTCCTCTTGTTCATCATCATCTTTTTATTCAATGTTCCTAAGTTCTTATTTAGTTGAGTTTTGATCTTAAAAAGTTGTTGATTTTGTGTTTTTATGATTGGGATTTGTTGTTTGTGATTAGTAGATGAATTGCTATTAGTTTTGTTTATGATTTGGTTAAAAACTTGGTCGATTTTGGATTAGAATCATTCCCCTGTTTTCCCGCGTCTGGGTTACTGTTCTTCATCCCCAGACATTCCGAATTGTCCATTTTCCTTTTTCATTATTCGGAATATTATAGATATTCCGAATAGCCTATTTTCTTTTTCCTTATTCGGAATATTATATATATTCCGAGTAACCTATTTTCTTTTTCCTTTATTCGGAATTTTCCTTTTATTCCGGATTGTCAAATTATTCCGCATAGCCTTGTTTATTCCGAGTAGCTTGATTTTTCCGCATAGAGTAATATATTCCGCATAGAACAAGTTATTCCGCATGATCTTTTTATTCCGAGTAACCCTTTTATTCCGCATAGCACTAGTATTCCGCATGGTTTCATTTATTCCGCATAGAGTTAAGCATTCCGCATAGCCATCATTATTCCGAGTAGAAAACCATTATTCCGCATAAGCCCATATATTCCGCATAGAGTTTGTTATTCCGCATGGTCTCATTATTCTGAATAGATTTCTTTATTCCGAGTAGTAATTATTTCGAATAGCCCTTGTTTATTCCGCATGGTCAATTATTCCGAGTGACATCAATATTCCGCATAGCTCCAAGATTCCGAACAGCATGATTATTCCGCATAAGCTTCAATATTCCGCATAGCTTTGATATTCCGGATAGAGCATTTTAAGGTTAATTTTTTAGTTACTGTTTTATTTACATTTTAATTCAAGTTTTATCTTTGTAAATTAATTCTTTCTAGCTTGCCTTTTAGTTACTTTACTCATTTATCTTTTTAAGTAGAATAGAAAACCAAACCCACTTTTTGTCACCAAGAACAAATCATTCCACTTAGAACTGTGATCAATTCGAGAGGATTCCGAGAAACGAACTTTCAACTAGTAAAATCTCTTGTATTAAATGGCGCCGCTGCCGGCTCTTCTCGTTAAGATCAACAGTTTTTTGTGAGAACTTGGATTTTGGGATCGTTCCCCGTGAACGTTACTTTTTCATAAAAAATTTCAAAAAAAAAAATCCAAAAATATAAAATTTTCAAAAATTCAAAAAAATTAAAAAACCCATAAAAACCAAAAATATTTCTTGTTTGCCTTGTTAGTTCTTTTGCAGGTGCATGCGTACATGATCAACGTCTTATCAAGAGCCCAAGCCTCTCGAAGACTTAGACATGGCCGGTGTACAAAACAACAACAATAACCCACCTCTCAACAACAATAATAACAACAACAATAACAATCCACCTCTCAACAATGAGCCTCTACCAGACAATCGCCTGATGATTGAACTTCTGCAAGCACATGTAGACGGCAACAATGATCCCATTGTCATACCCGCGATTGCAGCCAACAATTTTGAGCTCAAATCCGGCTTTATCCAGATGGTCTCTGCTCAACCATTCTTGGGGCGTACCATTGATGATCCACATGACCACATCAAGAGATTCCTGCAACTCACGAATACGGTCAAATTTAATGGTGTTCCACAAGAGGTAATCCGTTTACAACTTTTTCCCTTTTCTTTAGAGGGACAAGCCCGGCATTGGCTTGCTAAGGAACCGCCACAAAGTATTCTTACGTGGACGGATTTGGAGACCAAGTTTATAAACTACTTTTTCCCACCCTCTCGTACTACCGCTTTGCGAAATGAAATTATCAATTTTGAACAAAAGTACGATGAGTCTTTTAATGAATCTTGGGATCGTTTTAAAGACCTTTTGAGAAAATGCCCACAACATGGTTTTACCAAAGTGCACCAAATTAACACTTTTTATAATGGTTTAAGCATGAATGACCAAGATTCACTAAATAGTGCCTCGGGGGGTAATATTTTGGTTAAGACTTCCAATGCTGCTTGGGATATCATTGAGAATAAGTCCCGTGTGCAAACCAAGAGTGTGCGGACCAATGCCGCCAGTGCTAGTACTAGTGACAGCGACAAGCGACTGGACAAAATCACTGCGCTTCTTGAATCGCTTGCTACCCAAACCGCCAGCAACACCAACAACATCAATGCTAAAAACGCTCAAGTTAATGCTGTCAGCCAACCATGTGAAATCTGCGGGGGTCCTCACTCTTACACCACTTGTACCGCCACCCAAGACTACCCTTCTGAGAATGTGAATGCAGCATACGGTACCTATCCTCCGGCTGCTTATCAAGCTCGTCCCCAAGGTGACCGCAACTTGCTTAGCTACCGCTCAAACAACTATATCTCACCACCCGGTTTTCCTCCCAACAACCCAAACCAACAACAAAACCTCAATCGCCCTCCTCAACAACAACAACAACCTCGTACACCATACATACCACCTCACAAACAACCATATCCACCTCAACGAAACAACCAAGTTTACCAGCAACCTGCTTATCAACCACCCGCATACAATGATCCTCCCAACCAACCCACCGCATTACACCAAGACATTGGAACCTACATGAGGAATAATGATGTGATTGTGGACAATCTCCAACGGGAAGTGCTCAACTTGAAAGCAGACCTGATGAAACAAGGGAACGATTTGAGAGCTGATATGAGAAACACTTTAGATAGTCAAACGGATGACTTAAAGAACATGATGGCTAGTTTCTTCCAAGGTAATCAACCCTCTTCTTCGGGTACTCTTCCGAGTAACACCATTGCGAATCCAAGAGGGGAGATGAAAGCAATCACCACTCGCAGTGGCAAAGGTACCAAGGAACCCGAGTTTCCTCTACCTCCACCGATGATTGTGACTAAGGAGAACGAGTCACCTGCTCCTATTCCTCATCCTTCTACTTCTCCAATTTCTCCACCTCTTACTTCTACCCCTCCTCCACCCAAGGATGTGAGTGATCCTTCGATCCCAAAGACTTCCTCTTCTTCCGATATACCTTATCCCTCAAGGTTGAGGGAAGAGAAGCTCAAAAGCAAGGATGATATTCAAGTTTCGAACTTTCTTAAAATGTTCAAACAATTGAATTTCAACATCTCCTTCGCTGAGGCTCTCGCTCACATGCCCAAATACGCGAAAATGTTCAAAGATCTTCTGAGTAACAAGGAGAAGCTTCTTGATATTGCTAACACCCAACTTAATGAGAATTGCTCTGCAGTGCTCTTAAGGAAATTGCCAACCAAGCTTGGTGATCCGGGTCGTTTCTTAATCCCTTGCAACTTCCTGGGAGTAGAGAATTGCATGGCCCTAGCCGATCTAGGTGCCAGTATTAACTTAATGCCCTTAAGCGTTTGGAAGCAATTATCTCTCCCTGAGCTAGTTCCCACCAAAATGACTTTGGAATTGGCTAACCGTACGGTTGCTTATCCAGTGGGGATAGCCGAAGATGTCTTTGTAGGAGTCGACAAATTCACTTTTCCTGCCGATTTCGTTGTCGTTGACTACGACATGGACCCTCGTGTGCCATTGATCGTTGGTCGTCCATTCTTGAGGACCGGTCGCACTCTCATCGATGTTGAAGCCGGTGAGCTTATCATGAGAGTGGGTGACGATAAAATTGTCTTCAACATGGGAAAGTTGTCTAAACAGCCTTATTCTAACGAGAGTGTTAATTGTATTGACGTTCTTGATGAGGCTTGTGAAGAACACTTCAAATATGCTTGCAAAAGTATTCCTACCTCTCTTCCCAATGTTGAGACCGTTTCCTCTATCGATTCATCACTATCTCTATTTGGAGAAAGTGATTTCCTTTGGAAAGATTTCGAAGCCACCATGGGAGATGTGAACTTAGCTAATGACGATTATACCACCAATTGGGATGAAGATCTCCGCCTCATTGAGAACCTTCTTAAAGAAGACAATCTTTCTCCACCATCTCCCACGGTTATTGCTATCGATGCTCCGACTTTGAAAACGCCTCCCATCGAAAATCCTCCGGATTTAGAACTTAAGGAGTTGCCGCCCCATCTCGAGTATGTGTTCCTTGAAGAAGAGAAGAAGTCACCCGTCATCATTGCGAAGGACTTGAAAGAAGAAGAGAAATATCGCCTAATCGTCGTGCTTAAAGATCATAAGAAGGCAATTGCTTGGAAAATTTCCGATATCCGCGGAATTGATCCGAACTTTTGTACTCACAAGATTCTCATGGAAGATGACTTTAAACCCGCAATCCAGAGCCAAAGAAGGGTTAATCCTCGTATTCATGACGTCATCAAACAAGAGGTTATCAAACTTCTAGATGCTGTCTTGATTTACCCTATTTCGGATTCGCCTTAGGTAAGTCCCGTCCATTGTGTGCCCAAGAAGGGCGGAATAACCGTTGTTTCCAATGAACACAATGAGTTGATTCCCACTCGTCTTGTTACTGGGTGGAGAGTTTGTATTGACTATCGCAAACTCAATGATGCCACGAGAAAAGACCACTTTCCTCTTCCTTTCATGGATCAAATGCTCGAGCGTCTAGCTGGTAATGACTATTACTGCTTCTTAGACGGTTTCTCCGATTATTTTCAAATTCCCATCGATCCCAAAGACCAAGAAAAGACCACATTCACTTGTCCCTACGGAACATTTGCTTACAAACGCATGCCTTTTGGTTTATGCAATGCTCCTGGGACTTTCCAAAGGTGTATGATGGCTATCTTCCATGACATGGTTGAAGACACTATGGAAGTATTCATGGATGATTTCTCGGTTTATGGCGATTCTTTCTCTACTTGACTTGCAAATTTAGAACGTATGCTTAAGCGATGTGAAGACACTCACCTTGTTCTTAATTGGGAAAAATGCCATTTCATGGTAAAAGAGGGCATCGTGCTAGGACACAAGATCTCCAAAGCCGGTCTTGAAGTAGACCGTGCTAAAGTCGATGTTATCACTAAGTTGCTTCCACCTTCAACCGTGAAGGGTGTGAGAAGTTTCCTTGGTCATGCGGGCTTATACCGTCGATTCATCAAAGACTTTTCTCAAATCGCTCGCCCGATGACCCACCTCTTGGAAAAAGATACTCCTTTTATCTTTTCCAAAGAGTGTCTTGAAGCCTTCAACTTGCTTAAGGATAAGCTTACTAAGGCACCTGTCTTGGTTACCCCTAATTGGGAGCTTCCCTTTGAGTTGATGTGCGATGCTAGTGACTATGCTATTGGAGCAGTTTTGGGCCAAAGAGTGAACAAACACTTCCAACCGATCCATTACGCTAGCAAGACAATGACGGGGGCTCAATTGCATTACACGACAACCGAAAAAGAGATTTTAGCTGTTGTCTATGCCTTTGAAAAGTTCCGCCCCTATCTTGTCCTTTCCACCATAATCGTTTATACCGATCATTCCGCGTTGAGGTACTTGTTAACTAAACAAGATTCCAAACCAAGACTTCTTCGCTGGGTTTTGCTACTTCAAGAATTTAAAATCGAAATTCGTGATAAGAAGGGAGCTGAAAACCTAGCCGCGGATCATCTTAGTAGACTTGAGGATCCTTACCAAGGGGATCATCCGAACAAAGAAATCAATGATTCTTTTCCCCTGGAGACCTTAATGTCTATCAACTCGAATTCTGATGAAACCACGTGGTTTGCGGACATTGCAACCTACTTGGCGGGTGGAATTCTCGTTGACGGGTTAACATCCCAGAAAAAGAAGAAGTTCTTTAACGACATTAAGACTTACTTTTGGGATGACCCGTATCTATTCAAACAATGTGCTGACTTGATTATTCGCCGATGTGTTGATGGACCGGCAGCTTTAGAAATCCTTGACGCTTGCCACAAAGGACCCACCGGTGGTCACTTTGGTCCCAACTACACCGCCAAAAAAGTGTTTGACTCGGGATTTTATTGGCCCACCATTTACCGTGATGCTCACGAGATAGTTAAACGATGTGATGCTTGCCAAAAACAAGGCAAGATCACACATAAAGATGAGATGCCTCAAAATTTCATACAAGAATGTGAAATATTTGATGTTTGGGGTATCGACTTTATGGGGCCATTCCCTTCATCTAAAAGAAACAAATACATCCTTGTAGCCGTTGACTACGTTTCAAAGTGGGTTGAAGCCAAAGCTTTACCTACTAATGACGCAAGGGTGGTTTGTAACTTTTTGAAATCGCTATTCGCTAGATTCGGTGTGCCTCGTGCCATTATTAGTGATCGTGGGACTCATTTTTGCAATGACCAATTTGCTAGTCATGGCTAAGTACGGTGTAAATCATCGTCTTTCCACCGCCTACCACCCACAAACTAATGGCCAGGCTAAAATATCCAACCGAGGATTAAAGCGAATTCTAGAAAGAACCGTGGGAGAGCATCGTGCCTCATGGGCTGATAAACTTGATGATGCTTTGTGGGCTTTTCGTACCGCATACAAGACTCCGATTAGTTGTACACCATATCGTCTCGTGTACGGGAAAGCATGCCACCTCCCCATTGAGTTGGAGCACAAGGCTTATTGGGCCTTGAAGTGGGCTAATTTCGATATCAACAAAGCCGGTGACCTACGCAAGATCCAACTCAATGAGCTGCATGAACTCCGTAATGATGCTTATGAAAATTCTTTGATCTATAAGGAAAAGACTAAGCTCATTCACGACTCTAAGATTAAGAACCGAGAGTTCCAAGTTGGAAACAAAGTTTTGCTCTTTAACTCTCGGTTGAAAATCTTTTCGGGCAAGCTGAAATCTCGTTGGTCCGGCCCATTCACCATTGCCCAAATTTTTCCATATGGTACTCTCGAGCTCGCTCAACCTAATGGACCTAATTTTAAGGTGAATGGCCAACGAGTGAAGTTGTACTTTGGTGAGGACATCTCTCAGGAGATGATTCCATCCCTCACCACGTTCCCCATGAACTAATTTTGGGTCGAGTCAGGCTCGTGACTCGGTTATAAAAAACAAGCGCTCCTCGGGAGGCAGCCCGAGTATCTATCCCTTTTCGTTTTAACCTCCTAAGTGTAGGGGGACCTATATAGGTTTGGTTTTGTGTGGTGATGTGATTACAGGGATGAATGCACTTTTGGAACCTTTGAAGAAAACGTGCTCCCGTGTTATCCGAAATCCGGTTTTATCTCTCAACTATCGTGATTCAATTTTCTTCATACTCACATTTGAAATTGATCACGTTAGTCGTCTCTTCCTTAACTTGAGTTAACCAATGTGCACAATGTCATAAGTGTAGGGGAGGCTTTTGCCACATGCTTAAACATTGAGGACAATGTTTATCTTAAGTGTAGGGGGGACTTCTATCGAAGTTTTAAGTGGACTTTTCCATGAAAATGCCTTCATTTAACTGGAAAATCATCTTTTTCAAAATTTTTCAAATTTTTAATTAACTTTGGCCATTTAGTCGTAATTTTAAAATTTCTATCGTTGCTTTCATATGTATATATTCCGCAATAAAGTCAAAATTATTAATAAAGTGGTATAGCTAGTTTTGAAATCTTTGACATACTAGGCCCGTTGCGTTTATTTTGACTCAACCCGAATAGACTTATCCAAGTTTATTCTAGCTAGTATCCTTAACCATGTAGACCTTAATTGGTTTATTAGGCTAAGTATCCACGAGTCTCATTACTTGAGATTTTAAATTGTGGAGAACGAGAAATGATAGAGTCAATTATAAGTCGGTATTCTTGCACAAGCTCACTTGGTGTAATTATTTGCCTATTCTCCCATCACTTGCTAATAATTTATCTTCAATAAGTAAGGTCGTACGATTTGAAAAGTTACTTAGCTTCTAGCCCAAGATCGTTTAAAAGTTGCTCGGTAATGATAAGAGTTCATAGCCAAGGCATAACTTATGAAGCGGGGCGCGAAGATTGGCGAGTCCGAAAAGGCCCTAACAAGGCATGAGGATTCCATTTTATTGCTAAAGATCCAAAGTGATGTGAAGAGCATTATTCCTAAAATCAATATGAAGGATCAAGACTCACGACGAAAAGCAATCAACTCCCATAAAGATCATGGAGAAGTCTATCCGAAAAGACCCTAACAAGGTATGAGGATAAATAGATCCAAGTCCGAAAAGGAGGCGGATCGTTGTATCTCAAAATCCCAATTAGAGATTGAAGAAATAATCATGAAGTCGTGGTCAACAAAGTTGGAGTACCCCTCAAAAGTCTCCAAGTGAAGAAACTCTATAACGAAGAAAAGACCATTATCTCAAGAACGTCTCTCGAAGATATGAAGTATGAAGTACATGCCAAATATCGGCCCGAGAAAGGTCTCAAATCGTGAACCGAGTTATGCCAAGATATGAACTTTTTGATATCCCGAGAAGCAGTTTTAAGAGATTTTGTCCTTCAGCTAACTATTGATCAAATCGTCCTACTTTGCTTTCAGCCTAAATAAACTATCGAAATAAGTCCAAAAATGCATCTTCATGATCATTCTAAGACAAAAATAAAATATAAGAGATACCTCTAGGAATAAGGGAGTTTAAGCATTTAGTTAAGCCATGTGTGTAAGTGTTTGATATGCTAACTTATAATAACAATGATCTCGTTTTTAAGCTTAGTTTGGGGAACGTGAAACTTGAGGGTGATAAATCTTCGCAGCACCAAAGCCCTAATGTAAGTCCTTGATCTCTTTGCAAGTTATTTCCATATAGCTATTTTCAAGTGAAAATGGTTTTCTATCCTTTTGTTTACTTTAAAATTTTAATTTCTCTTAGTACTTTAATTTTTGTTTAGTAGTATGTTAATAAGGCCAAGGTTGATTGATTATGACAAAAGTGTAAATTTGCTTTATCACTAAGCATTGCATGAGGGCATGGCAATGGTTAAGTGTAGGGGATTTGATAGGTGTGAAAACACCCATCCTTTTACCACTTATTTCTTACTAAAACAAGACCAAAGCGCGTGTTTAATATCATTTGTTTGGAATTATGCGTGGTTTTTATGTTTATTGTGTTTTCAGAGCCAACCGGATGAATATTGAAGAAAACATGGGATTGCATGGGTTTTATCAAGGAAAAAGACTAAAGACGAAGTCTATTGTCCAAGAGATGCAAAAGATTTGAAGTCAATGGGCCTATTTGAAGATTTATCAAAGAAAAGGACCAAAGATGGAAGATTTACATATGTCGAAGAAACTCAAGTCTATTAAATGGAGAAATTAAAAGACGAGTTGAATTTAATCGTCGACAAATCCCGAATCAGAATCGAAAACGTCAACTTTTCTAAAAAGACGAGAAGACAAGAAGAAAGGGAGAAAGCCCACTCACCAACCAACCACTTAGCCTATATAAGGAAATCACCCTCACAAAATTTGGCACCTAGTTTTAGTTTTCAGTTACTCTTTTCCTATTTCGTAGGAAGAACCATCTCCCCTAAGGAGTGGTTTGCATCTTCTTTGATTTCTTCTTGAATTGTGTAAGTTTAATCCTTCCGTTTTGGTTACTGAATCTTAATCATCAATACAAGTTCTTATTTAATCTTTTCATTCCTCTTGTTCATCATCATCTTTTTATTCAATGTTCCTAAGTTCTTATTTAGTTGAGTTTTGATCTTAAAAAGTTGTTGATTTTGTCTTTTTATGATTGGGATTTGTTGTTTGTGATTAGTAGATGAATTGCTATTAGTTTTGTTTACGATTTGGTTAAAAACTTGGTCTTTTGGATTAGAATCATTCCCCTGTTTTCCCGCGTCTGGGTTACTGTTCTTCATCCACAGACATTTCGAATTGTCCATTTTCCTTTTTCATTATTCGGAGTATTATAGATATTCCGAATAGCCTATTTTCTTTTTCCTTATTCGGAATATTATATATATTCCGATTAACCTATTTTCTTTTTCCTTAATTCGGAATTTTCCTTTTATTATGGATTGTCAAATTATTCCGCATAGCCTTGTTTATTCCGAGTAGCTTGATTTTTCCGCATAGAGTAATATATTCCGCATAGAACAAGTTATTCCGCATGATCTTTTTATTCCGAGTAACCCTTTTATTCCGCATAGCACTAGTATTTCGCATGGTTTCATTTATTCCGCATAGAGTTAAGCATTCCGCATAGCCATCATTATTCCGAGTAGAAAACCATTATTCCGCATAAGCCCATATATTTCGCATAGAGTTTGTTATTCCGCATGGTCTCATTATTCCGAATAGCTTTCTTTATTCCGAGTAGTAATTATTCCGAATAGCCCTTGTTTATTCCGCATGGTCAATTATTCCGAGTGACATCAATATTCCGCATAGCTCCAAGATTCCGAACATCATGATTATTCCGCATAAGCTTCAATATTCCGCATAGCTTTGATATTCCGGATAGAGCATTTTAAGGTTAATTTTTTAGTTACTGTTTTATTTACATTTTAATTCAAGTTTTATCTTTGTAAATTAATTCTTTCTAGCTTACCTTTTAGTTACTTTACTCATTTATCTTTTTAAGTAGAATAGAAAACCAAACTGATAGGTGTGTAAACACCCATCTTTTCTACCACTTAATTACAATAATAACCGGACCAAAACGTGTATTTTATGTCTTTTATGTCGGAATTATGCGTGGTTTGTGTTTTTGTTGTGATTTAGGACGAAAAGGTGAAAAGTGGAGAAAACACGGGAATTCACGGGCATTTACGAACTTTTATTGAAGAAAAAGATGAAAGACGGAGTCAAGAAGTCAAGAGTGCAAAAAGAACGGAAGTCCAAGACCAATTCCGAAGATTTATCGAAGAAAAAGTCAAAAGACGGAAGTTTATCAAAAGCCGAAGAATTCAAGTCTATTTTATTGAAGAATTTAAAGACGAGTTCAAAGAAATCCCGAAGCCAAAAGTCCCTTAAGTCCAAGTTTAAAGAAGATTAGAAGAAAAGGACTAAGTATGCAATTAATGAAGATTAAAAGAAGGAGGGACTTAATGACGCAATTAAGAGAAAAGGAAAGAGGGGAGGAAGCTTCCTTAATCCTCCCCTATAAATAGTCATTAGTTGTAATCTTTTCATTTTGTTGGCTAAGTGTGACAATTAGCTCTTCCACCATTTACGTACCTTGTCATTTACTTTTCTTGTCAAATTTAAATACCTTGTCTTGCACCTTAAATTCATTTAATTTCAAGTAAGTTTTCATTTAATCTTTGTCAATCTTTACTTTATCTTGTCAATCTCTTATCTACCTTTCTTAATCTTTGATTTATGTGTTTATGTTTATGTTCGTGTTCATGCTTTTATTTTGATCCAAATGGTTTCTTGATATTTGTGGTTAAAGTTGTTTGATTTATTGATTTTAATTGTTGTTTATGTTTACTGTTGTTCCGTTAATAGTTTGATTGAATCTTTGTGTTGATTTTTGATTAATATGTGATCAGATCGTCTGTACCTTGATTCCCTTGTTCTTCGGGAAAGTTTGTTGTGTTTCTGATCTTTCCAGGAAAATTTCCGAACCAAGAAGGAGAGAAGGCTTCATTCGGAACTCCAAAGTTCCGAGTCAAGGGTTTCATCCGGAAGATTTAGGATCAGCAAAACTTCCGAGTCAAGCTTCGTTCATCCGGAACATTCAAAGTTCCGGACGAAGGATAACTTCCGACTCAAGAATCATTCATTCGGAACTCAAAAGTTCCGAACCAGAAAAAGCTTCATTCGGAACTCAAAAGTTCCGGATCAAGCATTTCATTCGGAACTCCAAAAGTTCCGGATCAGTGAGTATTCATTCGGAAGTTTCCAAAGTTCCGAACCAAGGGCTGTTCATTCGGAACTTAAAAGTTCCGAACCAACTTCCGAATCAGTGGCAAGTTACGGGTCAGGGAGTGTTCATTCGGAAGTTTTAAACTTCCGAATTAAGGAGGCTTCATTCGGAATCTTCCGAATCAAGGGTTAATCAAAAGTTCCGAATCAAGGCAAATTTTAGAAGTTCCGAATCAGTAAAGTTCCGAACGAAGGATTGTTTTGGATAAGTGACATATTCAGATCAATTTGTTCCGGATCAAGGATTTTGGTAATATTCCAAGCAAAGAAGAATCATGCCAACCGAAGGTGACATTCAGGACGAGTGATTGTTCCAAACGAAGGATAATTCCGAATGAGCTGTATTCAGGTTCTTAATAGCTTTTGTCTTTGATTTTTATTTTCAAGCTTTATTTTTCCTGCCTTTTATTTAATTGCACTTTAAAATTATTTGTCTTAGCTTTATCTTAGCCTTGCCTTAGTTTAAGTTTTAGTTGCGTTTTAAGTTTGCCTTAGATAGATTTAAGTTTGCGTTATTTACTTTAGTGCCCTTTAATTTCAGTCACGTTTTTAAATACTTGCACATTTACTTTAATTAGGCTTAGATTTACTTTAAGAGCACCTTTACTTTAATTGTCCCGTACCTTTTATTTTAAACACTACAACGACACATCTTTGTTTCCACCAAAATACAGCTGAGTCACACATTAAACACAAGTTTTTCAATTCGAAGAGACACACGACAAACGATATTTTTAACTAGGTAAAATCATTAGTTATCAAATGGCGCCGCTGCCGGCTCTTTTCGTTAAGATTGACGGTTTTCTGTGAGTGACACGTTGCTTTTTGGGATCCGTTCACTTGTGAGCGTTATTTTTCTTGCCTAAAAAATTCAAAAAATCATAAAAAATTAAAAATTGATAAAAAACCATAAAAATTAAAAATTTCAAAAATCCAAAAAGATTTTATCTTTATTGTATATATATTGTCTTTGTGTTTGGTCTCTTTTTTCTTTTGCATTTTCAGGTGTATGCGTACTAGATCTTCTAATTATCAAGAGCCCGAGCCTCAAGAAGAATTAAGTATGGCAGGTGTTAACAACAACAACATTCCACCGCACCTCAATAATAATAATAATAACAACAATGCTCTTCCACAGTCCGATCTTCGGACCATGGAGGAACTTTGTCAACCAACAATGTTTGCACGAGGAGGACCGATTGCGCCGATGCAAATCAACGCTCCTGAGTTTTCGTTGAAGCACCACATGATTCAGCAAGTGCAAACAAACCCATTTAGAGGATTGCCTGATGATGATGCCAACAAACACCTCGACAAGTTCATTACAATCACCCAAAGCATGAAGTTGCCTGGGGCCACAATGGATGTTCTTCGCCTACAACTCTTTCCACATACTTTATCGCATCATGCCGAGAAATGGTTTGATCGTCTCCCGAAGAATTCTATTCACACTTGGGATGACATGACTCAACGCTTTCTATCGCGCTACTTTCCACCATCCATGGTCACTAGCCTTCGCAATCAGATCAGAGGTTTCATGCAAGATCCCGATGAATCTCTTTTTGACGCTTGGGAGAGATATAATGTCTTGATCGATAGATGTCCAAACCACAACATGCTCCCTGTGACATTAATCGATACTTTCTACAATGGTTTGACTTTTCGAGATCGTGAGGTGTGTAAACACCCATCTTTTCTACCACTTAATTACAATAATAACCGGACCAAAACGTGTATTTTATGTCTTTTATGTCAGAATTATGCGTGGTTTGTGTTTTTGTTGTGATTTAGGACGAAAAGGTGAAAAGTGGAGAAAACACGGGAATTCACGGGCATTTACGGACTTTTATTGAAGAAAAAGATGAAAGACGGAGTCAAGAAGTCAAGAGTGCAAAAAGAACGGAAGTCCAAGACCAATTCCGAAGATTTATCGAAGAAAAAGTCAAAAGACGGAAGTTTATCAAAAGTCGAAGAATTCAAGTCTATTTTATTGAAGAATTTAAAGACGAGTTCAAAGAAATCCCGAAGCCAAAAGTCCCTTAAGTCCAAGTTTAAAGAAGATTAGAAGAAAAGGACTAAGTATGCAATTAATGAAGATTAAAAGAAGGAGGGACTTAATGACGCAATTAAGAGAAAAGGAAAGAGGGGAGGAAGCTTCCTTAATCCTCCCCTATAAATAGTCATTAGCTGTAATCTTTTCATTTTGTTGGCTAAGTGTGACAATTAGCTCTTCCACCATTTACTTACCTTGTCATTTACTTTTCTTGTCAAATTTAAATACCTTGTCTTGCACGTTAAATTCATTTAATTTCAAGTAAGTTTTCATTTAATCTTTGTCAATCTTTACTTTATCTTGTCAATCTCTTATCTACCTTTCTTAATCTTTGATTTATGTGTTTATGTTTATGTTCATGTTCATGCTTTTATTTTGATCCAAATGGTTTCTTGATATTTGTGGTTAAAGTTGTTTGATTTATTGATTTTAATTGTTGTTTATGTTTACTGTTGTTCCGTTAATAGTTTGATTGAATCTTTGTGTTGATTTTTGATTAATCTGTGATTAGATCGTCTGTACCTTGATTCCCTTGTTCTTCGGGAAAGTTTGTTGTGTTTCTGATCTTTCCAGGAAAATTTCCGAACCAGGAAGGAGAGAAGGCTTCATTCGGAACTCCAAAGTTCCGAGTCAAGGGTTTCATCCGGAAGATTTAGGATCAGCAAAACTTCCGAGTCAAGCTTCGTTCATCCGGAACATTCAAAGTTCCGGACGAATGATAACTTCCGACTCAAGAATCATTCATTTGGAACTAAAAAGTTCCGAACCAGAAAAAGCTTCATTCGGAACTCAAAAGTTCCGGATCAAGCATTTCATTCGGAACTCCAAAAGTTCCGGATCAGTGAGTATTCATTCGGAAGTTTCCAAAGTTCCGAACCAAGGGCTGTTCATTCGGAACTTAAAAGTTCCGAACCAACTTCCGAATCAGTGGCAAGTTCCGGGTCAGGGAGTGTTCATTCGGAAGTTTTAAACTTCCGAATTAAGGAGGCTTCATTCGGAATCTTCCGAATCAAGGGTTAATAAAAAGTTCCGAATCAAGGCAAATTTTAGAAGTTCCGAATCAGTAAAGTTCCGAACGAAGGATTGTTTTGGATAAGTGACATATTCAGATCAGTTTGTTCCGGATCAAGGATTTTGGTAATATTCCGAGCAAACAAGAATCATGCCAACCGAAGGTGACATTCGGGACGAGTGATTGTTCCAAACGAAGGATAATTCCGAATGAGCTGTATTCAGGTTCTTAATAGCTTTTGTCTTTGATTTTTATTTTTAAGCTTTATTTTTCCTGCCTTTTATTTAATTGCACTTTAAAATTATTTGGCTTAGCTTTATCTTAGCCTTGCCTTAGTTTAAGTTTTAGTTGCGTTTTAAGTTTGCCTTAGATAGATTTAAGTTTGCGTTATTTACTTTAGTGCCCTTTAATTTCAGTCACGTTTTTAAATACTTGCACCTTTACTTTAATTAGGCTTAGATTTACTTTAAGAGCACCTTTACTTTAATTGTCCCGCACCTTTTATTTTAAACACTACAACGACACATCTTTGTTTCCACCAAAATACAGCTGAGTCACACATTAAACACAAGTTTTTCAATTCGAAGAGACACACGACAAACGATATTTTTAACTAGGTAAAATCATTAGTTATCACAAACCCACTTTTTGTCACCAAGAACAAATCATTCCACTTAGAACTGTGATCAATTCGAGAGGATTCCGAGAAACAAACTTTCAACTAGTAAAATCTCTTGTATTATTTACTATGTAATGTTTTAGGAGTAGTGAAAATGATAAATGTTTCAAGTATTCTGTTGGTTATATGATGATGTAGATACATGAGATAAGGGGGTGTTTGGTTTAGCTTATATAATGGGCTTATAAGCTCAAACAAGTGTTTGGCTAAGCTTATATTAGTGGGCTTATAAACTTATATATGGGTGTTATGATAAGCCATAAAAATGTGGCTTTTTTAGGAAGGTTTGGACTTATATAACATATTTACCATTTTACCCTCATGTTAACTTAAGTTTATATAAGCCATGGGCTTATAAGTTTATTAAACATAGGCTTATATAAGCAAAAAATGGCTTATATAAGCCCATTATATAAGCTAAGAAAAACACACCATAATTTTTTAAAAAAGGGGTTGGTCATACTAGAACCTTAAGTTCTCAAGTTTTTTTAAAGGTATGGAAGAGTATGGAAAGGGAAATTAAAAAAAATGTTGTTCTTAAGTTTTTTTGAAGAAGAAAGGGTAGGGAACGGGAAGGAGGAAGGAAGGAAAGGTGCAGGCATTTTTATGTATATTTGTTCCGCCCAATTTTGGGGGGATTGGGAAGAAAAATGGGTTAGGCTTGTATAAAATTACATTTATATCCTTATTATTCATCCACATTTTATATATTTCTACTAGGGTTTCTACCTTTTACAGAAGTTATTCGTAACTGGCATCTCCTTTATATATGTCCATTACATGCTAATTTTTTGATCATGCTAAAATACATTATGATCAAGTTATTAGGTATAGTAAAAAAGGAGTCAGATCATGTATTTGCATCTTTCTGAGTTAGATTATGAGTTTCCTTTGTCCTGGTCATAAAGGAATAACATCATGTATTTGCATCTTCCTTGTTATGTTGTTAGCTAATGGTTGGTTTTACTAAAATATCCTCCCCTACTTTGCCCTTCCCATTCCACCCCTTTCATTCCTTTAAAATAAGACTCGAGAACAGAGCGTAAACATTTGAGTTGAGATTAGGTTTGATTATCTTGATGTGAAAACGTATAGACTTCCTGGCCAACTTTTTTTAATCTAAGATGGCATCGATAGAACAACCTACATCTTTTCGTTTACCCTTTTTTATGTAAGTACCTCTTACTATGGCTGTGTCATTTCCCTTTTTCATGGTCCTTGTTAACATCAATTACGGTCTTTAATAAACAACCCTTTTCTTTTCTGCTGAATGGTCGAATGTTTTCATTCCCAGTTCCCAATTTTGAGGCTTCATGGGGTAGCAAGTTATCCGAGTCACCACTATGAATACTCTCTTTTCAGTTTCAGTTTCAGTATCCGAATACTCTTTCCAGTTGAGTATCTAGATACAGACTTGTGTGGTTTATATCATGCATTTAGTATTTGGATTGATCCATGTGTGGATTATATTTCGATACTGAAACTCAAAGTGAGAGTGAGCGTGTTCAGAGTGACGACTCGGATAATTTGATGCCGAAATAAGCGCCAAAATTTACAAATGGGAAGGAAATTCTTCGACCAATCAACAAAAAGGAAACGGGTCGCTCAGTAAAGACCTTAGTTGATGGTAGTGATGCCCATGAAAAAGATAATGCGACGGCCATAGCAAGAGGGGCTTACATAAAAAAGGGTAAACGAAAATATGTAGGTTCTTCTGTCGATGCCATCTTAGATTCAAAAATGTTGGCCAGGAAGTGTATACGTTTTCATAGCTGCATTGGTTCATATACTATGTTGTTTATATGTTGGTTATATGCTGATGCAGATACAAGAGCTAACTTAAAGAAAAAAGAAAAAGGCAAGGGATCAACAGAATTTGATTAAGCATTTTTTAATCTAGATAATAAAGTGGAAAAGCTTGAAATGGAATTCAAACTTCTTAAACAGACACAGTTGAAGGGAGGTAAGTAAACTAAGATTTATCCTTTAGAGAAATATAGTTATTCACTAGCTTCGGTATCACATATATGCTATAAAGTATTACAGCTCCACATAGACGACATCTCAAGCCCGTTTCCTCTTCGAGGTAAATATCATCATGATTCCTCTTTCTCGTGAAAATCATCATCTTCATGCCCAATATGTGAATTCAATATGCATTAACATTTTTTTGTTTAGCCTTTTTAGTAAAGGACCTCTTACTTTTGCACTCATATTCGCTTTTTCATGGGTATTGATGATATTGATATCAATCAAAGACCGAATGCGAATGTCAAATTTTGAGCTACTTACATAAAAAAGGATAAACAAAAAAGAAGTAGGTCCATATTGGATTCATATATTGGGCAGGAAGATGAACATGTTCACGAGATAGAGGAATCGTGGAGATATCTACCTCGAAGAGCAAACGGGCTTAAGATGTCGTTTATGTGTAGCTGTTAAACTTTATAGCAAACATGTGATTATGTATTTGTAGTTAACTTATGCGGTATTATGGTATGTAGATACAGGAGGTGACTTGAAAAACAAAGAAAAAGGAAACGGTTTAATGGAAACTGACACCACAGCTACTCTTTCTAACCTACATAATATGGTGGAAAAGCTTGAAAGGGAATTCCAACATTTCAAACAGAGACTGTTGCAGGGAGGTTAGTATATTAACTTTTAACCTATAATAAGTTTGTATAGGAATGTTTTATTGTTTTGAGTATCTGGGTGGCTGTTAGTATCTGAATTTATTAAAATTTGTCTTGTAATTTACAGATGTTATCATCATTGATTCCTCTGAAAGCTCTAAAGAAGATACGCTATCATCAGATGAAAGCTTTGAAAGCTCTGAGGAAGATCTGTTGTCATTAGATGAAAGCTTTGAACATGTAAACACTAAAGACTTCTAGCACCCATTTCATGATGACCAGGATGAACCTTCCAAGTATTCCAGCACCTCTGCAGATGATTGTAGTTCGGACGATACTTGAGGAGAGACTAATTCACCGTCCAAGAAGAAAGGCAAAGCTATTGGCTCATCCAGTCAGATTGCAGGCAAGGCGAGTGGATCATCCAAACAGATACTCAGTGCAAGGGTTAGCAGGGGATGTACACCAAAAGTAGAGTCATCTTCTCGGTCTCCATTTTCTACAACAGAAAGGCCCCCACCTATCAGAAATGCAGTATGTTTTCTGCCTTGTCCAAAAAAATTGAAAGAATTTGAAACAAAGCTAGGAAAAAGGAAGAGGGGGTAAGCTATGGAGGAACCTGTAGGGGGTAGGCTATGGAAGAACTTGTTATCTCTGTTTTATGGATGTTTCTGATGAATCTTCTTTAGAATATTTCGGTTAAGTGTAGGTATAGTTTTTGTAAACAGTTTTAAACACTAATCTGCATGGATGGGTGTATCCATTATTTTTTGGAATTCAAATATGTTGTCATTGACATTTTGTATGAACCTGCAATATTATCATCAATATTATGAAGTTAGACTTGTATTTCATGGATTTAAACATGGTTCATCTTGTATTTTATTTATTCATGTTGTGAGTTGTATAATCCTAGATGCATAACACATATAACCAAGATTTTTGTGTCAAAGTTACCTGTTACACATCCGGTTAAGGCTTTCCACTTCGGTGGATCTTATAACCCAATTTTTTTTCCATAATTCTCCCGCCAAAACTAATTAAGCTTTTAGCAGTTTATGTTTTCGACTTAGCTTAACTCTAAGGTGCTTTTAAGTTTTTGCTATTACATCTGCAATTATTTTCCAATTGGATATAAAGTTGTTAGGCTCTTGCCTTATTCTTCTGAAGTTCTGAGCATATGTTTGTAACAATACTGCTAGGCCATTCTTCACTCAAAACTAAGCTAATATTGAGTATTTCCTTGAAAAACTGTTTGTTTCAGCTTATTTTGTTTTTAATCATTATCTAGTCAAGCACAAGTTAAGATTTTTTTATCTTTTTAATATATTTTCACTAGTCCTCCCAAGTATTTATTTCAATTCGTGTCTAATTTCACATAAACAACTAATTTGTTCAAACAATGTGCTTAATTATTAACTAAACTGAAAATGAAAAGTTTACAATGACTAAATAAAAATAAAAATAACACAAGGTGAAAACTGATCAAACATAAATTCAATTCAATAATACTAAAGGATTACAAGTTTTTAATAAAACAAACATTGTGTTTCTCTAACTAATCAAACTTTGGAGATTTCTCAAGATCAAAAGCCAAATGAAGTTCATCGTAATCTAAAGCCTCTTTGAACTCGTCTTCTTCAATTTCATGCTCAGAAGAATAAACATCATCATTAATGATTTGACCTTCTTCCTCCAGTTTCCTCCTATACGCTTCCTCCCTCTGTCGCTGTTCCTCTTGCCTCCTTCTAAAGGAAGCAGCTTCCTCCCTCTCGCGTTGTTCTTGCTCCTGTTGCCTCCTTCTCAAGGAAGCAGCTTTCTCCCTCCGGCATTGTTGTTCAAGTCGGGCATTCTCTTCGTCTTCCAGCTTCCATTGTCTTTGTTCGTAAGCTTTCACAACATAGCAATCGTACTCACCATATTTATCATCGTAAGGACAATCAGCAGGGAACTCTCCATCTGTATTTGCTTTTACTTTGGGCACCACACAAGGTTTCCTGAAAAGAACATAAAAGATTATTAGTACTAAATGATAACAAAGATACAACGTTAATAAAATAAATAATGATACATACTTGTTAGGAACTGCAATGGTATCTTCAAAAGCAGCAGAAAATGTTCTTTTTGATGAAGAAGCCATTTTTTGATTCTTAAAATGCTGATAATTAAGTGTTTGTTGTGTTTTTGATATGATTAATTTCATTACTTAATCCTTGTTTATATAACCAAGGATGGAATACAAAGAGTCAGCAGCCTACATAAACATCTAATGCATATTCATGCATATAATTAATTTTTGTGAAGTTCCAAGAATGAGCATTCTCATTGTTAGGCGTGTAAAAAGTGTGTGTTTTCTGTGTGTTTAGGGTTTATTGTGTTTTAAAAAAAATAGCAAAAAACAAGGTCTAGGACTCGAACCCTAGACCTTCCATTCAAACACTAACACACTTAACCAGTTTGCCACATGAACATATTTGGTTCTAAATATGTGACTAATATTAACATTAGTGAAAATAGAGATTACATTTGGTTATAAACATTTGTCACATGAATATTTTACTGTGTGACGTTTTCAATGTGTTGTTCATAGTTAATCCCATTATAATGTTACCATAAGTATAAGTTAGATACACATTTCTCAAATGTTGTGACTATCGGCAATCATATAGTCACATAATTGTTTAAGAATTTAATATGATCATGTATTATATTTGATCATAGTCTTCAAGTAATTGTAAAATATTTGTCACATTAAAATTAATATAGTGGCAAATGTTTCAATACCTACTTTCAATTTGCTACACACACAAAATTCATGTGTGGTTAACATTTAACAAAATATACTAGTCATATTAAAATAATGTGTGTGACAACCTTGTTTATCAATTTGTCACTTGTAAAATAAGTCTATATGACCATATATGATTTTTGGTCACATTCAATGGGTGTATGACAAATATTTGACACACATGTATACGTATAATGTGACTACTACTTGAACCAGACTTTGATTCGGTAACACTCTCAAATTATTAAGTGACTAACGACTCATCAAAAAAGCATTTGTTAGCCCTAGTCACGTAAATATTCATATGAGTGACAAAAAAAATACGAAATGGTCATGTAAACTGACTTCAAGTGTGACTGTTTATTTATGACTGGCGAATTCAGTCACACAAAAAATTTATTTGTGACTACACGAATTTCGGTATATGTGACCGAAACCCATTTTTGTACTAGTGTTAACAAGTAAATATAAGAAACTATTCAACCCCCCCCCCCTTTCTAGTTTCCATAATTGGTATCAGAAAGGGTTGCTCAAGCGTTTTTAAAATATATTGTATTTAAAACTTGAATCGATCTATGGATTCCAATAAGTACCTAGAAGGTCAATCTATGCAAAGACTACCTCTTTTTAAAACCGATAGATTTATTTATTGGAAAAATAGATTTGAGACTTATGTGAAATTAAAAGATTTAGATATTTGGCATGTTATTATCAATGGTGACTGTTTGTCTTATCAATATAATGAAGTATCTAAAAAAAAGAGTTAGTTACTTTTGATAATTCTAATGATGACACTAAGAAGGAACTTGCTAAAAATAATGAGGCTAAATGGTGATTTATAATGTTTTACCTAAGAAAGAGTATGAAAGGATTTTTATGTATAAAACCGCTAAAGATATTTGGAACACTCTTTTAGTAACCCACCAAGGTAATAGCCAAGTCAAAGAAAGAAAAATCGATCTTCTTGTTCAACAATATGAACAATTTGTCATCTTAGAAGATGAAACTATTGATAGTGCATTTTCTAGGTTTAATACTATTATTACTAGTCTAAAAGCACTTGATGAATTTTTTTCTAGCAAGAACAATGTTAGGAAGTTTCTTAGGGCATTGCATCTAAAGTGGAGAGCTAACGTCATGGCGATTGAAGAATCGAAGGACCTTACTAAATTATCACTTGATGAACTTATTGGGAACTTAAAAGTTCTTGAAATGATAATTTTGAAGGACTCGGAAATGGTGAAAACCAAGAGTGAAAGAAAGTCTCTAGCACTAAAGGCCAAGAAAGTGAAAAGTAACCATGATAGCTCCTCTTCGGATAGTGATGATGAGGAATATGCTATGGCGGTTAGAGACTTCAAGAAGTTTTTCAAAAGGCGAGGTCAACATGTGAGACAACCATGCAACGACAAGAAAGCCTTCTCCAAAACCGATTTGTCAAGAATGACAAAAGTGATGGGAAATGATTTAAATGTGGTCGGTGAATTTCCTAAGTCATCTCGCGACAAGAATCATACGGCTTTCGTTGGAGGTTCATGGAACGATAGTGTGACAATCCTAAATTTTGAGATTTGTCACTTTTGACTGTGTGACTATGATTATGTGCTTAGTGTGTGTTTATGTGATATGTGTTCATATTTGAGACTTTATCATGATGTTAGACATCATTTATGTGGTACATGGTACGTTATATGATGATGCGATAGGGTTGGTTCATGCTCATGAGTTCACATGAATGTGACTATGAAAGGGTATGGTATTTTATGAGGTCATTTTATGTATACGTAAATATTTATGTGTTAGATTATGTTTTCTATGTAGTTTATGTGTTTATAGGTGTGATTTTAGGAATGAGAATGGATGGAATGAGTTACATGATGTGTAAATCATGGTACAAGTTGGAAATGAAATGAAATGAACTGCATAAAAGTTCGCATATCATTTTTATAAGGTTTTGTTTACGTATCATATGTTTTATGTATCTATTAAGTATATATATAATATGGTTAGGATAAGTTTTAGAGTTACTTTCTATATTTAGAAACTTTTAGAAATGAAGGCTAGTTCGAAAATAGCGTAAAAAGTCGAAAAATTAGCAAAAGGGTGCCCGGTTTGGACTCGAAAGTGTATAGGAGTATAAGTAAACATAAAATAGGAAGGGGAGAGTGTAAATATGATAAAACACAGAGGGGAGTCTAATTTGTGGGTCCCATAGCTGAAATTTTAATAATTAAATTAATAAAAATAGGATAATTACCATTTAAAAGTCCTAATTGAGCTTAAACTTGTCCAGAAGGTTACCAAGGCCTATATAAACGCCCTAGACCCTATATAAACCTAAAATCAGTCCAAATCTACCATGGGTATCAAGAGGAGTCGAAATTATGATTAGGGTTCATTAATTTTTCTTGATTCAAGGTAAGTGATCAATTAAACCTTAATATAATTCATGTTTTTATTAATTGATCATAATTGTAATGTTAATTAACCATCATTGAGATGATTAGGGTTTTATTAATTTTTTGGAAAAATATAGTAATTAAGATCCATTAACGATTTTAGGGTTTGTGTTAAGAATTTATGGATAATTAATGATGTTTAGAGAGTTAGTGCATGAAGGCGTAAAACTGATTTTTAGGTTTGTCTTGTGTCGACTGTTCTGGGCAGTAGGTAGCACCTTTGGTCGAGTTTCTTTTTTAAAAAAAAATTAAGTGAGAGTCTACTTTTCAAAAATGTAAGGTTGGTCGGAAATTGAGTTCGGGAAGGTCGTCAAACAATTTTTACAAAAACAGTGCGCTGTTCAGGAATAAATTTGGATTTTTGAAATTTGAGTCAAAACCTAACCAAACAAATGAGATAGCCAAAGATTTTTGATTTGGGAACTCTTTATAATATATATATGAAAGTACTGGGGGTTTTCAATAAAATTTATGGTGTTTAGGTCGGGCTTTTGGTGTCAAACACTTAGCATGTGCAGAAAATCAGCTTTATGAAAACGGTTTTTGGCATAGAGACTAAACGGAAGGGTTAAATGTGTAAGTAGAAAGTAAATTTGGTTTTTGTAGTTCTTAGATAATAAAAAAACATAACTCCAATAGGGGAGGAGTCAAGGGTGGCGATAAGTTCACTTCATGTGATTGTTTAGTGACTAGTAAACCGTACCGGGAAAAAACTAGATTTTTACGTATAGAATTGCTTGTAGTGGGAGAACTAGATAGTGGGGATTGAGCGATTAGATTCATCTTCTTTATTGTTAATTAACTTGGGTTTTAAGACCTGAGCTAAGGGTGTCATGTATGATTTTATAGGTTTGCAGGAGTGCTAGCTTGTTGTGCTATCAGGTTAGTTCATAGTCCTAATTTTCACTAAGTTTTTAAATATTTTTCCAGTATGGGATGAAGATGACACTTTCAATGTTCTTTAAAATGATTTAGTACAATGTTTTAAAAAGTGTGGACATAAATGTGCTATTGTGTGACTTGCGTGCTTATGTGTTCTCATATGTGCTTTGATATGTGTTCTGATATGTTAATCTTGTTTGTGTTGTGATTGGCTTTGGTACATAGATGTATGGGTGTCTATGGGACCAATTATGATGTGTGTGGAGTGTGAGACACGATTCGTCCCGAGTTCTTGTGTTCTGAGTACATGTGCTCTGAGTACTTGTGCATCGTCTCCTCGGAGGCAAAATATCTCCACGGGGATATGGTTCATCTTCCACAAGTGGTGTGGGAAGGTCCCGATAGTGTGGTGCATTGTTCTTGTGTGTATGACGGGATACTTCTTGATTTTTATAGTGTGGTGCATTGTTCTTTTGTGTGTGACAGAATGTTTCTTGATTGTTATAGTGTGTTCTTGTGAATTGTAGATGTGATTGGTACTTGAATTGAGTTTTGCTGTAGATGCATTTAACATGATTATAATATTATGGTCCATTGCTTTAACTTGTTTTCTTCAACTATTTACAGCGGTTGTTAAGGGTTCTTAAGATGTTTTAAGTAATTTAAACCTATGTTCTCACCAACTTTATGTTGACAGATTTTAGTGTCATTTTCAGGTGAGATAGTTGACAAGGATGATGTTAGAAGTGGACAGGGTCTAGAGACTGCTAGGATTGCATTAGGAGGAATCCCTTTCCTCTTAGATTTACTTTTGTTAGTTGAATAAGTGATACTGTTAGACACCTATATGTTTTATGTTTTTTATTTGTTTGTCTTTGGTAAGAGGTAGGACTTTTACCTACTTTCCTAGACTCTTGCATTTTGTTGGGATATTGTCATAACATTTGTGTCATCTTTTATGATATTTCAATTTCATTTAGTTCTCTCTATAGACACGTTATTGTTGTGATGATATCCATACGTCGCGCCCCATATTTCGCCATGGTGGGGTGTGACAGATAGTGGTGAAGAATGTGACGACGATGCTAAAGACGAGAAGTGTCTAATGGCTCGTTCTTCCAAAGAGATAAGCTTGGGAATCGATTTGGAGCCCGATGAGTGGATTAAGGATAGTGGCTGTTCTAAACACATGACGGGTAATCGAAATTTGTTCTCATCTTACAAAGAATATAATGGAGGTAACGTCACTTTCGCTAGTAAGCTACGTGGTAACATCATTGGCAAAGGTACAGTTTCTCTTGACTCCATGACCATCGGAAATGTTGAGCACGTAGATAACCTAGGGTTTAACTTACTAAGTATAGGTCAAATTTGTAACAATAAGTGTAAGGTCATCTTTTCGAAACATGATAGCAAAATCGTAAAAGATGGAAAGATAATTGGAAAAGGTGTTAGAAAGCATGGGATTTATGTCATGAAGGTCAATAGGAAGTCAAAGGACAACTTATGTCTAGCGACTTTAGATGATAGTTCTACTCTTTGGCATAGGAGATTAGATCACGCTAATATGTGTTTAATTCAATCTTTAGTCTCTAAGGAGTTGGTAAGACATCTCCCCAATATTAAGTTTGATAGTCACTTTTGTGATGCTTGCAAAGTTGGAAAGCAAGTTCACTCAAGTCACAAGGCCAAGAATTTGGTATCGACCTCTCGATGCCTAGAGATCCTACATATGGGTCTCCTTGGACCTTTCGCCATACGGAGTTATGGAGGTAACCTTTATACCCTAGTTATAGCTGATGACTATTCTAGATTCACTTGGACTAGATTTTTTGCTGCTAAGAATGAAGCTTTCGATCATCTCAAAACCTTTAGCCGAAGGATCCAAAATCAACTAGGATGTTCAATTGTCTCAATTAGGACAAATCATGGTAGGTAATTTGATAATGAAGTGCAATTCGGTGCCTTTTGTGAAGCTCATGGTATTACCCATAACTTCTCGTCTCCTCGCACTCCACAATCAAATGGGGTAGTTGAAAGGAGGAATAGGACTATCCAAGAGATGAGTAGGACCATGTTAAACGAGCAATCTTTGTGTAAAACCCACATGCTTTTACCATGAATAGTACCCTTATGGTCGTACGTACATGATTAGAACTTTCTAATAAGTGTGAAAACACTTATCCTTTTACCACTTATTTCCAATAATAACAAGACCAAAACGTGTATTTTATGTCGTAAAAGTCGGAATTATGCGTGGTTTGTGTTTTTATTGTGTTTTAGGACCAAAAGATGAAAAAGGAAGAAAACATGGGCTTTCACGGGCTTTTATCGAAGAAAACGAGAAAAGACGAAGTCAAAAGATCGAGAGTGCTTAAAGAACGGATGTCCAAGACCTATTCTAAAGATTTATCGAAGAAAAAGTCTAAAGACGGAAGTTTAATGAAGTCGAAGAACTTAAGTCTAAATTAAAGAAGAAAATTATTAAGACAAGTTCGAATCCCGAGACGACGTCGAGAAAAGACAAAGCATTAAATCGAGTCGAGAAGAAAAGAAAGAAGGAAGCACCACACATGCACTTCCCACTTCCCTATAAATACCCTCCTAATCACATTAGGAGGGGGTTAGCTAGTTGCACTTTTAATTTTTCTTTCTAGTTTTTAGAGAGAGAAAGTTCTAAACTTTCTCTCACTAAGTTTTTCATCTTTCCTTTCTTTTAAGCTTTCATTAATCTTTGTATTTGAGTTTCTTTAATCAAAAGTTTAAGTTTAAGTTTTGTGTTCTTTAATCTCCTTCTACATTTCTTGGTTTACTTCATCTTTTGATCCGAATTGCATACTTCATTCGTATGATTTGATGTTTTCGTGATTAAAGGTTAATCTTCTTTGTTTACACATAAGCTTTTACACGTATAAGCTATAAGCTCTCTATGCTTATTGGATTATTTCAAGTTTTAGCTTATTGATTTTCGGATTTCTTAAAGGTTTTAGTCACTTTAAAGTTCCTTTCATAAAGTAATGATCTTTTATGTTTAAGAAATTGTCAAATCTAAGCTTTTTGAGTTGTTTAAGTTTCAGATAAGATAGCTTATTGATTGTGCTTATTGAGTTTTAAGCTTACCACCAATTTCGGATTAAGTATTGCTTCCATCGCAACCTTGGGGATTCTACACATTCCGACGGATTACTTGATTTCTATCGCAATAACCCATCAAGGGTTCTACTTTGAGATTACTTGGTCATTCCCCCTTATTCCGATCTGGATTGTGATCGCTCATTGCGATCGCATATTCCGACGGGACTAAGGTCCTTGTTAAGACGAAACTCTGCCCAAATTTACTTTACAACATTCCGATCAGAACCACTTTGCGACAAAGGTATTTTGGTTATTCCGATCTGAAACATTGCGATCTAACTCATTCCGATAAGCATCATTCCGACAGAGTTGTATTTGACATTCCGATGGGTATTCAGCTTAATATTCCGATGGTTCACATGAATTATTCCGATGGCTTGTTTTAGTTGTATTCCGATGGTTATGACTTGGTGCATTCCGATAGAAATGAGTTGCAATATTCCGATAGAACATGTTTTAAAGTTTTACTTAAAGTTTTTCTAAATAGCTTTTAGTTTAATACTTAAACGCTTTAATTTCGCTCAACGACATTTTAATACTTGCTTGTAGTTTAATTAGATAACCAAACCAAACCATTCTCTTGTTCACCAAAAGACAATTGAGTCGCACTTAGACTGGAAATCAATTCGAAAAGTTCGGACGATAAATATTTTATACTTCGTGTAAAAACCGTGTATTAAATGGCGCAGCTACCGGCTCTTTTCGTTAAGATTAACGGTTTTTAGTGAGAGACGCATTGAATTTTGGGATCCGTTCTTTGAACGTTATTTTCCTTGCTTTAAAAGTTTTCAAAAACCCAAGAAAAATATAAAATTCTTCAAAAATACAAAAACATTGAAAAATCTTAAAAAGCAATTCTTTTCCAAAGGTTTGCACCAAAAAATTTATATAGATATTCTCTCTGTACATTTTTCTTCTGCAGGTGTATGCGTACTAGATCTTCAAACTATTCTGAGCCCGAGACTCATGAAGATTTAGATATGGCTGGTGTTCATAACAACAATAATAACCCACCTCTGCCCAATTTGAATAATAACAACAACAACAATGTCCCCCTACCTGATTTACGAACAATGGAGGAATTGTGTCAACCCACCATGAACGGACGCGGAGGCCCGATTGCGCCGATGCACATCACGGCTCAGGAGTTTTCGTTGAAGCATCACATGATCCAACAAGTGCAAACTAACCCATTTCGCGGAATTCCGGATGATGATGCCAACAAACACCTCGACAAATTCATTACCATCACCCAAAGCATGAAGTCACCCGGTGTTTCTATGGATGAACTTCGCCTTCAACTATTTCCCCACTCGCTTTCTCACCATGCCGAAAAATGGTTTGACCGTCTCCCAAAGAATTCTATTCATACTTGGAATGACATAACTCAACGCTTTTTGTCGCGCTACTTCCCACCATCCATGGTCACAAGTCTTCGTAACCAAATTAGTGGATTCATGCAAGACAATGATGAATCGCTCTTTGATGCTTGGGAACGATACAATGATTTGATCGACCCTTGTCCGAACCATAACATGCTCCCCGTCACTCTCATTGATACTTTCTACAATGGTCTCACTTTTCATGATCGTGACACGATCAACGCCGCCGCCGGTGGTACTTTTATGAAAAGGAGACCGGAGGAGTGTAGAGAGTTGATTGAAAACATGACTACTCACCACAAGAATTGGGATTCATCCGCATCCTCAAGATCTAACCCGAGAGTCAATGTTTCTTCTACTACTTCCAATCCCGAGATAACCGAACTTACCCGACAAATCGTGGAGATGAACAAGAATTACATGACCATGGCCACAAACCACTTTCAACAAGCTAAAGCTGTTTTTATTTCTTGTGACACATGTGGTGGTCCTCATTCTTACAATGATTTTCCTTCTACTCAAGGCAATTTTTTTGAAAACGTTAACGCGACATACGGTACTTATCCCACGAGAGGCTATCAAGCTCGTCCTCAAGGAGACCGTAACTTGCTAAGTTATCGTTTAAACAACTGTCTTGCTCCACCCGGTTTTACTCCTCCAAACCAAAACCAACAACAAAGCTATAACCGAAATAACCAATCCCAACCTCGTGCTAACAATCAATATCAATCCCAAAGAAACCCATACCCACCTCAAGGAAATTCTCAAGCTTACCAAGCTCCACCTCTCAATCAACCGATGGTATTGAATCAAGACGTCGAGACGTTCATGAGGACTATTAGAGAGATGGTGACGAATCTTCAGAGTCAATTCATCAACTTGAAGGGAGAAATGGCGAAACAAGGGAGCGATATTTGAGTCGAGCTAAGGAATGACATGGTGAAACAAAGCAATGATATTCGTGCCGACATAAGAGACTCTTTCAGCACCCAAGCGGATAATTTACGTGATATGTTAGGTTCTCTCTTCCAAGATAATCAACCCTCTTCTTCGGGTACTCTTCCGAGTAACACCGTTGCGAATCCAAGAGGGGAGATGAAAGCAATCACCACTTGTAGTGGAAAAGGTTATACGGAACCCGAGCTTCCTACACCTCCACCCGTGATTGTGAACAAGGAAAAATAGCAACTTTCCTCACCTCCTTTGCCTTCTACCCCCATTCCCCCACCACCCGCGGTTGTGAGTGATCCTACTCCCCTAAAGCCTTCCTCTTCATCCGATATACCTTATCCTTCAAGGTTGAGGAAAGAGAAGCAAAAGAGCAAGGATGATATTCAGGTTTCAAATTTTCTCAAAATGTTTAAACAATTGAATTTTAACATCTCATTTGCTGAGGCTCTCGCTCACATGCCTAAATACGCGAAGATGTTTAAAGATCTTCTTAGTGACAAGGAGAAGCTTCTTGAAATTACTCAGACCCAACTTAATAAGAATTGCTCCGCCGTTCTCTTAAGGAAATTGCCCACCAAACTTGGTGATCCGGGTCGCTTCTTGATTCCTTGCAACTTCCCGGGAGTAGAGAATTGCATGGCCCTAGCCGATCTAGGTGCCAGTATCAACTTAATGCCTTTAAGTGTCTGGAAGCAATTATCTCTCCCCGAGCTAGTCCCCACCAAAATGACTTTGGAATTAGCTAACCGTACGGTTGCTTATCCAGTGGGGATAGCCGAAGATGTCTTCGTTGGCGTTGACAAATTCACCTTCCCGGTGGATTTTGTTGTCGTTGACTACGAGATGGATCCTCGTGTTCCATTAATCGTTGGACGTCCCTTCTTGAGGACCGGTCGCACTCTCATTGATGTAGCCGCGGGCGAAATAATCATGAGAGTTGGTGACGATAAAATTGTCTTCAACATGGGTAAGATTTCTAAGCAACCTTATTTATATGAGAGTGTTAATGCTATTGATGTTCTCGATGAGGCTTGTGAAGAACACTTTCATGATGCTTGCAAAAGTACTCTCTCTTCTCTACCAAATGTTGAGACCGTTGCCTCAATTGCTCCGTCATTGACTCCTTTTGGAGAAAGTGACTTGGATGATTTTGAAGCTAGCTTGGGTCCTCTTGATCTTAAGTATGATGATTCTCCCACCGATTGGGATGAAGACATTCGTAAAATTGAGAAACTTCTCAATGAAGACCCGTTTTCTCCTCCTTCTCCTAAAGAGGTGACTAATGATGATCCATCGTTAGTTACACCATCTATTGAGGATCCTCCTACTATTGAGCTTAAGGATCTACCGTCTCATCTCGAGTACGTTTTCCTTGAAGACAACAAGAAGTTACCGGTCATCATCGCAAAGGACCTGAAAGAAGAAGAAAAATCCCGACTTATCGCCGCGTTGAAGAATCATAAGAAAGCGATTACGTGGAAGATCTCTGATATTCGTGGAATTGATCCTCACTTTTGCACACATAAAATTCTCATGGAGGACGACTTTAAACCCAATATTCAAAACCAACGAAGGGTGAATCCTAAGATCCATGACTTTATCAAAAAAGAGGTTATCAAACTTCTTGATGCGGGCTTGATCTATCCTATCTCGGATTCACCATGGGTTAGTCCAGTCCATTGTGTGCCTAAGAAAGGCAGAATCACCGTTGTTCCCAACGAAAACAACGAGTTGATTCCTACTCGTCTCGTTACAGGGTGGAGAGTTTGTATAGACTATCGCAAACTCAATGATGCTACGAGAAAGGATCACTTTCCCCTTCCTTTCATGGACCAAATGCTTGAACGTCTAGCGGGTAATGATTATTACTGCTTCTTAGACGGTTTCTCCAGGTATTTCAAATACCCATCGATCCCCATGACCAAAAGAAAACCACATTCACTTGTCCTTATGGAACATTTGCTTACAAAAGAATGCCTTTCGGCTTGTGCAATGCTCCTGGGACATTCCAAAGGTACATGATGGCTATCTTCCATGACATGGTTGAAGAAACCATGGAAGTCTTCATGGATGATTTCTCGGTCTATGGTGATTCCTTCTCTTCTTGCCTTGCAAATTTAGAACGTATGCTTAAGCGGTGCGAAGACACTCGCCTTGTTCTAAATTGGGAAAAATGCTATTTTATGGTAAAAGAAGGCATTGTGCTAGGACACAAAATCTCAAAAGCCGGTCTTGAAGTGGACCGTGCTAAAGTGGATGTCATAGCCAAATTACCTCCACCTTCAACCGTGAAGGGTGTGAGAAGTTTTCTGGGTCACGCGGGCTTCTATCGTCGTTTCATTCAGGATTTTTCTAAAATCGCTCGCCCGATGACCCACCTCTTGGAAAAAGATACTCCTTTTATCTTTTCCAAAGAGTGTATTGAAGCATTCAATCTTCTCAAGGATAAGCTAACTAAGGCACCGGTCTTGGTCACCCCTAATTTGGAGCTACCTTTCGAGTTGATGTGCGATGCTAGCGACTTTGCTATTGGAGCGGTTTTGGGCCAAAGAGTGAATAAACACTTCCAACCAATCCATTACGCTAGCAAGACAATGACGGGGGCTCAATTGCATTATACGACAACCGAAAAAGAGCTTTTAGCTGTTGTCTATGCTTTTGAAAAATTTCGCCCCTATCTTGTCCTTTCCACCACCATCGTGTATACCGACCATTCCGCGTTGAAGTACTTGTTAACTAAGCAAGATTCTAAGCCAAGATTTCTTCGTTGGGTTTTGCTCCTTCAAGAATTCAACATTGAAATTCGTGACAAAAAGGGAGCCGAAAATCTAGCAGCGGATCATCTGAGTAGACTTGAGGATCTGTATCAAGGGGATCATCCAAACCAAGAGATCAATGACTCTTTTCCCCTTGAGACCTTAATGTCTATTCATTCCAATCTTGATGACACCCCGTGGTTTGCAGACATTGCAAACTACTTAGCGGGTGGTATTCTCATCAAAGGGTTAACATCCCAAGAAAAGAAGAAGTTCTTTAAAGATGTTAAGACTTACTTTTGGGATGACCCTTATCTATTCAAACAGTGTGCTGATCTGATCATTCTTCGATGTGTTGATGGACCGGCAGCTTTGCAAATCCTTGATGCTTGCCATAAAGGACCCACCGGTGGTCACTTTGGTCCCAACTACACCGCTAAGAAAGTGTTTGACTCAGGATTCTATTGGCCCACCATTTATCGTGACGCTCACGAAATGGTTAAGCATTGTGAAGCTTGCCAACGACAAGGCAAGATCACACATAAAGATGAGATGCCTCAAAAATTCATACAAGAATGTGAAATCTTTGACGTATGGGGCATCGACTTTATGGGGCCATTTCCATCATCCAAAGGGAACAAGTACATCCTCGTAACCGTTGACTACGTATCCAAATGGGTTGAAGCTAAGGCTCTTCCTACGAACGATGCGTGGGTGGTTGTGAACTTTCTGAAGCAGCTTTTCGCTCGATTCGACGTTCCTCGTGCTATAATCAGTGATCGCGGGACTCATTTTTGCAATGATCAATTTGCAAGAGTGATAGGTGTGTAAACGCCCATCTTTTCTACCACTTAATTACAATAATAACCGGACCAAAACGTGTATTTTATGTCTTTTATGTCAGAATTATGCGTGGTTTGTGTTTTTGTTGTAATTTAGGACGAAATTGTGAAAAGTGGAGAAAACACGGGAATTCATGGGCATTCACGGCTTTTATTGAAGAAAAAGATGAAAGACGGAGTCGAGAAGTCAAAAGTGGAAAAAGAACGGAAGTCCAAGACCAATTCTGAAGATTTATCGAAGAAAAAGTCAAAAGACGGAAGTTTATCAAAAGCCGAGAAACTCAAGTCTATTTTATTGAAGAAATTAAAGATGAGTTCAAAAGATATCCCGAGCCACAAGTCCTTAAAGTCCAAACTTAAAAGAAAGATTAGAAGAAAAGGACTAATGATGCAATTAAAAGAAAATTAAAGAAGGAGGGACTAAGCATGCAATTAAGGAAGCTTCCTAAGCAAGCCTTAATCTCCCCTATATATAGATTAGATCATTTTTATTTTCCTCTTGTTGACTAATCGTGACAATTAGTTCTTCCATGGTTGGTGGCTTGACAAACCATTCTTCCACTTTATTTTATGCACATTTAATTACTTGCACATTTAAATACATGTTTTGCACCTTTAATTACCTTTAATTTCAAGTAAGTGTTTCTTTTAATTACTTGCACCTTTACTTTATCTTGTTGATTTTAATCTTCTTCTACCTTTCTTTGATTTACTCGTTTTTAATTCGTTGATTTGTTAAAGATTTGATTTTTACGCTTTTGATTGTTTTAAACTTCTTATTTTCATAGCTTATTTGATTTATTTTCAAGTTTATATAGTTTTTATAAAAGTTAGTTTTTCTTAAAGTTTATCTTTTTCGTGTCTTAAAGGTTTTTAACTTTCAGTTTTATAGCTTATTTTTACACGGTTTTAGCTAAGTTTTTCGTCTAGTGCTTATTAGGATTATAGCTTATTTACTTAGCTTATTTTTAGTTTTCCTTTCTGTATTCCGATTGGGGTCCATTCGGAAAGGGGTTTTACATTCCGATTGGCTAAGATCTGAAAAGGGATTGTATATTCCGATTGGAGGTGGACTTGGTATTCCGATTGGGGCAAGGTAGGGTATTCCGATCTGGTTAGAGTGACAGCTTTCCGATTGGTTCCTTTTCCTCATTCCGATTGTGATGTATGTTGGTATTCCGATTGGGTAAGGTGACAGGTATTCCGATTGTGTGTTCCGATAACATTCCGACCGAGCTCACCATACATTCCGATCAGAGGGAAGTTAAACATTCCGATAATTCGCGTTTGACATTCCGATAGGTACAATCGGAATATATTCCGATTGGGGTGTTTTCTCTTGTTTTTGACTTGTTTAATTTTTAGCTTAAGTTTTTAATACTTGCCTAACTTTAATTTCCATCACGCTTTAATTTTTAGTCATTTTAATTCAGTTACTTTTCGTCACGTTTTTAAATATTGCACCTTTCTTTTTAATTAGACTTAGATTTATTTTCACGCACTTTACTTTAACGCCACTTTATTTTCAACGACATTTACTTTTAAGTCTTTGCACTTTTAAATTTAAGAACAACCCAAAAATATTTGTTTCCACCAAAATAAAACTGAGTCACATAGAAAACCTAGATCAATTCGATTAGACCAACATCAACGAACATATAATTTTTATACGGGCAAAAGCCATGTATCAAATGGCGCCGCTGCCGGCTCTTTTCGTTAAGATCAATAGTTTTCTGTGAGAGACACGTTGCTTTTTGGGATCCGTTCACTTGTGAACGTTATTTTTCTTGCATAAAAAATAAAAAATCATAAAAATTAAAAATTGATAAAAAACCATAAAAATTAAAAATTTCAAAAATCCAAAAAGATTTTATCTTTATTGTGTATATATATTGTTTTTGTGTTTGGTTTTGTTTTCTTTTGCATTTTCAGGTGTATGCGTACTAGATCTTCTAATTATCAAGAGCCCGAGCCTCAAGAAGATTTAGATATGGCAGGTGTTAACAACAACATTCCACCGAACCTGAATAATAACAATAACAACAATGCTCTTCCACAGCCCGATCTTCGGACCATGGAAGAACTTTGTCAACCAACAATGTTTGGACGAGGAGGACCGATTGCGCCGATGCAAATCAACGCTCCTGAGTTTTCGTTGAAGCACCACATGATTCAGCAAGTACAAACAAACCCATTTAGAGGATTGCCTGATGATGATGCCAACAAACACCTCGACAAGTTCATTACAATCACCCAGAGCATGAAGTTGGCTGGTGCCACTATGGATGAGCTTCGCCTACAACTCTTTCCACACACCTTATTACATCATGCCGAGAAATGGTTTGATCGTCTCCCGAAGAATTCTATTCACACTTGGGATGACATGACTCAACGCTTTCTTTCGCGCTACTTTCCACCATCCATGGTCACAAGCCTTCGCAATCAGATCAGCGGTTTCATGCAAGATCCCGATGAATCTCTTTTTGATGCATGGGAGAGATATAATGTCTTGATCGACCGTTGTCCAAACCACAACATGCTTCCGGTCACCTTGATCGATACTTTCTACAACGGATTGACTTTTCGAGATCGTGATACGATCAATGCAGCCGCCGGTGGCACATTCATGAAAAGGAGACCCGAGGAGTGTAGAGAGTTAATTGAGAACATGACTACTCACCACAAGAACTGGGATTCCTCTGCATCTTCTAGGAACAACCCGAGAGTCAATGTTTCCTCAACCTCAGCAAACCCTGAGATGACCGAACTCACCCGCATGATGACTGAAATGAGCAAAAGTATTACGCTTCTCGCTTCAAATCAACAACAACAACAAGTTAAAGCGGTTGCTAATCCTTGTGAAACATGTGGCGGTCCTCACTCATACACCGATTGTCCTTCGACACAAGGAAATCCGGAAAATGTGTATGCAGCTTACGGTAATTATTCACCGGAAAATTACCAAGCTAGACAACAAGGGGATAGAAATCTGCTGAGCTACCGTTCCAACAACTACCTTTCACCCGGTTTTTCTCCTCAAAACCAAAACCCCGCCAACAACTACACTAGAAGCAACCAAATCCCACCAAGAGCTTCTAATCCTTATCACCCACCCACCCAACAACCACTACCCATTAATCCCGATGTTGAGGCCATCATGAGAACCCAAGGTGAGCAAATCAAGAACTTGCAGAGCCAAATTATCAATCTTAAAGGAGATATTACCAAGCAAGGAAATGAGATAAGATCCGAGCTTCGAAATGATATTCAATCATCCTTCAGCAATCAAACCAATGATTTGAAGAATATGCTTGCTAGTTTCTTGCCCCCTGCTCAACCTTCTTCTTCAAGTTCTCTACCTTCAAACACCGTCACTAATCCGCGAGCCAATGTGAGTGCTATTACTACTCGTAGTGGAGTCACCATTGTAGGACCACCAATCCCACCCCCATCATCTACACCTCCTCTACCACCATGTATCCCTACTCCTCCTACACCTAGTATTAGTACACCATTACCGTCTCCGCCTCGACGTGATGAAGTTCCTACCAATGATCCTTCAACATCTCAACCGTTACCCACCACACCTGCACCCTCACCACCGAAACCCAATATCCCTTATCCTTCTCGCTTGGGCAAGAACAAAATGCTAAACAAGGAGGACGCTCAAGTGACTAGCTATATCAAGATGATTTCTCAAATGAATTTCAACATTAGCTTTCTTGAAGCACTTGTCCACATGCCCAAATTTGTTAAAGCGTTTAAGGAATTGCTTAACAAGAAAGAGAAGCTGATTGAACTCGCCAACACACGCTTAAATGAAAACTGCTCTGCAGTTATTCTTAAAGAACTTCCGGAAAAACTTGGAGATCCCGGTCGTTTTGTGTTGCCTTGCGTGTTCAACAAAACTGAAGAATTTACTGCCCTTGCGGATCTCGGGGCTAGTATTAATTTGATGCCACTCAGTGTTTGGAAAACACTATCATTGCCCGACCTCATTCCAACGAAGATGACTCTCGAACTTGCAAATCGCACTCTCGCTTACCCCGTTGGTATAGCCGAAGACGTGTTTATCAAAGTTGGCACATTTACTTTCCCGGTCGATTTTGTTGTCGTTGATTATGAAATGGACCCTCGTATCCCTTTAATACTTGGTCGGCCATTCTTGAGAACCGGACGTGCTTTAGTAGATGTGGCCGAAGGTGAGTTAATCTTACGAGTCGGGGATGATGCAAAAGTTTTCAAAATGGGAAAGCTTACTAGTTCAACTTTTGGAGGCCGAGAATCAGTAAATATGATTAATGTGCTAGATGACTTTACCGTCTACGAAAATCCTCTATTCGACTCTTGCATCGATAATCCACTTTTTCATGATGATGTGGATGATTCTCTCCCTACTTTGGACGCTTCTCCCATTTATGATTCGTCACCGGTCTTTGACGCTTATGATGATGCTGATTCTAGCTCAGATTCGGATGATTTTGATTGTACTTCTGAGTATCCCGAGCTGCCCACTTTCGATGATTTTGATGAGGCTGATACTCTCTCGAGCGATTCTTCACATGATGAAGATCCTCCGCCATCACTCGATCCTACTTTGGACGATTACTCATTCGAGGAAGATTTCTCTGAATTTCTCAACACATACTTCCCTCATGAGAGTGATGCACCTCCTTATGACTTTGAAGATTATCGCCTTGATCCTACTTTGGATCTGAAGAGCATTTTGTCAAAGGAGAAGAAACCGGTCGACACCGAAATCCATTGCACATATGATTTGACACCTCTTTGTCCCACTTCTGAGGACGAGGTTGTGCTTCTTTGCGGATCTTCTTCCCACTCGGCTGAGCCTGAGTGCTATTTTCCCCTAAAGGAAAAGGTGTTCGACCCCGGTATTGAAGTCTTTAAGCCATCTCAGTATCCACCTGATGAAATACAAGGAAATATCTTTGGAAATTTTGAAGACATGTTTGCTCCACTTCAACCTTGCTTCCACCATGCTCCATCGCTGCTTAAGGGAACCTTGCCATTTCTCTTTTGGCTTGCCTTGTTCGCCTTAAGCTCGTGCTTATTGATGGATGAAAACTATGTCTTTGATCCTGGTGGATTTGTTTCATGCTACTTCCGTTGATGATCAAGGTCGAGTCAGGCTCACGACTCGGTTAACAAAAACCAAGCGCTTCTTGGGAGGCAACCCATGCATCTATCTTTTCGCTTTCTTTACCATAAGTGTAGGGGGACCCCTTTGGATTGCTATTTCCTCTCCTCACTTCTTAATCAGGGATTCGAGCTTCAATGATCCAATCTTGATAATTCTTGACGACCCGTGATTCCGTGTTCTACTTCTTCCCGGTTCTATCCTAAACTCTTTTCGATTCACTATTTTATATTTTCTCAATCTTAAAATAGGAATCTCTTTAGTTGTCTTTTCCTTAGCGAGATTTAAACAACGTGCACAATGTCCTAAGTGTAGGGGAGTTTACTCCCACATGCTTAAACATTAAGGACAATGTTTATCTTAAGTGTAGGGGGGACTTCTATCGAAGTTAAGTGGTCTTTTCCTTGTTTTTGTCCTCATTTTAACCGGAAAGTCAATTTTTCGACATTTTTCAAAATTTTTGATCTATTTTGGCCTATTAGTTTTTCCCTTTGTATAGTTATTTCCTTTCCTTATTAGAATAAATGCTTGAATAAGTGGTTTTAATTTTCAAACGTTGTGAATCTTTTGACTCAATCCGAGTTTACTCTAGCTAGTATCCTTAACGTGTTTAAGTCAAGTTTTGCTAGGCTTTTATATAGGGAGCTATAAAACGCGAAAGTCTTAACTCTCACGGGTTAAGAACAAGAACTTTTCGCAAGTTCCTATAATTGATCCTAGAGAGTCGTTTATCAAGGGAACTTTAAGATGCGATTTCTAAACTTGAAAGAGTCTAAGAATTTGCAAGATCCTATAGGCGACTCGAAAACCCAAAACTTTGATTTAATAGGCTAAGTATCCACGAGTCTCATTACTTGAGATTTTAAACTGTGGAGAACGAGAGATGATAGAGCCAATTATAAGTCGGTATTCTTTCATGAATTTATGTGAGTTAATTATAAGCCTATTCTCCCATCGCTTGCTAATAAATTTATCTGCTAATAAATAAGGTTGTACGATTTGAAAAGTTACTTAGCTTCTAGCCCCAGATCGTTTAAAAGTTGCTCGGTAATGACGAGAGTTCATAGCCAAGGCATAACTTATGAAGCGGGGCGCGAAGATTGGCGAGTCCGAAAAGGCCCTAACAAGGCATGAGGGCTATGTTTTGTTGCTAAAGATCCAAAAGTGATGTGAAGAATCATTTATCGAAAATCAATATGAAGGATCGAGACACACGACGAAAAGCAAAAACTCCCCAAAAGTCATGGAGAAGTGTATCCGAAAAGACCCTAACAAGGTATGAGGATAAATAGATCCAAGTCAATAAAGGAGGCGGATCGTTGTATATCAAAATCCAAAATAAAGATTGGAGAAAAATGAAGAAGTCGTGGTCCATATATGAAGAATCTCTCAAAAATTCCAAGTGAAGAAATTCCAATTATGAAGAGAAGACCATTATTTCATGAACGTCTCTCAAGATTTGAAGTGTGAAGTCGCTGCCAAATATCGGCCCGAGAAAGGTCTCAAATCGCGAACCAAGTTATGCCAAGATATGAACTTTTTGATATCCCGAGAAGCAGTTTTAAAAGATTTGGTCCTCTAGCTAACTATTGATTAAATCGTGCACCTTATTTTCAGACTAAATAATTATCGAAATAAGTCAAACAATGCATCTTCGTGATCATTCAAGACAAATAATAAAATATAAGAGATACCCATAGGAATAAGGGAGTCTAAGTGAATAATTGGCCCACATGAGTTCGTGTTAGTTTACTAACTTATAATAGCAATGATCTCGTTTTTAAGCTTGGTTTGGAGAAAGTGAAAAGTTGAGGATGATGATTATTCATAACATTTTCAAAACCCAAGGTATGCTTTTAATTTCTTTGCTTTGCATTTTTTATAATTTTCTATCTCTTTAAAGGCCAACGTGGATTGATTATGATGAAAAGTGTAAACATGCTTTGTAACTAATGCATTGCATGAGGACATTGCAATGGTCAAGTGTAGGGGATTTGATAGGTGTGTAAACACCCATCTTTTCTACCACTTAATTACAATAATAACCGGACCAAAACGTGTATTTTATGTCTTTTATGTCGGAATTATGCGTGGTTTGTGTTTTTGTTGTAATTTAGGACGAAATTGTGAAAAGTGGAGAAAACACGGGAATTCATGGGCATTCACGGCTTTTATTGAAGAAAAAGATGAAAGACGGAGTCGAGAAGTCAAAAGTGGAAAAAGAACGGAAGTCCAAGACCAATTCTGAAGATTTATCGAAGAAAAAGTCAAAAGACGGAAGTTTATCAAAAGCCGAGAAACTCAAGTCTATTTTATTGAAGAAATTAAAGATGAGTTCAAAAGGTATCCCGAGCCACAAGTCCTTAAAGTCCAAACTTAAAAGAAAGATTAGAAGAAAAGGACTAATGATGCAATTAAAAGAAGATTAAAGAAGGAGGGACTAAGCATGCAATTAAGGAAGCTTCCTAAGCAAGCCTTAATCTCCCCTATATATAGATTAGATCATTTTCATTTTCCTCTTGTTGACTAATCGTGACAATTAGTTCTTCCATGGTTGGTGGCTTGACAAACCATTCTTCCACTTTATTTTATGCACATTTAATTACTTGCACATTTAAATACATGTTTTGCACCTTTAATTACCTTTAATTTCAAGTAAGTGTTTCTTTTAATTACTTGCACCTTTACTTTATCTTGTTGATTTTAATCTTCTTCTACCTTTCTTTGATTTACTCGTTTTTAATTCGTTGATTTGTTAAAGATTTGATTTTTACGCTTTTGATTGTTTTAAACTTCTTATTTTCATAGCTTATTTGATTTATTTTCAAGTTTATATAGTTTTTATAAAAGTTAGTTTTTCTTAAAGTTTATCTTTTTCGTGTCTTAAAGGTTTTTAACTTTCAGTTTTATAGCTTATTTTTACACGGTTTTAGCTAAGTTTTTCGTCTAGTGCTTATTAGGATTATAGCTTATTTACTTAGCTTATTTTTAGTTTTCCTTTCTGTATTCCGATTGGGGTCCATTCGGAAAGGGGTTTTACATTCCGATTGGCTAAGATCTGAAAAGGGATTGTATATTCCGATTGGAGGTGGACTTGGTATTCCGATTGGGGCAAGGTAGGGTATTCCGATCTGGTTAGAGTGACAGCTTTCCGATTGGTTCCTTTTCCTCATTCCGATTGTGATGTATGTTGGTATTCCGATTGGGTAAGGTGACAGGTATTCCGATTGTGTGTTCCGATAACATTCCGACCGAGCTCACCATACATTCCGATCAGAGGGAAGTTAAACATTCCGATAATTCGCGTTTGACATTCCGATAGGTACAATCGGAATATATTCCGATTGGGGTGTTTTCTCTTGTTTTTGACTTGTTTAATTTTTAGCTTAAGTTTTTAATACTTGCCTAACTTTAATTTCCATCACGCTTTAATTTTTAGTCATTTTAATTAAGTTACTTTTCGTCACGTTTTTAAATATTGCACCTTTCTTTTTAATTAGACTTAGATTTATTTTCACGCACTTTACTTTAACGCCACTTTATTTTCAACGACATTTACTTTTAAGTCTTTGCACTTTTAAATTTAAGAACAACCCAAAAATATTTGTTTCCACCAAAATAAAACTGAGTCACATAGAAAACCTAGATCAATTCGATTAGACCAACATCAACGAACATATAATTTTTATACGGGCAAAAGCCATGTATCAAAGAGTCATGGCTAAGTATGGTGTTAATCATCGTCTTTCCACCGCCTATCATCCCCAAACCAATGGGCAAGCCGAGATCTCCAACCGTGGATTGAAGCGAATTCTGGAACGTACTGTGGGAGAGCATCGTGTCGCATGGGTCGATAAGTTAGATGATGCTCTGTGGGCTTTCCGTACCGCATATAAGACGCCGATTGGTTGTACACCTTATCGTCTTGTGTACGGGAAAGCATGCCACCTCCCCATCGAGCTGGAACATAAGGCATACTAGGCCTTGAAGTGGGCTAACTTTGACATCAACATAGCCGGTGATCTTCGCAAGATTCAACTCAACGAGCTCAACGAACTGAGGAATGAAGCTTACGAGAACTCACTGATCTACAAGGAGAAGACCAAGATCATTCATGACGCAAGGATTAAGAACCGAGAGTTCCACGTTGGTGATCAAGTTTACTCTTTAACTCTCGGTTAAAGATCTTCTCTAGAAAGTTGAAGAGCCGCTGGTCTGGTCCATTCACCATCGCCACAGTCTTCTCATATGGCACCATTGATCTTTCTCGGCCAAATGGGCCCAATTTCAAGGTGAATGGCCAGCGTTTGAAGCTGTACTTTGGTGAGGACATCTCTCATGAGATGATCCTATCCCTCACCACGTTTCCCATAAACTAAATTAGGGTCGAGTCAGGCTCGTGACTCGGTTATCAAAAACAAGCACTTCTCGGGAGGCAACCCGTGATCTATCCTTTACTGCTTTCATAATAAGTGTAGGGGGAGCCCCGTATGTGTTGGTTGTCTTGTTTCTTATTTTGTGCAGGGATTCAAGCTCGATGACTTTTGACGAACCGTGATCCCGTGTTCCCATCTTCCCGGTTCTATCCTAAACTCTCGTGATTCAATATTTCATATCTTATATGTTCACATTGAAATCACTATAGTTGTCCTTTCCTTAGCAAGATTTAAACAAAGTGCACAATGTCATAAGTGTATGGGAGTTTACTCCCACATGCTTAAACATTGAGGACAATGTTTATCTCAAGTGTAGGGGGACTTCTATCAAAGTAAGTGGTCTTTTCTATGAATTTGTCCTCATTTTAACCAGAAAACTTGATTTTTCGACATTTTTCAAAAATTTTAATCTATTTTGGCCTAGTTGTATAGCTGTATTTTCCTTAGTTATGATTATTTTCTTTCCTTGCTAGAATAAATTTTAATAAAGTGGTTTTATTTTTCAAAGTCATGAATATTTTGACTCAACCCGAGTTTACTTATCTAAGTTTACTCTAGCTAGTATCCTTAACGTGTTTAAGTCAAGTTTTGCTAGGCTTTTATATAGGGAGATTTAAAACGCGAAAGTCTTAACTCTCACGGGTTAAGAACAAGAACTTTTCGCAAGTTCCTATAATTGATCCTAGAGAGTTGTTTATCAAGGGAACTTTAAAATGCGATTTCTAAACTTGAAAAAGTCTAAGAGTTTGCAAGATCCTATAGACGACTCGAAAACCCAAAACTTTGATTTAATAGGCTAAGCATCCACGAGTCTCATTCCTTGAGATTTAAACTGTGGAGAACGAGAGATGATAGAGTCAATTATAAGTTTGGTATTCTTTCGTGAATTTATGTGACTTAATTATGAGCCTATTCTCCCATCGCTTGTTAATAAATTTATCTGCAATAAATAAAGTTATACGATTTGAAAAGTTACTTAGCTTCTAGCCCAAGATCGTTTAAAAGTTGCTAGGTATTAATTAGAGTTCATAGCCAAGGCATAACTTATTGAAGCGGGATGTGAAGATTGGCGAGTCCGAAAAGGACCTAACAAGGCATGAGGGCTACATTTTGTTGCTAAAGATCCAAAAGTGATGTGAAGAATCATTTATCGAAAATCAATATGAAGGATCGAGACACACGACGAAAAGCAAATACTCCCCTAAAGATCATGGAGAAGTCTATCCGAAAAGACCCTAGCAAGGTATGTGGATAAATAGATCCAAGTCCTAAAAGGAGGCGGATCGTTGTATATCAAAGTCCAAAATAAAGATTGGAGAAAAATGAAGAAGTCGTGGTCCAAGTATGAAGAATCTCTCAAAAACTTCAAGGGGAGAAATTCCTATTATGAAGAGAAGACCATAATTTCAAGAACGTCTCTCAAAGATTTGAAGTATGAAGTCGCTGCCAAATATCGGTCCGAGAAAGGTCTCAAATCGCGAAGCGAGTTATGCCACGATATGAACTTTATGAGGTCCCGAGAAGCATTTTTAAAAGATTTTGTCCTTTAGCTAACTATTGATTAAATCGTTCACTTTATTTTCGGCCTAAATAACTATCGAAATAAGTCAAACAATGCATCCTTGTGATCATTCAAGACAAAAATAAAATATAAGAGATACACCTAGGAATAAGGGAGTCTAAGTGAATAATTGGCCCACATGAATTCGTGTTAGTTTGCCAACTTATAATAACAATGATCTCGTTTTTAAGCTTGATATGGGGAACGTGAAACTTGAGGATGATAAACTTCATGGCAGCCAAAACCCAATGTAAGTCTTTGATTTCTTTACTTGTTTCTATCTTTTTATGTTTAGCATTTAATAAAGGCCAAGGTGGGTTATTTATGATGGAGAATGTAAACCGTGCTTTAAAATTAATGCATTGCATGAGGGCATTGCAATGGTCAAGTGTAGGGGATTTAATAAGTGTGAAAGCACTTATCCTTTTACCACTTATTTCAAATAATAACAAGACCAAAACGTGTATTTTATGTTTTAAAAGTCAGAATTATGCGTGGTTTGTGTTTTTATTGTGTTTTAGGACCAAAAGATGAAAAAGGAAGAAAACACGGGCTTACACGGGCTTTTATCGAAGAAAACGAGAAAAGACGAAGTTAAAAGATCAAGAGTGCTTAAAGAACGGATGTCCAAGACCTATTCTGAACATTTATCGAATAAAAAGTCTAAAGACGGAAGTTTAATGAAGTCGAAGAATTTAAGTCTAAATTAACGAAGAAAATTATTAAGAAAAGTTCGAATCCCGAGCCGACGTCGAGAAAAGACAAAGAATTAAATCGAGTCGAGAAGAAAAGAAAGAAGGAAGCACCACACATGCACTTCCCACTTCCCTATAAATACCCTCCTAATCACATTAGGAGGGGGTTAGCTAGTTGCACTTTAAATTTTTATTTCTAGTTTTTAAAGAGAGAAAGTTCTAAACTTTCTCTCACTAAGTTTTTCATCTTTCCTTTCTTTTAAGCTTTCATTAATCTTTGTATTTGAGTTTCTTTAATCAAAAGTTTAAGTTTAAGTTTTGTGTTCTTTAATATCCTTCTAGATTTCTTGGTTTACTTCATCTTTTGATCCGAATTGCATACTTCATTCATATGATTTGATGTTTTCGTGATTAAAGGTTAATCTTCTTTGTTTACACATAAACTTTTACACGTATAAGCTATAAGCTCTCTATGCTTATTGGCTTATTTCAAGTTTTAGCTTATTGATTTTCGGATTTCTAAAAGGTTTTAGTCACTTTAAAGTTCCTTTCATAAAGTTATGATCTTTTATGTTTAAGAAATTGTCAAATCTAAGCTTTTTGAGTTGTTTAAGTTTCGGATAAGATAGCTTATTGATTGTGCTTATTGAGTTTTAAGCTTACCACCAATTTCGGATTAAGTATTGCTTCCATCGCAATCTTGGGGATTCTACACATTCCGACGGATTACTTGGTTTCTATCGCAATAACCCATCAAGGGTTCTACTTTGAGATAACTTGGTCATTCCCCCTTATTCTGATCTGGATTGCGATCGCTCATTGCGATCGCATATTCCGACGGGACAAAGGTCCTTGTTAAGACGAAACTCTGCCCAAATTTACTTTACAACATTCCGATCAGAACCACTTTGCGACAAAGGTATTTTGGTTATTCCGATCTGAAACATTGCGATCTAACTCATTCCGATAAGCATCATTCCGACAGAGTTGTATTTGACATTCCGATGGGTATTCAGCTTAATATTCCGATGGTTCACATGAATTATTCCGATGGCTTGTTTTAGTTGTATTCCGATGGTTATGACTTGGTGCATTCCGATAGAAATGAGTTGCAATATTCCGATAGAACATGTTTTAAAGTTTTACTTAAAGTTTTTCTAAATAGCTTTTAGTTTAATATTTAAACGCTTTATATTCGCTCAACGACATTTTAATACTTGCTTGTAGTTTAATTAGATAACCAAACCAAACCATTCTCTTGTTCACCAAAAGACAATTGAGTCGCACTTAGACTGGAAATCAATTCGAAAAGATCGGACGATAAATATTTTATACTTGGTGTAAAAACCGTGTATTACTTTCCTTAGTTAACACGTTTACGTTTCACGAATATGAATTACAAGTATTACGTACGTGTTATTACACGATAAGTATTTATTACGTATTAAGACACGATAATGATTATCAATAATAATTATAATCACGAACATGAAAATCATGAACGTAAATAATCACGAACTTAATAGTATGTATTTACGTATATTTATTACGATTACGAATAAATATATTACGACACGAACGATAACTACATAAAACACGTAAACACGACACGAGAACATGTATAATATTTAGACACGGAAAACAATGGGTTACCCCTTGTGGGCCCCTCTTACCCACGGCATCAACACAAGACAAGGGCCAAGCCCACTTTGAATTTTACTAAAACAAGAAAAAGGAAATCATATTTTTCATAATCACAGTAAATTAGAAAAATATCAAAACCCTAATCCTTTTTCCTCTCTCTCTCTTTTGGCCGCGGGTCTAAGAACACCACAAGGGGTGTGTTGGTTGATTTTTGGTGATCAAATCTTGCAAGGGTGTTCATGTTTTTCATCATTCATTGTTTCACGTATTCGGTAAATTATTAAACCCCTTCTCTTTTATGTTTTTATTAAATAAAAACACATGGAATCATATGGTTATAATAAACAAGTTAACATGACATGTAATTAATCATGGGGGGTAAATAAATCATGGTTTTTAGGGGTGTTTGTTTCGGCCGACGGAAGGAACCGACACCAAAAGGTCTCGGCTTGCTTTTGTTCGCACCAACAACCGAGACCAAGAGGTCTCGGTGTGGGCTATGATGTTCGGTCGCAAGAACAAAGGACCCCGAACTTGGTCGGGGTGTGTTTTTGGCTTGGTGGGTCTCGGCTAAGAACAAGAAACCACCACCGGCTTAAGCCGGTGGCTAATTCTGGAAAGCAGGGGGAACCGCCGCATGGCAGCAGCTAGCCAATACTAAGAGACCACCGGCTTAAGCCGGTGGCACCTTTACGAAAACAGTGGCAACCGGCCAAGCCGGTTTTGCCACTGTTAAGGGTGCGTTTGTTGACCGGTTCACGGGTCCGGTTCACGGGTTCACGGGCACGGTTCACGACTTAATAAATTTTACAATTTTAGTTATTTTACAAGATTATTTATTTACAAGCTTAATTAAATTAATTTAACATGTGATATAATTAATTTAATTATAACATGACTTAGGTTATTATTATTATTAATAATACATAGATTTTAACCTAAGTATTTATTATTTAAGTTAGACTATATAATTAAGTAATTATTAAACATGCCTTATAATTACTTAATTTTCATGACTTAGGTTATATTAATAATAAATATTAATACATGTTTTAACTTAAGTATTATTAACTTTTTATATAATTAAATCATGTTATGTTTAATTAAATCTTATAACCTATAGTGTATTTAATTTACAAGTAATAATTAATAAACTATACTATATATCACATGACTTAGACTATTAATCAGTAAAACTTAAGCTTATATATTATTAGCTTAATAATCCAGCTTATTTATAATTATGGAAACTTTCTATTTTTAGAAACTTATTTAATTAAGGCAGCTAATCTATTTATTGAAACTTTCTATTGTTAGAAAATTATTTAATTAAGGCAGCTAATCTATTTATGGAAACTTTCTATTTTTGGAAACTTTTTATTTTGGAAACTTTCTATTTTAGGAAACCTGCTATTTTTAGAAAGTTACTTATTATTACACAACAAGTATAATAATACAAGAATTACAAGTAATACTAGATCAGATTAGACAGAATACATGATAAACACAGCATAATGTTAGAATCAGTAAAACAAGACATGAACATATAAAACAAGCTAAGACATGATATAAAATCAGTTACGTACTCAGTAATCAGAATACTTATACATGTATATTATTTATGTAGCATTAGTGATATCGAAGTGGGACTCTCTTCCGTTCGTCTTCTTCGTTCACTGGACACAAGGTACGGATTCTCCGTCCTTTCAATATGAACATTCTTTCCTTATTAGGATTCCCCGTATGCAGCCAACCGTTTTCCCAGTATATGTTTTATATGTTTTTGAATTGCTTATGTTTAATTAGATAACTAAAGCCATATACATGTATGACCAGTTTCACCTAGTTATGGAGGTACCATAACCATAACACTGGAGGCACCAGTGTTATGACTCCACCACGGCGGAGTGATAGCTCGTGGCGTCCCTTTCAGCTTTTGGCCATATTTGTATTATTATCATGTGGGGCGTATGGGTGCATCGTAGGTTACATGTTTTCAGCAGATTATTTAGGTGAATGTGGTGTGTGCCTTGCATCCTTCACAAGGAGCTGATCCTCCTACCCAAAACTTATATTAATTAGAGGCAGCCTCTCTAATTGCATGACGAGGTCACCCCTCCAAGTATTCATGCACGTTGATATTTCATGACCTATATTGGCTAAATGGTAAACATGTTAAAATAGTTTTTATAAGATAAACATAAGGCTTTTCAAACTATAAAACCAGTTTTACTAAGATATACCAGGTTATCCAGGACTTAGTCTTTTCTGCTGCTTTATGCTTATATGCTTATATTATTTATGCTATACTTGTATATCCGTGCACTGAGCATTATGCTCAGCCATTTTTCCTTTCATGTTCCCAAAACGACAGGTACTCAAGGACGCTCGTAGACTTTAAGCGTACGTGCATATGGATTAGAAGCTTCCTAGCCTTCATTACTTTATGCATTTCTTCATACTTTTGATACTCATTTCTATGGACATTGTTTAGTCCTTTTCATTTACAGTACTTATGTTTGTGTGTGATGAGTTCTACTTTTGGGGTACCGATGTTTATTTCCGGTATTTCCTTTATGGTCATGTGATGTTTTATACATTTATCCTTGTATGCTTTGATGACATGCCATAATCACGCCTGACAGTCCATTTACCAAAATGGGATGTTACAATTATGGTATCAGAGCAAGGCTTCAACCTGTAGGCTCTCAAAACACGACCTGCAATTAGTGGGTAGTTACTATGGTCTTCCTAGAACTGACAGTCGGTTTTCATGCATTCATTGTTTTCATGCATACATATATATGTCATTGTCGCAGGTTTATGACTAAGTAACGGTTGGTACAGGACTGGCCCTATTTAGTCGCATGTGCTTTTATCGAAACTTTTAACTTTGGGACCAACCCATTGGCGTCCCCTCGCCATGTCTTTTGATTTTAGTGAACTGACCATAGGCGTTCACACTCGCGCATATAAAAGTTTTCATTAAACTACATCATGCATTCATGTACTAATTTTCTTGCATAAAATTTTTCTCATGATTTATTGGTATAAATTTTTTCATGTATATATTTTATGTTTTGATCAGTTTAATCATGTATTTTATGTTATACTGTCATATGGTTCTCACACGTGAACAGGAACAACTCAATGCAGCAATCCAAGCTGCAATGCAAGCGATGCTTCCTCAGCTGAGGAACGAAATCAGGGCTGAGGTACAGGCTGCCAACAATCAGCAGCAAGACCCAATACCTCCTCCTCCTCCTCCAGCGACATTAGTCACGTGGCTGGAGAGATTCAATAAGCTACGCCCTCAAGCTTTCGAGAGAACAGATAGCCCTAGTGAAGCTGAAAGTTCGTTGGCTCACATTAAGAAGATCTTCGATGCTATGGGCTGTGACCCCGTCTTCAAGTCGAGGTTGGCCTGCTACCGGTTCGAAGGTGATGTGCTATCATGGTGGACGGCACTGAAGCAGTCTGAGGGAGGTGATAATTGGGTGGCTGGTTTGAATTAGGCTCAGTTCAGGGATTTGGTGACGGGACAGTTCTTTCCCAAGGCTGAGCAAGACAAGCTAAAAAGAGAGTACCATGGAATCCGACAAAGAGCTGGGGAGAATAGCAACGAGTTCATGCAGCGCTTTCTTCGCTTAGCTGGTTTTCTTGGTGCAGCAGCAGGTACTCCCGAAGAGCAAGCACACCACTTCCGGTGGGCTCTTCGTACATCGGTCGCAAACAACTTGGTGTGTACTACGTTCAACACGGTGGCACAAGTGGCCGATGCAGCACGTAAGCTGGAGATGCTGCAAGAAAGAGAAGAGTTCGGGGAAGCAGAGAGACTTGAAAAAAGGTAAACATTCGTATTCAGTGGTGATCAAACCGTATTCTTTTCAGCATATGTCAATATTTACATTTCTTTTAAACTGTATTTTCCAGGCAGAAGACTGGGGACCGGTCTCAGCCGGCTACTCAGCAACAGCCTACTCAGCCCAAGGGAAACGGTCAGACTCATAACCGTTCTGCTACGGATAGGCGTGGCGGTAATGATAATTACCGTAACAACGCTGGACACTCTAATAGCAGCAGGTCCTTATACTTACTCATTTTCTTATGATTACATGCTTTAGTTCTTAATTCTGACACATTAGAGAATCTTCTACCAGGAATCATGGTAACGGGAGGGACCAGAACCAGAGAGGTTCACAGCCTAACCGTCCAGCTATCACTGGTATTCCATCTTACGAATTATCCGCATTGTCCTTTGTACCTATTATCATGTCTCATGTATATTGTTCTTACCAAGCTCTCAGCCAGCAAGGACACCTGCTGGAGGATATACTCATCCTCTTTGCACTACCTACAACCGTAGGCACCCAGGTCCATGTCGCCGCGATAGAGACGCATGCTTCAAATGTGGTCTTCCTGGCCATCGCATGAAGGACTACCGCAAGGGCGAGATGGGGGCACATCGGGACATGCTGATACCAAGCCGCCTCCTACTAGTGGACGCGTTTACACGACATCTCGCGATCAGGCCAACAAGTCTACAGGTACCATCACTGGAATCTTGTATATGTATGGTCAAGCTGCATGTGTTCTATTTGACACGGGTGCTACTCACTCGTTCATTTCTACTGCTTATGCTAAGAATGTTAGGATACTCCCCATGCCACTAGAGAATATACTGAATATTTCCATGCTCTTAAGAGACTCTGTACGCATAACCCATGTGTACAAGAGCCTTCCCCCTAAAGTTTGATGACAAGATTCGTCCTGTTGACACACTTCTGCTGGACATGAATGATCTTGACATGATTTTGGGCATGGATTGGCTATCCAAGCATCATGCTACCATAGACTGCCATTCATATCGTGTCATCTTCGGTGATGTTAATGCGCCAGAGTACATTCACAACGGTTTCGTACCTGGAAGGTCTGTACAAATCATATCAACCCTGCAAGCACGTGCATTACTTTCTTATGGTTGTGAGGGATATCTAGCTACTGTTCATGACATGGATGTTGAATCCCCATCAATTCAGGATCAGCCAATAGTGTCAGAATTTCCAGATGTATTTCCAGAAGAACTTCCGGGCATACCACCTGCACGTGAAGTAGAATTTAATATCGAGCTCATCCCAGGAGCTGAGCCGATTTCCAAGGCTCCTTATCGCATGGCTCCCTTAGAGTTGAAGGAGCTGAAGGATCAATTGCAAGAACTTTTGGAACGAGGCTTCATTCGACCGAGCGCATCTCCATGGGGCGCACCGGTCTTATTCGTTAAGAAGAAGGACGGTAGTATGCGTCTTTGCATAGACTATCGCGAGCTCAACAAGATTACCATCAGAAATAGGTATCCACTACCACGCATAGACGATCTGTTTGACCAACTCCAAGGGGACAAACATTTCTCCAAGATTGATCTAAGGTCGGGCTATCATCAGCTACGGGTTAAAGATCAGGACATCGCCAAGACTGCTTTCCGTGCCCGTTATGGCCACTACGAATTTGTAGTCATGCCATTTGGCCTTACCAATACTCCAGCAGTGTTCATGGATTTGATGAACAGAATCTTCCATGAATTTCTGGACAAGTTCGTCATTGTTTTCATTGACGACATCCTGATATTCTCTAAGTCCAAGGAGGAACACGAAGACCATCTTCGTACAGTATTACAGATTCTTCGCCAGAAGCAGTTGTATGCTAAATACTCCAAGTGTGAGTTCTGGTTAGACAAGGTGGCATTCTTAGGTCACATTGTATAAGCAGAAGGAATCACGATGGATCCAGCAAAGGTTGAGGCTATTACCAAGTGGCCAAGACCGACATCAGCGACTAAAGTCCGTAGTTTCCTAGGCTTAGCTGGTTACTACCGTAGGTTCGTGGAGAATTTTTCCCGTTTAGCACTACCATTGACCAAACTGATGCGGAAAGGGGAGAAATTCGTCTGGACTAAAGAGAGAGAGAAGAGCTTTAAAGACCTAAAGCAGAAGTTAATATCTGCACTGATTCTTACTCTCCCATCTAGTACATGTGGATTTCAGATCTATAGTGATGCATCGAGGAAGGGACTTGATTGTGTTCTCATGCAACATGGGAAAGTGATCGTGTACGCTTCACGGCAGCTTAAGCCTTATGAGGAAAATTACCCTACGCATGACTTGGAACTTGCAGCAGTCGTGTTTGCATTGAAGATATGGAGGCACTACTTGTATGGAGAATCATGCGACATTTTCACGGACCACAAGAGCTTGAAGTATATCTTCACGCAACGTGAATTGAACATGAGACAGAGGAGATGGTTAGAGCTGTTGAAGGATTATGACATTAATCTGCAGTATCATCCCGGCAAGGCGAATGTAGTGTCAGATGCACTTAGCAGAAAGTCTGGAATGATAAACGGCATTAAAATTGAGGAGGAAATTATAAGAGACTTGGAGCGACTAGACATAGAGATCATGGTACGTGGACAACACGGTTACTGGGCTAATCTTATAGTGGAACCCGAGTTACTCTCTAGGATCAAGGAAGCTCAAAAAGATGATGGTGAAATCTGGGCGATAATTCAGAATTTGGAGAAGCAGACAGGATTTTGAGTAGACGCAGATGGTATCTTATGGCAGGGCACGAGACTTTGTGTTTCTGATGATCAAGAACTCCGGGAAGCATTGTTAGCTGAGGCTCATAGCTCCCCATTTTCTATTCATCCTGGTTCGACCAAGATGTACCATGACATCAAGCAATACTTTTGGTGGAGTGGTATGAAACAGGATGTTGCGACTTACGTCTCCAAATGTCTTACCTGCCAGCAGGTTAAGATCGAGCATCAGCGATCTGGCGGTCTTCTTCAACCGTTAGATATTCTAGAGTGGAAGTGGGACAAAATCACCATGGATTTTTTTACCGGTCTTCCGCCGACAAAGAGGAAGCACGATGCGATTTGGGTTATCGTTGATCGACTTACCAAGTCAGCTCATTTCTTACCGATCCGCAAGGAAGATTCGGTCAGTAAACTCGCCGATACTTACAAGAAGGAGATCATGAGGCTACATGGTGCTTCATCCAGCATCGTCTTGGACAGAGATCCTCGTTTCACTTCGCGATTCTGGAGAAGTCTGCAGAAAGCTTGGGGGACAAAACTTAAGCTTAGCACGGCTTTTCATCCTCAAACAGACGGGCAATCGGAGCGAACAATTCAGACATTAGAAGACATGTTGAGGTCATGTGCGTTAGAATAGACGGGAGATTGGGACGATTACATCTGTTTGGTAGAGTTTGCATACAACAACAGTTGGCACGCAAGTATCAAGTGTGCTTCATTCGAAATGTTGTATGGCAGGAAGTGTCGCGCCCCAATCTGCTGGGATCAGGTTGGTGAGCGAACACTTGAAGGACCAGAAATGATAGAGTTGACTAACGAGAAGGTCGCAGTAGCTAAGTAGAAATTGCAAGAAGCACGGTCACGTCAGAAGAGTTATGCCGACAAGCATCGTAGGGACTAATATTTTTACGTAGGAGATCACGTTTTCCTTAAGGTTTCGCCGGCACGTGGGGTTAGACGTTTTGGAATCAAAGGGAAGCTCAGTCCTCGATTCATCGGACCGTTTGATGTCATTGAGCGAGTCGGTGAAGTATCTTACCGTTTAGCGTTACCTCCGCAACTTTCTTATGTTCACGATGTTTTCCATGTGTCCTTACTCAGAGGGTACAAGTATCATCCCCTTCACATGGTTCAATATACACCAGAACAGATCCGTGAAGATCTAACTTTCATAGAAGAATCCGAACGAGTTCTTTACAGACAAGAACGAGTCATGAGGAGGAAGACGATTCCATTCGTCAAAATACTTTGGAGGGATCATACCGAGCGGGAAGCCACTTGGGAAACAAAGGAGTCTATCCGGGCTTCTTACACTCATTTCATATTGTGAATTCGGGTATGTTCTTCTTTTCCAGTTTACATTATCTATAATTCGGGGACGAATTATTCTTTTTAGGGGGGAAGAGTTTTAAAACTTGCATGCTTTTACCATGAATAGTACCCTTATGGTCGTACGTACATGATTAGAACTTTCCTTAGTTAACACGTTTACGTTTCACGAATATGAATTACAAGTATTACGTACGTGTTATTACACGACAAGTATTTATTACGTATTAAGACACGATAATTATTATCAATAATAATTATAATCACGAACATGAAAATCATGAACGTAAATAATCACGAACTTAATATTATGTATTTACGTATATTTATTACGATTACGAATAAATATATTACGACACGAACGATAACTACATAAAACACGTAAACACGACACGAGAACATGTATAATATTTAGACACGGAAAACAATGGGTTACCCCTTGTGGGCCCCTCTTACCCGCGACATCAACACAAGACAAGGGCCAAGCCCACTTTGAATTTTACTAAAACAAGAAAAAGGAAATCATATTTTTCATAATCACAGTAAATTAGAAAAATATCAAAACCCTAATCCTTTTTCCTCTCTCTCTTTTGGCCGCCGTTCTAAGAACACCACAAGGGGTGTGTTGGTTGATTTTTGGTGATCAAATCTTGCAAGGGTGTTCGTGTTTTTCATCATTCATTGTTTCACGTATTCGGTAAATTATTAAACCCCTTCTCTTTTATGTTTTTATTAAATAAAAACACATGGAATCATAAGGTTATAATAAACAAGTTAACATGACATGTAATTAATCATGGGGGGGGTAAATAAATCATGGTTTTTAGGGGTGTTTATTTCGGCTGACGCAAGGAACCAAGACCAAAAGGTCTCGGCTTGCTTTTGTTCGCACCAACAACCGAGACCAAGAGGTCTCGGTGTGGGCTGTGATGTTCGGTCGCAAGAACAAGGGACCCCGACCTTGGTCGGGGTGTGTTTTTGGCTTGGTGGGTCTCGGCTAAGAACAAGAAACCACCACCGGCTTAAGCCGGTGGCTAATTATGGAAAGCAGGGGGAACCGCCGCATGGCAGCGGCTAGCCAAGACCAAGGGACCACCGGCTTAAGCCGGTGGCACCTTTACGAAAACAGTGGCAACAGGCCAAGCTGGTTTTGCCATTGTTAAGGGTGCGTTTGTTGACTGGTTCACGGGTCCGGTTCACGGGTTCACGGGCACAGTTCACGACTTAATAAATTTTACAAGTTTAGTTATTTTACAAGATTATTTATTTACAAGCTTAATTAAATTAATTTAACATGTGACATACTTTTAGTCCGGTTGTTAAGTCGACAACTATTCGCACTGTTATTAGTCTTGCATTATCTCGGAATTGACCTATTCATCAACTTGATGTTAAGAATGCATTTCTTAACGGGGATCTTTCTGAGACTGTTTATATGTACCATCCACCCGGGTTTGTAGATCCTAGATTTCCACATCACGTTTGTCGATTACAACGGTCTTTATATCGTGCTTGGTTTCAACGGTTTGCAGGATATGCACAACGAGTTGTGTTTTCATCGAGTCGATGTGACTCGTCATTATTTATATATCGGCATGGGATTGAGGTTGCATACTTATTGATATATGTTGATGATATTGTACTGACAGCTTCATCAACAAATTTACTTCATCGCATCATCTCTTCACTACATAGGGAGTTTGATATGACTGATTTGGGGGCGCTTAATTACTTTTTGGGTATTTCGATTACTCGTGACTCTACGGGCATGTTTCTTTCTCAAAAGAAGTATGCAATGGAGCTTCTTGATCGGGCACATATGGCTTCCTGCAATCCTACTCGGACTCCGGTTCACACAGAATCCAAGCTTGGTGATGACGGGGATCCTATATCTGATCCTACCTTATATCATAGTCTTACAGGTGGTTTAGAATATTTGACGTTTACTCGTCCCGATATTGCTTATGTTGTGCAACAGGTTTGTCTTTATATGCACGATACGCGAGAGCCGCATTTTTTGGCTCTTAAGCGTATTCTCTGATATGTTCGTGGTACGTTGGACTTTGGGCTTCAGATATATACATCATCCACTGGCTCTCTTGTGGCTTATTATGATGTTGATTGGGCAGGTTGCCTTACTACTAGACGCTCTACATCAAGTTATTGTGTCTTCTTGGGGGATAATTTACTCTCATGGTCATCCAAGCGGCAACACACTATCTCTAGATCAAGTGCTGAGGCTGAGTATCGAGGTGTTGCTAATGTAGTGGCAGAAATTGCATGGCTTCGTAATCTTCTTCTTGAACTCCATATGCCATTGTCATATGCTACTCTTGTTTATTTGACAATGCCAGTGCTATTTATTTGACCGCCAATCCTGTTCAACATCAACGGACCAAACACATTGAGATTAACATTCATTTTGTTCGTGATATGGTTGCTCGTGGTCATGTTCGTGTTCTTCATGTTCCATCATGTTACCAATATGCTTATATATTCACCAAGGGGTTGCCGTCTGCTTTATTTGAAGAATTTTGTTCCAGTTTGAGCGTTCGGTCTTCTCCCGCTCCAACTGCGGGGGAGTATTAGGCATTATATTATTATGTATTATGGGCTTTGTTAAATTTATTAGGCCTACCCCACCTATTGCATCTAGAATAATCTAAAGAGACTATATATTGTAATTGTTAATCAAATCAATGGTAAGCCAATTATTTCTAATAGCTATATCCACCACGGAAGCCGAGTATGTGAGTGTCGGTAAAGCTTGTCAACAAGCTCTATGGATGAAGCAAGCGCTTGTTGATTACGGGATTACACTAAATGATTTTCCCATCATGTGTGATAATAAGGGTGAAATAGACCTTAGCAAGAATCTCGTGCAACATTCACGAACTAAGCACATAGAGATTTGCCACCATTTCCTTAGGGATAATGTTCAAAAGGGGAACATTTCGATTGAGAAGGTTCCCTCGGTAGAAAACTTAGCCGACATCTTCACCTAATTCACTTAAGAGGGAACCTTTTAATTATTTGCTTCTAGGTCTAGGTTTGATGGAACATATTCTTTAATTGCGCATTTTCTTAATCGGGTCTTTTTCTCTTTTGAGTCTTTTCTTTCTTTGAGTTATTGAGTCTCTTAAACTCTTTTTGAAAATTCCTCTCCTCTTTTTCAAAATTCTCAAAGTTCTTTCGAAAATAGTCAAGAAATGTTTTTGCATTGTTAATTCAATCTAAAAACGTCTTTCATGGCTTCTTGCTATTGATATCGAGCATACATAATTCATATGTATGAGTCTCTAAAATATACCAAGAACAAAATTGAACTATGGAGGATTATTGTGTCATGACTATGTGTCTAGATTAACACACCTCCAACATCGATTTTATTTTAAATCCATGTATCTTGGTCGAAATCTTTTTTTGTTGAGTTCTTGTGTGTTTCTTAGTCTTCCATTGCTTTTTAGCATATCTCTATGATGAGTTAGACTAGAAAATCAGGATTTGCTAAATTAGAAAATTCCCCTCATCCTCTAAAACTCGACCTCTGGAGGCGGTTCTCTAAACAATCCACGACTCCATATATATATATGGAACCGCACGTAGATATAAGGAACCGCGGACAGGGACTTCCATTTCGAGTTTTCTGAAACTCCAAATTTGATCCAACACTTTTTGGAATCTTTATTTCAAACCTTTGACCATCCAAAAATTATCTTGTGCTTTCTCTACTTAACCCTAAGCATTTTGCATCTTTTCTCAAATCAAAATGTCTTATTCACCAAATGAAAGCCTTGATTCTCCTCTATTTTTCCCCAATCTCTTTCAATCCAAATTCACCCAAGAACACTCAAAATCATATTTCTTCTTCTTATAAGAATATTGATTGTAGAACTTCTTCTTTTCCACCACTACCCTTTTGTGTTCATCCTCCATTACATGATAATGTCATGCATCATGGGACATATTGTCATTGTTGTCAATATCAACATCTTGATATGGCTCATATTTATGAGGAGTTGAGTTACATCAAGAGCGTCCAAGTCAAGCCTCCTCTTTATTATGACTATGAGACCATTACCAAGCCGCCACCACCTCCTTCCACCACCACCTTGTCTTTTATTTAAGCATGTGGATTACTTATCTCCAAGACATCTAATTCAAGAAAATCTTAAAGTTCTAGTTTAACTAGGATTAGATTTATGCTTTTCTTTTGGCTTGTTTTGTTTTTCATACATCTTTGTATGATTTATTCCTTGTATCTTTTTCATGTTTCTTTTTAACATGTCTTATTATGGATCTTGGTTAACTTCTCTTTTCTTATCTTATTTCTCTTATTATGTGACCATTGCTATATCTTGTTGGGTGTTTCTTTTCTTCTTCTAACCCTTCTATGTAGTTTGTCACCATAGCCCAATTTCTTGGTGCCCCAAGCAAGAGGGAGTAAGCACAAAGGGGAAGCACTTGCAAATTCTGATTCTTCTCTTCTACAAAGACTTTTGCAACCTTTTTGATTCGACAAAGGGGGATAAATGATATAAACTCGTCTTCAAAAATCTTTTTTTTCATGTGATTGAGTTTATGTATTGTCAGAATCAAAAAGGGGGAGATTGTTAATGCAATGATGCCTAAAAACATTACTTGTATTTTTCGGTCTCGCTTTGTTTTGATTACGACAATATATAAAAACAAGCATTTACGAAAACAACGAAAAACGAATTCTTGAGTTTAAGTATTTTCATTTCAACCATTATCACATAAGGTATGAACAAACAAGCTTTCGACCTAACTAAGTGATCAAGGATTTAATTTTTCTTACAACTCGCCTTTTATTAAACGTGACAAAAGTTTTTATTAAACTTTATTTTTAAGAAAATGTTTTATTAAATTATATATTTAAAAATTTGAAAATGGCATATTCCATATGGTTTGAAAAAATATCCTTTGGGGATAAATATTCCACCAGATGTGACCGCACCACTAAAAGATAAAAGGGAGCGAAGTCTACTCCGGCGGTTCCTCAAATGGCTATGCGGTTCCCTATCAATCAGGAACCGCAGGCACAATTAAGGAACCACACTCAGAGATAGCCGTTGGAGATTTTCTCTTCACCTCTTTTGCACATAAATTTCCAAATTCAATCCACCTTCTTAAATCATTCAAATCCTTGATTATTTGGTTGATTACTACTTGTTTAGAAGTTGCTCCCATCTCTTCCCCTCAAGTTCAAAGAGAAGAACACTTTCATCCATGAAGTGTCGTGTCTACCTCAAAGATCCATTGAAGATCAAACATTTATTATTCATTCTAGTGTTATTGTTGTGAAGATCCAAGTAGTTGTGTCTATTTGGAAGTTGTGTATGTTGTGTGGTTAATACTTAGTCCTTAAAGTATATTGGTGTAGATTGGTCCTATCTAAGATTAGGGCTCGACTTTTAGCTTAGAGTCGGAAATTGGTTAAGTGACGTGTACGGTTTCTCCACCTTGAAGAGCTTGTTGATCAGTGAACTCTCGAGTAAGGAGTACTCGGGGAGTGGAGTAGGAACGAGGAGTGAGTTTCGTTGCCGAACCACTATAAATCCTTGGTGTTTGGTTTGATCTTTCTTTTCCTTATCTCTTTACATTATTTATTCATTACTTGCATATACTTGTGATTAGTAGTTTAGTTGCACTATCCATTGTCCATATTATGTATAAAAAGATTTCACATATTTGCTCAAGTCTAAGTTTTTGAAAAAGATTTTTGAAAACCCATATTTAACAAGTAAATATAAGAAACTATTCAACCCCCCTTCTAGTTTCTTCATCGGTCTTGAGCGTTGAAGACGTGACGCCCCATTAAGGTCACCCTTATCGATATGTCACACAAGAGAAAAAATGAATACCCGATCTTGCCCGAGTCGTTTGGTTTGGTGGGAGAAAAAAACACACCTCAACGATTAAAAACTGACCATCGGGCGATTTAATAAATAAAAAAAATTAAAATGTATAAGTTATCATTATGAGTAACAATATATTTTTTCATTTTCATCTACGCATCAAACACATTATACACTACATATCACATCTACAACAAATAAATTCTGATCATTTTTTTACATCCTCAAATGAAAAAGAAGTCAATAGTACCGAATTTGAGTTTTTGAAAGAGATCGTTGTGGTTAATTAAGCTTCTACTTCTACAATCCCAAAAATCTCCACTTATCGAAACACGATAAAGATCGTTATGGTACTCACGACTACAATCCCAAAAATCTCCACTTATCGAAACACAATAAAGATCATTATGGTACTCATGAGTCGTGATCGACTAGTGGCCACTTATTTCTCTCAAACTTAACGTATGATGAATTTATTCAAAAAAAATGTATGATGAAAAATAATTTCGTGGGGCACGTTCCCCTTATCGAAAAGAATTGTAGTGTAAATTTCTAAAATATTCAGTTATTTTTTTATATTTTTCCTTTAACAAACCAATTTATAGTGTATTTTTTAAAAATTATCAAACATCGACCTTCGATCGTAACTTTCTGATTCCGCCTCTTAGTGAATGAGTCTATCAGTAGTCACAAACATTGTTAGGGATGTAAATGATAATGCGTCGAATTTTCAAGAAAATAATGTTTGGGAATAGTTAACATTTCTCATCGATGAAGTGATATCTATGCAAATTGTCACTTGGCATACGACACTACTTGGCATACGACACTGTTCCTGATATTATAAAAAAAAATGCAAAGGGTTGAGAAAAAATCTCATTATGTATCCATGATCTATGTAAAGCTATCATAGACTAGTATATGGACGAGTTTATGCAAAGGCCTACATATACTAATAAGTAATAAGTGATGTCAAACCCTTTATACTTTTCTTGGTAGAAATATGAGTTTTAGGAATTATTGATTGCAGGGACGAAGCGAAGACGAAATATAATCGGGTGTACAAATTTTTTTGAATCGTAATATAACAGATGTAAAACGTGAATAAAAACGAAGGATAAAATTATGTTCCAATTGACTGGGTGCATTTAGGATGTATTTAGAAAAAATCGATGTTTTCTTTACAAATTAACACTAAGTAAAAAAAATTCATAGGGGTCACCGGCACCCGCGGGAACCCTCCTAGCTCCGTCCCTGATTGATTGTACGGGTTGACTGTAGGTTAATAGCCCAAATACATATCGTGCTCAATATTGTAAACAGCAATCACGAGCCACATCCATTTATTATTATTGGAAAATATTTTCTTACAAGACGTACCAAAGACAATCTTTATGTTAAATTGATTTAACGGAAATTTACATAAACGTTGCCATAGATTTATTAAATTAGAGAAAAAGTCTCAAAAAATTACAAAAGGTTCACTCGCCTTTAGTAACGATTACACAAAAAGCTTAAATCAGACTTACGCCCTGTAGTGAAGGACAAATAAAAAATAAATATTCTTCACAAAATATAAAAACATTAAACATGGAGAGTTCAAGTCTCATTGAAAACATATTAAATATAGACATGTTAATGAGGTAAATAGGTTGGTTTGTTTGGTTTAGGTCATGAGTCAAATGAGTTGTGAATTAAATGGGTTATGTGTTAAATGGGTCATTATTTAATGATGAGTTTAACGGGTTATGGGTCAAATAGTTTGAGTCGGGTCAATCCACTAACTTACAACATTTTCCTATCTTTAACATGTTCAAACGTTTTTATCTGTATTCGTTCAATTTTTACGGTTTTTGTCAGTTGTTATAAGTTTTTCATCGGTTTTTACGTTTTCATCAGTATTTTCACGTTTTCGTCAGTATTTTTATGTTTTCGTCAGTAAATTTAGGTTTTCGTCTATAAATTTACGTTTTCGTCAGTAAATTTACGTTTTCGACAGAAAATTTACGTTTTTGTCAAAAAATTTACGTTTTCGTCAGTAAATTTACGTTTAAATTTACGGTTTCGTCAAAAAATTTACGTTCTCGTCTATAAATTTACGTTTTCGTCAGTAAATTTACGTTTTCGTCAGTAAATTTAGGTTTTCGTCAGACAATTTACGTTTTTGTAAGAAAATTTACGTTTTCGTCAAAAAAATTACGTTTTTGTCTTTAAATTAACATTTTCGTCAGTAAATTTACGTTTTCGTATGTAAATTTACGTTTTCTTCAGTAAATTTACGTTTTCGTCAGAAAGTTTACATTTTCGTCAGAAAATTTACTTTTTCTTCAGAAAATTTACGTTTTCGTCAGTAAATTTACATTTTCGTCAGACAATTTACGTTTTAGTAAGAAATTTGCGTTTTCGTAAGAAAAATTACATTTTTGTCTGTAAATTAACGTTTTCGTCAGTAAATTTACGTTTTCGTATGTAAATTTAAGTTTCGTCAGAAAATTTACGTTTTCTTCAGTAAATTTACGTTTTCATCAGAAAGTTCACATTTTCGTCAGAAAATTTACGTTTTCGTCAGAAAATCTACGTTTTCTTCAGAAAATTTACGTTTTCGTCAGTAAATTTACGTTTTCGTCAGCAAATTAGGTTTTCGACAGAAAATTTACGTTTTCGTCAGTTAATTTGCGTTTTCGTAAGTAAATTTACGTTTCCGTCAGAAAATTTACGTTTTCGTCTGTAAATTTATGTTTTCGTCTATAAATTTACGTTTCCTCAGAAAATTTACGTTTTCGTCAGAAAATTTACGTTTCTTTCAGTAAATTTAGGTTCGTCGGTAAATTTACGTTTTCGTCATAAAATTTACGTTTTCGTCATAAAATTTACGTTTTCGTCAGAATGTTTACATTTTCGTCCGTAATTATAAATTTTCGTCAGTAAATTTACGTTTTCGCCTTTAAATACGTTTTCGGCATAATATTTACGTTTTCGTCAGAAAATTTACGTTTTTGTTTGTAAATTTACGTTTTTTCAGTAAATTTACGTTTTCGTAAGTAAATTTACGTTTCGTCGGTAAATTTACGTTTTCGTCAGTAAATATACGTTTTCGTCAGAAAATTTACGTTTTCGGCAGTAAATTTACGTTTACGTCAGTAAATTTACGTTTTCGTATGTAAATTTACGTTTTCATTAGAAAATTTACGTTTTCTTCAGTATATTTACGTTTTACAGACGAAAACGTAAATTTTACTGACGAAACCGAAAATTTACCGTCGAAAACGTAAATTTACTGACAAAAACATAAATTTACAGATGAAAACGTAATTTTACTGTCGAAAACATAAAATTACTGATGAAAACGTAAATTTACTGAAAAACGTAAATTTTCTGACGAAAACGTAAATTTTCTGACGAAAACGCAAATTTACTTAAGGAAACGTAAATTTTCTGACGGAATTGTAAATTTACAGACGAAAACGTAAATTTACTTACGAAAACGTAAATTTACAGACGAAGACCTAAATTTTCTGACGAAAACGTAATTTTACTGAAGAAAACGTAAATTTTCTAATGAAAACGTAAACTTACTGACGGAACTGTAAATTTATAGTCGAAAACATAAATTTACTGACAAAAACGTCATTTACAGACGAAAACCTAAATTTTCTGACGAAAACGTAAATTTACTGACGAAAACGTAAATTTTCTAAAGAAAACGTATATTTACTAACGAAAACGTAAGTTTACTTACGAAAACGTAAATTGACTTACGAAAACGTAAATTTACAGACGAAAACCTAAATTTTCTGACGAAACGTAAATTTTCTAAAGAAAACGTAAATTTAGAACTTTAAATTTATAGTCGAAAACGTAAATTTACTGACGAAAACGTAATTTTTCTAAAGAAAACGTAAGTTTACTAACGAAAACGTAAATTTACTGACGAAAACGTAAATTTATTGTCGAAAACGTAAAATTACTGACGAAAACGTAAATATACTAATGAAAGGTAAATTTACAGACGAAAACGTAAAAATATTGACCAAAACGTAAATTTACAGACGAAAACGGTAAAATACTGACAAAAACGTAAATATAGTGACGAAAGCGTAAATTTTCTGATGAAAACGTAAATTTTCTGACGAAAACGGTAAAATACTGACGAAAACGTAATTATACTGACGAAAACGTAAAAATACCGACGAAAACGTAAATTTACAGACGAAAACGTAAATTGAGTGATGAAAATGTAAAAATATTGATGAAAACATATATTTACAGGGGAAAACGTAAATTTACAGGTGAAAACGGTAAAAATTACGAAAACGTAAATTTACTAACGAAAACGGAAATTTATTGACTTAATATTAAAAATTAACATTTTAAACTATTGGGTTTTTGTTCCAATGATAGGAATCATCTGACCTATTCTTAAACCAATTTGACTTATTCTCAAGCTCATTTGACCAAAACTTCATTTTACACAAAGAAATGGATAACCTATTTAACGCATCATTTTATTTTTGCTCAATCCATTCCAACCCATAAAGTTATAAAATTGAATCTAAATATTTTTGGTTGAAATGGGTTAAAATTGCCACATCTAATGAGACGGATGATGTAGATTATAACGATTTGTCGTTCTAAAAAATACAAAAAACATAAATCTGGGTTCCAAATTGAAAAACAAGACTTAAAAACCCAAATATTACAACTTACACCCTTTACTTAACCCTTATCTCACTCTCAAGCAAAACATTCCATAAAAAAACATCTCCCAAAAACCCATACCATAAAACCCACAATCACCATCATCGTTACCATCACAAACAAACACGATGAACCAACAGGTGCAGAAGAACACACTCTACGTTGGTAAGTATCCTTAATAATTTTGATGTTTTTATGATTAAATATGTTATTTTTTACTAAAATTTGTTAAAAAAACATATACAGGTGGGCTAGCAGAAGAAGTGAATGAGACGATATTGCATTCAGCGTTTATACCATTCGGAGACATTAAGGATGTGAAGACACCGTTGGATCAAGCCACCCAGAAACATCGTTCTTTTGGTTTTGTTACTTTCTTGGAAAGAGAAGACGCTGCTGCTGCTATGGATAATATGGATGGCGCCGAGCTTTACGGGCGCGTCTTGACTGTGAATTATGCTCTTCCTGAGAAGATTAAGGGTGGTGAACAAGGATGGGCTGCTCAACCTAGTATGTCTTTTTTTATAAACCCTTTTTCCTTAAACCCTAGGTTGTATTGTCATTGTTTTGTTGATTGATTAGGTTTAGGTTTAGGTTTTACCATTGCGCCATTCGTCACTGCAAACGCCTAGTCATAGGTCACTGGGATAGTTGCTCATAGGGGGTGTTTGTTTCAGCTTTTATGTGGGCTTATGGGAGCTTATTTGATTACGGATTATATTTCATAAACCCCTGTTTCCTGGCTTATTTTGGGACTTAAGTTATATAAACACACAAGTCTCAATATAAGCCGGAAATTTGAGGCTTATATATAAAATATAAGCCGAAATCAAATAAACTCGTAAGCCCACATATAAGCCGAAACAAACACCCCCATAGCCTAGGGCTAGGTCTGTGGGAAGGGTCACCCGGCACCCAAAATGGTGCACGGTTCGGGGTTTTCCTACTAGGGGGATTAGGTTTAGGTTCTTATGTCTGTGTTCCTGCAATAGTAGCCCAATGGTTGACGACACGGTGTGTGAAGCGGAGGCTATGGGTTAAAATCGTGGCTGTGTTTCTTTAATCATTGTGTTATGCGATTCACTTTCCTTGTGTTGGTCGTAGGGTCTCCCCCCCCCCCCCCCCCCCCCCCCCCCCCCCCCCCCTTTTAGGTTCTTATGCTGTAAGCTAAGACCCAGCTCATTGGGGCTTTACAATCTAGAGTTATGGAGGCCTAGTGATTTACTGGACTCAATGGATCTTGCAGGGTGGTCTATAGAGACCGGGGCTGCGGCTGTCATTGTATTTAAAAGTAGGATCCACATTTTGGTGGTACAGTTGTATTATATACATAGTATTTTTTTAGGTGAATAAGCTATTGTTTTGGCATTAGGTTTATTATTCTGGCCATCATACAAGTTTTATATAGTCTAATGCAAATGTAAAACCGAGTTAACCTCTAGTGTTGATCGGGTTTTGACCTTGTGGTGAGTAATCTGCGATTAATCGGTCATTGACCTTGTAGCGAGTAATCGTCAGTTGTTCGCCCTTGTAACCCTTGTTATAAATCACAACTCTTAGAGGTTTTATCTCTTTAAAGATTACTAATAAGTTGGTTATCTATCCGAATGACCAAGATTTTGCCTTATAGTTGTGGAATTCGTTGTATGTATGCTTCCATTACATAAGTTATGTGTTTATCATCTGCTCTAGCTTGATTGGATTCAATGATTACTTGATTAGTGCTTGTAGAATAAGTTCCAATGAGTCGTTTGGGTCAGTGCCACCACAGATAGTGCTCGGTTGAGCTAATGGGTGCACCCCTTCCCCTAGTCTGTTTTTTTACTTATATCTAGTCAAATAGATGTGCTACAGCTCACAAATTATGAATGCATTTCAAGAGAACTGGTTTTTGGTTGGATTATGGTTTCATCGACATTTTCAGCCTATGTATGAGTTGATGTTAATATGCCACTATTAGAGCTTTCCAATGGAGACTTTTTGCTGTTACTTGCTGTCTGCAGCTAGTAGTGTTTAAAAGTTGAAACTTCGGGGTACATATAAAGTCCTCAGATTTGCTTGCCTATAACTAATTCTGTAAGAGTGGTGCCAAAAAGCAGGATTTGGACGAGGATAGACTTGGTCAAATTCCTTTTGAGAAAGAATTATTCTGTAATTTGCCTAGCTTTTTGAGTTATCTAGGAAACAATTAAATTTCTGTAGTGTAGGCACTAGGCAGTGTAAAAAAGAAGTGAAGTGTTTACCTTATGCCCTGCTGTATGTAGCCATTGCCCATAGCACATCTGTTTACACCCCTGGAGGAGGAAGCTTTCAAGTTCCTAGAATACGAGTGGATGTAGCCTGATCTTAAGGATCCCGGTGGTGATCACTACTACTAACAAATAGTTATACGATAGCTGTTTAATCTAAAGAGCAAGGCAGTCACATTACTTCGATCACAGACTCACAGTAGATACACAGGTTTCTTTCTGCATGAAAGATCGAAAAAAATGATGTTCCATGGATCCAGAGGACTACTCGGTTTAAACGATTGTAGAAACTTTTGTTATATTCACATTAATGGTATATAGAGCATGGCGTTTTTCACTGTTTCTGTTTTTTAACTTTAGTGTTCTTCAAAAACAAACATATTTTTTTTCAAAGTAGAGTGGCAGTGTGCCAAATCCACCATGGAGAACAATCCTACAAGTGGATGTCAATGAGTGTATGTCTGTTTTGGCGGGGGGATAACGAATTACAGTATGTGTCGAATTTGGTGTTTCAGAGCTAGTGCGCTTGATGCGACATGTATTCTTATGGTTTACTTTGATTTATTCTGCTCTTGGATGCAATATGATAATTACTTCCTCCTGATTTGCCTGTAAATTGTGTCAAATTTTGATTAAAACCCAACTTCGTCTTTGATTGCATTTAACCATTCACCTTGGAACCATTTGATATTTTTAGCTAAATGATCCCTATATTTTTCTGGGTTCTGGAATCTGCATTTTGACTATGTCGTTATGTCCTTCTAAATTTCAGTTTGGGCCGATGCGGATACTTGGTTTGAACGACAGCAACAAGAAGAAGAAATGCAACGTATTCAAAAAGAAAACCAAGCATCGATGCAGGCTGCAGAGGAATTGCACAGAAAAAAACTGGCAGAACATCGAGAAGGTGAGAAGGATGAACCCGACTCCAAAGATGATCCCATGGCTGTGGCTGAGGCTGATTCATTGAACCAGAACAATAAATGAACGACCTCTAAACTTGGGAAAGTATGAGACAAGCACGAGGCAGTTTTGGAATCTTATGTGTTAGAACCTACAACAGTTGCATGTTATTGTTGACTAAACTTTCTAGACTTATGCTTTAGAATAGCGAAATGTGTAATTTTGTGGAATGAGATTATATAAGTTGATGTAATGATGTTTAATTGTTTACTTACACAAAGAGAGTAATTGAATGCGAGATTTAAAGATCAAATTATCTGTATTATAATGAAACAAAATCCTTTGTTGGACAATGACCACAATCAAAATTTGTCCAGAAACTTGAAAGGAGTACAAGATGTCAGAAAAACTCTAAGCTACTAAGATCGCCCAACTTGATCTAACATTGAATCACAAAGCTTAACAGCATCTGCATTATCTTTAACATTATGAACCCGGACAATATTAGCACCACCCAAAACAGCACTCGTAACTGCAGCAACAGTCCCTGCATCTCTCTCGATAGCAGAAGTGCGACCACAAACATCACCCAAGAACCTCTTTCTTGAAGGCCCAATCAACAATGGTGCTCGTGACACCCCTAAGCTTTTTCGGCCAATCTCACTCCTAAATCTCTTCAATCCCATCAAAATCTCCAAATTATCTTCAGTTTTCTTCGAAAATCCGATCCCAGGGTCAAGAACCATTCTCCATGCCGGCACACCACATAACTCAGCAGCTCTTACACACTCATACAACTCATCGCCAACTTCTTTACAAACATCATCATACTTCAAATTTTCACTGTTTTGCATTGTGGACGGGTCCCCTCTCATGTGCATAGTGATATATGGAACATTAAGACCCGCCACAACACGAAGCATATCAGAATCCAACTTCCCACCCGACACATCATTGACTATATGAGCCCCTTTCTTAATTGCTTCTGATGCAACTTCAGAATAAAACGTGTCTACAGATAGCATCTTTCCTTCAATTTCGGGTAATTCAAGAATCTTTTCAAGAACAGGAATTAGCCTATCCAGTTCTTCTTCAACAGAAATCTTGGTTGCCATCGGACGTGTAGATTGTGCTCCTAGATCAATTATGTCTGCCCCTTCGGATATCATGGTCTTAACACGAGATATAGCAGACCCCACAGAGTCAAACTTCCCTCCGTCACTAAAACTATCAGGAGTTATATTCAAGATACCCATGACAGAAGTTTTCTTTGACCAATCCCATAAACGATCACCAACCGGTAAAACCCTTCTTAACCCATCTTTTCCTATCAAAGACTCACCCCCTAATTCTTCCCAAGCCCCAAAAAGCCCTTTCCTTGAAAAAGAATGCCAGCATAGAACTGTATCATTGTCGACATCAGACCCCAATAAGTCAACTAACGGTGCCAGAACAAACGGTCTCTCCCAAATTCTTTCATGTGGAACTGAGAGTATTTCTGAGTTAATTCTGTACTTCCCGTAGAACAGTATATCTAAGTCAATGGGACGTGGGCCATACCTTATCCCTTTGGTTCTACCCATTTCCTTTTCGATTTTCTTTAGGGCTGATAGTAACTCATGAGGGGCAAGCTTTGTAACGGCTCTAACAGCAGAGTTGAGGAAAAGAGGCTGATCAGTGACATACGCAGGTTCTGTTTCGTACAGACAAGCATGCCTAGTTATTTCGATGCCAGATTTTTTCATCTGACTTAACGCTTCGTTGAAGTTATTAAGCCTATCACCAACATTGCTACCTAATGCAATTACTACTTCTTGTTCTTGAGAATGGACTTCTATTGAAGTATCCGGGGAGGAATGAAAGAATGAAAAAGTTGCTGCAAAAAGATGTAAAATGTTTCATTATATCGTTACACCTAAGCGTATACACCCAAGTCACCAAGGGATTAACTCTAATTAACACAAAGTGATTTACATTAACTCTGATTGGTTTAACATTATACAGAGACAAACGAGGAGAAGTTTACCTCTACAAGACGCGCGGACATGACGGTTAGCTAACCTTGATGGTAGTAGCTTGTTGAAAAGATTCATTTTTATTAGATAAGAAGCTTCATAAACAGGTCATCAAAATTAAGCAGTCTGCAAAAACCTGCAAAACCAAAAAACGATAGTCAACAAAGATACATACCATGAAAACTCAAATAGCTTCATTCACAGGCAGTGGCGGACCTTGAGCATTCCAAAATAAAAGAATGGACAATAACTTTGAAACGGAATGCAGAATATCTACACTACTCGTCACGAACTTTTTTTTTTGGGGGGGGGGGGGGGGGGCGGCCCCTCCCCAGTCCCCTGTTCACAGGTTCAAATCCTTTATGTGCAACACCTTTTTCGTTAAAATAAAAGGTTTTCATAAAATTCTTGTTGAATCGTTTTTTATGGGTGGGCATTGCATTCAATAATATAAAGTTCACGCTAAATACACACTCATTAACTCCGGAATAACAAGTCTACTGGAGTACTGGACTGCTAACACATATGTTTGACTACAGTCAAATCATTAACAAATCAACATTTATCTTAAGAAATCAACATAACTGGGATTTAATGTTCACCTAAACATGATTTAACTGCATAAAGCTCCTAAATTTAAGCAAATTAATGTGTTTATGCGAATCTAAACCTTACATAAACTATGAAAAACAACAGAATCTATAAATAAATAATGTTAAAAAGTGAAAAACCAATAAAAAGTAAGTACCTAACACTTGCTGCAAAACAGAAGATCAAATTATGTAAGATTCACTTATAAGTTATCAAAAAAAAATATTAAAAAAAAAACCTTTTTTTACTTGTGGGTTATTTTGTAAATATCTTAAAAAAATAATGGCAAGTTGTTAAAAATAAACAAGATCTAAAATCCTGAAAAAATTATTATGTTGTACTTTGGGTATTAAATATAGTACTTTTGTCTGGTTATGGAAAAAAATGGATTTTTAATATGGATAAAGTAAAGCCCTCATCTTTAAACCCATAGAAGTAGAAATGGTGGCTTCTTTGAGTTTGGTTTCCTGAAAAAGGCTTTTTTGTCTGTGTTTGAATAATAATGGCTGCTACTTTACTTTCTTTTACACAATTTTGCACTTTAACAAGGTACACTTCTATCTCACTTCCAAACACAGTTTTATTATAAGCCTGTAGCTGTACATATATATGGGATACTCTTATGCTATTTACAACAATTTTTAGTGGTGTAAGTTGAGCTTCTTGTGAGTTATTGTATACATGATGTGGACTATATGGAAATTGTGGTTTGGTTTTTAGTTTTTTTTTGGTTCATTTGATTATTTAGCAGTATGGAGAAAATTATAGGATAAGGTTTTGGGAAGCTGAAAATACAGGATAAGGTTAAGGTAAGAAATTGAGCTATTTGAAAAGAAGATATAGCTTTTTGATTATTAGTTGGTGAAGCATTTCGTGCTAAATATGAGTTGAATTCAAACTTTGTGAATGTATTTTGAAACTGTTGTTGGTATCTCTTGTTCATGGTTTGTTATGGTTACGTTAATCTTTATGACAAGAAGGGGGTGTTTGAGATTGTGTTTTGAAAGTAATTATGTGATATGATATGAATACGTTGAAATAAAACAGGCTGTAGGAAGATAGTGTTTGGATGTGATTATGCTCTCTGATGTTGTCATAATCAGCTAATTAACTAACTCTGATTGTTAGATTTGGATTGTTTTCATTGAACTCGAGTCTATATCAAGTAGGCTATGTGGCCTAGGCGTTCCCCTTGGTATTTTGGTGCTAATATATTCACATTTTTACCACACAAAAAAATGACCACTAAATAATTAAACACTTTACTTTTTGTTCTAAAACTAAACGGATCTATTGTAGAATAAGTTTCAATGTACCCAAGCACTGTAAAGTAATCATCTCTAACTTGAAATTACAATAATCGGAAAATCCCTTTCAAACACAATTGTTTGACACTCCCGGAATATCATGAACGCAGTGATGTTTGTGTTGACAAATTTTATATTGTTTTGGTAGCAAAGGTGCATATTGTCTTGATCTCAATAGCAAATATTTTAGGTCAACTAAATCCACTTGTTTCTCACAAATTTGGTGCTTGCAGGTGGCAGTCCAATTTGCCTTCAGTATCCTCGATAAACTTTATACAATTTCCGGAAGTTAGATTGCGCAGTAGATTTGTCATTACAGCAATTTCTAGAAAAAAGGTTGCTGAGAACGCATCTGATGGAGAAGAAAGTGACACAGAAAAGAAGACAACACGTAAACGAGCTCCAACTAGAAGAAAGAAAAAGGTAGAATCAGAGGTTCCAGTGGAGGCACCAATAGAGAGTAGTATTAGTAACACATATGAAGACACATTAATGCCTTCTGAGTCAACTGAGCCTGTGAAACCTCAACGAAGAGGTCGGAAAAAAGGTCAGTCATATGTTTATTAAACATGTGCGAGTGGATCTTGGATCATCGGTTCTTGTTTTTTCATTGCAAAGAAACCATTCTTTCGTTAAAACACCATATGCTGCAAACATCGATCAAAATTGGGAACGTGCCAAAATTTCACAATTTAAAACTGCACATTAACTTATTTTGGGGAGCATAGTTTAGAAATAGCGTGTAAGGGCCAATTGATAAGTTTATACTCCGTAATTAAGTAATCAACTAAGGGGCCTTTGAAAGTCAATTCCATCTACTTCTAGATTTTTTGGTTCGTCTTGACCAGTTATCCTCATTTTTTTCAGAAACTGCAGTTGCCTCTACTTCAAGTACATTAGAAGAAGAAGAACCCGAAAAGAAGGTGACGAGACGGAGGCGTACCAAGAAAAAGATTGATGATACGATAGATGAAGGTACTGAAACCGAGCTCAGTGACCCTGAGGAAGATACTGATAATGAAAAAGAGCTAGAAATTGATGCTAGTGATGTAGACGATATCAGCTTTACATACGCATGGCCTCCTTTAATTTGTTGTTTTGGACCTGTTCAACATGCGTTTGTGCCATCAGGAAGGCCAGCCAATAGACTTATAGACCATGAATCACATGAACGAATGAAGGACGCATTGTGGACCCCAGAAAAGTTTGTTAGGGCTCCTGGGGGCTCTGCAGCCGATGTGGCATTGTGTCTTACTAAATTCGGTAGTAATGCAGCGGTGATGGGTAAAATCGGCGATGATGATTTTGGACAAGCGTTGTTGCTTCATTTGAATGAAAGTAGAGTGCAAACACGATCCATTCGGATCGACCCGAAACGAACAACTGCGGTTGCACGGATGAAAACGAGCAAAAGAGGTGGTTTAAGAACGACGTGTCTCATCCCATGTGCCGAAGATGCACTAAAGAAGTCGGAAATCAACATTGATGTGCTCAAAGAGGTAACAGATTTTTATCTCAGTTTTCTGTCAATAATAAATAAGTTGTTCCTTATTCAGAAAATGTTTGTTCGTTAATTTGTACTTGACCACACTACAAAATCTGATATGAAAGCTGTTGTGTAGGCAAAGATATTTTACTTCAATTCGTTCTCTCTTCTTGAGCGTAAAAGCAAAACAAGTGCTTTACAAGCTATCAAGATTTCAAAACAGTTTGGTGGGCTTATATTTTTCGATCTCAATCTACCACTACCACTATGGCATTCAAGAGAAGAAACTTATTCTATCATTCAAGAAGCATTGGAACTTGCGGATATAGTTGAGGTTACTAAACAAGAACTTGAATTCTTGTGTGGTATCACACCCTCTGAAAGATTTGACACCAACGACAATGATAGGTCCAAATTTGTTCACTACAGTCGAGACATGGTCGCTCCAATCCTACATGATAATCTTGAACTTCTATTTGTCACAAATGGGACTTCTAAGATTCATTACTACACAAAGGAGCAGGATGGTTCGGTTCTTGGAACAGAGGATGTACCCATCACTCCTTTCACTTCTGACATGTCAGCAGCGGGAGATGGGATTGTTGCAGGTAACTAGAAGTTTGTGGCTATAAAACCGTTGTATGCGTGATTTGTAATCTAATGATATTACTTTTTTTAAAATGATGGATTCAGGGCTTATGAATAAGTTGATAGTTCAGCCACACTTGATGACTGATAAAGAGTACTTAGTGCATAGTATCGACTATGCTATTAACCGTGGGGTGTCAGAACAATGGATGCAGGCTCGAACTCGAGGATACCCTCCTACAGAGGGTATGGAAGATGATGATTTTTTCCCTGATCCAAATGGTTTCAAAACCATCACGGAAAAAGCATACCGCACACTGATAAATGTAAGTTCATTATCTTTGCATTTGTACAAATTAGTCAGTTTGAGCTATACGAGTATTTCTTTTACTGATGTTAACATAAAAAAGTTGTACTAAAATGTAAACTAGCATATAAGTTGTAAAGGTTTACAAGTCTGACATTTTGGGGGGTCTTGGTGTATAGGCTGATGGTGATGATTCAGAAGATCTCAGTATTACAATGAATAAGCGTGACGGTGATGATTCAGAGGAAGATGAAGGTGATAACACGGAGGGACATGGCGATTATGATTCGGAGGATATAGATGACATGGAAACAGATGACGATGAACCTGTGCGCAAAGTAAGACAAGCAATTCGTGCTTAAATGAGTTTCACAGTTCTTTCGATTTTATTGTCTCATTTCTGTTTATTTAAGTAGAGAGCAATGTAACTGATAGGGATTAGAGGTGGAATTTAGATCGTAAGTCGCTAAATTGGATGTGGAAATTTTGTAGTTTCATATATATAGTGGTTTCTATATATAATAAGTCGTCATCTCAACAAGCTTGCATGATTCAAACCTTTTTTGCAAGTTCGGAGTATTTAGCGCATCATATAAAATGCATGTCTACTTTATCGCCTAAATTGATGCAGTTAATCACTTGATTTTTCTTGTTTTCTTTTTCTGTTTACACATTGTGTTTTCTCAAAGATATGGTTGGATCAAGTGATTCACAGACATTAAGAAGAATTAAGGTTTGTATTATCTTTAATGAGTCAGATTTTTTTACCAAGGCAGCTGGAACCAAAAAAGGAAAATATGCTGGTAGCGCGTGTCAAAGAATCGCATCAATATGCCCAAACATGAATTCTATACAGAAATAGATACAGTACATTATTACAAAAAAGCATGAAAATCTCAACTGGTGCAGACTGCAGAAGATGGGCAAAGATATACGGGATGTAAATACATAATCCTTCAGAAAACGAATTAAATATTTAGTTAAAATGTTATTATGTCAATATGCAGGGCATGTAGGAAAATAGAGGAAGGAAAGTGGTGCACATTACACGGGGCTCCATGTAAACACTCTGTGTATGATGTGAAAAAAGATGACCGAGAGAACACTCGATCATGTGTAAACAAGTACTTGTAAATCATCAAGCAAGTAACAAACAGTAGCACATGTGTTGTTGTAACAATAATTTTCATAATACCTCCACACATCATTTCATCCAAGATCATGTTACAAAGTGACAAAAATTGAAACCTATTCCACGTAAGTAAGATGATAAATGATTGATTTAGTCATCCTTGATTCTCTTAAGAAGCCTACAAGCCCAACGGCGAAGACGTCGCTTGAGAGTGAAACCAACAATAATCCCACCAACAAAACAAATTCCACAAAGCTTTGAGCAAGTTAACAAGGATACAGCCCTGCGATACAACAACATCCAGACTTATTACTAGTCTACTCAACTCATCAAGGTTGCTTAATAGATACTGTACTACATAGAAATTCATAAGTATATAAATTTCTCAACAACTTATATATGCAAGGAAGAAAACGTTAGGCTACAAAAATTAAGGCTGTGTTCCTTATTAAAAGTAACTTATTTTCTCTTATGTGTGCAAACGGGCAGACATTTTGTTAAAAGAGCGTTAGTTTGTTTTTTTCTCACGGGTGAATGCATTTCTGAAAAAGAGTGTTTGTTTTTACCTCTTAGAGCATCAGATGCAGTAACTTAAGCCAAAACACCACCTCAACTTTTCCCCATTTCACTTGCCTCTCACTCAAACACCCAAAAACACCCTCCCTGGTAACTTGGCCAACACCCCACTTTTCACCATTTAAAATACAAAAGAGGAAACAAAAACACTCCATTTCCTTCACTTGGTGTACGCCAATTTTTTGGCAAGGGGGATGGCCGGTAAAGTAATATGGGTTTGGCTTAAGCCAAAAAAGTGCCACATATGAATGGCGTGGGGTATTCCATTATGGTACCTAATGCTCTAAATAAGCTCCTCTTATGTCCGAGTGTGTGTTTACTATTAGAGCATAAGCATAAGGGTGCAGTAACATAGGGTTTTACTGCCAGTCTGCCACCTCATCTTTTCCCTTTTAACTTAACACACCCAAAAACACACTCCCATTACCTTAAGCCAAAACCCCACTATTGAGATTCACCATACCCGATTTAAACACAAAAAAACAATTTTATGGCTTATTTTGAGACTTATGGGCTTATATAAGTTTAGTACGATACGATAAACGTATATAGTCTCAAAATAAGCCACAAAATTATGACTTATGAAATATAAGCCGAAGCCTCAAGTTTGTGGCTTATCTTGAGACTTATTATATAACTTTATCATATCATAATAAACTTATAAAAGCCCATAAGTCTCAAAATAAGCCATAAAATTGGGGGCTTATGAAACATAATCCCATTTCGGCTTATGTTTCATAAGCTTAAACAAACACCCCATAGCAGTAAGTAGGTGGTGCAGTAAGATGCACGTCTCTAAAGGCACCTAGACTTGGCGAAAAACGTGTGCTCTTAGACAAATTTACTTGTTCAAGGCTGATTACTAGTAAAAGGTATTTGTTTCTTAAAGAGGTCGAATCGACGTCTTGTCTCTCTAACAGACATGGGGATTTTAAGTTTCCCGAATCGCACCAACTGATGGGATACAATTATAAATATTGTAAAACTATATATACTACTAGAATTAGTATTGAATTGGTGAAAAGAAAGAAAGAAAGAAAACCTGGTTGGGGGTCTGGTGAGCAGAAGAGAAACTGACGAGAGGTCTGATGATGATGAAGAAACCGAGCCATTGTTGTTGTTCGTCATAGCAGTTCTGATTCCACTCATTGTTCCTGTAAGTCTGTAACCCTAAACCCCTTTTCACTCTTTTTTTTCTTTCTTTTCCGGCCGGCTGGCTGGCTGGCTATTCTTATTTACTTCAACGCCCCTCTACTTCTTTTACTTTATTTCTCACACCTTGATATTCTATCCTAAATTACTTTGCTATCTAAGAGCCCAGAGTATAGCCATAGTTTAACAGCCCAAAAACCTATGGCTCACCTAGGGCTGAGCACAGAACAAAAACCGACCCGAACCGGATCATACAATTTTGGTCCGGTCTTCGGTCCGGGGTTTTGAAAAATTTCGGTCCTCGGTTCGGTCGATCCAGTCCGGTTCGGTCTTGAAAAAAATCTTATCGATTTTGTCTAATAAAACTGGACCGGACCGACCCGGACCGGACTAGACTATTTCGGTCCGGTCTCGGTCCACGGTTTCGGACCATTTTGGTCCTCGGTCCGGTCCGGGCCTAGACCGATGCTCAGCCCTAGGCTCACCATACCAAGGCTGATGTCATGTCTTTTGGCGCCGCCCAAGAAAAGGTCGCGTTTTCTTTCTTTCTTTAATTCATAAAGTGGGGTATATGTGGACCTAAAATATCACTTTTTTACTTCTATGACACCGCTTTTTGTCATGTCTCACTGCTATCCCCCAAAATATGGTGTCATAGCAATCTGGTGTCATTGCCTACGTGACAACACTTTTTGGCTATGGCACCACACCACCGTATCCTGTGCTCTAACAACATGAAATCGTTTACATTTGTTTTGTTCGAGATGTTTTAATTTAGTTTTTTATTACGAGCTGAGATTATTCAAGATACGGGGACTCATTCCCACCCTCCATCTTCTTACTATCTAATGTCTGAGATTAAACTCTCACTTTAAACTGCAAGGGTATTTTGGTTATTTCACCGTCCATTATATAAGTCTTTTTCTAATTCCATTCTCATAAAAAAAGAACACGTCACTCCCTTTCTTTCTCTACCCCCGATCTTCTTTCTCTCTCCACAAATCCTCTAACATCACCAATCCATCATCACAAATCAATCACGAATCTGAAGCGATGATTATGAACCCATCACGAATCGTTCAACATGAATCCGTCACGAATCAATCCATCACGAATCAATCCATCATCAGGTTAGAGGTCTTTTTTTATTTTAGCTTACTTGATTTGAATAAACTTATTATCATCATTCGAATTTATAAGAATTCACTTAGCTTATTTTGAATGAATTATGTGAATTTACTATTCTTAATTATAAGCTAGCTTATATGGTGATTTATGTGAGCAAGTTGATTTGTTGTTTTATTTAGATGAGAGTTATGAATAAGCTTTTTAATTAGAGGAGAGTTATGAATAAGCTTGTGAATTAGATGATTTAAATTTATTGTGTTAAATTATAAGCTAGCTTATCGGCTTATTTTAACGGATTATAAGGTTTTATGAATAAGAGAGTTATGAATAAACTTATGTTCGTGTTAATAAGTTGTACTATTATAAAATTTTATGTGATGTAAGATGAATTAAGCTTGATGTATCATATATGATACCTTATTTATCATATATGATAGAGATATGATATGTGATAGGTATATCATATATGATACTTGAGGTATCATATATGATGTTTTTGACAAGTCACAAGTAAAAACCAAACTTTTTTTACTAATTTACCAACATATCTTTAAGCTCTTCAAACATGTATTCTATCATATATAATACTGTATATATGATAATATATACAAACTGGGTATACAAATCAAAAGTGACTATGGATGATCATGGTAAGTAGCATGTGGCTTAGAGTTGAGAATCAAATATGTTTGACAAGGCTCAATATCATAATTAAATATGCTTGTGACTTATTATCAGGTTGTATCTATGCTAGTTATGAATAAGCTTATATTAGTGTGAATAATGTGTATTATTAGGCACTTTAACTAAGTTGCTGATGTAAGTTGAAATTAAGTTTTATGTATCATATATGATGCCCTATTTATCATACATGATAGTTATATGACATGTGATATATGACAGGTATATCATATACGATATATGAGGTATCATATATGATGTTTTAGACAAACCACAAGAAAAAACCAGACTTTGATACTGTACATGACTTTTTACACTTTTAACATATTGTGCATTTTATATTGTCTGCTACATGATTTAGTTGTTGATAAAACGATGGCTAATATGTTCTTTCTTGTATTTTATAAATGAAAATTGTGTGAACACATTTGATAAGATGAAGTCGTCGTCGAGGTTATGAAGGAAGTTTTACAAGAGGAAAGTATATTTGGTTGAAAATGAAGAAGAATTGATTGAAGATGAAGAATAGTAGTTCCAATAATAAGAATGTTTTGGTTTAGATATTGAATTCAGTACTCTTTCATTTTTGTATGTTTTGATTATGAATAAGTGTTTTAATCACGACTTGTTACATTCTATTCGAACAAGTGTTTAATCATCAATTGTATGCTATTAGAAAGCACTCCTGTTTACTTTCTGAACAAATGTTTGATCATTGATTCATCAGGCTCTTTGTTATAATCATGAAGTCAGCAAACATTTTGTTTAATATGTAAAAAAGACTAAGTATCATATATGATATGTCAATCCATAAATTTCACATCTATGATATGTGCTATGATTGAATGAATGTGGAAAATTCATTAGAAATTTTTGTTTTTGTGCCTTACTTCATAAGATGAATTGCTTCTCACAACCTAAACTGCCACTCCAACATATTCCTATATGTTGTAAACACAATGTATATATCAAGTCTGAATTCTAAAAGTAATCATATGGATATATTATGAACAAGAACATCTCAAATATAACTATGATGCCCTAAATTTTCTTAGAAACCCTGTAAATGAGTTGCAAACTCAAGAATTGTGAAAGTATGAATATACAACACATATGAATAATTAATCAAGGATTATAAACAAGTTATAAACTATCATTTAGAAGTATAATTTTATCCAAGAATAGTAAGTACAAACCATACAAATCTAAGTACAAGTAAATGCACATAATAGTTTAGATCACCACCTAAAATCCATCTCATATTGAATTAGAGTCTAATCTTTTGCAACCAAATATAAAACTCAACTAAGTATCATACTAAGACTATATTTTCACTTTAAGTCAATGTGAAAATAACTAAAGCATAAAGTACAAGTTTTCAAATCATAGAATTTTAATTAAACCTACTACCTCCTAAAATATGATTAACCAATATAACTTATTAAACTAAGTATATAGAATCTATAAAAACCTTAAACACAATATAAGCCCAAAAATAAGTCAAGACAATGATGTAAACACAAATAACCCAAGGTACAAGTCGTTTAGGCATAGTAACCTAAAAACCCCTATATTAACCATTTCACTTAGAATTAAGGTGTAGTCTTTTAGGACAAGTGTAAAACTTCGATAATATTACATTTAGGTTATAACATTATATTAAGACAAGGTAAAAGTACCCTAAAGCATAATGTACAACATTTTAATGCATGCCTTATAAAATAGGTCAAAATAGGTATTTTCACCCTATAGACATTTTTACTTAGAATAACTCATCAAACCAAGTGTAGGAACTTCATGAAAACCTTATATACAATGTAGGATGTGACAATCCGTCAATTTATGGTTGATATTTTATTCTCAAATATTATTTAAAAACATTATTTTAATGTTATATTATGAACTCACTCATTTCTGTGAAGAAATTTGGATTTACGTCTTGAAGTAGCATCGACTACGTCTAAACCGGAGGATTCTACGTTACGTGCTTACGTTTACATACACCGTTTTGGTGACAGTCCGACACTTCAGGAAATAAATTTATCCGTGAATATTATTTTGAGATTTTAAATTTGTGTTGGTTCATAAACTCACAAATTTACGAGAAGAGATTAGGACTTACGATTATAATTTAACGTCCTTTACGACTAAACTGGAAACCCTAGGATTACGTATTTACGTTTTTGAACTCCGTTTTTGATGAGACAATTTTTATTAGATTCGTTTTGTTCCGTTGATTCATAATTTATAAAAACGTTTTTTCGTAAAACGATCCGAGGGCACGCAAATCGAGGAAACTAGAATCGAGGAGTACCCGTAAATTAATAGGGATGGGACAAGTTTACACTTTCCCACCCCTATACAAGTGGCATCCAAGAGTACACAACACACTCTTAATGTGTCAAGTTTACTTAAGTAAACAAGGACACTTGTCCTTGTTTCTTTCCAAACCACTAGCTACACAAAACTAGCTAAACCATGAAACCATTTCACATACATGCAAAAACTCCATTTTATCTATTCCTCTCTCTCTATGAACGTCTACCACCACCACAATCACCATCATACACCAAAAATTTAACCACAAATCTTATGTATAAGTTACATATGATGATAACCTATTGAAGACATGAAGATTGGAGGTGATCTTAACAACTAAAAAGGAGTTTCCATGGATCTTAGGGGCTGATTTTCAAGAATAAAATCATGCACATGAAGATCTCAAGGAGTTCATTTGCCATGTTAAAGATGTGATAACAAGAACCAAGTCTTGTTCATCCAAAAACTCATCATTTCATCACTTTGGTGGTATAGAGATTGTTCTTCCTATCCTTTTGTTATTTTGATTATGTAATCTTGTATTTCATTTATTTATGTATATGTATATGATGATGAATGATGATTAAAAATATTATGTGGGGATTTGGTGTTGATAGATTTGATAAACATGGGTAAAAAGATGGAAAAACCACATGTAAAATGGTTAAAATCTTGCTTAAAATGACGGCTGTATAAAAACAGTAAGTAACCAAATTATAAACTGATAAAATTGCATGGTGGAATCAATTTACAGTAAGTATTAGATGTCATACACATGTGATAGTTGGCCATGCAATGGAATCATCAAAATGAGTGAGATATGATCAAAACAAAATTTGTATACCAATCTGAATAGTCTGTTTTGTAGGAACTGTTAATGATACTTATACATGGGTTGAGCAGTAGCTATAACTAAGTTATTTGTAGAACATAATATGAAGTTTATGTCATCCAAAAATAAGCTTCTATCTCCTTATAGAACTTAAGATATGATAAAAATGGTGAACGTGAAACTAAAAATCAGATTTTGTGAAATTAAAGTTTAATAGTATTATATAAGCACTCAAATAATATAGTATAAAATGTGAAATTAAAACCCACTAACTTATATATTTCATTTATATAAATATTTATAAGGATAAATAAATGGACATTTTATAAAAATGGTAGTTTGGTAAGTTTTATAAGTTATAAAAACTATAAACATGATTTTTACGTCTTTTCGGCTAGTACCGTAAAATTAACGTTTTTCGTCAATTAAAACTTAGACGATCGGATCCGTCTAATGTAAACTTTTTAAAAATTCATATACTGATATATAAGTACTTAATACAAGTAAAAACTGATAAAACCCGAACTATATAACATACGGACATTAACGGGCTAAATTAGCATTATTGGGCTATTAATCCAACTAAATGGGCTAAACATTTATAAATTTACTTATTGGGGTTAACCCACTTGGGCCCAACATGTAAAATATAATACTGATAATAAAAGTGTAAAATAGTCTAATTTAAGGTAATGGGCTTATAATAGGCTTATTGGACCTAAAACATGTAAATAGGTAAAACTAGTAAACTAGTATAAAAGTTACCAACACATAACACTAAAATGAGTAAATGAGAATGTATAAACCCACTTGATCATCATCATATGTATAAAATCATCATATGTATACATAATTGTTATTTTGATAAAGTCATTGGACAAAAGTCTAAGATCGATTATTATTTGTCTAGGTTTCCGTGATTGAAGCACGTACCGTACATCCGAATTGCCGATAACCCGCTTTCCCACATCAACGTGAGTTCATAGCCTCGCACTCTTTTAAATGTTTTATGAAATGTTTTATAAACCCGCGAGGGAGATAACATGTTAGTTTTACTAAAATAGGACACCATTTGTCCCGATTATTTGTTTATTGATTTGGACCCGAATGATTGTATGACCCGATGAATGAATATATGACCCGATAAATGAAATGAAATGGATTATTAAAGTTAGCTTATGTCACTAAAAGTCCCATTAGCATGAATTGTGAACTACCGGGATTTGGTAGACGCTTATGCATATAATAGTACTATTTGGGGACGATCACCCCAGTTCGCGCCTTGACGGTTGATCCCCGTCGTGCCACATTGATTGGTAAGCGAATTTATGTATGAGAAGATTTACACAAGCGTGATTATTGTGACGACACGCTAATTTAGATGGGAAAATTGAGTTTCAGGCTAGCTACCCGTTGTTTGTTGTAGTAAAGTAACAATGTCATGCGGCTTATAATAATCCAAATAACGAAATACTGCTATACGCACTGAATTATGATATATTGCCTGACTAGCAATACGGGGTCTTATAATTGATATTATGTTCGTGTTTTGGTTTTAAATAACCATATTCATATAACGGTTTTTATTTAACTTTATACAATGTTATAAAACGTATTGTATGCTGTTTTTACGACTTTGGTTCGTATAATGATTTTGAAGGCAAAAGCCTATATTATGATTTTTGATAAGGATTTGTATAAAATGACTTTAGCTATTTTATGGCCTATTACAAGGATTTGTACAAAATGATTTTCGGTAATAATTTTATACCGATGTTATATTAATGGTTTTATTAAACTCTATGAATTCACTCGGCGTTATCGCTGACCCTTTTCTTTTAACATGTTTTGTCTCAGGTACTTGAAGGTAATCCTCGGGAAGACAACAAGAATTCATGGCCCGCACTTAAATAACAATTTCCATTCAAATGCTTTGTAAAATTTGTATGAAAAATTATGACTTGGGACCTATGTAAATCTGATATTTATGAATGGAAATGCTTTATTATTAAACGACGCGATTTTTAAGCGTTGTCTATGATGTGAGTAATGTGCTATCCCGTAACACCAACGAGTCTTCTGCTGTATTGAAATGTGTAAATTTGGGGGTGTTACAGTTTGGTACCAGAGCTCTCGTTATAGAGAACGAAAGATTTTTAAAACCAAGGTTTTGAATAAAACATTTCAAAATCTTTTAACTATAAACATTTTTCTCAAAATGTCTAAAAATCTTTTGACTATAACGGTGCCGAAGAATTCCCGAGTTACCGACAAGGCCAGACTGAGAAGTGTTATTTTAATATATATATAACTTGGATTATATATATATGATTGTAATTTGAGATTGTTTGAGGATTATTTCTATATTTATACGAGGTATTTATACGACGTAGATTGTCACAAGAAACCCTAACTCCCCTAGCAAATCAATCGAAGCTATTCCCGTAGGAATTCTAGCTATTCTAGATCTAAACCAAGTTGTGGATATTTATGATCCCAATAAAATGGTTGATATTCGTAGAAATGTTAATAGTAGTTGATTAAGATCTTGAAGAAGAATTGGCGAGATTAAATCTGATATTGATGTCATGACGATCTTTACTTATAGAGTGGAGTTTGACAAAATGTTACCACCTAGAAAGATGTCATCTGATTCGTTGTCACCCAATTCTTAATATTGAAATCGAAAGGGTGAAGTTGCACTTGAGGCTGTCATTGGAACCGTTACCCAAAAGCCTCATGCCACTAGTACCTTTCAGAGAAATATTGAATGTGTGAGTCATCTCATGCTAGTGACTCATTTGATAACCACTGTTGTAAGAACTATAGGATTGGAAATTAGGTGTTGATCCTATCGAGCTTTTATTGCCCTTTTAAGGTTTATGAATAAAATTGAAAGTATTGGAGAATGAGGTAGGATATCGCATTGAGTATAAGTTGATTGAAACTTGAATGAAGTAAAATTTAACTTGTATGGAATAAGAAATTGTTAAGAGGAAGTTGTTGAGTCCTGTGATTGAATTATAAGGTTTTAAATGATTGTTAGTTCGTGTTAAGGGTTATTCCTAGGCCATTGTCCAATGACGAGGATGCCCAGTGTCCAAGAAATAAATTGAAGAAATCTTCTTCTAAAATTGGGACCGATGGATCTTCCGGGACAGGTGGAACCCCCATGACTCTTGTAGATTAGTATTCATTGTGGTATCTTTTAAAAATCCCTAACTTAACTGACATATCAGTTGGTAGGATGAGTTCTTGGAATTGTATGACATAGTGACACACAATGTGTTACGGTACAATTTTTGGCTTGTTTGTGATTAATGAAAAGGCTACCTCTGATTGCTAAATCCTACATATAGCGATGTTATCTATCTTTTCTTGCTTCTTCCTAATGTTCGCATTAGTGATGCAACCATTGAACAAGTACTCATCTCGAACTGAGTTAGGTTGTGAATTATTCTTTTTGAGCGCCATCGAGGTTATGAACCTCATGATTATTTGGCTAAGCTCATCTCCTATTATATTGTAGTTAGTTCTTGGTGAACAACTTTTCATCACTCTTTTGCAGATCACTCATTGTTTTTATAAGATAAAAACAGTATCCCTTGAGAAAAATTGGGTTTTCATCACCATATGAATTATTTAAAGTGAGACTTATAAATAATCGTTATCAAAATGAAGTTGTTTATAAAATACCTTGGAAAACTTAATTGTTTTCATAACAAAGAAAATCTTTGTAAATATATTTTTGATTCTTATTTAAGAATTAAGCATGAAAATGTTTTTATTATAAACATGATGACAAAATTTTGACGAACTGAGTATTGCATCGTTAATCTTAAAATTGTATATAGTTGCGCGCCTACATACAATTTGGAATGGACCATGCAAGGCTGAGTAGTAGTCACCATATAATTGATTAATAAACACTACATTTTCTTTGAAGTTGTGAAAGATTAAATTTTATGAGATCTACAAGAAGTGCAAAATAGGGACATATTGATAGGGACACCTACATATGTGCCCGTACTATTTATTCTTCTGAGTCGAATTTACTCATCTGTAGAACTTGTCTTATTTGACAATTGATATTCCCTTCTTGTCCAATTCTCCCGTAGTGAGATTCTTAGGAAAAGTATCTGATTACCGAGTGTTGATACCCGACTGGATGTATCGACATTCCTATAATTTATTTTGATTTGATTTCTTTTGAATAACCCGGGTAACGATCCGATAGCTTTCGAATGCGTACTCAAATTATGAAAACATGTGATATATTCATATTCATTAAATGTTTTCGTTTGTATCCGATTTGAAATTCTCTCGCGTAGATTATGCGTTGACCTTACTCTTTTAAGGTTAGTTATGTTTTACGATATCCTTGAATTTGTGAAGGATTATGAATTATTATTAGTCTTTTGAGAAGTTCACATCTTATCGACGGCAATAAAACTGAAAAGTTGATAGTGCCAGTAGAATGGATTGATTGTGTAAAACCCGTAAAAATAAGGTCATAATTTAATTCTATTTTCAATTATTTTGAAGTATTTTATAACGTTAAATATTATTATGTTTAACGGTTTAAGTTGAAACCAATATTAAATATCATATTTTAATATTTTGACGAGCAACGAGGACTACTAGTGATCGCGATACCGACGGATGCCAAAATTTTTATATTTTATTATCGATAGTTTCGATATTTAATACTTTCGACGATATCGTTTTAATTACGTATCGAGTCGTTATATTATTATTTTTCGTGTGCGTTTAAACTTTTTAGTATTTTTACGAAACCCGAGTCTCGTAAATATTTCAAAATTTACAATTTACAATTCCCACCCTTTTAAACTATTTTATTACATTTTGGACCAAAACTATCACAAATTGGCAAAAACTACCCTAACCATACACTATATATAAAATTCCCACTAACTACATCACATTTTTTTTATCAAAAAAATCACTTTCTCCTTCCTTTCTCTCTTTCTTTGCCATACAACACCAAGAACCCCATCACCAAAACCTTCAATCTTCTTAATTTCTTGTTTGAATCTTCAAAAACCAATCAAAGTCCCATCCTTGATTTTTAAAGGGCTACATTTTGATACCATTTTTATCAACATGCATGAACTTTGAAATTATGATCAAGAATCTTGGTGAGTAAAGTTGTTAGATGATGTTGCATGTGATTATCTAGTGATAATCATGTGTAGATCATGTTATTTTTGTAAAGAAAATATATTTTTAATTTTTGTGTTTTGATTTTGATGATGATACAAGTGTTAGGATTTGTTTATGGTGATATTAGGATGTTAGAATGATGATAAAAGTTGTTGGAATTGATCAAAAACTTGATTTTGTAAGAGATTTTAATAGTCATTTTTAGGCAGTAGGTTTGAGGCCATTTTCGAGGGTCTTAAGTCTAGATATAGGATGATATTATGGGATTATGTCGTAGATAATTTCGTTAGCTTCGATTTGATATAAAGTAGGCCTTCCAAATCCAAACGAGGTGGAAGATACACTAGTTTGATTTTCGTGTACCGGGAGACGAGTGTCGACACAATCCGAAAATTGTTGTCGATATTTGGATCGAATCTCGGGGACTATAAAATGAGTTTCAAAATGATTCAAGGGCTGTTCTCAGGCTCCAAGTTTAGCATTTTGAGTCTATTTTTAGAATCAAGTGGCGGTTTTACAAACGGAGTTGTTTAGAATGGTCAAAATGGTTTCGTAAGTCAAGGTCGCTAAACTGTCCGGATTTTGTAATTCAAAGATGAGTCGGGCAGGGAACTTTAGAAGTAAAATCTTTTGATGGGCTCTTGGGAGGACTTTCTACATATAGTAAGTGAGTTCTCTGAGTAGTATCATAAAAATTTGAAATGTCTAAGTATGGGAAAACGGCTTGGACATTCGGTATGTTCCGGCAGATTTTTATTAAAGGCGTAGAATAATAAAACAAATATATAGGAGAGTGTAATAGTATCACTTGTATCGTTTTCTCTCGAGTTTGTCGTGATTATATGAGTCGAGTTTTATATTCTTATGTATGGTTTATTTCTCGAGTCTATTATTAATGAACGCACCTCATTTGATAGGTTGCGGTTCTCGTGTTTGAAAGACATCATCTATCGTCGGCGATCGTCTCATTACCACTATTGGCTAAGGTGAGTTTATAGCCTCGCTTTATACTAGTTATTAAATGATTTTTAAACCCGCGAGGGGGAATACATGTTTTATAAACTTAGAACACAAGATTTTTATGGTATGCTTTGTCCCTCTATGAATGGACCCGTGGTTGCCTTTAAATTGCATTAAGTGATTGCCTTTGTTAAAACCTCAATTATGGACCGTTAATTAACCTATGATGGGTTAACCGCTAGTACAATTAATAGATATATGGGGGAAGCCGCCCCAGTTCAGTTTTTGTGGACTTGTCATAGAAGCTTAGGCCCGACCTCCACACTGTTTGAGCATATTGTATTGAGAAGTCAGGTATACGACAATGTACCAATAATCTGGAGGTAACCGACAATTAATAAATCTCTCGTCTTATTAGACTTATATGGGAGTGTCTAAGGGCTCGGTTCCATGAGCTTATTGCAATTTATGCTATATACAATTATCATTGTTGATGCAAATTATTATTTGATGCTTATAAGCTTGCCACAAACTTATAATCTTTGCTTGTGTTCAAATTGATTACATAAACCTATAGATTCACTCGGCATTTTTGCTGATTTTTTTACTCACATGTATTTCAGGTAATCATGAAGTGGAAGCTTGGAGGTCACGGGAATGAAGTTGTGCACTGCTTTTGTTGTTCAAACTCTTTGATTTATTTATCGTTCCATTTTTAAAACAAACTAATATGTTGTTTTAACTTATCTTTTGGTAACGATTACTTGGGACTACGCTACTCCGACAAATGTTTTAGGAACGATAAATCTAAAACGTCTCTTTTTGAGTCGTTCTTTATAAATTATGTGTTGTAGTATCATTGTTTAGCACCCAAAGATGTATTCCGCTGCGTGTAAATTTGGGGGTGTTAAAGATTGATTATGACATGACGACATTGTCTTAATTAATGGAAACTCGAGTAGAATTCCCCTAAATGATAAGATGTTGATTATCAAAAGTGATCTAAATAATTCTTGATGGATGACCATATCCTGCATTTAGACTTGAAATTATACCGTGAATGGTTGTGAATTAGTCATAGATATTATAATCTAGAAAGAACATAATATGAATTTATTAAAAGAGGTTTCTGTTATCTGAAACTTTAGAAGGTATTTGTTGGTAAATTACCTAGACTTTTGCCATTAAGGCAAGTTGAAATTGGTATTGATTATATTCCCGATGCTGCACTTGTGGCATGTGCACTGTACGTCAGCACCATCTAAATTAAAAGAATTACCCTACAACTAAGGGAGTTGTAGGAGAAGACTTTTATTCTACCAAGCTCGTCATCATGAAGAGCTATGTTGTTATTATTTCTTATATTTATTGATTACCGTGAACTAGGTAAATTGACGATTAAAAATCTATATCCACTACCCAAGATGATAGATTTGTTCGATAATTTACGAGGTTCTAGCGTATGTTTTAAAAATTTTGATCCTCGGCATGGTTATCATCAATTTCGCATCCGCGAAAAAGATTATCTATTCCAATCACTACATCCGGTACTTGTAATGAACATTATGAGTTTCACGTGATGTCGTTTGGATTGACTAATACACATGTAGCATCCATAAATTTGCTGAATCACGTGTGTAGGCTGTAATTTGATAAATTCATGCTTGTGATCATTAAGGTTCATTTGTTTATTTATAAGAATAAAAATGAGTTAATAATTATTTGTAGAATGCCCTGAGTCGGCCGAGTAGTGAAAACTTGTACCTTGAATATTTAACATGTGATGAAAGACTTAATCCTTTACATTATTTGACCGTGTGATTAATAGAAAATGGAATATATTGACTCTTCAAAAATTGGAACCATTAAGGCTTTGGGTTTTACCAAAAAGAAAATGGAAATATGTTTTGACAAATGTTTTAACAAATGATTTTTTAGGGATTATTCCCTTTTACACAAATCATTTAACTAAACTCCTGTTTAGGGGTAAATGTTTGTGTATACCTCAAGCCAACCTAAGAGGGATTGAGGAAACCGTTAAACCATGACTTAAAATTTGAAACGACAATTTTTGCTTTTCGACTAAGAAATTTTTTACCAAAGAATAAACGAAGGTTTTTCGAACATATACGGATCTTACTAATTATTTCCGATAAATCAACAAAAATTGTGTTAATTAAATTCAAATTTATTTTGAACATTTTTATATAATTGGACAAACTGAGAAAATTTAAAAACTTTTTGCGTTTACGTTTCATAAAAGTTAAATATTTATTATTTAATTACTTGTAGTAATTATCGACGCTTTAAACGTCAGATTAAGCAAAACTGATAAAAACAATAATTGAGATAGAACTAAGACTTAGAAAATGTGAAGAAAGAATTTTTGAATAAATACGGTCATGATATTTATTCCATCTAGGAAAGTGAACGTAATTACTGACACATTATATAGGAAGGATAAAGAATCAATTAGGATGTGTTTCTTAATAATGACTATGCAAAACAAATTGCCGAACAATATAAAAATAAACGATGTTTGTAAAAAGGGGTTCGCGGCTAATGTGAACCATCAGAATTGAGAAGCCGATGGCGTTGAATGTTTTAAAGGCTGCTTGTGGTTGCCTGAATATAGAGGATTTTGAGATTTAGTCATATTGAAATCTCGTAAGTATAAGTATTCCTTTCATGTCATTTCTGACTAAATGTATCTTTATCTGAAGAAGTTGTACTAATGGCAAATTATGAAGGCAGACATTGCCTCATACATTAGTAAACGTCTAGCTATTGCAAAGGTCATAATCTGAATTTGATTCGATATGGGTCATCGTCGACAGACTGACCAAATCTGCTAATATCATTCCTGTTAATGATAGATTCTTTATGAAGAAATTGAGTCTTTTTTATTTAAAGGAGTTGTGTAAACATGGTGTGCCTGTATCGATCATCTCTATCAAGATCCTCGCTTCGCATCGAATTTCTAGAGATTTTCTCAGAAGTCATTGAGAACGAATCTTGATGAGAGTACTGTGTACCACCCCAATCGAAGGGACGAGGTAAAGCAACGATACAAAATACTATAAGTGCTGTTTTATGTTTGAATGATTGACCTTTGGTAATAAACTGTAAAATCGTTTTCCTTTGGAGAGATTATCATTGATAATAATCCTATTAGGATCAAGATCGAATCTTGTGAGGATATATATTAGAGCATCTGTAAGCAGGAGTTGGGATGAAGACACCCGACATACACCCATTGTGAGTTGGACATGTCTTTTAGGTTTAAGGTTTCCTATGATGGCGAACCTAACCTTACAAAATACTCGTCCCGCGAGACCTGAAATGATTGTTGAAATTAGGATCTGATTATTGACTGCCGGTAGTGGGCAGGAGGTTATGTGAATATGAAATGTAGATCTTGAAGTGCCAGATTGGTAGCGAAGTTATGCCAAAAATTCTAACCATAGAAAAATGAATTGATGATCTGAAAGATCATAGGATATAAGTCCCCGTTGTATGGGACCATTGAGATGATGTAAAAGACTGGTTTGAAAGGCATATAAGCTGGATCTACCCTAGGACTTCAAGAGCTGCGTGAATTATGTTTCGTATATCGAACTTGATAAAATGCCTATCAAGTGAAAATCTGACTATTCCTTAATGAAGTTTAGATCGGCGAAAAGTTGCATTCATCAAAAACCCGTGAACATCATGGATAGAGAAAGTAAGTCAACAATAAGCCTGATCTTATTCCCGTAGTTATGTTTGATGAAACTCGCGTATTGTAATGGATTGCACTTGTGAGAAAAGACCGAATGTGGAGGAAATACCCACATGGCTTTAACTCTATAAGAAGCGAGTAGTAAGATAAAATGATCTTTGAAGACAAAGATCCTGTTTAGGGGTAAATGCTGTGACAATCCGTCAATTTATGGTTGATATTTTATTCTCAAATATTATTTAAAAACATTATTTTAATGTTATATTATGAACTCACTCATTTCGGGGAAGAAATTTTGATTTACGTCTTGAAGTAGCATCGACTACGTCTAAACCGGAGGATTCTACGTTACGTGCTTACGTTTACATACACCGTTTTGGTGACAGTCCGACACTTCAGGAAATAAATTTATCCGTGAATATTATTTTGAGATTTTAAATTTGTGTTGGTTCATAAACTCACAAATTTACGAGAAGAGATTAGGACTTACGATTATAATTTAACGTCCTTTACGACTAAACCGGAAACCCTAGGATTACGTATTTACGTTTTTGAACTCCGTTTTTGATGAGACAATTTTTATTAGATTCGTTTTGTTCCGTTAATTCATAATTTATAAAAACATTTTTTCGTAAAACGATCCGAGGGCACGCAAATCGAGGAAACTAGAATCGAGGAGTACCCGTAAATTAATAGGGATGGGACAAGTTTACACTTTCCCACCCCTATACAAGTGGCATCCAAGAGTACACAACATACTCTTGATGTGTCAAGTTTACTTAAGTAAACAAGGACACTTGTCCTTGTTTCTTTCCAAACCACTAGCTACACAAAACTAGCTAAACCATTAAACCATTTCACATACATGCAAAAACTCCATTTTCTCTCTTCCTCTCTCTCTATGAATGTCTACCACCACCACCACAATCACCATCATACACCAAAAATTTAACCACAAATCTTATGTATAAGTTACATATGATGATAACCTATTGAAGACATGAAGATTGGAGGTGATCTTAACAACTAAAAAGGAGTTTCCATGGATCTTAGGGGCTGATTTTCAAGAAGATAATCATGCACATGAAGATCTCAAGGAGTTCATTTGCCAAGTTAAAAATGTGATAACAAGAACCAAGTCTTGTTCATCCAAAAACTCATCATTTCATCACTTTGGTGGTATAGAGATTGTTCTTCCTATCCTTTTGTTATTTTGATTATGTTATCTTGTATTTTCTTTATTTATGTATATGTATATGATGATGAATGATGATTAAAAATATTATGTGGGGATTTGGTGTTGATAGATTTGATAAACATGGGTAAAAAGATGGAAAAACCATATGTAAAATGGTTAAAATCTTGCTTAAAATGACGGCTGTATAAAAACAGTAAGTAACCAAATTATAAACTGATAAAATTTCATGTAGGAATCAATTTACAGTAAGTATTAGATGTCATACACATGTGAGAGTTGGCCATGCAATAGAATCATCAAAATGAGTGAGATATGATCAAAACAAAATTTGTATACCAATCTGAATAGTCTGTTTTGTAGGAACTGTTAAGGATACTTATACATGGATTGAGAAGTAGCTATAACTAAGTTATTTGTAAAACATAATATGAAGTTTATGTCATCCAAAAATGAGCTTCTATCTCCTTATAGAACTCAAGATATGACAAAAATGGTGAAAGTGAAACTAAAAATCAGATTTTGTGAAATTAAAGTTTAATAGTATTATACAAGCACTCAAATAATATAGTATAAAATGTGAAATTAAAACCCACTAACTTATATATTTCATTTATATAAATATGTATAAGGATAAATAAATGGACATTTTATAAAAATAGTAGTTTGGTAAGTTTTATAAGTTATAAAAACTATAAACATGATTTTTACGTCTTTTCGGCTAGTACCGTAAATTTAACGTTTTTCGTCAATTAAAACTTAGACGATCGGACCCGTCTAATGTAAACTTTTTAAAAATTCATATACTGATATATAAGTACTTAATACAAGTAAAAACCGATAAAACCCGAACTATATAACATACGGACATTAGCGGGCTAAATTAGCATTATTGGGCTATTAATCCAACTAAATGGGCTAAATATTTATAAATTTACTTATTGGGCTTAACCCACTTGGGCCCAACATGTAAAGTATAATACTGATAATAAAAGTATAAAATGGTCTAATTTAAGGTAATGGGCTTATAATAGGCTTATTGGACCTAAAACATGTAAATAGCTAAAACTAGTAAACTAGTATAAAAGTTACCAACACATAACACTAAAATGAGTAAATGAGAATGTATAAACCCACTTGATCATCATCATATGTATAAAATCATCATATGTATACATAATTGTTATTTTGATAAAGTCATTGGACAAAAGTCTAAGACCGATTATTATTTGTCTAGGTTTCCGTGATTGAAGCACGTACCGTACATTCGAATTGTCGATAACCCGCTTTCTCACATCAACGTGAGTTCATAGCCTCGTACTCTTTTAAATGTTTTATGAAATGTTTTATAAACCCGCGAGGGAGATAACATGTTAGTTTTACTTAAATAGGACACCGTTTGTCCCGATTATTTGTTTATTGATTTGGACCCGAATGATTGTATAACCCGATGAATGAATATATGACCCGATAAATGAAATGAAATGGATTATTAAAGTTAGCTTATGTCACTAAAAGTCCCATTAGCATGAATTGTGAACTACCGGGATTTGGTAGACGCTTATGCATATAATAGTACTATTTGGGGACGATCACCCTAGTTCGCGCCTTGACGGTTGATCCCCGTCGTGCCACATTGATTGGTAAGCGAATTTATGTATGAGAAGATTTACACAAGCGTGATTATTGTGACGACACGCTAATTTAGATGGGAAAATTGAGTTTCGGGCTAGCTACCTGTTGTTTGTTGTAGTAAGGTAACAATGTCATGCGACCTATAATAATCCAAATAACGAAATACTGCTATACGCACTGAATTATGATATATTGCCTGACTAGCAATATGGGGTCTTATAATTGATATTATGTTCGTGTTTTGGTTTTAAATAACCATATTCATATAACGGTTTTTATTTAACTTTATACAATGTTATAAAACGTATTGTATGATGTTTTTACGACTTTGGTTCGTATAATGATTTTGAAGGCAAAAGCCTATATTATGATTTTTGATAAGGATTTGTGTAAATTGACTTTGGCTATTTTATGGCCTATTACAAGGATTTGTACAAAATGATTTTCGGTAATAATTTTATACCGATGTTATATTAATGGTTTTATTAAACTCTATGAATTCACTCAGCGTTATCGCTGACCCTTTTCTTTTAACATGTTTTGTCTCAGGTACTTGAAGGTAATTCTCGGGAAGACAACAAGAATTCATGGCCCGCACTTAAATAAAAATTTCCATTCAAATGCTTTGTAAAACTTGTATGAAAAATTATGACTTAGGACCTATGTAAATCTGATATTTATGAATGGAAATACTTTATTATTAAACGACGCGATTTTGAAGCGTTTTCTATGATGTGAGTAATGTGCTATCCCGTAACAGCAACGAGTCTTCCACTGTATTGAAATGTGTAAATTTGGGGGTGTTACATAGGATGTATAAATTGAGTTTAAATCAGTAGCTAAAGCAATAATAATTACCTTAACAAATATTAAACCCTAAATCATTGGAAACCCTAATCCGGTTAGGTTTTTTTCCCAATTTCACTTCAAACCTTTGTTAAACTTCAAACCAAGGACCCAAACTTCCTAATCACAATGTATAAATCCTAATTATACCTTAATCCATCACTAATCACATTCCTAAACCCTTAATTATAAGAATTTCCAAACCATAAAGTTACAAGCCCTAATTTTAGACCTAGTTTGGTTTTCCTTCCAAAAACTTATTTAAACTTTTTCCCTCCAATTCTAAGTTTGAATTATGATATTTATAAGATATTTTGGTCTTCTAGAAGCCTTAATAGCAGCTTGATCACCTACTTGTAGACAATGAATCACCATTCCTATCTATATGTTGTCGTGTAAAGGTTTTAGCCATAAACCTTAGATAACTCCAACTATAGCTGCCATGAATCATCACCAGCCTTCATGTATCATCACTCTAAGTTCCTAACATGTTTTTAAGCTATACCTAAGACTCCTAGGCTTCATTTGGATATAAATAATGGCGAAATGCATATATTTTTCTTCATCCCCAACTTTCTTACCTCAATACCCATACATTATGATATTCCACTTCTATAAAAGTACTAAGGAATCCTTGAGACCATAAACCTCTAAGAAGTAGCCATTGAAGTTCTTGAAGCTTTAGAAGCAAAAAAAAGTTCATAAGGAGCCCTAAAAGTCATTTTAGAGCTACCTAAGGTAATCACTATGTTATCTAAGCTTAGATCTTGTTATAATGCTTTTCTAAGACTTGTTATAATTCTAATAAGATGTTAATAAGCTAATCTAATAAGCCTTAGTTCATATGATCATCTAAAATGGAAGTTATAAGCTAAAGATATAATAAAACCCTAGTTTTGTAATTTACATAAAATAATGAGTTAAAATCCATCTCAAAAGCTATAAATCTGGAAAACTAAGGTTATTATGATTATAAATGTGTTTATAAACTTTGTTTTAATTCCTAGATCTCTTTGTATAAATTTGAGCCTATTATGTAATTTCTAAACAAGTATAAGGACTAAAACTGTCATTTTTGAAAATATAAATATATTGGGCAAAAAGTGTCATTTTATCAAAGTTAAAACTATAAGGATTAATTTTTAAAAGTTTGAAACCCTAAGGTTAATATTTAAAGATTGAAAATGTAAATATTAAAACTATATACTTTAAGGGTTAAAAGTGTAAATATACCAAACTTATAACTTTATGGGTAGAAAATATAAATATTACAAAATTAGAAACTATAAGGATCTTTTTGTCATTTATGAAACTCTATGGATGAAAGTTGTATAATGAAACCTGTTTTCTAAAGTTATATAAACTAAAAGGACTATTTTTACCAATTTTGAAACTAAAGAGTGTAAAATGTAATAAAAAAATAATATACTAACTTTTGAAGAAATTCCTAAATTATATAATGTATCATGTTAGTATGAAAATTTGTACAAAGATGTTCCATCTCGATATTATAGTCTAACTGAGTGGTTGGTTTTCCGATTTAAAGTGCCATTGCTCCTCAAACGTTTATAGAATGGCTTCTGAGTATGATGGCCTGAACAATGATATTATAATTATAAGAATTTATAAATCAAAGAATACATAATTCATACTTAAAAATTATTGAACTCAAGGTCAAAGACTTGATACTATACAAAATGTGTTAATCCAGGTTAGTGAGACTAAGCTGTTAAATTGTGATTGAAATATAATATGTCGAGATTCAGAATCTTTAGATATAAGGTAAGTTCATAGCCTCACTAAAGTTGACTACCTTTAAGTTATTTTGAAAAACCGTGAGGGGGATATATGCTAAACTGGAATACAAGTGTTTTTGGTATGCTTCCCAGATATGTTTATTGACACTATGTTTACTGCTGCCTTAAAGTCCCTTTTTAATTGTGAACCGCTAATCATTTCATAGAAAATGAGCGCTAATATCGTAGAATACTATTTGAGGACTGACATCCTCTGTCTGGGAAAGTCGCACTTGCTAGAACCTTAGTGGTCAAACATGCATACTTTATTTTGCTAAACCAGGATAGTTTGGCACACTTCCTTCATAAGGGCAATTGTTGGATTCTGATTATGTCCAGCCGCGGTATCATAAGCTTAGTACAATATTACATTTGTTTTGTGAGCGAATAACAACGTAGCTCAGGAAAAAGGATATTGTATTCAAAATGATTTATAAACCTATGAATTCACTCAACCATTGTGTTGATTTCAAGCATATATCTCAAGTATTTGATGATTGATAACATGGAGCAGCATAAGGATGAGGTGGAGAGATATAGACTAGAAATTTTATCATTCAAACCTATTTTCTAGATCTCGGGAACCTGTAATGTACAAAGTATGTATAGCTGTTTTATTTAAAATCTTTGATTTTGAATGTTAATTGATAATAAATAATTAAAGTTTGATGGAACACCCTTTTGAGTTATTTTTTATTATTGTAACTTTTATTCCATGAAGTAATACCTCAAATCTATATTCCGCTGCGTTAAAGTAAAAAATGGGGGTGTTACATATGATACTCATAAAAAGTACTCTTTTTGTTTTCTGAACAAATGTTTAATTATAAATCCAACAAACTCCTTGTTTTAATCATGAATTCAACATACTTGTTTTTTTAATCCGTCAGTTTTTTTAATTATTATATATGATAATGTAGTATCATATATGGCATAATTTAAGATTTACATGTACTATTATATATGAGAATAAAAAAAGGTAAAAACTATGCTTGAGAAATATGATAAAAACTTTAACAAAATAACCATATTATTCAAAACTTAAATCTACACATGTTTACCATTTTCATGTTCAACAAAAATGATAATTATTGAGTAGTATTACAAAGTTAAACCAATACATCACCATACACAAATTACTAAGAGATAAACTATTCAAATGTTTAAAACATTGGATGTTGATCTCAGTGATCAACATTTTTTTTGCAAACTTGGCGCTCGTCTTTGTCATTTTCATGCACATGATCTTGTTATTTCAGTCCCGAATCTGATGTTCTACTTCTTGGACTTGAGAAGATTGAGTTCTTCAAAATGCATTGAAAGCAGCCTTCACTAAACAATTAAAATAAAAGATTTTGGTTTTAGTTTCATCCAGATTATCATATATAATATATTACAAAAGTTGAATTTCAAATAGATTATCATATATGATAACATACACAACTAACTTTTAATTACCTACCAAAAGATCACATACTTGCTTGTATTTGTTTTCAAGCACATTATCATATTATCATATATGATACCTCCATATATCATATATGAAATCGAGTTGAGTTATTGTAGTGTAGTAGCTTAAAGTTGTTAAAATAAGAAGTAATCTTAACCATAGATTTCATCAATTAACATGTGATTTATTTAATATTAGACACAAAACAATAAATCTTATACATAAAAACTGATATAAAAAGCACTAAAATTTTGAAACGTAATAATTTATAGCTGATACATATGATACATAGTTTTGCTGCACAAAAAATATTAGCATAAATAATCATTTTATTCGCAAATTCAGTGATAAAATATCAAAAATTACATTTGAGTTAACAAAGAATTCTTAAACTATGATAAACAACTGATACACGAGAATCTAGTAATATTAAAAATTGTGAACCAACTACTCGTACACGAACAAAAACTTCTAAAAAACTCGTACACAAACCAAAAACTCATAAACGAACCAAAACTAATCAATAAATATGACATTTACCCATTTTTTATTGCTCCTCATTTTAAAAACTTTAAGAACTTACACCATTTTATCTAAATTCATATGATATATTTATCATATGTGATGTATGGAGGTATACTATATGATACATCTGTTCAGCGTAGTCTATAGTTTCAGCATAACTTTTTTAATAAGCTTATTCACATAAACCTTATGCTTATCCTACAGCTTCAACAAACTCTATTTATAAGCTTATTCACATAACTTTATTCTAATTCATATGCTTATTTTTCATAAACAAGACATCAAATATAACAGTTTTAATATGCATTTATGAACGACGCAAACCTACTCTAGTATGAATTTTTCTTTGTCAACATTCAATTTGTAATTGCTATAGACCCCTTAGATAGCCCGTAATACGGGATGGATAACTCGGTCTTGGCACTGAAGACGTGTCATCCATTAAGGTCACCCTTATCGTTATGTCACACAAGGGAATAAACGAATACTCGATCTTGCCTGAGTCGATAGGTTGGCTGGGACAAAAACATACCTCAACAATTAAAAACTATTGGGTGGTTTAATAAATAAATTAAAATCTATAAATTTGATCATTCTATTTTTTTTTCTAAACGACGGCTTTTATAAAAAGCTAGCATAAGCTAGCAAACAAGATTACATAGATGAAATAGAAGCTAAAAGATTTTGTAGTCAACTTATCCTCCTAAATTTAAGTATATGATTTCTAGAAGAGATTTATAAAAAAAGATTTCAAAACAATAGAATCCCATAACATCGCCTTCGTAGGAGGAGAAATAGAAAAAACAGATGATTACAATAACTTCATATCAACCATAAGAGAGCCCCCCCCCCCTTCAAGAAACGCTCAACCTCTGTTAGATATATGCAAGGAGTCAAGCCAATCAAACCATTCCTTGATCTTAATACATAATGGAATATCTAAATACCACCAATTAGACAAGAAAGTCAACAAGCTTTCTCTATGTCATAGTTCAAGAAAATATGATTGACAATTTCAACATCACCATGACAAATAGGACGAATCATAGAATCGAGTTCAATACCTTTCCAGTCAAGATTTACTCTCAATGGAAGCTTGTTAAGCTTCAACCTATACAAGAAAACATTGAAGTTAATAGGAGTAAACTTATTCCAACGAGTGGCATCATGATCCATTTCTAAGGTATGATGATCTACCAAAGTATGAACTGACACAACGTAGAAACTAGTAGATACATCAATCAACCATTTCCAAGAGTCGCATTTATTCATGTGGGAAATATTACCAATAAAATCTTGCAAAGCAACAAACTAGGACGTTTCAGCTCCACCTCTTGAAACTCTCCTAGACAATATGCCAATCAAGAATAGAGATCCGGTTCGATAGTAAGCAATCTTTGTTAGTATCAAGCATATATATATGCGAGGATATTGCTCTTTAAGAGGAAAAATCCCACACCAAGCATCATTCCTGAACCTGGTGGATTCCCCATTCCCAATCTTTCTAGAACAAAAGGAGAGAATATCAATACCTTTTTTGGGTAAAGGGGGTTGTCCCCAGTAAAAGAGAATATCAATACCTTTGCGCTTTAAGTTAGTGATGGAGGATAGGATAATTCCCCAAGAGCTAAAGCTGGAACGATGAGCAATGCCATAAAAAATACCTCCTGAAGTCCAATAACTTTTTTTACATCCTTGGATGAAGAAGATGTTAGTAGCATCAAATTAGAGTGTTTGAAAGAATCCGTTGTGGTTTATCAATCTTCTACTTCTACAATCCCAAAATCACTATTTATCAAAATACGATAGATAAAGATTGCTACATGGTACTCATGATCGCCTAGTGTCCACTTACTTTTCCCAAACTTAATTTATGATGAATTGCTATTCGTAAGCAGCTTTGAATCATTAGTGGATTCTGGGGCAAGTGCGTCTCTAGTGAAAAAAATTTAGTGTACATTTTATAAATATTTATCTATTTTTGTTATTTGTTACTAAACTAGCTAATTTGTAGTGTAGGTTTTAAAAATTATCAAACTTTTCCCTTTTGATCGTAACTTTCTCGTTCCATCCATGAGTGAATGAGTCGATCACTAGTCACACACATTGTTCAAGAATTACATGATAATGCGCCATTTTTTAATAAAGTAATGATTGTAAGGGAATATTTAACATTCTCCATGCAAATTTCTAGTTAGCATATGACATCATGTTTGATGATTTAGAGAAAATATGTTAATGGGTGGAGAAAACTTCTTGTTATATATCCGTGTTTTATGTAAGGTTGTCGTAGACTTGTATGGGTGAGAAAACTTTTTGTTATATATCCTCGTTTTATATATCCTCTTCACTAGTCAACAAATCTTCTTCAACTGGTGGAGAAACCCTTACACGTTACTTACAATATTTACCAACACCTAAGTTAGGATGTCGTGTTCTTTCACACGGGTACAACAACTCCATTCACACTACGTATTCTGAGGACTATAATACTAACCACACTATTACACAAGTAGTAGATGAATATGTACGAAAATGGAAAATGTATAGGTAACTTTTGATACAATCACACAAGTAAGATTTGAAAGATCATAGCTTGGATAGAGGCTTCTTGTGATGATCTTCAAAGAGATTAAGATTATATAACAAGAGGCAAGAATGAGGATGAGAATAAGAATGTTAGAAAGGATAATCATAGATATAGATAGATTATAGAGAAGAGGGGTAAAGTTTAAGCTTGGAGATGGCTTGGTATTTATAGGCACAAAGGTCAATTGATCACAGACCCTGCGGACCCAATTGAATTGGGTCTGTCCCTTATAGAATTCGGTCCGTCCGTGCTGACTTTGGATCAGCCATAAATACCAAATATTTTAAACAAAATTCTACACAAAGTCATGAATATGCTTATGTTTGACTTTGGAACTAGTTTTAAGAGAGTGTATAGGTATAATTGTTGTGTTTGTAAGTTTATACAAAAGCGCGTAAGTGTAGAAAAAGGTTCTAGTAATGTGAAAAGTATAAAAACAATAATCTCAAAGCTTTAGTATTGTTTTTAATACAAGCTTAAAAATAGATTTAATGTTTTATCGTTAGCAAAACCTAAGTGGGACTAAAAATCTCCCCTTTTTGTTGAAGACAAAACATAAACTTATTTTTAATTTGTGATTAGTGACAACACATAAGTTTTAGAAATATGTTTTATATCTCTCTTCTCCCCCTTTTTGTCGAAATAAAAAGGGGAAAAAGATGGAAAATGCATTTTATAGAAAGATTTTTAATTTATAGAATTTTAATCAAAAATCTAGATATGAAATGGTTTTTCCATATGCTTCCCCTCGATTGATACTTCCCTTAAGCAGGAGAACCTAGAGAGACATGGATTATGAAAATTTTACAAAACCAAGGTTAGAGGAAATAGATAAGGTAGACGATACATGCGAATTACAAATGTTCAAGACCCAACACATAATCTTGAACCACATTACAATAAATGACATGAATATTTCAAAGACATTCAATCATAAGAGTATAAAGACTTGTGCATATGTTCCATTTCGTGGATTTCCTCCTTCGTTCATGCTCCCCTTAAATGAGAGAACCTTGAAATATATATGAAAAATCCTACAAAGATGTTATGTAATGTTGCAAGAAATACATATAAGATACAAATGATAGATCATACATCAAGTCATGGAAATCAAACATAAGGCCATTCAAAAAAAATTTAATGCATATAAGGCATTAAATCATTCACCATTTATTTACGAAAACATTCATTCATCCATTCAAAAATATAAATTACAGACCTAAGGTGTGGAACACTTGAACAAATAACTTGAAGTTAAAAGTACAAAAGAGAAAAGAAACTACAGGTCTCACATGCCCCTTTCATAAGGGACAGACCCATTCAAATTGGGTCCACAGGGTCCATGATCAAATGGGCAAACAAAATACAAAGGGAAGTGCAGAAGAATGGACATGGAAAAAGATGAAATCTCTAGAGAACTTCTCTTAATGTGATGCAAGATGAAGGAGTGTATTAATCCCTTGAATAATAATGTATATGATGAACCTCATCTCCTCACAGAAGTCGGTGATAAGGTGTTGGGTGTAGAGACAATGGTCGCGCACATGAGGATGAGTGGTTTAGGGAATGTCATGGTGGCATGTAGATGGTAGTAGTGGTATCAAAGAGGCTTGAAGTATTTGTGCCTCATGGATATGCATATTCACCATGTCGGTGAATGCATAGAGGTGGTCAAGTTCCTCTTGGTGAGGTTTCTGAGTTTGAGGAGGAAGGACACTTCCATATGGTGAGCGTGAGTATGGTGAGGCAGGCTCAATGGAAGGTGGGTCAATCCATAGAGAGTCATCTAATCCCATGAAGGAATGGATGTATGAAGAGTCACCAGATGGTAAAGAAAGATTGTTTATGATGGGTTGGACATTTGGTGATGGGAGTGTTTGTGTTGGTGATGGGAGTATTGGTATTGGTGCTTGAGAAAGAGGAGGGACATCCTCAAGGTTTTACAAGTATAGATGAAGTGAAGCGAGAGGTGTTGAAAATAACTCCATAGGTTGAAGTTTGGTGGTTCTTGTTGGAGAGGTAGAGATGATGGTGGGAGAGTGAGTAGGCGCCGGTGATGAAGTGGTGGAAATGGGTGGAGGATTATTGGGTGATCTTGAGTTCCTTAAGATATCACCCAATTTTTGGGAGATTTCCTCCCGGATTGGTGAAATGTAGTTGAAGGTACGAGTATTTGAAGGTAGTGAGTGAATAAGGTTGATAAAGAAACATGGTTGGACCTTGATGCGTATGGGTTTTCTAGGAGTTGATTTGGATGATGACTTTGATGCTTTAGGCAGGATGATTGAGTAGTATTTTTCTGAAAATATGAATAGAGAAGAAGACTTTGAGATGGTGGCGATGAAAGAAGAAAAGTAGGAGTTTAATTAGGACATTTGGGACCCTAAGATTAAATGAAAAATTATTTTTATTGTAATAGAAAAGATGATGATTATATAGTTTGTCAATCAAGTGGGAAAGGGAAGAGTGTTTAGGGAAATTGTGAAGTTAATGAAGGGTAATGACTGTCTTGCATGGTAGTTTGCAGGTTTCACATACCTAATTCAATTGGGTCCGTCCATATTAGAAAAGGGTCTCTGGAAGAACGAAGATATTTTGAAAACTTATTGCGGAAAACCCACGGACCCCTTTGGAAATGGGCTGGACCCAATTCATTTGGGTCTTGAGGTCAGTGCTCAGCTGTGAGCTAGAGAAAAATGATAGAAAAATCAAGTTTTTTTAATCTGTTTTCAAGAAAAAAAGATGCACATAAATTTGTTCAATGATTATGTTCCATACCCAGATGTTGTAATTAAAGATTAAGGTCAAGTAACATTACCATTTAGCAACCAAGTCCATGGTTTATCATAGACAAAGAAAATCCAACAAGCAAGGCCAAACCAAGTATCATCGTCATAATCCTAAAAGTTAGAGTTTAAAGAGGACAAACAAAGAAACATAATGTTTAAGTTACCAATTACATCACCATTGTTTTAACGATACCAATGTCCCATAGGTACCTACCACTACCTTCTTACTTGCTCCCCTTCTCCATCTTTCTTAAGAACCTTCAAAGGCATTTGAATATCCCCTTGGTTTGCTTGAATACATGTAAGGAATTAGGGATATCGAGAAGCTTGCTTAGGTATTTAATAGGAGGCAACCTAGAGCTTGGGAGACCGTCTTCATCACTTACCAATGATGATCATGAGCTTGTGGGTGGATAAGCACGTTTGGATTTTGATTGGGTGATTATTATTTTCAAATTTCCCTTGATTTTGAAAATTCTGGTTTTGATACCCTTGGTTTTGATTCACAAAGTTATTATACCATTAATTCTGGTTTTTATTATGATTACTTTGATTCCTTTGTAAAATAGCCGAGGTATTGTTTGGAGGTGGAGGAAAACCGGATGGCCCAAGGTAATCATTATTACCATAAATAAACATATTTAGGTCACCTCGTTGAAAGGATCCCATGGCATAAACGTGCTTTTGAGTGTAACCACCGGTAGTTATACACTCGGATATATGGTGAGGGCCACCACAAGTCTCACATTTATGACTAACGATATTCACTTGTAACGTTTGTTTCAAAATATTTCAATGGCATCAAGTCTACGCGCTAAAGTGTGATGTTATGTAGGAGTAAAAGTGATAGCTCTTGTCGATTTATCTCGAGAAATTGACTTATCCCATAATTAGGATGCGCGGTCATGTTTACAATTAAGTCTCAACACTATTGAGGTATTTTCTTCATGAAGGTACCTCCCACCGCAACAGTAATCGTATCGCGATGTCTCAAGGTAAGTCCATTATAAAACGTGTCAATTTGGGTCACAATATGCATGTTATGGTTTTGAAAAAGGTCTAGTGAACTCTTGAAATTTATCCAAACCTCAAACAAAGATTCCTCGGGCTTTTGATGGAAAATAATAATCTCATTTCTCAATTGAGTCACCATTGTTGGAGGGAAATACATAGAGAATACTTATCCATCATTTCCTCAAAAGTGTGGATCAAATTCTGAGATAGATGATCATACAAAGTGGTAGCATTATGTGCTAATGAGTAAGGAAACAATGATAAGCGAAGGGAGTCTTTAGAGACCTTATTTTGCTTCATGTATTGAGTCACCTCAAGATATTTATCCAAATGTCGATTGGAATCTGTTAATGCAATAATGCCTAAAAACATTACTTGCATTTTTCGGTCTCGCTTAGTTTTGATTAAGACAATATGTAAAAACAAGCATTTACAAAAACAACGAAAAACGAATTCTTGAGTTCAAGTATTTTTCATTTTACCCATTTTCACTTAAGGTATGAATAAACAAGTACTAACCTTAATCAAGTGATCAAGTGATTTAATCTTTTCTTAAAACTCACTTTTTATTAAGTGTGACAAGTTTTTAATTAAACTTTCTTTTTAAGAAAATGTTTTATTAAATTAAATATTTGAAAATTTGAAAATGGCATATTCCCTTTTGATTTAGAATATCCTTTTTGGATATTTTTATAACCAGATATGACCTCCACCACTAAAGGACAAAAAGGGAGCGGAGTCTAGCCCGACGGTTCCTTAGCGCCTAGGCGGTTCCTTATCGATAAGGTACCGCCGACTGAGATAAGGAACCGCGGGCAAATATAGTCGTTGGTCCTTTGTCCTATAAATAGTGGACCTTTCTCAGATTTTCAATCCACCTCTTTTGCACACAAATTTCCAGATTCAAACATACTTCTTAAATCACTCAAATCCTTGATTATTTGATTGATTACTACTTGTTTAGAAGTGAATCTATCTCATCCATCCCTTCCTCTTCAAGTGCAAAGAGAAGAACACTATCATTGTGAAGTCTTGAGTCCACCACCAAAAGATCCTTTGAATATCAAATCTTATACATCTGTTGTTGTGTAATAGTTGTGAAGATCCAAGTAGTTGTGTCTATTTGGAAGTTGTGTATGTACTAAGTATAGTTGTGTAGATTGGTCCTAGCTACGATTAGGGCTCGACTTTTAGCTTAGAGTCGGAAATTGGTTAAGCGACGTGTACGGTTTTATCCACCATAAGGAGCTTGTTGTGTAGTGAACTCTCGAGTAAGGAGTACTCGAGGATTGGAGTAGGAACGAGGAGTGAGCTTCGTTGCCGAACCATTATAAATTCTTGGTGTTTGGTTTGATCTTTCTTTACCCTTAACTCTTTACATTCTTTATTATTTGTACATATACATTAGTTAGTATTAGTTTTTAAATTACACTATCATTGTTCATATTGTGCATAAGAAGATTTCACTTATTTCCTTAAGTCTAATTTTTTGAGAAAAATGATTTTTTGAGAAAAATGATTTTTTGAAAACCATCATTTAACCAGTAAATATAAGAAACTATTCAACCCCTCCCTTCTAGTTTCTACAATTGGTATCAGAGCGGGTTGCTCAAGTATTTTTAAAGTATATTGTATTTTAAAACTTGAATCGATCTATAGATTCCAACAAGTACCTAGAAGGGCAATCTATGCAAAGACCACCACTTTTTGAAACCGATAGTTTTATTTATTAGAAAAATAGATTTGAGACTTATGTGAAATCAAAAGATTTAGATCTTTGGCTTGTTATTACCAATGGTGATTTTTTAACTTATCAATTTAATGAAGTTAATAAAACAAAGGAATTGGTCACTTTTGATAAAGCTAATGATGATACTAAAAAGAAACTTTCGAAAAATAAATGAGGCTAAAATGGTGATTTATAATGCTTTACCTAAGAAAGAATATGAAAGGATTTTTATGTGTTAAACCGCTAAAGATATTTGGAACACTCTTTTAGTAACCCACCAAGGTAATAACCAAGTCAAAGAAAGCAAAATCGATCTTCTTGTCCAACAATATGAACAATTTGTCATCTTAGAAGATGAAGGTTTTTCTAGCAAGAACAATGTTAGGAAGTTTCTTAGGGCCTTACATCCAAAGTGGGGAGCAAAAGTCACGGCGATCGAAGAATCGAAAGATCTCTCAACTTTATCACTCGATGAACTCATAGGCAACTTGAAGGTTCATGAGATGATAATTTTGAAGGACTCGGAATTGGTAAAGACCAAGAGTGAAAGGAAGTCTCTTGCACTCAAAGCCAAGAAAGCACAAGGAAATCATGAGAGTTCCTCGGATAGTGATGACGAGGAGTATGCATTGGCGGTGAGAGATTTCAAGAGGTTCTTCAAAAGACGAGGTCAACACGTGAGGCAACCTAACAATGACAAGAAACCATTCTTAAAGAATCGGTTTGCCAAGAACGAAAAGGGTGATAGGAATTGCTTTAGATGTGGTGATCCAAATCATTTCATTAATGAGTGTCCAAAGCATTCGCGCGATAAGAATCACACGACATTCGTTAGTGGTTCTTGGAGCGATAGCGGTGAAGATGTTGATGACAACCCCAAAGAGGAGAAATGTCTCACGGCTCACACTTCTAAAGAGGTTCATTCCGAAACCAAATATTATAGCAATGATAGCTCCACCTTAGATGATATTGAATTAGAAGGCCAATATGACAATTTACACAAACTTAGCCTTAAATTCATAGAAAAGAACAAAACACTAAAATCAAATAAAACTAAGCTTGAAAATGAGATTAATGAACTTAGGGAAAAATTAGGCAAGCTTGAGAAAAATAAAGAAGTTGATATAGGTTGCTTAAGTTGTGAGAAACTTAGGTTAGAGAATGAAGATCTCAAGAGCACCTCTATTAAACTGGAAAAGTTCATGAAAAGTACTAGTGCTCTTGATGATATGTTAAACAAACAAATTCATTCTAAGGAAAGACTTGGTGTAGGTTTTAACTCAGATGAAGCATCAACTAGTGAACCTAAACAAGTCCTATTTTCAGAAAAACTATCTGCTGTACGCGGTCCCAAACTGCATGGGGCGGTTCCTTATCGATATGGAACCGCCGCCTAGATAAGGTACCGCAGCCAGAAAGCGTTTTTGATGAAAATCCTGAACTTTCTGAAAAATCAAATTTAGGTGAACATCCTAAGCATCTTATTGTTAACAAAGTGAAATTACCCATACTTGACGACAATGCTGTTGATAAGTTCTATAAGCCTTTGAGTAAACCTCTAATGGGAAATAGAAGTTTATCAAGACCATCTTCTAATCCACCAAGAGTACGGAGTGAGTCTAGGCCTAGAAGTAGAACGACAACACCTAGAAGAGATAGTCAAAACAATTCACGACCTAGAATTAAAACTCCAACACCTAAAAAGAATGACCATAACTCTAAACCAAGATTAAATACACCTAGGAGAAATAATAAACAATAAAATGGTTATATGAATTATTATCCTCCTCCCTTTTGTTCCCCATGGGGAAACCCTCCTCAATTCATGCATCCCAACCAAATGCAAGGGATGTTTGGAACTAACAATTTTGGACCCATGAGATATTGGGGACCAAATGTTTGATCGTGTATGTTGTTACCTAGATATGCTTGGGAATTGATTTGGAACCCGACGAGTAGATTAAGGATAGTGGTTGTTCTAAACACATGACGGGTAATCGAACTTTGTTCTCACGGTACAAAGCATATGATGGAGGTAACATCACATTCGCTAGTAGTCTACGTGGTAATATCAATGGCAAAGGTACGGTTTCTCTTGACTCCATGACTATTGAAAATGTTGAGCACGTAGATAATTTAGGATTTAACCTTTTAAGCATAGGTCAAATTTGTGACAATAAGTGTAAGGTCATCTTTTCGGAAAATGATAGTGAAATCGTTAAAGATGGAAAGGTCATTAGAAAAGGTGTTAGAAAGCATGGGCTTTATGTCATGAAGGTCAATAAGAAGTCAAAATACAACATATGTCTTGCGACTATAGATGATAGTTCTACTCTTTGGCATAGGAGATTAGGTCACGCTAATATGCGTCTAATTCAATCTTTAGTCTCTAAGGAGTTGGTAAGACACCTCCCCAAGATGAAGTTTGATAGTCACTTTTGTGATGCTTGCAAAGTTGGAAAGCAAGTTCACTCAAGTCACAAAGCCAAGAATTTGGTTTCAACCTCTCGGTGCTTAGAACTCCTACATATGGATCTCTTTGGACCTACCGCCATACGGAGTTATGGAGGTAACCTTTATACCTTAGTTATAGTTGATGACTACTCTAGATTCACTTGGACTAGATTTTTGGCATCTAAGAATGAAGCTTTTGATCATTTCAAAATCTTTAGTCGAAGAATTCAAAATCAACTAGGATGTCCAATTGTCTCTATTAGGACGGGTCATGGTAGGGAATTTGATAATGAAGTGCAATTTGGTGCCTTTTGTGAAGCTCATGGTATTACCCATAACTTCTCGGCTCCTCGCACTCCACAATCAAATGGGGTAGTTGAAAGGAAGAATAGGACCATCCAAGAGATGAGTAGGACGATGTTAAACGAGCAATCTTTGCCTCAAAAGTTTTGGTGCAATGCCGTGGAAACATCGACTTATATTCTCAACCGAATTTGTAGGATATGTAAATCTTGCTTATGTTTTAGAGAGAGAAAGAGATAGAGAGATGGTGAGAACACACACACTTAGAGAGAGAAAGTGAAATAAAAACACTTTTCAACTATGTGTAAAAATTAAGAACCACACACCCTTTCCATCTAAGGAGAGGGTTTATATACCCAAGCCCTTGTCATGGGCTTGGGCTTACATTTGGGCTGGCCTACACATGTTGTAGGCAAGGATTTGGTTTGTTTGTTAAATAAAGATAAGTAACTAATCTACGAGTTATTACATGGACTATTGTTGGAGTGACCGATCCTTCTTAATACGTAAAACGTATTTCCAACAATCTCCCCCTAAGGGAGGTCACTCCAAACAAGGGCATTACCCAAGTTACAATAATAAGATAAACCTAACATACTATGCTTGTCTTGAGCTCGTAGTCTTCGTCTTTCTTTTTCTTTTTATTTTCTGGTGAACATGCTGATGTGATCTTTGATATCAGTCTCGAGTATTAATCTCTTGCCTTGATCTCGTGCATCCATCACTTGTGATATTCGCCTCTTCGTGACCTCACGTCCCACATACTTATACCTTAGTAATTCTTGAAAGCTTCAAAGTTCGATACAGCGGAAGACTTAACTTTTAGGCTTTCTTGAATTAGATGAGGTATTAAGTGCATAAAGTATAAGCATGCGGGGACGACTTCTTCTTGGATCCCGTAACGCCACCGTATTCAAATGCCGCAACATAAGTAGACACGAACGAAATGGCTTTGAACATTTCATTCTAATTCGGTAGCATTTTACCTCCGGTCGGTGAAGACCGTAGGACGATATAAATATCGTACTTGTGGCAGGTAGATTTAATTAAAAATCTCCTTGACAAGATTTCGCGGGTAACCCGTTCTCTTTACTAGACCGTCCAAAGCTGACTGCGAACGTAAAGAGTGAATCATTTGGATTAAATTATCCGCATGATTGAAGCCGTCAATTCTGATTCCTGGAACAAGTTTGATTCGTTAAAGAATCGCACCATCGTTGCTTTCCAGTTGTCACTAGCTTGATTCATATTGAATCTTGCAAGTTACCTACCAAGTGCTGTTTGATGTTAACACTAGAAGGATTTCCACTCATCACTGTGAACACTAAGGTATCACTCTGAGTGTTCTGGCAAGATCACTAAGATATTGCATAGAGGCCTGGAACGTGTTTAAGTTCAGCTAAGAAATAAACCACTGTTGCTTTCTAGTTATCACAAGTTGATTCATAAAGAATCGCACAAGTCACCTACCACGATCTTTTTGATATTCGCTCAAGAAGGATTTCCATCTTCATTGTAAATACTTTTGTATTACTCGGATGTTCAGGCAAGATCATGACGATTTTGCGTAGGACTCTTAAGATCTTTCTTACTTTTCACGGTGTGTGAAGAAGCAAGTAAATATGAAAGTGTGTCCTAATGAGATATTTGATGTTCTCAAATGGCTCTAGACTCGATCGTGCATTTCAGATTTTAGTGATCGGAGGCTGGAGAGGAGTGCCACCTTTTCAATACCAATTTATTCGGAGTGAATAAATCGATAGACAATGTGTTGTCTCCGTGTGATTAAAACAAATACCTTTTGAGAGATATCTGAGTTAGCTGGGATGGGTTGTGTATTGCATCACTGGGTCCATGATGTCTATCTTCAATACCAAGAATCATTAAAATGATCTCAATAGCATATGTATTGACCCGGTTTCTACCTAAAGTTGTAAGGAGGGCTTCTTTCTTTACACCCTTTATCTTTACAATTCTTTTTCATTCTTCAACCCCTTCAATGCTTACCAATACGTCATAACTAGCACCTTGTTGTGATTGTTCCAGTGCTAACTTAAGTACTTGGTCGGCATTCAGCTACATTCACAATCTTTTCTCCATCTTTTCCTAAGGACTACTATTTCTAGCTATGAAATGTCCTTGGGAAGATTCCTCCGGTTCTGGAAATATCATAGGACTTAACCTATCCTACCATCCTTATGTCACCACAATCTTCATCGTCGTGAAATAAATGGGTTTTGGGTAAGTATATGTCACCATGAAAATCCATTTTGATATGCAAATCCGTTTTGCTCCCCCTTAACCTATACCACGATATTCGAAAACATTTCGCATATGTCGGGATGAGCCAGCACATTAAGTCAAACCATTTGTGATAATATCCCATATTAAATCACATTTTCTCTCCCATATTAAAAATATTAACCCAATCGATGTTTTTAATATCAATTGATTTAATGAAGTTTTAACAAAGGTTTTGGGAAGAAAAATGCAAGGCCATTTTATCTTCATGATATCAAATGTAGGAGATATGATACCGATTTGTAACATAATCACATATTCACCATATTAGAAGAGAATTGACAAGGTTGGACCTGATTGATGAGAACATCATATGAAAAGATCAAATGGTTCTTGTCAGCATATGTTGGTCGCCTCGTCACGTCTAAAGTCATCTCTTGACACCACATGTACGATTGGTATTGTTGTCTTGACACCAGTTAGTGAGCTTGGCACGTTCGGCATCGAAGATTCTGAATGCTTGACAATTGCTCTCCCTCAATTGTTGACCCGTGTTCTACTGAAAGAGCTGTAGTCGTTGGTTGAGTAGTCGCATCGTCGAGGATGTAGATACCAATTGTAGATTGCTATGGTTGTAGAGATGATAATTTCATAAAAACAAGACTTCTCATGTTTTAACAAATAAATGCACTGAAGCATACATGGATTTGTGTTAGACCAAGTTATAAAGTAAACTTGATCCCTTACAAGGTTTTAAAGTAAATGTTGCCCGAGAAAACTAATTCCCATTGAGAGCCAAAGCTTTCATAAGAAATACTTGACTTTAATATGAAAACCGGGTTGCAGTCAGAAATAACTACAAGCCATATAGGCATGTTTTATGAAATATTTACAAGTTTTGTACGAACTCTATTTATGGCGCCGTGTCGATATTAATCAACATTTCTAAGGCCGTAAATATTATCGTACCAAAAGACATGCCTTTGAAAAATAAAGTAAAACTAATTTTGGATTTTTATGAATTTTTCAATTTTTATGGTTTTTATATGGTTTTATATTTTTGTATTTTGCTTTTGTGGATAAAGATATAAACAATATATACAAATGATCACCAAGGATACGAAGAATAGTTTTACCACCACTATTCTTTCGCTACATCTGCGATTTCCTTAAGAGTCTCAGGCGAGAAGGTTCTCATTCCTAGCTTGTCGGTCAAAAATTCAATTCGAGCGCGATCTAAAGCCTTCGTGAAAATATCCGCCAAATGATACTCAGATCGGACAAAGTAAAGCTCGATTACTCCATTTTCCACTTGCTCCTTGATGAAGTGGTAGCGAATGTCAATGTGCTTTGACCGGGAGAATTGAACGTTGTTGCAGCATAAGGCAATTGCACTTTTGTTGTCACAGTACATCGAAATTTTGTTGAAAACTAGACCATAGTCGGTTAATTACGATCTCATCCAACGAATTTGATCACAGCAACCGGACATAGCTATGTATTCTGCTTCCGTACTTGAAATTGCAGCGCTTTTCTGCCTTTTCGATGCCCAACTGATTAGTCGATCTCCTAGTAGTTGCAAAGTTCCACTCGTGCTACGCCTTGTATCTTGAAAACCCGCATGATCCGCATCTGCATATGCCATTAGTGCAATCAAAGAGTCCTTCGAATACCAAAGTCCCCGATTAATGGTTCCTTTAAGATATCGAAAGATTCGTTTCACAGTGGCCAAGTGTAACTCAGTAGGTCGAGTTTGATACCGAGCACACATACATATAGCAAACTGAAGATCAGGTCGACTAGCTGTGATATACAGAAGTGTACCGATCATTCCACGATAAAGTGTCGGATCAACGGCAACTCCATGTGGATCTGCATCAAGCTTAGTTCGTTCCACCATTGGAGTATCCACGGGGTCGCAAGATTCCATCTTATATTTCTTAAGAGATTCAATGGCATACTTGGATTGATTGATAAAGATGCCTCTGGGACTCTGAGATATCTGAAGACCTAAGAAGAATGATACCTTGCCCATCATTGACATCTTAAACTTGGAAGAAATGAGTGTCCCAAACTCGTCGGATAAGGTTTGGGTCGAGGCTGCAAATATAATATCATCAACATATATTTGTACCATAATCATATCTTTACCTCGTTTCTAAATGAACAGCGTGGGATCCACCTTGCCTTTAGCGAAGCCTTGTGTAATGAGGAATTGTGACAATAGATCATACCATGCGCGTGGAGCTTTCTTCAACCCATAGAGAGCTTTCTTAAGCTTGTACACATGATTAGGATAATTAGGATTCACAAAACCATCCGGCTGTTGAACATAGACCTCTTCCTTGATTTCACCATTAAGAAATGCCGTCTTCACATCCATCTGATAGACGATCATATTCATGTGGGCTACATAAGCGAGGAATAGTCTAATAGCTTCCAAACAGGCAACAGGTGCAAAGGATTCCATAAAGTCGATGCCCAATAATTGCTTGTATCCACGAGCTACTAGTCTAGCTTTGTTGTTCAATATTCCGCCTAACTCGTCGAGTTTCACCTTGTAAACCCATTTCAAAGTGAGTAACTGCACTTGATCCGGGCATGGGACAAGTTCCCATACTTCAAGACGTATGAATTCGTTAAGTTCTTCTTGCATAGCTTCTATCCAACAAGATTGAGTAAAAGCTTGTTGCCATGTCTTAGGTTCAACTTCAGTGAGAAAAGCATCAAAATGACAAAACATTGCACTTTCTTGTAATTGACTTCGTGTGGATACTGGACGATTAGGGTCACCAATAATAGAATCTATAGGATGATCCTTTGTCCACTTGCTGTCATGTTCACGAATCCGTGGATTGGAGTAGACCGTACTAGGAGCTTCCTCTGAGGTGGACGACCCGGCTTGATTAGGGTCGGGAATAGGTACACCAAAAAATGGAAGTTCACGCATTTGAGCGAATTCCAAATCGTGATCATCATCATCCTCTTCATCATCAATAGGCATGACATGGATAGTTGAAGCAGGTGTTGGTAGAGAATTACTTGTTGATGGTATATCTAGACAAATTGTAGGTACAGACGTATCTGATTGTGCTTCGGTTGCTGGAGCGACAACTTCGGTTACCGGAGCTATTACCTCAGGTTCTGGAGCAACAATACTTGGAGGAGTAAAGAATTCATCAAAGAACGGTTGAAACAACGTATCCCATTCAGTCCTAGAAGGTGGTGTAAATGATGATGAAGTAGGGTTGTTTGGGACAAGACCAGAACTAATGTTACTGGGTCCCATTTCATGAAGTGCGGGTTCAGAGCTGCTTTGCTCAGAAGCCATTGCTGTCAGCTCATCAAAATCAACATTCATAGTTTCGAGGATCTTACGAGACTTACGATTGTAGATTCGGTATGCCTTCTTTGCAGGTGCGTAACCAATGAAAATACCAATATCAGCCTTTGGTTGAAGTTTTCCCAAATTGTCACCATCATTATTTGGATAGCATAGAGAACCAAATACATGAAGATATGATAAATCTGGTAATTTTCCATGGAGAAGCTCATAAGGTGTTTTACCATGGCGTTTACGAATTAGTGACCGGTTTTGGGTGTACACTGCTGTAGATACTGCTTCTGCCCATAGAAACAATGGAGCCTTTGCGTAAATTAACATCGTTCGAGCAGCTTCCATAAGTGTGCGATTTCGCCTTTCAACGACACCGTTTTGTTATGGAGTGCGTGCAACGGATGTTTCATGAGATATGCCAACTTCTTCATAATAATCACGCAAGATTTGATTCACAAATTCGGTTCCATTATCTGTACGATTGTAGATTCGGTATGCCTTCTTTGCAGGTGCGTAACCAATGAAAATAAGTTGTGACCGAGACCTTCCACATAATACACTCTTGAAATAATAACATTCCCAATAATGATATTCACCATAACCCATTATCTTTGCAATATGATCATTGCCAAATCGAACCGTACAAAGAAACTTGCTGACGAAATTTCTGAGCTGAGAGAGATCTCCGGTCATATGCTGGGAGCAACCAGAGTCCAAATACCAGAGAATAATTTGGACCACCTGTTTTCAACAACAACAGTAGACAATGCATTGGAAACTATTGGTTCTGGAGTGTTAGTAGATACAGATAAAATATTATCAGAATTGCTAACAGGTTTGTGACCCTTAGATTTCCTGCATTTTCTAATGTGAGTTTTAGCACCAACAGGTTTTACTGTTCCAACTTTCTTAGGTTTTGGATTATTCGCGGGCACTACAGTAGGAGTAGACCTATTTAAAGGGAACTTGGTTCCTACAGTAGTGTCGGTGTTCCTAGTTAAAGGACACGCTTGTGTTTTGGTAGCCTTGGTACTCCTAGTTAAAGGGAACGCTTTCTTCGCTTTAGTGGGAGTGATCCTAGTCAAAGGGCACGTATTCCTTACTATAGTGAAAGTTCTACCAGTGGGGCGCCACATCCAACCAACTTGGGTTAACACTTTCCCAGTCGGTTTCTATTGTAATCCATTTTTCCGGGCATACATCTCATTCACATGGTCAATAAGGCAAGAATCATGACGACTAGAAAACATACATTCATTGCAATTCCAAAATTTTAAATTAGAATCACACTAGGCTTAGAACGCTGCACAACCGCAGAGCCTTTAGGTTTAGCTACATGATTCTTTTTATTCAAAACAGAACTAACATTCCTAGGACGGGCTTCTACTTTCTTCTTCACTTAACTACTAGATGGGGGCAAGATCCTATCATTCTTCTTGTTTCTTTTAAGCTTAGATCTTTGAGCCTTAGTAGTGGTGCTTACTCCTGTAGAAGGCAACACGAGAATATTAGAAGCTGGTTTTGATTCCGCCTTATCTTTAGTGACCAAAGTTTGAGATGGTTTAGTCCTAGGGCCCCTATTAAATGGTGTGACGGCTATAAGGTTCCTTTTGATTGCACTAGAGGATGATGCTGAGATAGTGGCTGCATTATCCACAACATTCTTACCTTTTAGAGTACGAAGTGTTTCCTTTAACTCAGCCAAGACCATATTTTTATCACAAATTTGTTCCCTCAAATCAGATATTTCCACCGACTTTCGATTCAATTGTTCAATCAAGGATTGATTCTGTGCAGTGGTATTAGCACATGCGAACTGTACTGAATCGAAGAGTCGTGTATCTTTCTGTTTTAAGTTATCAACTTTGGATAAAATCTTGGAAACTCGATTATCTAGATCAAGTTTAAAATTCTCAGCGGCCTCAAGTACGTTCACACAGTTAAGCTCCTTAGATTTCTCTATGTCTATCGGCAAAGATTGAGCAACCTTGTCACTTGGCTGACGCTGTTTTGATTGTATATTTCAATCGAAAATTCTTTTCAAAGTTTGCATCATCGATATTAACACCTTCGAATGACGTTTCAAAGATTTTTTGAATAAGTTGTTGCTTGCATTCAAGCAAAATACAATGTGTTTGAATCTCATCAAAACGTTTTGAAAGCGAAGAATATGAATCTTGAAGCTTTAAAAATTCAGCGTCAGATTCGTGACAAGTACTCTCTACCACATTATCCACAGATTCAACATTATGCACAATAGAATCATTATCAACACTTTTATTCACACAGACGGAAACTATATCATGAGACATCACTTGCTTCAGAAGCTGATCATTTTGGCGTGAAACCCGTTCTATTTCAAGTAAACTGTTTTCATAAGCATCATCCATTTCATTGAAAACACGTCTAACTTCTTCTATTTCCAAAAGCAAATCTTGATCAAGATTACTAAGACAAGCCTTAACATTCTTTACAAATGGAACAATTTCATCTCGAAACGCAGCTCTAGTGTGCTCAAAGTTCCATTCACCTTTCGTTATGGCCGAAGCCCTCGTACGTTCCAAAATGACCTTGTCAAAATCGGCTAAGTGTTGGTGTACCGCATTTAAGTTAACGGACGCCTTACTTACCGGTGGAATTAACTTCGTTAAATCCGTTTTGACAAGTGTAGGAGACGTACTAGGAGGGTTTTCATTTGACAAACTTTGGGGCACAAGAACTGTCAATTCAGCTAATTCCTTTTGTAAGCGAATGCGGGTCTTTTTAGAAAATTGATCTTTGTCATATTGATCATAATCAATTGTATGGAATTTTGAAAGCATTTTAGAATGAGTTTCATCCGCAAGTAACTGTGTCTCCTCAGAACTACGAACAAAAGGTGCTTCTTTCGATTTGCCAATTAGGGTCATATCATAAAGACACGGAATATATTCCTGAGCTTGTTTTGCATAACCGGGATTAGGTGGTAAATCTTGAAGACGTTTAAGTTCAAGTTCTTTAAATGATTTAGTTAAAAGATGAACCTTTTCTGTGGAAGCGTATTGTTTTAAAAGCTGTTGTTCTTTGAATTTAAGAAGTTTGGTAGCATTAATTTCCGATTCAAACTTTTTAGACTCGAGAGTTTCGAAATCCATTTTAAGTTTATGAAAATCATTGAAAACCGACTCTTTTGCTTTTAATTCATTGGAAAGATTAGCTTTTAATGATTCTATTTCTTTCAAGTGTTCAATCTTTTCAAAACGAAATTGGTCAAATTCAGAACATGTTATTTTCTCTGCTTGAGGGACCATTTCAAAAGTTTTGACCTTTTCTTTATGCAACGCAAGCTCAGTAGTTAGGGTGGAATTGGTATCTACGGATTGTCTGAGGGCCATATGCATTTGATCAATAATATGTTTAGGTACCATGACCAAATCATGTTGAGCATAAGATTTCATACCCGTCGTAGCATTTGGTTGAGGTTCACTCAAATGTGTAGGATTGGGTACCACATCATTTGAGTTACTAGTTCCTGAATGCTGTTCGAGGTTGTCATTTTCATGCCCAACTTGATGTTGGTTATCATCAATATTATTAGATGTGGTTGGTACCTCACTAACGACATCAGAACCGTAGTGAGAGAGATTAGCAACAAGAGCAGCTTGGGCAGAGTGAATGTCATCACAATCCGAATCATATGCGTCAAGATCATCTGCTTGATAAGATGCATTAGAAGTAGAAACGACTGCAATGCCTTCAGTATCTGCTGCCCCTGGGTCTGCAAGAAATGCTAACTCCTCTGTATCCAAAATCTTTCCCTTTGACTGAGCATCGACCAAATACATCTTCTCACGAAACCATGTATCATCCCTCCTCCTTTTCGGCTGAGTACATTCCTTAGCCATATGACCTTGTCCTCGGCAATTGTAGCAAGTCACAACCTTCTTAGGACCAATGGGGCTTCCATTTCCATTAGCTTGAGAATTCACAGCTTGAGCATGTACAGTCCTTGTAGGAGGTCCATATGAATTTTGCCTTCCCTGAATAGGTTGTACTGTTACTTGACCATCTTGAACAGTAGCTTGTTGTCGAGGATTTGAAGAGGTGCGGAGCTGATTGTTTGTTGGTGGAAATCCTCTAGTTGCAACAAGTTTTGACAAGTAGGCAGTGAGATGGTTTAGAACATCAGCTGGCGTATCATTTGGAGTAAAGACCGGTGCTTGGATTAGTGGAAGTTCATTAGAGTAGAAAGCTTGTGCTGGTTGTGCTTCTATTGGAAAATATCCTTGCTGAGGAGTATAGCCCATTGGAGAAGTGTTGGCTTGTGATGGTGATGTCTGATATGGTGGTTGTTGTAGAAAAGATTGTTGATGAACACTTTGTTGATATGCTTGCTGTGGCATCATTGGTGGTTGATAAGATGGTTACTGATAGGTGTGTGGTGGTGGTTGCTGCAAGTATGATGGTTGTTGATAAGTATAAGCCATGTTTTGTTGAGAAGCATACATTGCAAGTGGATCATGAACTTGAGGTGTAGACAACCGAGCCTCAATCACATGGCACTCGTGTTGTTGAAGAAAAGCTTGAAGTTGATCCACATTGGTGTTATGCAAGTCCTTAGCCAATTTAACATCCGTCACGTATTTTTTCCATTCTGAAGGAAGAGTGTTCAAATACTTGGTGTTCAATTGGAACGTAGGAATTGCCATGCCATAGATATTGAGCTCATTCAACAATAGGGTAAATCTCAGATAGTAGTCATTGAGAGTCTCCCCTGGCACATAGGCAAACTTATCAAAAGTATCATAAAGCTTACACTCTCGTTCTTGTTTAGTTAACGAGGTGCCTTGCATGAGAACACGAATTCTATCCCATAACTCTTTGGCAACTTTATGTTTGCTGACGAGTTTGTAGACATCTGGAGGAAGGGCTTGGAGAATGATGTTTGTAGCATACTTATCACATTTGTCTTGAATCTTCATATCTCTAGTCAATTCACCCGTTGTACGAGGACGAGTAGTTGTACCTTCCGTCACTGTACCATAATCTAATGGTCCATTGAGCACCGATGCCCAAATGAGATGTCCATTCTCTTTGTTCAACATGTAAAGTTCTATTAGGGAAGTCCAATCCTCGTACATAGACTTCTCCAACATTGGTGGACGATTATCCGTACCCGAGAGGATGGACTTATCTGTAAGAGATGTGTACTCCATTTTGATAAGTTAAGATTTACAAACGTTGATCGATCAATGAGAGAAAGTAAATGTGTTTGTTGTTTTGAGTTGAAGTCGAGAAACATTGTTAAAATCCCCTAAAATATGTTCTCGATAAACCAAAAATTCCAAGTCAAAATTACACACTATGGAATAATTTTTGATTGTCGGAATGTTGATCGGAAAGCTGTCGGAATAAGCCTATCGGAATATCCTGATCGGAATATCTAATCGGAATGTCCTTATAGGAATGCACCAAATCAGAATATCAAGTCGGAATACCAAATCGGAATACCTAATCGGAATGTACCAAAATCGGAATACCTAATCGGAATGTACCAAAATCGGAATACCAAATCGGAATGTACCAAAATCGGAATACCTAATCGGATACCAAAATCGGAATACCTAATCGGAATGTACCAAAATCGGAATCCCTAAACCCTATTCCGATTACACTGATCGGAATACCTATAAACCCTTTTCCGATGACCTGATCGGAATAGACCCCACTTTTCTCGGACAAAACTCAACCAATTCGTGATTTTAAGCCAAAAAATGATCAAAACACCCAAAAATTTTGTGTTTTTAGTCAAAGTAAATATACCAAATCACTACCACAACTATGTAGATGATTTGTATCAAGAAAAACCATAAAGAACACAAATTTTTTTTTGGACGTGTGTAAAAAGGATCAAAATAGGCGTATGAATCAAGAACACAAACACATGAACAATACAATCATCCCATGCCTCTTGATACCATTTGTAGGATATGTAAATCTTGCTTATGTTTTAGAGAGAGAAAGAGATAGAGAGATGGTGAGAACACACACACTTAGAGAGAGAAAGTTAAAGAAAAACACTTTTCAACTATGTGTAAAAATAAAGAACCACACACCCTCTCTATCTAAGGAGAGGGTTTATATACCCAAGCCTTTGTCATGGGCTTGGGCTTACATTTGGGCCGGCCTACACATGTTGTAGGCTAGGCTTTGGTTTGTTTGTTAAATAAAGATAAGTAACTAAACTACGAGTTATTACATGGACTATTGTTGGAGTGACTGATCCTTCTTAATACGTAAAACGTATTTCCAACAGAATTCTTATTCGACCCTTCCTAGGAAAGACCCCCTATGAGATTCTTAAAGGTAAGAAACCCTCATTGTAATTCTTTAGGGTGTTTGGAAGCAAGTGCTTTATCCTCAACACCAAAGACTACTGATTGCGGTAAAATACACCTTTTAGAAAAAAGGCGTAAAAGCGGTAAGTATTGAACAAATGACTTTAGGAAAAATCAAGTGTTAATGACCCAATTAAGTTCGTTTCCCAAGGAGGTATATGTGTGTGACTAAGATGTACAAGATTTGAGTTTAATATTTGATTTAGAAGGGGATTAGAAGAGAAAATGACGAAGACGTAAAAATAAAAATTAACACAAAATCACTACTAGAAAGTTAAATCGTAGAAGCTTAAAAACCACAAAAATAAAAATAAATTCTAAAAATTACCAAAAATTCACAAAAAATCAAAAATAATAAACTAAGAGTTTACCAATGATCAAAACTTTTTCAAACCTTTTAAATAATTAAATATTCAATTTTTAAATGCTAATTAAAGCCCTAAAAATCAAATAAATTATCATAAAGCCCAAATAAAGATTTTTCATTTGATAAACCTCTAAAATGACCTAAAAAGATTAAAAACTATTTTTAGAAATTTTAAAACTAATAAAAACTATTTAAAATGATTTAAAAACTATTAAAACTTAAAATAATTATAAAAATTAATCTATAAGTGAGAAAATTATTCTAAAAGTTGCTAAATTCCTATTTTAATATATTTAACCTAAGAAAAATGTAAAAAAAGTTGGAAAATGTGAAATATTAAAAATAGTAATAAAATAATAATAAAATAATATTAAAAATCCAAAAATTATAAAAAATTCTAAAAACTTGCAAACTAGTTTCTTTTAACCTAAGTAATCAGAAAATCAAAGTGAAATTACCAAAATACCCCTAATGGGCCCTCAAATGGGCCAAATCCAAAAAAAGTCAACCTAAATGGGCTTTTGGGCCCAAAAAGTCAAACTTGGCCCAATTGACTTGGAAAAGCCCTATCTGACTTAAAATTCAATTCTAAGAACAAAACTCTAAAGGCCCAAAAACTGAAAATGTGCTTATCACAGCTTATTGAACACAAAGCTTATTCTTATTGGGCTTTTCAGCCCATAAAGCCATAAGCTAATGCCATAAGCTCTCATTTGACACACAACCCTCTATTAGGATGCTTAAGAGATCTGTCAAAAGAAATTTCCAATAAGCACACTCAATAAGCCAGAAAATAGAAAAGCAAAAATCCACAAAACGACAAAATAGTCGGGTTTGAGAAATAATGCACCTCAGAAGCTCTAGTTTGTTGCAAAAGCTCACAAATAGCTTAACTAAGAATAATCAATCAATAAAATCACAAAAAGCCTAGTTGAATAAGCTGTAAGAACAGATAAGCTGGCTGAAAAAGCCAAATACGCTAGTTTTCTAGCAAAAGCTTAACCAAAGGACTTGTAACCTTCTAGATTTGATATTAAGCTGAGAAAAATGATTTCTATTACAAAAGATAAGTTGTTGCATGTACCAATAAGCAAAACAGATTCAATAAGCTTGAAAACCAAGTTTGACCAAAAGTCAAACGCTGATAAGTTGAAATCAAACGCTAACAGGAACAAAGTAGGCGTTGACAGACTTAATGAAGTGTAAGGACTTGTTTTTCACCCTGCTGGTCAAGGTTTGAGTGCAAACCTTGTGAATCAAGGCTTACCAGTTGGGTAAACTTGATGTGTTTTGGCACAAATAAGCCAATAAGCCAGTGGGCTTATAAGCTATGAACAAAGCAATCCAAATAGCCAAATATCCTCACAAGCAGCAAACAAATAAGATCCAAGCAACAATACAACAATCCTAATGCTAGAAATAACAATGCAACACCAAATGAGGTGGTCACTTTGCTGGTGCAAATGACCACTTCAGCAGACTTTGATAAGCTATAAAAACCACAATAAGCCACCAAATTCAACAAGCAGATAACCAATAGATAGCTTATCACCCAAACTATTCCCAAACCAAATTTCAGACCTTAGATCCAACTAACAAAGAAGTTATTGGATCTGATGTGTTTGACCAAATTCAAAACCAATTTTATCAGATTTTTGCAAAACTAAAAATCCCTTTTCCAAACTTTCAGAAAGTAAACCAATGACTAAAACTTGTGTATTAGGACTTGTTTAGACCACCCAAACCCTAAGAACCAAGGGCACAAGGCCACAAGTCCTTATGTACCAGTAATCCCAAACAACCCTTAATCAAGCACTTAACAAACAAACTTCTGATTTTAACTAATAACCTACTAATTTTAATGATCAAAAAACACTTAAACAATAGCAACTAACACAATCAAACTCAAAAATCACCAGCACAAACACCAATTCTCAAGATCAAAGCACCAAATCCATAAACAGTCATAAACATGAAATTTTTAGGGGAATCTTAACAAGGGTTTATACCTGCCTTCCACAACATCCTAGGAAGGCCAGCAATGCTCCTTGGACCTTGTTCAACAACTAGAACAAGACCAAGGTACTTAAATAAGAAAGATGATGAATGCCTTGGTTGATGTTTCAAAGCAGAAACTCAAGGACTTGATGTCTTCAACACAAGCAGCAAACAACTCAACCAAGGGCTCTAATCCCTTCACAAGCTTGGTGTCAACAAGCTTGTAAGAGCTTATAGCAAATGGTCAAGGGTTAGTACACAAAATAAACCAAAACAGAACCTAGGATTTCAAGGTATTCAAACCTTAAAAACCTTATGAAACAAAACGTGCCTTAACCACAAGATTAAGGTAGACCTTAACAATCAAATGGAACTCAGAATTAGGCTACTCAAACACCAAACTTTTAACTAAATCAAAAAGAGATTTCAAATTTCAGAAATTCAAATTTTATTTAACTTAAAAAGGAATTACAAAGATTGATAGCCTAAAACTGGAACAAAGGGACTCTCACATGTTGAGGTCTCCTTTTATAGGCAAATGCCTGGCTAACACTATTCATAAACCCTAGAACTAAATTCCCAAATGTGCCCTTGAGGTCTTCTAGATAATTCTTTGGTGTGAGCTGTCCAAAGTGATCAAGGACGTTCATTTTAGCTTTAGGATGAAGCTAAGGTTCTTGGCTGTTGATTTTGCCACATAGGATGACTTGGAGGTTAAGTTGTCACATGATTGGTGGACGGGTATTTGGGGGTAGGGTCCATTGTGAGTGGGAATGAGTGTTTTAAGGTTGGGAAGGGTTTCTTGGCGTGTGAATTAAGTGTGTGTCAAGGTAATTGAAAAATACCCTTTGATTTAAGTGGTGTAAAACCTGGGTGGTGAAAAGGTAAACAGTACCCCTTTTGATCCGTTTTTGGTGGATTGGATAAGTGTTTGGCGCAAAAACGTGTTTGAATGTTTCAAATGCACACTTTCAGTCCTTCTTTTTCTTTCTTTTGGCATTTGTGGTGAAAAGTCTATCAGCGCCCATTTACACTTGTAACAACTTTCACCATTTGTCACTTTTGGCACAAACTTTCCAAAAAGGGTTTCAAGGGTTAATTTTGGACTTTTTGCATATTTGAAGGACTGATTTTGGACAATATTGATCTTCAAAGGTCTTCAATGTGTCTTTGGCTTGATGAGGGACCATAATTGACAATTTGAAATTGTTGAGGGACCAATCTTGCCATTTCTTCAAAGTTGAAGGACCATTTGTGTAATTTTGACAAACTTAAGGGACCAAACTTGTAATTATGAATATACAAGGGTTTTAAGTGTCATTTCTTCAATAAATGAGGATCAATCTTGTTTTTCTTCAAGTCTTCAAGGGTATTTGTTGAGAATTCCATGATTAGGGCCCGGTTCTTTGTACGGCTTCGTTTCTCGTGTCCGTTTTTCCTTGTAACTTGTGATCTTTTGTCTTTTTCATGATATCCATACCTAAAATACACAAGTAAACAAACATAAGCATATATGTGGTATTTTATGACATTTTTATGCATTTAAAGCCCGAAAAGAACGATGAGATCATGTATAAATGCCATCTCATCACTCCCCCATACTAAGCCATTGCCGTGCCCTCACGCAATGCTAGAATAAAGTATCTAAGCATCACCAAAGTTCAAATTTTATTAACCTTTATTGAAAAGTAAAAGACTTGCAACATACTACGAAGATGTGTAAAGACATAATGTATGATTTTCATCACAAAAAGTGACTTTTAGGGTCAAAGAATAGAAACAAGTAAATGTCCCATAGAGTAAACTTCGTCATCCTTGATTGTCATACATTCCATGCTAAGTGCAAAAACGAGATCATTGTTGGAACAAGTCACAATGCTAACACTACTCATACGTCCAAATTGTGTAATACTTTTTCTCCCCGCAATCCTAGTTATTATAAAAAGAAAAGGGTTACTAGCATTTTTTATCTATTTGTCATGGATCACAAGTGATTCATATTGACTTATTTGAGTAATTATTAGTCCTAAAGCAAAGTAGCACGATTTGATCAATAGTTAGCCGAAGGACAAAATCTTTTAAAACGGCTTCTCGTGTATCTCCTTAAGTTCATATCTTGGCATAACTCGTTTCACGATTTGAGACCTTTCTCGGACCGATATTTGGCATGTACTTCATACTTCAAATCTTGGGAAGACGTTCTCGAAATTATGTCTTCTCTTCATATATTTGGAATTTCTTCACTTGACGTTTTTGAGAGATTCTTCATATAGGACCACGACTTCATCATTTTTCTTCAATCTTTACTTTGGATTTTGATATACAACGATCCGCCTCCTTTTCGGACTTGGATATATTTATCCTCATACCTTGTTAGGGTCTTTTTGGATAGACTTTCTCCATTCTTTAGGGGAGTAATAGCTTCTCGTCGTGTGTCTCGATCCTTCATATTGATTTAGGAATAATGATACTTCACATCATCTTTTGGATCTTTAGCAAAAATAGAGCTCCTCATGCCTTGTTAGGGCCTTTTTGGATAATCGCCAATCTTCGCGTCCCGCTTCAATAAGTTATGCCTTGGCTATGAACTCTATTCAACCCCGAGCAACTTTTAAACGATCTTGCGCTAGAGGCTAAGTAACCTTTCAAATCGTACGACCTTACTTATTACAATTATGATTTATTACTAATGCAATGATCTTATGGGAAGAAAAAGCCACAATTAAAAACATATGAGTTTTTGAAAGAACACATTCATGTTCTACGTTTAGCATGATCACTTGTCTAACTCTATCATTTCTTGTTCTTCACTATATAAAGATCTCTAATTAAAGAGACTCGTGAATACTTAGCCATGCAAGTCAAAATTAAGCCAAATTTGGATTAGCTTTCATTAAGACTATATCAAATCAAAGTTTTGGGTTTTCAAGCCACCTATAGGATCTTGCACTTTCTTGGACTTTTTAAAGTTTAGAGAATGCGTTTTAAAGTTCCCTTGATAAGTGACTTTCTAGAATCAATTATAGGAACTTGCGAAAAGTTCTTGTTCTTAACCCGAATGAATTAAGACTTTCGCGTTTTAAAGCTCCCTATATAAAAGTCTAGCAAAACTTGAATTGAGCGGGTTAAGGAATGTAAATGGCTCCAAATGCCCATCAAGTCAAAAATTAACTCTTATTCTACCCAACGGAAAATATACATTCGTGTCTTAAAAACACTTATGAAAACTAAGAAAATTTTTAAAATTTGGCTATTTTTAGCCTTATTAGCAAAACAAAACATTGAAAATTGGAAAGCATGAGGGCGTAGCAAAGCAAGTACCTATTCACCCCCCATACTAAAAGTAAACATTGTCCTCAATGTTTCGAGTCTAAAGGTGGAGCACCCCCATACTAGAGACGAAGAGTCGAATGCTTAGGATCTAGCATGGAAAGGGTGATCAACAATATATCTAAAGCCGTTTATTAAGTATGCTAAAAGATAATTGTTAGAACAATAAAGGATATGTCATGGATTCGTGAAAAACTTCTTCAAACGAACGATGAGGCTCACGTAAACGAACACGAGAGTCTTCAATCGTAGATGATGATGATGATCTAGATAACACAATCACAAACAATCACGAGACAACGAGTTGAAAGGGTACAAGTCCCCTTATTAGTGAATAGTGAGCATAAAAGATAAACATGGGATCTCCCCCACGAGGCACCTCGTTTTTGATTACCGAGTCATGAGCTCGACTCGATCCCCTCAAAATGTGAATATTTAGGGAAAATCATGGTATGGTCAATTTTTGGTGGGGCTTACATGATTAACAAGGCCCAAAAAGCAACCGGTATAAAGGACTAAGTCCTTAGATGATGCAAAATACCGGGGTTGAAAATGGCGTTCTCGTTTTCATTGGAAAAACAAATTAACGCCACTTCAACATGTGCCATAAACTCAAAGAGTTTGAAGAAAAGAGATGAGAAATAGAAGGGTGGGACAATTGGTAAGACAAACTTTCGAGCTACTCGAGGTAGACTCGCACCAAGCAAATAGAAAGATTTTCCATTTATTGCATCGGTGGAAGACCGAGATTTCCCTTTACATGAAATTCCGGGATCGAATATCTCGTCCTCGGTGGACAAGGATGAGGGAACACAAGGGGCTTCCCCCATACTAAGACCACACAAAGCATCGTCAAAAGGAGTAGACGAGCTTGTAGCACTCAAAACACGTGGTGATGACGGAGTTAGATTTGTAGAAAAATCAATTAAATCACATTTAAGATCTTTTCCTTTTTTATCTTTTAAACTCTCCTTATGAAAACCCTTTTTGATTATGTCGAAAATATTCGGTGTTTCTAAGATGATGTTAGTTACACTAAAAATTCTCACATTTTGAAATCGTTTTGGTTTTGGTGGCGGCAAGTTCTCAAAAAGTTTATCGACGAAGAAAACCTCCCCATTGGGGTCAACATATTCATCATCCGAAAGATCTTCCGTAGAAACCGGCAACTTATCAACACTTTTCAAGAATGAATGATCGAGGTGAGGCGAAGGATTTTTCGATTCAAGTATTGATGGTTTCTTCTTTGTAGGCTTTACACTCATAACCTCCACCGGCGGAGGCAATGGTAAATTGTTTTTGGCGACATTTCCTAAAACTCTTGGTGAAAATTCTTTGCAAACGACATTGGTCGAATCACCATGGTTTAAAGTTGCAATAGAATAGACATGAGAAAGATTGGAGTTTTGTGTTGCATTGATGACAAGTTCTTCTTCATTAAAACGAAGGGTAATTTTTCGAGCATGAACATCGATAAGTGCTCTTGATGTATCCAAAAATAAACGACCCAAAATGAGAGGAACTTTTCGATCGATAGGAATGTCTACAACGATAAAGTCAACGGGATAGTAAAACTACCCGACTTTAACAAAAACGTCCTCGGCTACTCCACATGCTAAAATTGTAGAATGATCGGCCATCTCGATGGACATGTTCGAAGGAGTAAGAGCCGGAAGCGAAAGCGATTTGAAAATCTCGAGAGGCATTAAATTAATACTAGCGCCAAGATCGGCCAAGGCGTAGCATTCCTCCATATCTTGAATAGCACACGGAATCAAAAATTTACCGGGATCACCGACTTTTTGTGGTATGCGGCTAAGAAAAACCGATGAACAACTAGACGATTGTTGTAACTTCTCTTTGTTGTTTAGCATACTTTTGAAGTTTGCGGCGAATCGAGGCATCATGATAAGAGCGTCGGCAAAACTTATGTTAAAATGCATATCACGAAACATTTTCATAAATAGCTCAAATTGATAATTGTTCCGTTCTTGTGCTTTCTCTTTGTTTCGTCTCGAAGGGTAGGGTAAAGGTGGTGTGGGTTGGTCATTAGGCAACGGCCTTGGAAACTCGGGTTCCACAATTGGTATTGGTTCAACCGTAGGTGTGGTTTGAGCGGTACTTCGTGGGATTGTAATGTGCTCCTTTTCGACCATCACCTCGGGTTCTTTCTCGATTTCCTTCTCCGTAGAAGTACTTGGACGAGAGATTGGTTCCTTGAAAGTTTTACCACTTCGTGTAGTAATAACCTTCATTTCTTCCCTCGGGTTGTTAATGGTATCACTAGGAAGACCACCCGAGGAAGAGGGTTTACACATGATTGCTTCAAACATCTTAGCCATTCGGTCTTCAAATTTTGATTGCCTAGCATCCGCTTTTAACAACTCTTGCTTAATCTCATGTTGTCCTCATTCCATCTTTTGTTGATTTTGTTGAAGACGTTGGACATTTCCTTCCATTTTGTTTGCATGAGTTTTAAGTTCATTAGCAAGTTCATTTTTTAGCTCGTTTTTCAACTCGGATCTTAAGCTAATCATCTCACGTTGCATGTTATCAAATTTAGCATCATTTGCTTTAGCATAATCCAAAAATTCTCCTTGCAAATTTTTAGTGTGAGCATTTTGAAAACCTTGTGTAGTGTTTTGAAAATCACGGTTTTGGTTTTGATTAGAAATTTGTCCATTCCCACTTTGATAATTCCCCTTGTTGTAATTGCGTGTATTGCCTTGGTAATTACCTTGGTTGTTGTTTCGATAATTGTTAACATTTTGGTTTGGTGGAGCTTGATTTGGACGGGAACCTTGATCATTTTGGTTGTAAGTTCCCGTTGCTACATAAGCACTCGAAGTGTTACCATCCGCGGTAATGCACTCGGAAAGATCATGAGCTCCTCCACAAGATAAACAACTCTTAGCAACCGCTTTAACCGAAGCGGAATTGGAAGCTTCTTGAGCCTTCCAATGGGACATTAGATTAGCAAATCTATCAAAAAACCAATTTTCCTCATTAGCTTCATCATATAAGGCGTTAATGCTACGAGACGATTGTGACGAACCCATATTGGCAACACTTGGTGTGTTACGAGGGTTATAAACCTTAGATCTATTTTCAATGATTTGTAAAGCCTCATTTGTCGTCTTGCACAAAAAATTACCACCCGCGGCGGCATTCAAATAATCTCGTTCATGATCATTAAGCCCATTATAAAAAGTATCCACTTGATGCAATTCCGTAAAATCATGGTGTGGACATTCATGTAACATCTCTTTAAAGCGTTCCCATGCCATTGAAAAACTTTCATTATTTCTTTGCACAAATCGTGAAATCTCATTTTTCAAGTGTGTTGTTTTAGATGGTGGAAAAAACTTGTTCACAAACTTAGAAACGAGATCAGCCCATGTCAAAATCGAATTTGGCGGTTCTTTCTCGAGCCAAATTTTTGCGGGTCCATCCAACGAGTATGGAAACAACATCATCTTAATGGCGTCATGTGGAACATCCTTAAATTTGCTAGTGGCAGTGAGACGGTTAAAATTCCTTATGTGGTAATGCGGGTTGTCTTTCTCGTGACCTCTAAACTTATTTGCTTGCAACATCGACATTAAACCCATCTTAATTTCGAAATTCTCCGCAAGGATGGCGGGAATCACAATAGACTCTCCAAAACCCTCGGTGGGTGCTTGTAGCAACTCCATCATAGTACGATTAGCCATGACGACTTCTTGTTCTACAATAGGTTCAACAATTGGAGGTTCTTCAACAATCAACGTCTCTTGATTGGCTTGCTTTTGAAGTCGTTTACGAGCTCGTTTTGCTTGATTACGAGTGATCATAAACTTCACGAAGAATGGGAGGTGAGCAAAGAAGATTCTTTTTGGGTGTTTTGTGAATTTTCAATTTTTTTTGTGTTTTTGATGATATTTAAATTTTTTTTGGATTTTGATGTATCTTCGTAGACAACAATCTACAAAATCTCTCCTCGAATCAAACTCTTGATTAAAGAAGCCTCAAGGGAATGAAAACGATCACGTGGAGTGAACGTCTTCCAATGACTTTAGAACTTTGGTGAAAACCAAATTGTTCAAGAGGTTTTAATCACAAAGAAAACCAAGCAAATATAGTATACGTAATAATACTTTGGGCGGCAAAACCCTCGATTAGCCTTCAATCTTAAAATACTCACAAGCAAGCGGGGAAACGAGGCGGCGCGAAGCACTTAAGAGCCTTTTTCTTTAGGGTATATTTTATAATACCCGCCTTATACCCACCTTATAGTTTGTATCTTTCAAAATCGAGCTTCACGAAAGTATTTATCTATTTTTTCCTTTTCTTTTTGTTTGAGATTCGAATACAATAATTAGGAGATCAAATCCCAATTAAGGTTGTGTTTTCACACTTTTGGAGATATATTGTAAATTTATTGTGATACTTAATACAATATAGTAATATTTATACAAGAAAAACCAAGAAAACCGATAATACGTATTAGTAGAGTTCTACTAATACAAATACTATTTGGTTAATATTAAAAACAACAATGCAAATTAATCACGACACACCTCCCCGGCAGCGGCGCCAAAGTGATTGCGGTAAAATACACCTTTTAGGAAAAAGGCGTAAAAGCGGTAAGTATTGAACAAATGACTTTAGGAAAAATCAAGTGTTAATGACCCAATTAAGTTCGTTTCCCAAGGAGGTATATGTGTGTGACTAAGATGTACAAGATTTGAGATTAATATTTGGTTTAGAAGGGGATTAGAAGAGAAAATGACGAAGACGTAAAAATAAAAATTAACACAAAATCACTACTAGAAAGTTAAATCGTAGAAGCTTAAAAACCACAAAAATAAAAATAAATTCTAAAAATTACCAAAAATTCACAAAAAATCAAAAATAATAAACTAAGAGTTTACCAATGATCAAAACTTTTTCAAACCTTTTAAATAATTAAATATTCAATTTTTAAATGCTAATTAAAGCCCTAAAAATCAAATAAATTATCAAAAAGCCCAAATAAAGATTTTTCAATTGATAAACCTCTAAAATGACCTAAAAAGATTAAAAACTATTTTTGGAAATTTTAAAACTAATAAAAACTATTTAAAATGATTTTAAAAACTATTAAAACTTAAAATAATTATAAAAATTAATCTATAAGTGAGAAAATTATTCTAAAAGTTGCTAAATTCCTATTTTAATATATTTAACCTAATAAAAATGTAAAAAAAGTTGGAAAATGTGAAATTTTAAAAATAATAATAAAATAATAATAAAATAATATTAAAAATCCAAAAATTATAAAAAATTCTAAAAACTTGCAAACTAGTTTATTTTAACCTAAGTAATCAGAAAATCAAAGTGAAATTACCAAAATACCCCTAATGGGCCCTAAAATGGGCCAAATCCAAAAACAGTCAACCTAAATGGGCTTTTGGGCCCAAAAAGTCAAACTTGGCCCAATTGACTTGGAAAAGCCCTATCCGACTTAAAATTCAATTCTAAGAACAAAACTCTAAAGGCCCAAAAGCTGAAAATGTGCTTATCACAACTTATTGAACACAAAGCTTATTCTTATTGGGCTTTTCAGCCCATAAAGCCATAAGCTAATGCCATAAGCTCTAATTTGACACACAACCCTCTTTTAGGATGCTTAAGAGATATGTCAAAAGAAATTGCCAATAAGCACACTCAATAAGCCAGAAAATAGAAAAGCAAAAATCCACAAAACGACAAAATAGTCGGGTTTGAGAAATAATGCACCTCAGAAGCTCTAGTTTGTTGCAAAAGCTCACAAATAGCTTAACTAAGAATAATCAATCAAGAAAATCACAAAAAGCCTAGTAGAATAAGCTGTAAGAACAGATAAGCTGGCTGAAAAAGCCAAATAAGCTAGTTTTCTAGCAAAAGCTTAACCAAAGGACTTGTAACCTTCTAGATTTGATATTAAGCTGAGAAAAATGATTTCTATTACAAAAGATAAGTTGTTGCATGTACCAATAAGCAAAACAGATTCAATAAGCTTGAAAACCAAGTTTGACCAAAAGTCAAACGCTGATAAGTTGAAATCAAACGCTGACAGGAACAAAGTAGGCGTTGACAGACTTAATGAAGTGTAAGGACTTGGTTTTTACCCTGCTGGTCAAGGTTTGAGTGCAAACCTTGTGAATCAAGGCTTACCAGTTGGGTAAACTTGATGTGTTTTTGCACAAATAAGCCAATAAGCCAGTGGGCTTATAAGCTATGAACAAAGCAATCCAAATAGCCAAATATCCTCACAAGCAGCAAACAAGTAAGATCCAAGCAACAATACAACAATCCTAATGCTAGAAATAACAATGCAACACCAAATGAGGTGGTCACTTTGCTGGTGCAAATGACCACTTCAGCAGACTTTGATAAGCTATAAAAACCACAATAAGCCACCAAATTCAACAAGCAGATAACCAATAGATAGCTTATCACCCAAACTATTCCCAAACCAAATTTCAGACCTTAGATCCAACTAACAAAGAAGTTATTGGATCTGATGTGTTTGACCAAATTCAAAACCAATTTTATCAGATTTTTGCAAAACTAAAAATCCCTTTTCCAAACTTTCAGAAAGTAAACCAATTACTAAAACTTGTGTATTAGGACTTGTTTAGACCACCCAAACCCTAAGAACCAAGGGCACAAGGCCACAAGGCCTTATGTACCAGTAATCCCAAACAACCCTTAATCAAGCACTTAACAAACAAACTTCTGATTTTAACTAATAACCTACTGATTTTAATGATCAAAAAACACTTAAACAATAGCAACTAACACAATCAAACTCAAAAATCACCAGCACAAACACCAATTCTCAAGATCAAAGCACCAAATCCAAAAACAGTCATAAACATGAAATTTTTAGGGGAATCTTAACAAGGGTTTATACCTGCCTTCCACAACATCCTAGGAAGGCCAGCAATGCTCCTTGGACCTTGTTCAACAACTAGAACAAGACCAAGGTACTTCAATAAGAAAGATGATGAATGCCTTGGTTGATGTTTCAAAGCAGAAACTCAAGGACTTGATGTCTTCAACACAAGCAACAAACAACTCAACCAAGGGCTCTAATCCCTTCACAAGCTTGGTGTCAACAAGCTTGTAAGAGCTTATAGCAAATGGTCAAGGGTTAGTACACAAAATAAACCAAAACAGAACCTAGGATTTCAAGGTATTCAAACCTTAAAAACCTTATGAAACAAGACGTGCCTTAACCACAAGATTAAGGTAGACCTTAACAATCAAATGGAACTCAGAATTAGGCTACTCAAACACCAAACTTTTAACTAAATCAAAAAGAGATTTCAAATTTCAGAAATTCAAATTTTATTTAACTTAAAAAGGAATTACAAAGATTGATAGCCTAAAACTGGAACAAAGGGACTCTCACATGTTGAGGTCTCCTTTTATAGGCAAATGCCTGGCTAACACTATTCATAAACCCTAGAACTGAATTCCCAAATGTGCCCTTGAGGTCTTCTAGATAATTCTTTGGTGTGAGCTGTCCAAAGTGATCAAGGACGTTCATTTTAGCTTTAGGATGAAGCTAAGGTTCTTGGCTGTTGATTTTGCCACATAGGATGACTTGGAGGTTAAGTTGTCACATGATTGGTGGACGGGTATTTGGGGGTAGGGTCCATTGTGAGTGGGAATGAGTGTTTTAAGGTTGGGAAGGGTTTCTAGGCGTGTGAATTAAGTGTGTGTCAAGGTAATTGAAAATTACCCTTTGATTTAAGTGGTGTAAAACCTGGGTGGTGAAAAGGTAAACAGTACCCCATTTGATCCGTTTTTGGTGGATTGGATAAGTGTTTGGCGCAAAAACGTGTTTGAATGTTTCAAATGCACACTTTCAGTCCTTCTTTTTCCTTTCTTTTGGCATTTGTGGTGAAAAGTCTATCAGCGCCCATTTACACTTGTAACAACTTTCACCATTTGTCACTTTTGGCACAAACTTTCCAAAAAGGGTTTCAAGGGTTAATTTCGGACTTTTTGCATATTTGAAGGACTGATTTTGGACAATGTTGATCTTCAAAGGTCTTCAATGTGTCTTTGGCTTGATGAGGGACCATAATTGACAATTTGAAATTGTTGAGGGACCAATCTTGCCATTTCTTCAAAGTTGAAGGACCATTTGTGTAATTTTGACAAACTTAAGGGACCAAACTTGTAATTATGAATATACAAGGGTTTTAAGTGTCATTTATTCAATAAATGAGGATCAATCTTGTTTGTCTTCAAGTCTTCAAGGGTATTTGTAGAGAATTCCATGATTAGGGCCCGGTTCTTTGTACGGCTTCATTTCTCGTGTCCGTTTTTCCTTGTAACTTGTGATCTTTTGTCTTTTTCACGATATCCATACCTAAAATACACACATAAACAAACACAAGCATATATGTGGTATTTTATGACATTTTTATGCATTTAAAGCCCGAAAAGAACGATGAGATCATGTATAAATGCCATCTCATCACTCCCCCATACTAAGCTATTGCCGTGCCCTCACGCAATGCTAGAATAAAGTATCTAAGCATCACCAAAGTTCAAATTTTATTAACCTTTATTGAAAAGTAAAAGACTTGCAACATACTACGAAGATGTGTAAAGACATAATGTATGATTTTCATCACAAAAAGTGACTTTTAGGGTCAAAGAATAGAAACAAGTAAATGTCCCATAGAGTAAACTTCGTCATCCTTGATTGTCATACATTCCATGCTAAGTGCAAAAACGAGATCATTGTTGGTACAAGTCACAATGCTAACACTACTCATACGTCCAAATTGTGTAATACTTTTTCTCCCCGCAATCCTAGTTATTATAAAAAGAAAAGGGTTACTAGCATTTTTTATCTATTTGTCATGGATCACAAGTGATTCATATTGACTTATTTGAGTAATTATTAGTCCGAAAGCAAAGTAGCACGATTTGATCAATAGTTAGCCGAAGGACAAAATCTTTTAAAATGGCTTCTCGTGTATCTCCTTAAGTTCATATCTTGGCATAACTCGTTTCACGATTTGAGACCTTTCTCGGACCGATATTTGGCATGTACTTCATACTTCAAATCTTGGGAAGACGTTCTCGAAATTATGTCTTCTCTTCATATATTTGGAATTTCTTCACTTGACGTTTTTGAGAGATTCTTCATATAGGACCACGACTTCATCATTTTTCTTCAATCTTTACTTTGGATTTTGATATACAACGATCCGCCTTCTTTTCGGACTTGGATATATTTATCCTCATACCTTGTTAGGGTCTTTTTGGATAGACTTTCTCCATTCTTTAGGGGAGTAATAGCTTCTCGTCGTGTGTCTCGATCCTTCATATTGATTTAGGAATAATGATACTTCACATCATCTTTTGGATCTTTAGCAAAAATAGAGCTCATCATGCCTTGTTAGGGCCTTTTTGGATAATCGCCAATCTTCGCGTCCCGCTTCAATAAGTTATGCCTTGGCTATGAACTCTATTCAACCCCGAGCAACTTTTAAACGATCTTGCGCTAGAGGCTAAGTAACCTTTCAAATCGTACGACCTTACTTATTGCAATTATGATTTATTCCTAATGCAATGATCTTATGGGAAGAAAAAGCCACAATTAAAAACATATGAGTTTTTGAAAGAACACATTCATGTTCTACATTTAGCATGATCACTTGTCTAACTCTATCATTTCTTGTTCTTCACTATATAAAGATCTCTAATTAAAGAGACTCGTGAATACTTAGCCATGCAAGTCAAAATTAAGCCAAATTTGGATTAGCTTTCATTAAGACTATATCAAATCAAAGTTTTGGGTTTTCAAGCCACCTATAGGATCTTGCACTTTCTTGGACTTTTTCAAGTTTAGAGAATGCGTTTTAAAGTTCCCTTGATAAGTGACTTTCTAGAATCAATTATAGGAACTTGCGAAAAGTTCTTGTTCTTAACCCGAATGAATTAAGACTTTCGCGTTTTAAAGCTCCCTATATAAAAGTCTAGCAAAACTTGAATTGAGCGGGTTAAGGAATGTAAATGGCTCCAAATGCCCATCAAGTCAAAAATTAACTCTTATTCTACCCAACGGAAAATATACATTCGTGTCTTAAAAACACTTATGAAAACTAAGAAAATTTTTAAAATTTGGCTATTTTTAGCCTTATTAGCAAAACAAAACATTGAAAATTGGAAAGCGTGAGGGCGTAGCAAAGCAAGTACCTATTCACCCCCCATACTAAAAGTAAACATTGTCCTCAATGTTTCGAGTCTAAAGGTGGAGCACCCTCATACTAGAGACGAAGAGTCGAATGCTTAGGATCTAGCATGGAAAGGGTGATCAACAATATATCTAAAGCCGTTTATTAAGTATGCTAAAAGATAATTGTTAGAACAATAAAGGATATGTCATGGATTCGTGAAAAACTTCTTCAAACGAACGATGAGGCTCACGTAAACGAACACGAGAGTCTTCAATCGTAGATGATGATGATGATCTAGATAACACAATCACAAACAATCACGAGACAACGAGTTGAAAGGGTACAAGTCCCCTTATTAGTGAATAGTGAGCATAAAAGATAAGCATGGGATCTCCCCCACGAGGCACCTCGTTTTTGATTACCGAGTCATGAGCTCGACTCGATCCCCTCAAAATGTGAATATTTAGGGAAAATCATGGTATGGTCAATTTTTGGTGGGGCTTACATGATTAACAAGGCCCAAAAAGCAACCGGTATAAAGGACTAAGTCCTTAGATGATGCAAAATACCGGGGGTTGAAAATGGCGTTCTCGTTTTCATTGGAAAAACAAATTAACGCCACTTCAACATGTGCCATAAACTCAAAGAGTTTGAAGAAAAGAGATGAGAAATAGAAGGGCGGGACAATTGGTAAGACAAACTTTCGAGCTACTCGAGGTAGACTCGCACCAAGCAAATAGAAAGATTTTCCATTTATTGCATCGGTGGAAGACCGAGATTTCCCTTTACATGAAATTCTGGGATCGAATATCTCGTCCTCGGTGGACAAGGATGAGGGAACACAAGGGGCTTCCCCCATACTAAGACCACACAAAGCATCGTAAAAAGGAGTAGACGAGCTTGTAGCACTCAAAACACGTGGTGATGACGGAGTTAGATTTGTAGAAAAATCAATTAAATCACATTTAAGATCTTTTCCTTTTTTATCTTTTAAACTCTCCTCATGAAAACCCTTTTTGATTATGTCAAAAATATTCGGTGTTTCTAAGATGATGTTAGTTACACTAAAAATTCTCACATTTTGAAATCGTTTTGGTTTTGGTGGCGGCAAGTTCTCAAAACGTTTATCGACGAAGAAAACCTCCCCATTGGGGTCAACATATTCATCATCCGAAAGATCTTCCGTAGAAACCAGCAACTTATCAACACTTTTCAAGAATGAATGTTCGAGGTGAGGCGAAGGATTTTTCGATTCAAGTATTGATGGTTTCTTCTTTGTAGGCTTTACACTCATAACCTCCACCGGCGGAGGAAATGGTAAATTGTTTTTGGCGACATTTCCTAAAACTCTTGGTGAAAATTCTTTGCAAACGAGATTGGTCGAATCACCATGGTTTTAAGTTGCAATAGAATAGACATGAGAAAGATTGGAGTTTTGTGTTGCATTGATGACAAGTTCTTCTTCATTAAAACGTAGGGTAATTTTTCGAGCATGAACATCGATAAGTGCTCTTGATGTATCCAAAAATGAACGACCCAAAATGAGAGGAACTTTTCGATCGATAGGAATGTCTACAATGATAAAGTCAACGGGATAGTAAAACTTCCCGACTTTAACAAAAACGTCCTCGGCTACTCCACATGCTAAAATTGTAGAATGATCGGCCATCTCGATGGACATGTTCGAAGGAGTAAGAGCCGGAAGCGAAAGCGATTTGAAAATCTCGAGAGGCATTAAATTAATACTAGCGCCAAGATCGGCCAAGGCGTAGCATTCCTCCATATCTTGAATAGCACACGGAATCAAAAATTTACCGGGATCACCGACTTTTTGTGGTATGCGGCTAAGAAAAACCGATGAACAACTAGACGATTGTTGTAACTTCTCTTTGTTGTTTAGCATACTTTTGAAGTTTGCGGCGAATCGAGGCATCATGATAAGAGCGTCGGCAAAACTTATGTTAAAATGCATATCACGAAACATTTTCATAAATAGCTCAAATTGATAATTGTTCCGTTCTTGTGCTTTCTCTTTGTTTCGTCTCGAAGGGTAGGGTAAAGGTGGTGTGGGTTGGTCATTAGGCAACGGCCTTGGAAACTCGGGTTCCACAATTGGTATTGGTTCAACCGTAGGTGTGGTTTGAGCGGTACTTCGTGGGATTGTAATGTGCTCCTTTTCGACCATCACCTCGGGTTCTTTCTCGATTTCCTTCTCCGTAGAAGTACTTGGACGAGAGATTGGTTCCTTGAAAGTTTTACCACTTCGTGTAGTAATAACCTTCATTTCTCCCCTCGGGTTGTTAATGGTATCACTAGGAAGCCACCCGAGGAAGAGGGTTTACACATGATTGCTTCATACATCTTAGCCATTCGGTCTTCAAATTTTGATTGCCTAGCATCCGCTTTTAACAACTCTAGCTTAATCTCATGTTGTCCTAATTCCATCTTTTGTTGATTTTGTTGAAGACGTTGGACATATCCTTCCATTTTGTTTGCATGAGTTTTAAGTTCATTAGAAAGTTCATTTTTAGCTTGTTTTTCAACTCGGATCTTAAGCTAATCATCTCACGTTGCATGTTATCAAATTTAGCATCATTTGCTTTAGCATAATCCAAAAATTCTCCTTGCAAATTTTTAGTGTGAGCATTTTGAAAACCTTGTGTAGTGTTTTGAAAATCACGGTTTTGGTTTTGATTAGAAATTTGTCCATTCCCACTTTGATAATTCCCCTTGTTGTAATTGCGTGTATTGCCTTGGTAATTACCTTGGTTGTTGTTTCGATAATTGTTAACATTTTGGTGTGGTGGAGCTTGATTTGGACGGGAACCTTGACCGTTTTGGTTGTAAGTTCCCGTTGCTACATAAGCACTCGAAGTGTTACCATCCGCGGTAATGCACTCGGAAAGATCATGAGCTCCTCCACAAGATAAACAACTCTTAGCAACCGCTTTAACCGAAGCGGAATTGGAAGCTTCTTGAGCCTTCCAATGGGACATTAGATTAGCAAATCTATCAAAAAACCGATTTTCCTCATTAGCTTCATCATGTAAGGCGTTAATGCTACGAGACGATTGTGACGAAGATGACGAACCCATATTGGCAACACTCGGTGTGTTACGAGGGTTATAAACCTTAGATCTATTTTCAATGATTTGTAAAGCCTCATTTGTCGTCTTGCACAAAAAATTACCACCCGCGGCGGCATTCAAATAATCTCGTTCATGATCATTAAGCCCATTATAAAAAGTATCCACTTGATGCAATTCCGTAAAATCATGGTGTGGACATTCATGTAACATCTCTTTAAAGCGTTCCCATGCCATTGAAAAACTTTCATTATTTCTTTGCACAAATCGTGAAATCTCATTTTTCAAGTGTGTTGTTTTAGATGGTGGAAAAAACTTGTTCACAAACTTAGAAACGAGACCGGCCCATGTCAAAATCGAATTTGGCGGTTCTTTCTCGAGCCAAATTTTTGCGGGTCCATCCAACGAGTATGGAAACAACATCATCTTAATGGCGTCATGTGGAACATCCTTAAATTTGCTAGTGGCGGTGAGACGGTTAAAATTCCTTATGTGGTAATGCGGGTTGTCTTTCTCGTGACCTCTAAACTTATTTGCTTGCAACATCGACATTAAACCCGTCTTAATTTCGAAATTCTCCGCAAGGATGGCGGGAATCACAATAGCCTCTCCAAAACCCTCGGTGGGTGCTTGTAGCAACTCCATCATAGTACGATTAGCCATGACGACTTCTTGTTCTACAATAGGTTCAACAATTGGAGGTTCTTCAACAATCAACGTCTCTTGATTGGCTTGCTTTTGAAGTCGTTTACGAGCTCGTTTTGCTTGATTACGAGTGATCATAAACTTCACGAAGAATGGGAGGTGAGCAAAGAAGATTCTTTTTGGGTGTTTTGTGAATTTTCAATTTTTTTTGTGTTTTTGATGATATTTAATTTTTTTTTTGATTTTGATGTATCTTCGTAGACAACAATCTACAAAATCTCTCCTCGAATCAAACTCTTGATTAAAGAAGCCTCAAGGGAATGAAAACGATCACGTGGAGTGAACGTCTTCCAATGACTTTAGAACTTTGGTGAAAACCAAATTGTTCAAGAGGTTTTAATCACAAAGAAAACCAAGAAAATATAGTATACGTAATAATACTTTGGGCGGCAAAACCCTCGATTAGCCTTCAATCTTAAAATACTCACAAGCAAGCGGGGAAACGAGGCGGCGCGAAGCACTTAAGAGCCTTTTTATTTAGGGTATATTTTATAATACCCGCCTTATACCCACCTTATAGTTTGTATCTTTCAAAATCGAGCTTCACGAAAGTATTTATCTATTTTTGCCTTTTCTTTTTGTTTGAGATTCGAATACAATAATTAGGAGATCAAATCCCAATTAAGGTTGTGTTTTCACACTTTTGGAGATATATTGTAAATTTATTGTGATACTTAATACAATATAGTAATATTTATACAAGAAAAACCAAGAAAACCGATAATACGTATTAGTAGAGTTCTACTAATACAAATACTATTTGGTTAATATTAAAAACAACAATGCAAATTAATCACGACACACCTCCCCGGCAGCGGCGCCAAAGTGATTGCGGTAAAATACACCTTTTAGGAAAAAGGCGTAAAAGCGGTAAGTATTGAACAAATGACTTTAGGAAAAATCAAGTGTTAATGACCCAATTAAGTTCGTTTCCCAAGGAGGTATATGTGTGTGACTAAGATGTACAAGATTTGAGATTAATATTTGGTTTAGAAGGGGATTAGAAGAGAAAATGACGAAGACGTAAAAATAAAAATTAACACAAAATCACTACTAGAAAGTTAAATCGTAGAAGCTTAAAAACCACAAAAATAAAAATAAATTCTAAAAATTACCAAAAATTCACAAAAAATCAAAAATAATAAACTAAGAGTTTACCAATGATCAAAACTTTTTCAAACCTTTTAAATAATTAAATATTCAATTTTAAATGCTAATTAAAGCCCTAAAAATCAAATAAATTATCAAAAAGCCCAAATAAAGATTTTTCAATTGATAAACCTCTAAAATGACCTAAAAAGATTAAAAACTATTTTTGGAAATTTTAAAACTAATAAAAACTATTTAAAATGATTTAAAAACTATTAAAACTTAAAATAATTATAAAAATTAATCTATAAGTGAGAAATTTATTCTAAAAGTTGCAAAATTCCTATTTTAATATATTTAACCTAAGAAAAATGTAAAAAAAGTTGGAAAATGTGAAATTTTAAAAATAATAATAAAATAATAATAAAATAATATTAAAAATCCAAAAATTATAAAAAATTCTAAAAACTTGCAAACTAGTTTATTTTAACCTAAGTAATCAGAAAATCAAAGTGAAATTACCAAAATACCCCTAATGGGCCCTAAAATGGGCCAAATCCAAAAACAGTCAACCTAAATGGGCTTTTGGGCCCAAAAAGTCAAACTTGGCTCAATTGACTTGGAAAAGCCCTATCTGACTTAAAATTCAATTCTAAGAACAAAACTCTAAAGGCCCAAAAGCTGAAAATGTGCTTATCACAGCTTATTGAACACAAAGCTTATTCTTATTGGGCTTTTCAGCCCATAAAGCCATAAGCTAATGCCATAAGCTCTAATTTGACACACAACCCTCTTTTAGGATGCTTAAGAGATATGTCAAAAGAAATTTCCAATAAGCACACTCAATAAGCCAGAAAATAGAAAAGCAAAAATCCACAAAACGACAAAATAGTCGGGTTTGAGAAATAATGCACCTCAGAAGCTCTAGTTTGTTGCAAAAGCTCACAAATAGCTTAACTAAGAATAATCAATCAAGAAAATTACAAAAAGCCTAGTAGAATAAGCTGTAAGAACAGATAAGCTGGCTAAAAAAGCCAAATAAGCTAGTTTTCTAGCAAAAGCTTAACCAAAGGACTTGTAACCTTCTAGATTTGATATTAAGCTGAGAAAAATGATTTCTATTACAAAAGATAAGTTGTTGCATGTACCAATAAGCAAAACAGATTCAATAAGCTTGAAAACCAAGTTTGACCAAAAGTCAAACGCTGATAAGTTGAAATCAAACGCTGACAGGAACAAAGTAGGCGTTGACAAACTTAATGAAGTGTAAGGACTTGTTTTTCACCCTGCTGGTCAAGGTTTGAGTGCAAACCTTGTGAATCAAGGCTTACCAGTTGGGTAAACTTGATGTGTTTTGGCACAAATAAGCCAATAAGCCAGTGGGCTTATAAGCTATGAACAAAGCAATCCAAATAGCCAAATATCCTCACAAGCAGCAAACAAATAAGATCCAAGCAACAATACAACAATCCTAATGCTAGAAATAACAATGCAACACCAAATGAGGTGGTCACTTTGCTGGTGCAAATGACCACTTCAGCAGACTTTGATAAGCTATAAAAACCACAATAAGCCACCAAATTCAACAAGCAGATAACCAATAGATAGCTTATCACCCAAACTATTCCCAAACCAAATTTCAGACCTTAGATCCAACTAACAAAGAAGTTATTGGATCTGATGTGTTTGACCAAATTCAAAACCAATTTTATCAGATTTTTGCAAAACTAAAAATCCCTTTTCCAAACTTTCAGAAAGTAAACCAATGACTAAAACTTGTGTATTAGGACTTGTTTAGACCACCCAAACCCTAAGAACCAAGGGCACAAGGCCACGAGGCCTTATGTACCAGTAATCCCAAACAACCCTTAATCAAGCACTTAACAAACAAACTTCTGATTTTAACTAATAACCTACTGATTTTAATGATCAAAAAACACTTAAACAATAGCAACTAACACAATCAAACTCAAAAATCACCAGCACAAACACCAATTCTCAAGATCAAAGCACCAAATCCAAAAACAGTCATAAACATGAAATTTTTAGGGGAATCTTAACAAGGGTTTATACCTGCCTTCCACAACATCCTAGGAAGGCCAGCAATGCTCCTTGGACCTTGTTCAACAACTAGAACAAGACCAAGGTACTTCAATAAGAAAGATGATGAATGCCTTGGTTGATGTTTCAAAGCAGAAACTCAAGGACTTGATGTCTTTAACACAAGCAGCAAACAACTCAACCAAGGGCTCTAATCCCTTCACAAGCTTGGTGTCAACAAGCTTGTAAGAGCTTATAGAAAATGGTCAAGGGTTAGTACACAAAATAAACCAAAACAGAACCTAGGATTTCAAGGTATTCAAACCTTAAAAACCTTATGAAACAAGACGTACCTTAACCACAAGATTAAGGTAGAACTTAACAATCAAATGGAACTCAGAATTAGGCTACTCAAACACCAAACTTTTAACTAAATCAAAAAGAGATTTCAAATTTCAGAAACTCAAATTTTATTTAACTTAAAAAGGAATTACAAAGATTGATAGCCTAAAACTGGAACAAAGGGACTCTCACATGTTGAGGTCTCCTTTTATAGGCAAATGCCTGGCTAACACTATTCATAAACCCTAGAACTGAATTCCCAAATGTGCCCTTGAGGTCTTCTAGATAATTCTTTGGTGTGAGCTGTCCAAAGTGATCAAGGACGTTCATTTTAGCTTTAGGATGAAGCTAAGGTTCTTGGCTGTTGATTTTGCCACATAGGATGACTTGGAGGTTAAGTTGTCACATGATTGGTGGACGGGTATTTGGGGGTAGGGTCCATTGTGAGTGGGAATGAGTGTTTTAAGGTTGGGAAGGGTTTCTGGGCGTGTGAATTAAGTGTGTGTCAAGGTAATTGAAAATTACCCTTTGATTTAAGTGGTGTAAAACCTGGGTGGTGAAAAGGTAAACAGTACCCCTTTTGATCCCTTTTTTGTGGATTGGATAAGTGTTTGGCGCAAAAACGTGTTTGAATGTTTCAAATGAACACTTTCAGTCCTTTTTTTTCCTTTCTTTTGGCATTTGTGGTGAAAAGTCTATCAGCGCCCATTTACACTTGTAACAACTTTCACCATTTGTCACTTTTGGCACAAACTTTCCAAAAAGGGTTTCAAGGGTTAATTTTGGACTTTTTGCATATTTGAAGGACTGATTTTGGACAATGTTGATCTTCAAAGGTCTTCAATGTGTCTTTGGCTTGATGAGGGACCATAATTGACAATTTGAAATTGTTGAGGGACCAATCTTGCCATTTCTTCAAAGTTGAAGGACCATTTGTGTAATTTTGACAAACTTAAGGGACCAAACTTGTAATTATGAATATACAAGGGTTTTAAGTGTCATTTATTCAATAAATGAGGATCAATCTTGTTTGTCTTCAAGTCTTCAAGGGTATTTGTTGAGAATTCCATGATTAGGGCCCGGTTCTTTGTACGGCTTCGTTTCTCGTGTCCGTTTTTCCTTGTAACTTGTGATCTTTTGTCTTTTTCACGATATCCATACCTAAAATACACAAGTAAACAAACACAAGCATATATGTGGTTTTTTATGACATTTTTATGCATTTAAAGCCCGAAAAGAACGATGAGATCATGTATAAATGCCATCTCATCAACTACCTTACCAAGTTTGACCCAAAGTCTTACGAAGGTATCTTTTTAGGTTATTCCCAAACTAGCAAAGCCTACATAGTCCTTAATAGAACCTCAGGTGTAATTGAAGAATCACTTAACGTGACTTTTGATGAAACCCCTCCTTCAACCAAGACACCACCATTGGTTGATGATGACTTGGAAGAAGTAGAAGTAGTTAGAGCCAAAGAGGTTAGAAAAATAGGAGTTGAAGACCTTAGTGTTGAAAAGGAAGTAAACATTAAGAAGTCTAAGGATCATACTCTCAATAATATCATTGGTGACTTAAATCAAAGGACCCTAAGATCTCAAGTCCAAAACAAAAGTAACTTCTTTTGTTTCGTCTCCTTGATTGAACCAAAGAATGTTAAAGAAGCTTTGACGGATGAGAGTTGGGTCATTGCGATGCAAGAAGAATTGAATCAATTCGTTGCTAATGATGTTTGGGAACTTGTTCCTCCACCTAGAAGTTCTACCATTATAGGAAGCAAATGGGTATATAGGAATAAGCTAGATGAGAATGGTGTTTTGTCTCGTAACAAAGCTAGACTTGTAGCACAAGGCTATAATCAACAAGAAGGGATTGATTATGACGAGACATATGCACCAGTAGCTAGATTAGAATCCATTAGAATCCTTTTAGCCTACACTTGTGCCTTAGATATTAAGCTTTAACAAATGGATGTAAAGAGTGCGTTTCTTAATGGTTTGATCAATGAGGAGGTATATGTGGCTCAACCTCCCGGCTTCATTGATTTTGAGAAACCAGATCATGTTTACAAGCTTAAGAAGGCACTTTATGGTCTTAAACAAGCACCCAAAGCTTGGTATGATAAACTTAAAGCGTTTCTTGTCAAACATGAGTATACCATGGGAATGGTAGAAAACACTCTCTTTACAAAGAAGAAAGGTTCTCACCTCATAATCATGCAAATATATGTTGATGACATTATATTTGGCTCAACTTGTCAAGAATTGTGTGATGACTTTGCCAAAATCATGCATGATGAGTTCGAAATGAGTATGATGGGAGAACTTAACTTCTTTTTAGGACTCCAAATTAAACCAATGGACGATGGTATTTTTTTAGTCAATCTAAGTACGCTAAAGAAATGCTAAAGAAATTTAGATTAGAAGAATCTAGACAAATGAAGACCCCTATGGCCTCGGATACTAAACTCACCGTAGATGATGACTGTGAGTCGGTAGACAACACCAAATATAGAGGTATGATTGGTAATTTGTTGTACCTAACGGCAAGTCGACCGGATATCATGTTTAGGGTTTGCCTTTGTGCTCGCTTCCAAGAGGCTCCCAAAACCTCTCACCTTGAAGAGGTTAAGCGTATCTTCCGATACATTAAGGGCACTATACATTTAGGATTATGGTATCCTAAAGGGACCGGCGTAGAAACCATTGTCTACGCTGACTCGGATCATGCGGGAGACTATGTGGACCGGAAAAGCACTAGTGGTGTTTGTACCTTCATGGGTTGTTGTTTAACTTCTTGGTTCTCCAAGAAACAAACCGCTCTTGTGATATCCACCACGAAAGCCGAGTATGTGAGTGCCGGAAAAGCATGCCAACAAGCTCTATGGATGAAGCAAGCACTTGTTGACTACGGGATTTGTCTTGATGATGTTCCCATCATGTGTGACAATAAGGGTGCTATAGACCTTAGCAAGAATCCCGTGCAACATTCGCGAACCAAGCACATAGAAATTCGTCACCATTTTCTTAGGGATAATGTTCAAAAGGGGAACATTTCAATTGAGAAGGTACCCTCCGAGGATAACTTAGCCGACATCTTCACTAAGCCACTTAAGAGGGAACCTTTTAATTACTTGCGTCTAGGTCTAGGATTAATGGAACATATTCCTTAATTGCTTTCCTTTATTGAGTCTCTTACTTTACTTTGAGTCTTGTATCACTTTGAGTCTTTGAGTCTCCTAAACTCTTCTTGAAAATCTTCTCTTCTCCTTTTCAAAATCCTCAAAGTCTCTTTCAAAAATGGTTGAGAAATGTTTTGACATTGTTAATTCAATCTAAAAAGTTTTTCATAAATTCTTGCTATTAATCTCGAGCTTACATAATTCATATGTATGATTCTCTCAAACATAGCAAGAACAAGATAGAATCATGGAGGATCATTGTGTCATGACTTAAGGTCTTGCCTTACACACCTCCTACATCGATTTTTAAGTCCATGTATTTTGGTCAATCCCTATTTGGTGAGTTAGTATGTGTTCTCTTTGTCTATCTTTGCTTTTAAGCATATCCCTATGATAAGTTAGACTAGAAAAATAAGATTTGCTGAAAAATCTTCCTTCACCACCAAAACTCAACCACTATAGGCGGTTCCATATATGAACCGCGGTTCCTTATCAATAAGGAACCGCCGGAAGCAATAAGGAACCGCGGACAGTGCTTCCTTATTTTCCGGGTATTTCTGAAATTCCAAATTTGTTCCAACATTTTTGAGAATCTTTGCTTCAACCCTTTGACCACCCCAAAAATACCTTGAGCCTTCCCTATTAAACCATAAGAATTTTGCCTTGCTTCACATCCCAAAATGTCTTACTCTCCTAATGAAAGCCTTGATTCTCCTCTATTCTCCCCAATTGCTTTCAATCCCAACTCACCCAAGAACACTTTCAATCCAAATTCACCCAAGAACACTCTAAATCACATCTCTCATACCAAGAATGTTGATTATGGAACATCTTTTCTTCCACCACCACCCTTTAGTGTTCTTCCTCCTTCTCATGATAATGTCATGCACCATGGGACATATTGTCATTGTTGTCAATATCAACATATTGCTATGGCACACATCTATGAGGAGTTTAGCTACATCAAGAGTCTCTTAATCAAGCCTCCTCTTCACTTTGATTATGAGATCTCCACCAAGCCACCACCACCACATTCTGCCACTACCTTGTCTTTCATATAAGCATTGGTTGCTTATCAACAAGACATTTTTTTAAGAAAATCTTAGAATTCTAGATTCACTAGGATTAGATTTATGCTTTTGGCTTGTTTTCTATTTCCTACATCATTGTATGACTCTTTTCTTATTTCTATATGACTTCACTTGGATCTTAGTCTTTGTGTTTTCTTCTCTTTTATTCTTTTAGTGTGACCTTTAGCTATGTCTTGTTGGTTGTTTCTTTTGTTCAACTAACCCTTCTATGTAGCTTGTCACCATATCTCGATTCCTCGGTGCCCCAAGCTAGGGGGAGTAATCACCAAAGGGGAGTCTTTGCAAAGTTCGTCTCTTCAACACCGACTTGTGCAACCTTTTTGCTTAGACAAAGGGGGAGAAATGAATAAAATCGTCTTGGAAAATCCTATGTTTTGTGTGATTGAGTTTATATATTATCAGAATAAAAAAGGGGGAGATTGTTAATGCAATAATTCCTAAAAACGTTACTTGCATTTTTTGGTCTCGCTTAGTTTTGATTACGACAATATGTAAAAACAAGCATTTACAAAAACAACGAAAAACGAATTCTTGAGTTCAAGTATTTTTCATTTTACCCATTTTCACTTAAGGTATGAATAAACAAGTACTAACCTTAATCAAGTGATCAAGTGATTTAATCTTTTCTTAAAATTCACTTTTTATTAAGTGTGACAAGTTTTTAATAAAACTTTCTTTTTAAGAAAATGTTTTATTAAATTAAATATTTGAAAATTTGAAAATGACATATTCCCTTTTGATTTAGAATATCCTTTCTGGATATTTTTATAACCAGATATGACCTCCACCACTAAAGGACAAAAAGAGAGCGGAGTCTAGCCCGACGGTTCCTTAGCGCCTAGGCGGTTCCTTATCGATAAGGTACCGCTGGCTGAGATAAGGAACCACGGGCAGATATAGCTGTTGGTCCTTTGTCCTATAAATAGTGGACCTTTCTCAGATTTTCAATCCACCTCTTTTGCAAAAAAATTTCCAGATTCAAACATACTTCTTAAATCACTCAAATCCTTGATTATTCGATTGATTACTACTTGTTTAGAAGTGAATCTATCTCATCCATCCCTTCCTCTTCAAGTGCAAAGAGAAGAACACTATCATTGTGAAGTGTTGAGTCCACCACTAAAGATCCTTTGAAGATCAAATCTTATACATTTTTTGTTGTGTAATAGTTGTGAAGATCCAAGTAGTTGTGTTTATTTGGAAGTTGTGTATGTACGAAGTATAGTTGTGTAGATTGGTCCTAGCTACGATTAGGGCTCTACTTTTAGCTTAGAGTCGGAGATTGATAAGCGACGTGTACGGTTTTCTCCACCATAAGGAGCTTGTTGTGTAGTGAACTCTCGAGTAAGGAGTACTCGAGGAGTTGAGTAGGAACGAGGAGTGAGCTTTGTTGCCGAACCACTATAAATCCTTGGTGTTTGGTTTGATCTTTCTTTACCCTTAACTCTTTAAATTCTTTATTATTTGTGCATATACATTAGTTAGTATTAGTTTTTAAATTACACTATCATTGTTCATATTGTGCATAAGAAGATTTCACTTATTTCCTTAAGTCTAAGTTTTTGAGAAAAAGGATTTTTTGAAAACCATCATTTAACAAGTAAATATAAGAAACTATTCAACCCCCCCTTCGAGTTTCTACAGACTCATCACCGAGTAATCCATAATATTGTCATGTATGTTGGATTTGGATCATGTGATGTCTCAAGACAAAATCCGTAGCTTGAATGGGAACAAGGGCAATCGGGTCCCGTCGTCCTCTTATAGTCGGCCTACATAACTCCTCAATCGTACCAAGATCGGGTGCCGGAGGATTATTAGACCCTGGTGGTGGTGGACCTTAATTATTGTGATTCATCTCAAAGGGTGAAATGAAATCACGAGAAATCGAAGGTGATGGATCGCGAAGATTCCTCGATCGAAGAAGACTATCGGGGTTTTGTAATGGAGAAAAGAGATGAGTTGAAGAAGAACAAGTGCACATATATCGAAATAACACAACTAAAAATATAGCACAATATTTTTGGTTCTGATAATAAAAAATGTGTACCGGTAGGTCTTTAGTAAAAACACACAAGGAAGTGGAGAAACGGGTCAGCACAAAGCGTATTAAAATCCTTATTTCGGGTCGTATTTTATAACAATCCTCCTTATACCCTCCTTATATTTTGTCTAAACAAAAGGTGAGCCGTAGTCACAAGTGACACAATAGTGATTTTTCTTTTGTTGATAGATTTTTGGAGATTTGGTATTTTCTATTTTTTAATTTTCTTTTGATTTATATATAGTAAAAAGAAAATGAAAATTTAAGAAGAAGTGTAAAATACTTTTGGATTATATATATATCAAAACATGAAAACTATAACGGAGATAGGATCTTTAAGACACTAACTTCTAAACACAAACACGATTATCGTAACAAAGCTAAGCCGACAACGTGATATTGGTAAAACTAACAAGATATAATATTTATAAAATACGGAAATTACTCTTAGGAAACGTATTAAGGCAATCTAAATCTATTACTAAAGGTAATGAAAACAAATTAACTCAACTGCGCACGTAAAACGCTAAAACAACTAATTCTAAAATCAATAAATTTACTCTAAAATAATATAATATCCTAAAGTAACTTTTTATAATCCTAAAATGAATCTATAACTAACTATCTAGTTTTAACCCTTTTATTTATTTTCTAAATTATTTATTAATTCTAAAATAATTGAATTAAAAATCTAAAAGAATGTGAAAATGTAAGTTATAAATGTAAAAATTCTAAATCATATTTAAAACTATAAAACTGATTTTCTAAATTTATTTTTAATTTAATTTAATTTTTATTTTTATTTTATTTTTATTTTATTTTTATTTTATTTTTATTTTATTTTTAAACAATTTAATAAAGTTAAAAATTACAAAACAATAATCTACAAAGTTGAAAATTGATTTTACAGAAAACAGAATTTCTAAATATTATCTTAACCTAAAATATTTTTCTGAATTTTTATAGCTAATTTTCTATTTTTAATTAACTATATGAATATAAATCTACTTTAAAAATATAAAACTATTTTATAAAAAACTGAAAAATATAGAAAGTGTTAAAAGTGTGCAAAAGCCTAATATTATCAAAAGACCTAAAAGTTAACTAACTAATAAGCTCTAACTATGCTATTAAAAAGTTGTTATTAAGCTAATCCTAATTAGCCTAGGCCAAATTCCTATTAATCTAACTAGTTACAATGTATAAGCAAGAAAAGTCCCTAGGGAAGTGGTAAACACGCTGATTCTATGAACATGAGGTCAGGGGTTTGAATCTCACCCTAACCTTTTTAGAAAATATTTCATTTAAGCCTTTTTACGAGCTAATAATCTAGCTTTTTACCAACAATTTCCTAACTATCACTTTTTTTTCTTCTAAAAACCACTTTCAAGCAATCAATTTATCTAAGAAAGTGACAGATTCACTAAAAAAAATAAAAATCTAAATCAACCTCCATAACTTATTCACATAAGCTATAATCACATAAAAAGATCAAAATAGTTTACAAACTAGAAACAACACTCAAGCTACACCTATTCTACTTGGATACCAAATTTTAGTGAAAATTAACTACAGTACCTTCTAAAATGAATCTAAATACATTCTAATGAACCATATGAACAAAACATAAGAAGTATCATTAATACTCTAATATATTCAAGTTACTAGTGATAATCAAAGAACCTATAACAGAATATGAAAATATCAAATCTAACTCTATAGAAACTTCTAAATCAGATTGTCAAAATGGCAGTTACGGACTAATGTACTTGAGCCTCTTTTATCGATCGAGAAATTTCTTTTACAATACCCCTAGCATATTTATATTATTTAGAGCAGTTTTATCCATGAACAAAACAATTCTAGTAATCTGATGACAATTCCAAACTAAACCATTATACTCTCTGAGATCTATCAAATAACTAATTACAAGTAGAATTAACACTGCTTCAAGCCTATGATAGAATTTAAGCCAATTTTATATTATGCAAGTGACACCGAAACACTCCTTATTGATGATCAAAAAACGATTAACACATATTTAACTCACCATGTTTATTACTACTAAATCCTTCCAATTAACATTATGATTGATCTAAATCACCAAAAACATCCATTAATCTGTTAGAAGCAAAGAATCAAAATGACTTATTTTTTTTATAAATCATCATAGTTTCAAAAGGACTTAGGTTTTATAAAGTTTCAAACTAAAATCACTTCAAACAAACCACAAATTCCCCTCGAGGATCTGATTTAAGCTATTAAACATCCCTAACACTAACTTACATAATCAAATTTACAAATGATTTAGTCAAGAATTAAGACTACCACAAATTGTTTGGAAACCAAGTAAACAATAAGATCGATCTATACTATTTATATCTGAAACATGATAATATATGGCTATACTAACCACAAGCAAACAATTATAACATCCATATAACAAGAACAAAAGCAATTTATGAAATTTAAAGGAAAAATGAGAAAAGTGAAATGCACCTTATACCTTTGCACAAAACAAGGCTTTACTCTTAAGAGCTCCAATCTACAGCTCTAGCTATGCTATTTAGGTCATTCCTTAAGGTCCCATCCGTTCTAGACCTTCTTCCAAATATTGGAATGACCCTATTAACGCATTTTTGAATGGAATTTGTAATTTCTAGATAATGTGAGTAAAGCTTGTACAAATAATCTATGTAGAGCTTATTTGTTTTGAGCTTAATGAACTTAAAAGTCAGTTTAGGAAAAGCTTATTACAACAATAAATTTTTTTTTGCAAAGAATAAAATGAAGGAAGAACATTGACCAAAATGTATTTTATATTAATTGGAAGAGTTTAATAGTACAAATAAATGAAAATTACATTATTAATCAAAATCTATTCTACCTCTGTCTAGAAAAATTACAAAAAAGAGATATCAAAGCTAGAAAACTGAGGGTTTAAATAGATGAACCCAAGGTCTTGGAAGAGAGAGAGATTGTTAATCCCTTATGACATTGACATTAGTATAAGTTAGTATTAGTATTAATATTACTTTGGACGTCAGTATTGAATAGGAAGATTGGTTTAGTTTGTGGAAACCTAAGTTTCCTCGATTTTTAGGCTGCTAGGAACGAATCTCATTCACTTATAAGAACAAGGCGGAATAGAATGAAACACGTTATGAACAAGATGTTTAGAAACAAACGTTTGATCTTTTATTGAACATAATAACAAAACATAACCTAAGCGTCTTAACAAAGACCTAGACGCCTAGAGACACACACTTGCTGTAGGTTTTACATTGTATAGAAGTGAATAATAATAACCTACGGGTCTTGTTCTTTTTATAAGTTAAAGAACAAGATATACATGGAAACAATATAATATAAATTCAAAATAACTTTAGCTGTGATATTAAAGATAATAACAAATCTTCAATGTTTGTCCACCAGCTTGAAGATATTCATTTTGTCAACTTTAGTCCCTCTTGTTTCCATCTAGTAGTTTTGTCACATCAACTTTAATTCCCAACAATCTTCCCCTAGTTGATGTCGGCTAAACTATGTAGTACATGATCTCCAAATTGCTTCCCCTCAAATTAAGCACCTCTTCCCCTTTTTGTCACATCAATAGGGAAGTAACAAATGTATGCAATCGAAGATTCTCTAAATGTAGGCTCTATGTAATGACCTTGAAGAAAAATAAATACAATAATCTTGATGTAGAAGTAGAATAACCCAAACTTTGTATTTCTTTCACCCAATTGCTCACTAGTTGATAAACTCTTCCCCTAGTTGCGAAACGACTAGAGAAAAATGCAACTCTTTCATTGCAAAAGGGGGCTCAGTTTATTTGTACGAACGAGAACTGAAACCAACAAAAACCGCACAACTATAAGCCAGTTGTTAGCTATAACAATATATTTAATCCAATGAAAAGGTATATTGCTCACCTAACAGTTTTTGGTACATAGGTACTGGTAACCTCCACAACTATGAGCCAGTTGTAAGATGTAACAATATATTTAGTCCAAAGACAAGGCGTATTGCTCACCTAAATAAGAAAAACAAATTTGTGAAAACTAACTTCAACATCAAACTTACCATAAGAATTCTTCCCCTTAATCATATACTTCTTTATGAAAAATATCCGAGCCATAAATATCAAATTGATATTCTGTATAAAAACGGAGATCCCATGTACCTTCGTGTGTAAATACCTCTTTTTGTGTGCCAAAATCGTATCAATTTTCCAAACATCAGCTATTCCTTTTGTTGTCCAATATCTTCCTTTGTCCAAGATATCACCACTGTGTGTTGTCTAATATCAGACAACACTTGTCAGCGTTTGAAAAATTATATATCGGACAACAAGTGTCAACGCTTTCTATCAGCGTTTAACTTATTCCTGTCATCGTCGAATCAAACTTGTCAGCGTCTCATTTATCCACTGACAACATCTGCGGATACGTGATTACCATAATTTGCAATTATAACTTCTTGTCAGTGGGTAATATCTTTGCATGATCGTGTATATCACTAAAGTAAACCATGATATTCATGCATAAAATAATGCCTAAAAATCAAGAAACAATGACCCTTCTCCAAGACTTACGCGTTTGGATGCTAACATAGATATATACCCCACGGTTATTGTCAATACAGTGTATACATATCCCTAGAAATTAGCAATAATACGCTATACCATGAAGTTTAAATTAAATCCATGAAACTAGGAAATCATATTGTGTTTAAGATATAAACCAACCCTAAAGATTAGGGATATATATAACTGACAAGAATACCTCAAACTTTCAGCCAACTGTAGTACCACGTTTTTAAACCATTACAATTCTCTCTTTCGTCATTGATTAAGTACAATCTGCTTCTCCAAACAGATACATCCAAACATGGACCACTTTCTGCTTATGACCCATCACGTGCACCCTTTGTCATGCATCCAATTGCTTCATCGTCCCACGTCATATAATATATTCCGTTGAAACTATCCATGTGAACACAGACCTAAAGAAACCATGTGAACACAAAGTAACCGTGTGAACACAAAGTTTTAGACGTAAGGTATTTCATAGTTTCGTGTGAACACAATGTCAACCATGTGAACACAAACATAATCGTGTGAACACAAAGATGCCATTTCTCTTTTAATCGTGTGAATAGAATCTGCTTATTCTTTTGCATTAAACAAGACTTCTTCGTGTATATATACCAGCGAGTAATTTTCTTCCAGTGATCATCAAACACCATCGTCCAATTAATAACTTCGTTTGAAAAAATACCAAGACAAACCAAGATATATATATCAAACAAATAGCAGCCAGTATGTATCTTTTTGTGAACAATAGAGAACATAAGTCCAACTAGTGCACACAAGCCGATCTTTTCTTTACTGATAGTCATGAGCTCAAAACATCAAAACAATTAGTAGATTATCAACAACGACTTCTGCTTGTTCTTTAACCAGATCTGGGACCACAATATCTTCATGGTATTACAACGACATTCTACTGCTAATTTAGACATCATAGATCTAGGGTTTGAGAAAACCCTAAAACCATCCATGATTACCAATCACATTAGGGTTCATCGTTAGTTCAAGAACCAACTCACCAAGGCTAATGCAATCATTACCAGCAGCAACTAACAACGAATCTAGGGTTTTTAAATAAAACCCCAAAAGCAAACTTTCAATATGCTGTGACCTTCGACGCTTAATAACTTTTTCTTGGGGATAAAACTTGACAATCCCTCCAGTGAATGTCTAGATATATGTGTATAGAACACACACAAGAAATTTTGTGATGATCCAACGGTCCAATAAAAAGTTATGACCTTCTGAATACTGCTGCGCATATAAAAACGTCCAGAAAAATCCTAGACGGATTTTTCTTTCTTCTCACCATTACGAACACCTTGTTGGTCCTAGCATCACGAGCCACGAGGCTCTGATACCAACTGTGGAAACCTAAGTTTCCTCGATCTTTAGGCTGCTAGGAACGAATCTCATTCACTTGTAAGAATGAGGCGGAATAGAATGAAACACGTTATGAACAAGATGTTTAGAAACAAACGTTTGATCTTTTATTGAACATAATAACAAAACATAACCTAGGCGTCTTAACAAAGACCCAGACGCCTAGAGACACACACTTGCTGTAGGTTTTACATTGTATAGAAGTGAATAATAATAACCTACGGGTCTTGTTCTTTTTATAAGTTAAAAAACAAGATATACATGGAAACAATATAATATAAAATCAAAATAACTTTAGCTGTGATATTAAAGATAATAACAAATCTTCAATGTTTGTTCACCAGCTTGAAGATATTCCTTTTGTCAACTTTAGTCCCTCTTGTTTCCATCTAGTAATTTTGTCACATCAACTTTAATTCCCAACATAGTTATGTTGGTTCAGTTATGTTGGTTCAGTTTGTAATGGAATAATGTTGGATAGTTTAGAATTGGGGTGTGTTGGTGATAGTGGTGTTGTAGGCTTAACTAACCAGACTATGTCTTGAGTAGTTATGTATAGCATCTCTACATCAATAATTTGTATTGGTTTCATTGGTTTCGTCGGTTTCGTATTTGGTTCGCTGGATGGCATTTGTTTGGTTATGTATGGATTCATTTGCTTGTTTGCTCGCCTACTCGTTTAAATTGTCTGCCTGCCTGTAGTAGTCGTCTTTGCTCAGAATGTTATAATTTTCTTGCCTGATCCCTCTTGTACATCTTCGTGTTTATACGACTTTGTGCTTTGCACCTGCTTTTGATTGCAAATCAGAACGAGTCTTCTTTTAGCACCAAGTCTGCACTCTGGAGCACTCCGCTTTAGTTTGCTATTCATCTTTAGTTTATGTTTGGAAAAAACCTAATGTTCACGGCTGTGGTATTGTGAGTTTGACGGGGAATATTAGTTAATAAGGCCCATTGGCTTGGCCCACTTGTTTAGGACCGTTTAGTACTTAGGGTTTGTCTTTGTATTTTCAATTTAATGTTTTGTAATGTGATAGTATTAGTTGAATCTAAGAATATAATTTCGAGTATTCCCTCTTTGATTTCTACAAATACAACTACTTCTCAGCTCCATTACACTATTATGTCAATATCTTATTCGCTCGTGACAATACAAAAAGAAAAAGATAAGGCTATAAACGGCATTGGACAAATGAACGGGTGTTACAGATTAGTGTCACGTAAACATGCACATCCTTTTACTTACCTATAATCGTTTCTAAAAGGATTACTCGTATAAAAAGTCAAAACCATGTACAATGATTAGAATAGTTGAAGTAGGTAACTACCTAAAGTAATAAATCTATGTAGCAATGTACGAAACTAACTCTACCAACAAGTATATCAATAGTAATTCAGGAAATATTCATGTGTTTAAAAAGAGTAACAAGATTATACCAAGGTAACTTTGTTACAATTCCTAAATGACCGGAATAACACTTCCAAATTCTTTCTAAACAAGATCAAACTAACGAAGTATAAGAACTTTACTAGAAACTACTCAAGAGAGTTTTTAACTTATAAAAATGAATGAGATGTGAATATATCAAATGAGCTGAGATTGAGGGCTATTATAGTCTCCAAAACACCCATTAGGACGTAGTTATTGTGCATAAGCCATAACAAATGTCATTATCATTGCGAGCCGTGATTCCACTTAATCTGACATTAATGGGCGAAGTGAGGCACACTTAGAGTATATGTGCGACATGATTTATCTTAATTCTAGCGTTTATCAATTTTGGTCCTTCATATATGTTTCTTTTGTCTTTTCTTCACTTTATATCATTATACTTCACATTATCATGTATCCTCATTCATTGTCCCCTATCACGATTATTTAGCGATAACAATATTAATAATTTGGTATTCATATTATTTTTATGTGTATTTGGTGTATTATCGGATCAATAAATATGTAGAATTAGACAATTATCATAGGGATATAGGTTAAACCATTAAACCCCTAAGGTTTATGGTTTTGCCTTTTATATACTTAGTATATTTATCTTAGATAAATATACATAACCTGAATAATTACTGTAACACCCCTATAGGAGACTACTTCATAATCTTATTAAGCACTTTTAGAAAACATAGAGGGGATGAATATGTTCCCGTTTAAAAGCTTAAGTTTGTCGTTTCAAATAACCGGTCATGTGTGAACCAATATGATAAGCGATAATAATAATTCTACATCTACGAACATAGTTGAAAGCATAAAATAAAATATATTACCACAAAACAAACTAAAATGCCTCAAAACAATTAAAAGATATTATAATTTTTAATCTCTTTATTTACAAAAATAGTAGTTTGGCCAACGGAAAAATACCCTCACCAGCGGTTAAGTTTCATCTGTCCCGAATGGTCGACGAACGTTTAGCTCCTGACCTGCACAATTGTAAAACGTGTGCATTTTTCCTGAAAACGACATCCCAAACTTTCCACACCATGAAAACTTCTAGAATGCTTTAAAACTTCATACACACACACACACACACACACACACACACACACATATATATATATATATATATATATATATATATATATATATATATATATATATATATATATATATATATATATATATATATATATAGTTACGATCAAATAAGAAGAAACCTTAAAATAGGAAGGATAAGAAGAAATCATAACCGCATATTCGAGATGCATGAACTTAAATTAGATGCATATTTATAATCTTAGATTCATTATAATGCATCATAACATGTTTTATAGCTTTTAATTAGATGCATATACGTATATTAGATGCATTTCATGATTTATCTATATTTTTGTTCCTCTACACGTGCCAAAATCATGAATATCAATTTGTACCATCTACACATCAAATTAACTTCCAAAACTCAAGATGGTGCATCTACATGAATAGAAATGCATCTAATGCAAGTCGTTGCATCTCAAATGTATGGTTTTAGTCTCTTCTCACCACTTCTTATTTTAAGTTTCTTCTTATTGGATCCTTACTCTCTCTCTCTCTCTCTCTCTATATATATATATATATATATATATATATATATATATATATATATATATATATATATATATATATATATATATATATATATATATATATATATATATATATATATATATATATATATATATATATATATATATATATATATATATATATATATATATATATATATATATATATATATATATATATATATATATATATATATATATATATATATATATATATATATATATATATATATATATATATATATATATATATATATATATATATATATATATATATATATATATATATATATATATATATATATATATATATATATATATATATATATATATATATATATTACTAGCGTCGTAACCCGCCCAACGGGTGGGGTCGCTTTTTTTCTTATTTCAGAGGGTTTATTGTTGTGCATTTTTAGTTTCATGAATTTGTAATTTAACCTTTAGTATACTTTATTATAGTTTACGCTTAAGTAACGTTTATTTGTGGTCAACGGACGAGATTGTTTTTTTTCTTAATATGAACGAACCATTGACGATGAACCTGTGACCCGGTGACTCGATCGGGTTTCCCCAATGATCGATCTCGTTACCCGGTGACTTAACCGAGTTGACACGGTGGTGAAAACGTAATATGATATATTGCTATAATATGATTCTTAAATTTATGTTAAAAATAGATATTTTTAAAAGATTTAAATTCAGTCCGAATTTAAAAAAAATATAATTCAAAAATTAATAAAAAATTTCTATGTCTAAACCTCACAAACACGCATTAATAAAAACAAAAACCTTTACACTCGGATAAGCCTTGAAAAGAAAACCAAATTTCACAAAAACAGCGTTATGTTATTTTCCTATACTGGAATGACGCAAGTTTAATATTAGCAATTGTTATTTTGGTTATTTAAATATATTTTTATCCGACGCAAGTTTTTGTGTTGATTTTTTATTATTCCATGGCAATTTTTACATGTATAACCTTTACACTCGGATAATTATTGAGCTGCTAAAAGTAATCCGAAATTTAGAAAATAAAAATGTTTTAAACTTAAAAAGAAAACTAATAACAATATTTTGAAAATTAAAAACAAAAAATAAAGGGGCTGTTTAGTTGTGGAAAACTTTTCGTAATTTTTTGCTTCTATATTTCTAGACTAGGAAAGAGTTTCCTTTTCTAGAGTAAAGTTGAAAATCTTTAACACCTGTTTAGATGATATTTTTCATTTTCTAAAAAAAAATAATGTTTAGACAAAACTATTTTCAACCATTTTTTTATCATGATCAATTTTTTTTCACGTTTTTGCTAGTTTTTTTTTACATTTTCATCTGTTTTTTCCCGTCTTCTTTTTTCACATTTTCGTAAGTTATTTTATATTTTCATCAGCTTTTTATGTTTTCATCAGCCTTTTTCTGTTTTCATCAGTATTATTACGTTTACGTCTGATTTTTTTACGGTTTCATCAAGTTTTTTACGTTTTCGCCCAAGTTTTTTTTACGTTTTTTCTTTTATTTTTTAGGGTTTCATCGGCGTTTTTACATTTTCGTCAGTGTTTTTACGTTTTTGTCAGCATTTTTATGTTTTCATTAGTTGTTTTACGTTTTCGTTAGTAATTTTGCGTTTTCGTCAATATTTTTATGTTTTCCTCAGTATTTATGCGTTTTCATCAGTATTTTTACGTTTTTGTCCAAACTTTTATGTTTTCGTCAGTATTTTTATATTTTTGTCTGTATTTTTACGTTTTCGTCCGTTTTTTACGTTTTCATCCGCGTTTTTACGTTTTGCTTAGATTTTTTGCACATTTCGGACGAAAATGTAAAAATATTGACGAAAACTTAAAATTAGAGATGAAAACGTAAAATTTCAGACGAAAACGTAAAAATACTGATGAAAACGTAAAATCGCTGATGAAATCGTGAAAAATCTGACGAAAACGTAAAAAAATCGGAAAAAAATGCAAAAAGTCGAACGAAAATGCAAAAAATCGAACGATAACGTAAAAATCAGACAAAAACGTTAAAAACGGACAAAAACGTAAAAATACTGACGAAAACGTAAAAAAATCGGCAGAGAAAGTAAAAAACCAGACGAAAACGTAAAAAATCTGACGAAAACGTTAAAATACTGACGAAAACGGACTAAATCGAAGAAAAAAACTTAAAAATACTGACGAAAACGTAAAAATACTGACGAAAACGTAAACAACTGACAAGAACGTGAAAAACTAACCAAAACGTAAAAATAACTGACGAAGGCAAAAAAAAACTGACAAAAACATTAAAAAATGGCGAAAACGTGAAAAATGAAGAAACGTAAAGAAAATTGACAAAAATATGAGAAACTGTCGAAACGTAAAATTCTTGAAAAAAAGTAAAAAAATGACAAAAACTGAAAACAGGGTCAGAAATAGATATGTGAACATGTTTTAATTTTATTTCGGAAAAGAAATAGAATGGGGTAATATGGGATATTCTAGTTTCTATTAAAAATTAGAATATGAAAATTTCGTGTTTTTTGGAAAATATTGAAAAAAAGTTGAAATAAACATTAATCCGAAATTTAGAAAATAAAAAAATTAAGTTCTCTACGAACCTATGGTAGTAACCGGCTAAGTCTAGGAAACTGCATACTTCAGTCGCTGATGTCGGTCTTGGCCACTTGGTGATAGCCTCAACCTTTGTTGGATCCATGGTGATTCCTTCTGCTGATACAATGTGGCCTAGGAAGGCACCTTGTCTAACCAGAACTCACACTTGGTATACAAGTGCTTCTGGCGAAGTATCTGTAGTACAATACAAAGATGGTCTTCGTGTTCCTCTTTTGACTTAGAGAAAATCAAAATGTCGTCAATGAAGACAATCACGAACTTGTCCAGGAACTCATGGAAGATACGGTTCATCAGATCCATGAAAACAACTGGAGCATTGGTAAGGCCAAATGGCATGACTACGAATTCATAGTGCCCATAACGTGTACGTAAAGCAGTATTGGTGATGTCCTGCTCTTTAAACCGTAACTGATGATAGCCCGACCTTAGATCAATCTTGGAGAAATGTTTGGCCCCTTGGAGTTGGTCAAACAAGTCATCAATGCGTGGCAATGGATATCTATTCCTGATGGTGATCTTGTCGAGCTCACGATAATCTACGCACAGACGCATGCTGGCGTCCTTCTTCTTTACGAACAGGACATGTGCGCCCCATAGAGAAGCACTAGGTCAAATGAAACCATGTTCTTACAGTTCCTACAGTTGTTCCTTTAAGTCCTTCAGCTCTATGGGAGCCATGCGATAAATAGCCTTAGATATTGGCTCAGCTCCTAGGAAGAGCTCAATATTAAATTTCACTTCACGAGCAGGTGTCTTCTGGGAACACGTCTGGGAATTCTGACACGACCGGCTGATTATGGATAGATGGAGATTTAGCCTCCAAGTCATGAACACTAGCAAGATGGCCCTCACAACCATGTGACAGTAGTGCACATGCTTGTAAGGTCGAAATTATTTGTACAGACCTTCCTGGTACGAAACCATTGTGAATGTACTCTGGTGCATTTACATCACCGAAGATGACCCGATATGTATGGCAGTCAATGGTGGCGTGATGTTTGGATAGCTAGTCCATGTCTAACATCATGTCAAAATCGCACATATCCAGTGGAAGTGCGTCAACAGGACGAATCTTGTCTTCAAACTCTAGGGGAAGGCTCTTGTACCCATGGGTTATGCGTACAGAGTCTCTTAAAGGCATGGAAATGTTTAATACATTCTCTAATGGTATAGGGGATATCCCAACATTCTTGGCATAAGCAGTAGAAATGACCGAGTGAGTGGCACCCGTGTCAAACAAAACACACGCAACTTGACCATACATATACAAGATTCCAGTGATGGTACTTGTAGACTTGTTGGCATGATCACGAGAAGTTGTGTACATCCGCCCACTAGTAGGAGGTGGCTTAGAATCGGCATGTCCAGATGTGCCCTCCATCTCGCCCTTGCGGCAGTCCTTCATGCGATGACCAGTAAGGCCACACTTGAAGCAAGCATCGTTGTCGCGGCGACATGGCCCTGAGTGCCTACGGTTGCAGGTAGTGCAGAGAGGGTGAGTATACCCTCCAGTAGGTGCCCTTGCTAGCTGGGAGCCTGTTCAGAAAAGTACACATGAGACATGGTTTATAGGTACCAAAGGATAATGCAGAAAATCGTAAGACATAATACCAGTGATAGCTGTACGGTTAGGCTGTGAACCTCTTTGGTCCTGCTTCATTCCGTTACCATGATTCCTGGTAGAAGATGCTAAAGTGTCAGAATTATGAATCATAACGTGTAAAATAAGAAATGAGTAAGTTTAAGGACCTGCTGCTGTTGGATTTTCTAGCTTTATAATGGTAATTATCATTATTGCCACGCCTATCCGTAGCAGGACAGTCTTGGGTCTGACCGTTACCCTTGGTCCGAGTAGCCGGTTGAGATCGGTCCCTAGTCTTCTGCCTGAAAGATGTAGTTTAAAGAGAAGTGTAGAAACTAGAAGGGGGGGGGGGGTTGAATAGTTTCTAGTTACTTTTCAAAACATTTCGCATAAACCCAATGTGCGCGGTTCTTTAAACATACCCGCGGTTCCTTATCACTAACGAACCGCGTGTCCCTTTAAGGAACCGCTGACAGTGGACGATGCCATTTGTTACATGTTAAACTTTAACAATCCTTTGTTTCAAATTCTTGATCAAGCTTGACTATATATGAGATGTGTTTGATTGAAAGATAAATACTACAAGTAAGTAAACACACAAACACATTAAATCAAGAGTACATCAAGCAATAGTCTAAGCACTAATCACACACTTACTAAGCATAAGCTTTTCCGCAACTAGGATGTTTAGACTAAGTGATGTACACTTGACCATAATCTAAACATGAAGCACACACGTACTAAGCCTTAGCTTTTCCGCAACTTAGATGTTTAGATTATGAGATGCACACAACATACAACAACAAGTATGCAACTATAAATACATCTAAAAAGGTAAAGACATAAATGTAAATGAAAGTACCGTCACGATGATTTATAGTGGTTCGGTCACAAAGCTCCTCTTCTCCCTACTCCACTCCTAGAGTACAACTTACTCGAGAGTTACTTCACTAGTCAACAAAACTCCTTTCAAGGCGGAGAAAACCATACACGTCGCTTACACATTTCCGACACTAAGCTAGATGTCGAGTCCTAATCTTAGGTAGGACCAATCTACACAACATCTCCCACTTCACCATTTTTCGACACAAGGCTAGATGTCGAGTCCTAATCTTAGGTAGGACCAATCTACACCCATTTACACCAATCTTCACACTAGTTATGTTTTATGGCCCAACATAACAAACCTTGTGTTTTATGGCCTAAACACATAAACCATTTAGATCTAAGTACACACCACTTAGATCTAAGACTCTAACACTATATCCAAGCATATACATAACTTGGTTCCTAACACATAATCCAAGGATACCCATCACTTGGATATACTACCCTTACAACACATCCAAGTGTACCCATAACTTGGATCTTCTACATATACATAGTAGGAAGACTATAATTGATGTGTCGAGGAAACGTCGATGTATTTTAATTAGATACGATATAGGACAAATTTAGGAAATTACCCTTAGGAAAAGGTAATAATCCATAAATAAGTCGAAGACGGATTTAATTAAACACGTTGATGAACCAAGTTCGTTGTACATGAAGATCGAGTGAATTTGAGACGTATTGCTTCAATTTGGACAATTGATTTGAATGGGTTTTCGGTTTTTAAACTAAAATTACTCCTACAATTTAATTAATTAATTCCTAAAGTGCATGAATCGTTCTCCATTATTTTAATCTAAAAAACAATTATTTAAAATAACAAATTATTTAAATTTTAAGCTAACTAAAATACTATTTAAAACTTATATATTTAATTAAAATGACTTTTACACTATTTAAAATAAAATTATTTAAACAAATTTTTTAAAAACTAATTAAATTTCTAAAATGACTAAACAATTTTTATTTTGTTTTGAAACTATTTATTATTTTTAAAACTAAAAGGAAATTTAATAAAATAATTAATTAAAGTTTATTTAAACTAAAATTTGTAAAAACTCTACTTAAATCAAAACTGCCATCCACTTATTAGGTATATTAATTACCAAATCAAACTATTTAACTAGGTATATTAATTACCAAATCAAACTATTTAACATAACAGACATCTAGATCAGATGGTAAACATGCATGACAGATAACCATGAGGTCATGGGTTCGAGAACTGCCATCCACTTACTAGGTATATTAATTACCAAATCAAACTATTTAACAGAACAAACATCTAGATCAGATCGTAAATATGCATGACAGATAACCATGAGGTCATGGGTTCGAGTCCCATGGTGGACATTTTTTGTGATTTTTATTCTTGACAAAGAAAACTAAATTAAAGTCACAGTTATGACTTATTTGGTGATACTTGGACTGATAGGAATCAGTATAAGCTATCAAATCAGTTTAACCTGATAGCTTTTTGGAATCAGCAAAACAAATAATATAAACTTATCAATTCTAATATCAGCAAATTAAGCAACATATATCAACAACCTATAATATATCAGCAAAACTTAGCAGATGCAAGACTCATAACATCAGCTGTAGAAATGCTAAAATGGATCCGGTGGTCTAACGTGGTGGAAAATGGTGGTGGTAGCCATTGTTGGTTTAGAGAGAAAGAAGAGAGGTTGAATGTGTGTGAAAATAAGAGAAAATGAATTAAACTTGAAATGTGACACAAGCAACACCCCTCCTTGGAAGCTAAGGAGGGGTATATATAGTCACACACGCACCTTAAACTATACATCGAACCTAGTCTAGTCTAAGCGTGTATGACTATGATAACTAATGGGAATTCTTAAATGTCGTCACATAAAGTGAGTTTCCAACAATCTTTCCCCATGGGACGACGTGTATAATTCCTTACAATATTTTTTCCTAACAAGTACATAATGATAAGAACAAGAGCTTTCATGAAGCGTCCAATGCTGATGATGTCTTTTGAGGCCTTTGACTTCAAAACGACTCATCTTTAACTTGTAGTAGAAATACTGTAACGGCACGAGCTAAGTAACTCATACACTTCTGGTTAAGGAGAAGCTTCTGAATTAGCTTCCCCCTAATTCATGCCACATAAACTTGATGTAGAAGCTTTTAAGTAGCTTCCCCCTAAATCGACAATCCTCGTAAGCAACTTCAAAGCTTTCAATAAAGCTTAGAATGATTAAGCGCACAGCGGAATCTAACAAGCAAATCCCATCATATAACATGATAACGTTGCTAAGAGGAATTGAAAGTAAGGGGTACACCAAGTAGATCAACAACTTCTCTTCTCACGCTTGAATAATTATTCTGAATTTTTCTTCCCCCTGAGAATTCAAGTTCTGCATACGAGAAAGAATCAAGACATTTCTTCCCCCACATGGTTGAAGAAAGTAAATCAATCCCCATTATGAACCTCAAATACTGAAGTAGACACTTTATCCCATTCATGAAGTTGACATCGTAACACCAGAGTCAATTAAGTCCCGGAAATACACATATCTTCTTCTGGAGATGCACTAGAGTCAATTAAGTCCCGGGAATGCATATAGGATAATGATGATGAATAATTGCAACAACCAAACAATTAATCATCGAATCAGTAGTGTACCGTTTAGAGATTGATAACGCCACGAGTTAAAACACTGATTTACTCTACGGCTATGACAAATGTCATCCCGGAATGTCTTCAAATCAAAAGAAGGTATAAAGTTCATCACGTGTACTCGTTGTGCGTTCGATGTGTCTTCTTCTTCCCCTTGATGGTTTCGAAACTCGGAACCATCAATAAATCGTAAGCACATAAACCTGAAAATCTCGAGAGAATAATAAATAAGCTTAATTATATTCGGTGAGAATCAGCTGTTGATTGAAAATATCTTCTCATAAACTCTCCATGGCCATCTTTACCAACCCACTTGAAGGCAATTTGAAGTGACCACTGATGGAATGAACCAGATACATCAAACATGAAACTGAATAAGAATCCTTCGATCTTGTGACTTAAGCTTGCACAATTGTTGAATGAAGAACGGTGGATAAAATTTTAAGTACCCAATGCATCACTAAAGATGTCTATAAGCACAACCCCTCTTGAAATTATCCACGTCGACTATGCGCGTGACACTGAGTACAACAAAGTAACCCCTTTGAGTGATAGTTATCCGAGTCATCAACCATCCACCCCGAACCCGGAAACCAGATAAACAAGTCTTCATTCTGAGATTAAGCACGAGCAAGTTATCTGTTCAAGGATAAAATAAGTACACGCCTTCGAAGAAATTCGTCTCCGTCTTCAAATAATTAATATCCGATCCAAAAAAAAATCTGTAGTCACTAAAAAATCGCCCATTTTTTCATTGGTCTCGTCTCAAATAAATTCTCGTCACAATTGTCTCGTCACTTTTTGTCTCGTCACAAGTTGTCTCGTCCCGATGATGACCGAAGTAAACTTAATACACAACAAATTTATTTAAAAATTTGTATTTAAAAAATTTGTGTGTATCTTTTACCAAAACACACGGCTCAATTCACGGTTTTTGAAAGAAAAAACGTGAGTCCATCACATGTTTTATCCACATGAAATAATTTCAGCCCGTGAGTTCATGGCCCAAATCACAAACCCGGTCCATACTAATGGTTTATAACACTCTCCACCCTAATTTCACTCAGTTTACCCTAAACACACACTTAGATACATCCGCCCCCACCTAACTTCATCTTATCTCCTCCAACCTAGAAAGATCCGTCACCTCTCCAAATCTCATCTAATCCCCAAATCTCATCTCATACGTAGCAACAAAGACTACAACATCACATCACATCACATCTTCAGATTATATAAAACCTGCATCTCACGAATCAATGCCTACCCCATATATAACCATTAATCCCATATCATTCGACCCAATTAGATTAAAACAAGATTATGATCGAGACGAAAGGGGCATTAAAATCAAAACGTGATCTCAGGTAGGTGATACATGATGCATGTCGGTTTGATTTCATAGATTGCATGTACTCGAGTCCCAATCGAAACAAATAAGTCAATTATAACATGATTGTTATAAATCAATATTGGATTCGTATATTAAATTAAATTAGATCTGTGATGATGATTGTTCAAACTCAAGATCTATACAGATCTATTAATTTATGAACAAATCTGAGATCAAGTTCGAGTTGCTGTTTGAGTCATGTTATGACCGAGTCTTAGATGGGGATTAAGTGACGATGGGATTAGGTTAGATCATGGTGTTGAGGTGATAAAAGGCTGGATTGGATTGGATTGGGTCGACTCAGTGAGATAACTGAGTCAACTCGGTAATTACCGAGTTGACTCGGTTGAGATGGATTCAGTCAAGTGTTAATGTTAAAACTACATGGTCAAGAAAATTTTAAACTGCATCGTAACAAATTATTTTTAACCCATCGGAGTCAAAAAAATATTCCATCGCAGTCATACATTATATAGTCCATCGCAGTCTAAGAAGTCCCATCGCAGTCAAAATCAACAAGGAGTCCATCGCAACATGATGTCTCATTACGATGGAACCCATTACGATGGTACCCATTGCGATGGTACCCATCGCAATGGTACCCATCGCAATGGTACCATCGCACTAGTACAAGAACCCATCGCAATAGTTACCAGCCATCGCAATGTTGGGAGAATTTGGGCAGCATGACGACTTATCTACCATTGCGATGGATCAGGCCATCCATCGCAATGAGGACAGCCCTATCCATCGGAATATGAAAAACCAATCCATCGGAATAAATCCAGAAAAGAAGCCGTTGCAATGTGTTCTTATGGAAAAGTATCGCAATGCCATCTGAGAGTCTCATCGCAAAATCCCATCTGAATAGGTTTTTGACCAGTAAATTTATACCCCGAAAAAAAATGGATCTGGACCAAGTTTTTGTCCTTATCCCCATGGATAGAGACTGTGAATACAGGGACAAACACAAAAAAAAAAAAAAACAGGGTAAAAAATTGGATAAAAATGATTTCGAGACTGAGATAGGGAATATCAGATATGTGATAAATAATGAATCAAGACAGTGACGATTTAGAGAGAAAAAGGTGGACCAAATAATAACAAGACGTGACATAGAATGATATATTCGGACCCAATAAAAATTTTTAAGACCACCAAAATCAAAGCAAAAAAACATGATCCAAGGAATGAACCAAGGCTCTGATGCCAAATGTAGAAATGCTAAAATGGATCCGGTGGTCTAATGTGGTGGAAAATGGTGGTGGTAGCCATTGTTGGTTTAGAGAGAGAAGAGAGGTTGAATGTGTGTGAAAATAAGAGAAAATGAATTAAACTTGAAATGTGACACAAGCAACACCCCTCCTTGGAAGCTAAGGAGGGGTATATATAGTCACACACGCACCTTAAACTATACATCGAACCTAGTCTAGTCTAAGCGTGTGTGACTATGATAACTAATGAGAATTCTTAAATGTCGTCACATAAAGTGAGTTTCCAACATCAGCTAACATTAGACACATAAAAACTTAGCAATCAGTAAAACTACACATATCAGTAAATCAGAAACCAACTATTCAGCAAGACACAAGTACGAAATTAAACCACTTAACCAGCAGACATTACTATAACCAAAACTTCAGCAATCAAATATCAAGAAATACAACTGATATAGTCATTTAGAATCTATCTCAACTAAAATCTATAACAGCTTGTTACATATCAGATGTAACTCAACTTAAACATGACTGATAAACCTCACCTACACGGATTAAACAAATCAGATCTATCTATAAACTATATTACTCAATTTACCTCAAACTTTCATCAGATCTTATTGACTTAAAATATTCAGATAAAAAAAACTTTTTGAGATTATTAAACTTCAGACACTCAGTAAACCCATGTTGGTCCCTTGTAATTAGTACTATACTTAAGTATACTAAGTATAATCCTAACCCATGGTTAAGTAATGCAACAAACTTAATACAAGTAAATAAACAACACAAAGGTTTTCAACGTTTAACTCTTAGCTTTATTAAATAATTATACCCTATTGTATACGAAGCTACAATAGGGATTAAATAGACAATGTGTGGTTTTGTGATCTCCTCACTAACAAGCTAGTCCAATCTTAATGATTGCTAAGCTTGACGATTCTATCAACAGGAGTTTAGAACTCAAGTGTGTGATCGTGTTTGGAGGAGAGAAAACTTGTTTGTAAATGTCTAAAGCATTTAGTACACAAACTTATTTTCTCTCCTTTACAAGCATCCTATTTATAGAAGGAAAGTGGGTAGAAGACAATAATTTCCCATGTGCAATTCTTGTCTTATTAGTACAGTGTAGTATCTTGTCTTACCCTATTCTAAGTAGTAAGACGTAAGTCCTTTACACATGTCAGTACCCCATCTATCCCAAAAGGGTAAGTCACGCTAATTGTGTGATGTACTTCATCTTGTCACAATTCAACTTATCCCGCCTTTTCTTCAGTCTTGGAGAATGCTTGTTTTCTTCAGGGAGATCGTATGGGGTTCAGTGAGTCTATTGCCACAACTCTCTAAACCCATCACCTTCTTCTTCATCATAGAAGACATTCGTTGAGCTTCGCCTCTCTGAATGCTTGAGTCTTCCTTTTAGACTCAATCTAGGAACTCGAAGGCAACTCACTGAGTGACTGTTCACTCAGTGACCTCGTTATGTTCAAGGTTAATAATTCACTTAGGCTGATTGTTATTCAAATCCTTCAGGGAGGTCATTAGGTACTGAATTGACCTAACAATCTCCCCCTATTTGGATATAAAATTTTCCTAAGTGAAATTTTTATAAGTGAGCAAAGAGGCTTCTTCTTGTTACAAACTATTCTACTTGATGAAAAGACTTGATATAACAAAGTACTTAATTTTCATTCATCATTACATAAGACTGAATAGTCTGATACAAGAAACATAAATAAAACAAAAGATTACAGTTATTCAGGAATCCATTGCTTCCCTCTTCACCCTTGATGACTTAACACCTTTTCTTTGTCAGGCCTCCTAGCAATTATCTCCCTGAGCTTCTCACCAAATCTTTTATTCTCATCAGTCTGAATTTGTCCAGCCATCACAAGAAAGATGAGAACACTCTCAGTGGTACATTTCTCTATGTCACTCATTCTTTGAAATGATTGATCCCCAAATACATCAATGAAGAAGATACCCCACTCAGGTTCTTCTATAACCATGTTGTTCACAAAGGGGACATTTTCAGGGAGAGTACGATTGCACTCTAACCCAGGGATCTTAGTCTCAGCTTCAAGCTCAACTCTTTTTCTCTTTCTTCCCTGAGTTTTGGTAGGATCCTGTTCAGCTAAAGGAATATCTTCAGTAATACCTAATTGTTCCTTCATCTGATTCAACCTCTCATATCTCTTACTGAGAGAGTTGAGTATCTCAGGGACACATTTGTTTGTTTTGGTCCTGAAAACCCTTCCCATTTCGTGCCACTCACGGAGACCGAAATCACCAAATGAAAATTTCTTCATGACTTCAAAGTTCCTCTCATCATTGTTTCTGTAGACAGATACTGAGACTGGTGTGGTATAAGGAATGATCTGAAGGTTAGTGATTGGCTCAGGCTTTCTTCTTTGGGTGACGACTTTGGTGTATTGGTCATATAATTTCTTAAGTTGTGTGGTTCTTTGTTTTTGCTTCAAGACCATTTCATCCTGAATGGCCTTGAGTTCTTCCTCCTGCTTATGGATGAACTCCTCTCCCCCTTTCTTGCTCAACAAGACCTCTGGGTTACCACCCACTTCTTTTACAAACTCAGTGGATACCTTCAAGATCTCAGCCTTTGTTGCTTCATTAGCCTTAGCCGACTCCATTCTATCTAGATACACTTGCATTTGATCAGGAGTCATTTGGTACATTATTCCATTTATCTCATATGGTACCAAGACCATGACACCAGGATCGGGCCTTACTTCCCTTGAAGCCTTTACAAGTTTCTTTGGTAGAGGTGTAAGGGTTTCATCAGCTATACCTTTGCCCCTATCTGACTTAGATACTGAGGGCTCAGGGTTGGGAGGAATTGAGTTTAAGGGTTGGGGTTGTGCTAGTCTTTCCTGCTCCCCCTCAGTGTGAGAAGGTGGTTCAGTCAAAGTTAACATCATTGGTGGCACATTCTCCCCCTCAAAAGTTGAAGGATCAGCCTGACTAATCCCAACTTTTGTCCTTTGTGAGGGTCCTGAGGTGGTGGAAGATCCCTTAAAAGCCTGAAATATCTCAGTCACCATTTCCTTCATGGACTGAGTGTCTGCTTTGATAGTTCGAACATCTAACTGAATAAGGGATTGAGTGTTTTCAATGGTGGTGATCCTTGTCCTTAGCCTAGGAATATTAGCTTCTTTCAGGGATTTGGAGATGTTAGAGAGATTGGTGGCATTAGCCATGTATCCTTGTGCATCCCTTGACAATCTGAACTCTACTTCAGCATCCATATGAACATCCTCATAGATGGCATCGCATTTCCCTTTCACCACATCCAAGTCAGACCTGAGAGAGTCTAACATAGTGAAAACCCCAGTGAGCCTGTCCACCTTCAGTAACTCAAGTAATTGACCAACTCTGGAGTTTGACTCAGTGATGCTAGTGATCAGTCCATCCAGAGTTGTCTTCAAGGACACATTTGCTTCGACTGTAGGAAGAGCATGGTTAAGGAAGTTGATGAGCTTCTTCTCTTGATTTTCATGACTATTGTTAACAGAGCTGATGAATTCCATTTTATTATCTACCTGAATTCTCATCTTCTCCTCAGCCACATCAAACCTATCACCATATGTCCTGAACTCATCAAGGAGTTCATCAGCATTTGAAGCCAAATCTTCATGAGCCTGAGTGACCTTAGCCTGCAAGGCATTCAAAGCTGTCTCATCCAGAACCACAGTCTGAGTCCCCAATGTAGAGGTGTCAAGTTTTGCCTCATGGGAGGGCTTTTTTGGTGCCTCAGGGGATGGCTCTTTTTGTTCGAATGCCTCAGGGGAGAGATTTTGTTGAGCCTCAGGGGAGGGCTGTATGTCTACGAACAATGGTGGGGACTGTGGCTTCTGGTCTGATTGAGGAGGGGCTGAGTTTCAGGTTCATCCCCAGCCTCAATCATATCATCGTCGTTACTGAACCCTTGGAGTAACTCATCAGGCTTCTCAAGTAAACTTATAAATTCTCCAAAGTTCAGTGAACCCTTAGGTTTATCCAGCTCCCCTACAAAATAAGGTTTGCCTTTGTTATCATCACTCCCTGCCTAAATCCTGAGGCTTAGGATTTAGCCAACTGATACTCAGGGGCAGTTTGTGATTGATCAGTTATGGAGGTAGGATCCCTATCAGCGAGGTGTTTTACCCGTGGGCGTCCCTCTGAGTCTTTGGGATCAAGAGTGGTTCCCTCAGGCAAAGACTTTTGTTTTAGTGTGCCTTCATCGGGAGTTGTGGAGGTGAGATTCCTATCAGCGGGGTGTTTTACCCGTGGGCGTCCCTTTGAGTCTAAGGAATCAAGTTTTGGGTCCTCAGGCAAAGAATTTTGAGCTAGTGTGCCTTCATTGGACTTGGTAGAAGTGATAGGCCTATCAGCGAGGTGTGTTACCCGTGGGCGTCTCTCTGAGTCTTTGGCCTTAGTTTTGACCTCAGGCAAAGGTTGTGATTTACGAGTGCCCTCATTGGTCTGAGTGGAAGGCAGTCCCGTAGGAGAAGGTTGTTTGTTTCCTTCTCCATCATGAGGACCAGTAGGTTGGCCCGTCGACCCTGACTGTGATGTATCAGGGCCTCCCATAAGCTCTTTCCCTTAGGGTATTTGAAGCTTGTTCTGAACAAGGGTAGTCTTTTTAGCCTTGGCCTTTTTGGGTCATGCCTCGAAAGCCTCAGGGCCCTGTGCCTTTGTTGGTTTGGTCTTTGGCACAGTCTGAGTCTTCTTGTTCCCCTTCTTTGGTAAGAAGGGAATGGGAGACACGGATGATTCATGACTGATTACCTCAGTCATATGAGCCGTCAATACAATAGGGTTGACTTCAGATGGGTTCTTTGAAAAGTTTGTAGAACTCAGGATTGGAGTAGAAAAAACATTGAATTTTTCTTGAGTGTAAAGGGAACCCAGTAACCATTCTAAGGCGCATGATATGAATCTTGGGTAAGAAACATATTTTTGCCTAGACTCCTTAAAGAGCCTGGTTACAAGATCATTATAAACAATCTCTCCTATGTCAATCTTCAGTCTATTAATAAGACTGTAGATTAGCATCTGCTGAGTAGAATTAACTTGCTCAGTAGACGAGTAGTTCCCACCGATCACCTGAATCACAAAGGTGACCAGGATCCTCCAAGCCATGGGGAAAGCAGTTTTGATCAATGGGGTTTTAGTCACAAGTAACTCAGGGACCCCGATTTCTTTTAGTCCTTTTTTAACTGACTCCATATCAGGATGTGCAACATACTTTCCATTGTTATAATCAAGTCCACTGCTTTGACAAAATGTTTTGAAGTCTAAAATCAATAGTGTCTTCCCATTGTTTGCAGTGAACATGATGACACAGTTCTTATGTGACTTGATCTCAAACCCCTGAGATCCTTCAGGCCCTTGGGTAGGGGTTACAACCACAGCCGTAAACCAGAATTCCCTGAGATATTCATGGTAGAAGACTGAGGGGGTTTTTGTAAAAGCATCAGCCCAATCACAGTTTTTCAAAAAATTGAAAATTGGTTTGTAGGCTGATACACTACTAGGGTAATTGAAATTTCCCTCATAGTTGTTTCCTACAAGATGGACACCCTCATTGGTGAGATGTTCAGCTTGAGGGGCATATTTGATAGCCTTGGACATTGCCATTAAAGATAGCTTTTAAAGATTTGAAAAAGGACAATGGCAATTTGTGGAAATCAAATAAAGACTTGTTTCTTGTTATAATACAACAAGATTCACCAAGTGACCTAATGAGAACTTTTGCCTTATAAAAAGGATCAAGAGTTATAAACAATAGGCAACTTTGATTGTTTGTGCTATATAACAATAAAACAGTAATCAGTGTGATCGCCTTGTTTACAAGAAACCTTTTCTGGAAATTAGTTTGAACACACACACTTTTAATTTGAGAGAAAATTTTGGCAGAGTAAACTTGCAAGTTCTTTGTGTGTGTGTTTGTTGTGATTGTGGGTATTTATAGGCTCGGATGTGAAGAAGATTTTTATATGCTATAATTTCTTTTCACATCCGCATTTAATGATAGCGTACAAGTGGTCCCCCTATTTTCTTGGAAACTGTTCCATTACTGCAAAGATAACGCTTTTTCCATAGACGACGTGGGGTCACATGCATTTAAAAGGACGTTTTATCAACGTATTTTGCTAGAAAAAGGGTAAGCATTTAATGCTTAGTGGGATACTTGTCATGAGTGACCCTTTGACTGATTTATGACAATTTATTGAAGGAATATATGTTCCTTATTTAACATTGTGACTCACCAACCTAGGACATTAAGTAACTAAATCCTTAGAGCATTTAGTTACATTTAATGTACCTCAATGTCAAAGGGAGGACAATAAGATATATTTACTCAGAAAGAAGATAAAGAATATACATTATACTGAATCCAATGTCATCAGGGAGACTGATTAATCAATATTCAACATACCAAGTTTAGCTTTCAGTCTAGTGAACGTTGGTTCATCCAAAGGTCTGGTGAAAATATCAGCTAGCTGATATTCAGTGGGGATGAAATGTAATTCAATATCTCATTTTAAGATGTGATCCATGAGGAAGTGATATCTTATGTGAATGTGTTTAGTCCTTGAATGTAGGACTGGATTATTTGAAATGGGAATTGCATTGGTGTTGTCACAAAAGATAGGGACTACTTTTTATTCCACATTATAGTCCCTGAGTTGACTTTTCATCCAAAGGATGTTTGCACAACAACCAGTAGCTGCCACGTATTCAGCCTCAACATAGGACATTGCGACTGACTGCTGTTTCTTTGCACTCCAACATACTAGCTTGCCAACAAGGAATTGACATGCACCTGAGGTACTTTTTCTATCCATGTTGCAGCCAACATAGTCTGAGTCTGAGTCTCCTTTAAGATCGAAGCCTGAACAACGAGGATACCATAGACCCAGTGAGGGAGTACCCTTCAGGTACCTAAAGATTCGTTTAACAGCAGTAAGATGTGATTCTTTGGGATCGGCCTGATATCTTGCACATAAGATTGTTGAGAACTGAATATCAAGCCCTGTTGCAGTTAGGTACATTAATGATCCAATCATTCCCCTGAATAAGGTTTGATTGACTGGTTTACCAGCAAGATCAGGACCTAAGTTGTTGGGGGGAACCTTGGGAGTCTTTATTGAAGCACACTCAGAGATATCATATTTCTTAAGTATTTCTCTGGTGTATTTTTCTTGACAGACTGAAATCCCCTTGTCCCCCTGTTTGATTTGTAGTCCAAGAAAATATGTTAACTCACCCATCATACTCATTTCAAATTTCTTTGTCATAAGTTTTTCAAACTTTCTACAAAGATCATAGTTAGTAGATCTGAATATGATGTCATCAACATATATCTGAACTAGTAGAACATCCTCCTTGGTTCTAAAGATAAACAAGGTGTTGTCTATCTTCCCCCTGACAAATTTGTTCATTATCAGGAATGTAGAGAGAGTTTCATATCATGCCCTTGGTGCTTGTTTCAGTCCATAAAGGGCTTTGTCAAGTTTACAAACATGGTTTGGGAACTCAGAACTCTCAAAACTAGGAGGCCGAGCAAGATAAACTTCTTCAGTGATCTTTCCATTCAAGAAGGCACTTTTTACATCCATTTGGAAAACTTTGAAGTTCATGTAAGTAGCATAGGCAAGGTAGCTCCTGATGGCTTCCATTCTTTCTACAGGGGCGAAGGTTTCCTCATAGTCGATTCCTTCAAGTTGACCACACCCCTGAATAACCAGCCTAGCTTTGTTTTTTTATGATAATTCCATCTTCATTAGTCTTGTTTTTAAATACCCATTTTGTACCAAGAGCTGATTTTCCTTTGGGGAGAGGAACTAGTTTCCACACTTTGTTCCTGAGGAATTGGTTGAGCTCTTCTTGCATGGCCTCAACCCACCATGGATGTGTCAGGGCCTCTGAAACCTTCTTTGGTTCAATTTCAGAGAGAAAGTCTGCAAACAGACATTCATGGGCTGAGGCAGCAGAGAGTTTAGCAGCCTGACTACGTGTGAGCATCCCCTCAAATACATCACCAATTATGTTTACAAGCTCTATGTGTTGTTGTCTTGACCATCTGTCCTGAGGACTTGGATTAGAGCTTGTCAATGGTTGGTGATTATCAGGGACCAGAGATTTAGTACATTGTACTGGGACATCACCTCCTTCTGAAGGATTTTCAGTAATAGGGGATTCGATATTTTCATCACTTATCCCTTTAGTGTTCTCATAGATGGGTGAATCGTTTGATTCATTAGCTTGAGAAGTGATAACTTCAGGAACATGTTGAGGTGTGATTAAATTATCAATTGACCTATTATGAGGTGATATATGGAAGGATATATCAGCTTTAGTTTGATACTGCTTTGAGGGACAATGTTCATACTCATCAGGAGGATATCTTGATGAGTCATTGATACCTATCTCTTCCATTGATCGATTTGTGAAGTTAATGGCATCCATACTTTCATCAAAGGTGACATGAAATGACTCCTCAATCTGTTGTCTCCTTGTGTTAAAGATCCTGAAGGCTTTGGAGACAAAAGAGTATCCAAGAAAGTATCCATCATCAGCTTTGGCATCAAATTTACCAAGATTGTCCTTTTGATTTTGAATGAACACATGACACCCAAACACATGAAAGTAGCTGATATCTGGAATCCTTTCCCTGAATATTTCATAAGGAGTCTTATCATGTCTTTTGACAATAATACATCTGTTCTGAGTATAGCAAGCTATTTTTACAGCCTCAGTCCAGAAGTGTTTTGAAAGATTGGATCCATTAAGCATGGTTCGAGAAGTTTCAATGAGAGTTCTATTCTTCCTTTTAGCCACACCATTTTGTTCAAGTGTGTAAGGAGAACAGAAGTTCTGAGAAATTCCTTTCTCATCACAAAAACTCTCAAGCTCTTGGTTCCTGAATTATGTTCCATTATCAGATCGTATTTGTTTAACTTTAGTATCATTTTGATTTTCTACTTGCCTGATAAAAGACATTATGAATTCAGGAGCTTGACTCTTCTTTTTCAGGAAGTATACCCAAGTGTATCTAGAGTATTCATCAACAATCACAAGAGTGTATTTCTCATGATTTATAGACATTGGAATGATTGGTCCAAACAAGTCCATATGAAGAAGATGAAGACATTTCCTGATAGAAAAGTTTTGTTTTGGCTTGAAAGAAGCTCTCTTGTGTTTACCTTTTTCACAGGCTGATCAAGGCTTGTCTTTTGAATACACAAGAGAAGATAAGCCAAGAACTTTGTTTTGTTTTGCAAGTTTGTTCATATCTTTGAAATTTAAATGTGACAGTCTCTTATGCCAAAGCCAATTAACAAAGTCTGAGGCTTTAGCAAAGAAACATGCTCCTGAATTTGTTATAGATGACATGTCTAGGACATATACATCATTTCTTCTTGGAGCAGTCAACACAATTTCTTTGTTAGCATTGAATATTGTACCTTGCTTATCATCAAACTAAACGATGTACTTAGCATCACACATTTGGCTGATACTGATGGGATTGTACTTCAGACCGTTTACAAAAACCACTTTTGAGAAAACTATTCCACCACATTTAATTGAACCATATCCCTCAGTAACACAAGATGAATTATCACCAAATACTACCTTAGGACCTGGTTGCTCCACGTATTTGTATAGTTAACTTTTGACCCCTGTCATACTTCTTGAACACCCACTTTCTAAGTACCAGACAGGCTCCTTGAAGTGTTTCTACACAAATAACGAGGTGGATTAGTTTCTTTTGTGAGCCTACCTTTTAGTAGGCCCTTTGGCTCGAAGAGCCTGACGTCTTTCACCTCGTTTGAAGTACTCAAACTCAGCGTGGTCTGAGGTAGAATGAACATTGCTTCCACATGTTTTGCAGCTTAGTCCGATTGAGGATTCAGTACTTTGAGATGACTCAGCTAGCATTCCTCTTCTGACCATGATGATTCTATTATGTCCTAAGGTAGTGTGATCATTGCTTCCATAAATCTCACACTCAGGATAATATACACAATCATCAGGTCTGTGATCGGGAATCCCACAATGTGTACAAGGTGGGTAAGGCTTAGCCTTGGATGTTCTGGTTTGTTCTGAGGTGGGCCCATAGTTGTAAGGCTGAGCATTGTATCTTTTAGCATTTTTAATAAAAGCAATGTGCATCTCATGATCTGTTGTCCTGTGATCTTCACTTTTACATTTCATTCAATAGAGAACTCTATAGCAGTCGTCAGTGGTGTGATTTGTATAGTGACATAGCTCACAGGTGGGTTTCTTTGTTTTAACTTTCTTAGAAGACTCAGGTTCAGTTTTGTTACTTGTTGATGATTCAGGCTGTGAGGACACAGATGTTTCACCCTGAGTTTTAGAGGCTGAGTTTAGCTTCTCTTCCATGAAAAGTTAGAACAATCTACTTAACTCCTTTTGTATTACAATAGGAGTAGAGTTGACTGAATGTTTCGGAGCCCCTAAGGGAGATATAGGTTTGGTTGTCTTTTCAGTGATAGTTCCTGACTCAGTGTGATCTAATATCATTTTTGAGTCAGGCTTTGTTTGTTCAATACAACCTAACCCAACTCTTCCTCTAGGTGAGTGTTCTTGATAAGACAATGGAATTAGTTCAGAACATGGACTTGCTCCTTGAAGGTTTTTCAAAGGAGGTAGAGGAGTCTGAATGTTTTCAGCAACACTAGATGTTTTAGTGTTACTGACTTTATCAGTCTCTTCATTCAGACCATGTTTTTCATTAATAGCCTGAGATTCAGGAATTAATATTTTTCTAGTGTCAAAGTTAGGCAAAACACTCTCAGGGTTTGATCTCTCAACCCAGTCTTTTGAATTAGGAATCATTTCATGATCAAACCCAACTGAGGCAGGGAGAAATGCCTTTTCACTCATTTTCTTAGTTGGTGCCTTTTCAGTGAGTTGTCTTGCCCCAAGAATTTCCTTCTTTTGGGCAGGTATTTGACTGTTTATACACTGAGAAGCTAAGGTAGAGCTATTTGTCCATTTCTCATTGATTCGTTTTTCTTCCTTAAGTTGTTCTTGAAGAGCATGATTGATTTTAGTAAGTTCAGTGTTCTGAAGTTGACAGCTTACTGCTTCAAGTTTAGCTTGTTTTAGAACTAATAAATCTTCTCTACATTTGTTTAATTCAAAAACAAGTTTATTATATTTTGACAAAAGATTCAATATCCGCTCTTCAACAGATGATAGGTCAATGTTAATATACTTAAGGAATTTTTGCCAATCAGATTCTTCATCCATAGAGAGAAGCATGTTTACCTTTCTCATGGTGATGTCAACCCATTCTCCATTTCGAGCATGATTCTTTCCAACTGATTATTCATCATCAGCTAGAGCCATTAACACTTGATACCTGACTTCCTCCTCTTCTGAGGACAAATCTTCATCATCCCAATCAAAAGTTTCAGCTACTAGTCCTTTGGCTTTGTTCTGAGCAGGCTTTTGAGTCTGAGTAATAGTAGGTTCAGCTTCCAAGAGTGCAAGTTTAGCTTTTACCTTTTTATACTCAGACCTATAGTCTTTCTCAATTTTCTTACTATTCCGAAAACTTTGGTTAATTGGAGAAGCCTGAATTAGTTTTAGTGTAAACTTGGGTTGAAAATTGTCATTGCCTGATGAAAAACTTTGATTTTTATAAGAGGCCAATGGGGTTTTTGAAACACAATATTTAGCAAAATGACCAGTTTTACCACATCGATAGCAATCCACTCCCTAAGTGGATTGGTTACCAGCAAATCTAGTTCTTTTGATATAACGTTGGTATTTTCCAACATGGCCCTTTCATGATATTCCCTGTTTAAATCCCTTATGTATTCAGTACTAGATCTTTCATCCACCTCATCATCTGAGGTTTCCTGAAAATCTTGAACAATTGCATTTGAGTAGAAAGCAGTTGTAATGGGGCCATGATCGATTTGGGTAGGTTTGGCTGAGGTGTCTGTTATTAAGGCCTTCTTGGACTCAGGATATCTTCTATTTATCAGATTATCTTCATAGATGAATCTCCCATAAATATCTGCAAGATCCTGAGTCTGTATGTGATTAGCATTTCTCAATCCTTGAGAAAAACCAAGCCATTTTTCAGGGACACTGTTCACAAAACCAACATTGATTTCATGCTTAGACAGTTTCACCCCGTTATTCGTTAGCTCATTGAGCAAGGTTTTATACCTGGTGTAAGTCTGAGGAAGTGTTTCAGATGGTTTGGCCCTGAAAGTGTTATATTCTAACTTCAGGTCCATAATCCTATTTTCCTTAGTGTCGGATGGTCCTTCGAAACTATGAACAAGATCTGTCCAAGTCTCTTTGGCCGTCTCACACTCGATGACAGCTTCCATAATATCGTCAGGAAGACAAGATATTATGATGCTTTTGAGACGTTGGTCTTGATTGACCACTCTCCTTTCATCGTCAGACCATTGGTTTTCAGGTTTGTCATCACCAGCTGCTGTTTTTGGTTTGAATGGACCATTCTTAATACAAGTTATGTAATAAGGTTCCATTCCCATCAAATAACATAACATTCTTTTCTTCCATTTGTTAAATCTTTCAACTTCTAACTTAGGAGCGTTAACAGAGTAACTCGCTCCTTTTTTGTTAACAAGTTGGGGTACATTACTTTCAGCTATAATGGATCAAGGTTTTAAAAACTTTGAGACGGTGGTTAAAAGTTTATAATCCTACCGCTCGGATACCACTTGTTGGTCCCTTGTAATTAGTACTAGACTTAAGTATACTAAGTATAGTCCTAACCTATGGTTAAGTAATGCAACAAACTTAATACAAGTAAATAAATAACACAAAGGTTTTCAACGTTTAACTCTTAGCTTTATTAAAGAATTATACCTATTGTATACGAAGCTACAATAGGGATTGAATAGACAATGTGTGGTTTTGTGATCTCCTTACTAACAAGCTAGTCCAATCCTAACGATTGCTAAACTTGACGATTCTATCAACATGAGTTTAGAACTCAAGTGTGTGATCGTGTTTGGAGGAGAGAAAACTTGTTTGTGAATATCTAAAGCATTTAGTGCACAAACTTATTTTCTCTCCTTTACAAGCATCCTATTTATAGAAGGAAAGTGGGTAGACGACAATAATTGCCCATGTGCAATTCTTGTCTTATTGGTACAGTGTAGTATCTTGTCTTACCCTATTCTAAGTAGTAAGACGTAAGTCCTTTACACATGTCAGTACCCCATCTATCCCAAAAGGGTAAGTCACGCTAATTGTGTGATGTACTTCATCTTGTCACAATTCAACTTATCCCGCCTTTTCTTCAGTCTTGGAGAATGCTTGTTTTCTTCAGGGAGATCGTATGGGTTCAGTGAGTCTATTGCCACAACTCACTGAACCCATCACCTTCTTCTTCGTCATAGAAGACATTCGTTGAGCTTCGCCTCTCTGAATGCTTGAGTCTTCCTTTTAGACTCAGTCTAGGAACTCGAAGGCAACTCACTGAGTGACTGTTCACTCAGTGACCTTGTTATGTTCAAGGTTAATAATTCACTTAGGCTGATTGTTATTCAAATCCTTCAGGGAGGTCATTAGGTACTTAATTGACCTAACAACCCTATATTTGAAACAGTTTAAGACTCAGTATTCTTTTTATCAGCAAACTTTCAGATTAAACAACTTTTATAAACAAACAATAAAACTTATCAAAACAATTTCAACAAAACTTATAACCAAATCCAAAACTCCTAATCCATTGATCATTATATCACAAATACAGATTAAATCTAAAATATAACATAAAACTTAAAGTGATTCAAACCTGATGAAGAAACCTTTGGGACGTAGAAGCGGCGCTGAGCCGTCTAAAACACTTGATCGAGACCACCTTTCACCATCATCGAGACATTAACCATCATATTAACCCACTCCATTCGAACTCCGTTTATTATCAAATCAATATTTCGTTTATTTAATCCAACTTTCAGTGGGAAAGTTTTCTACCAGTTTTTACTTTCTTTATTTAACACAAGTTATTGATTAACTTGATTAAATAAATTTATAATTATTATATCCAAATAGTTTAAATATTAAACTGCAATAATAACTTTAAACAGGAAAATAAAGCACGATTTTAATTAAACAAAAATAGACTTTTATTAATAACAAGAGTGATTACAAAACTGGAAAAGTAAGTATAATTAAACTAAATCTAATTTAGCATAATAACATTGGAAAATAAAATTGGAAACTAAAATTACAGAATATGGGGGTTTTTATAGCCAACCCCCAAGGCTATTGGTGATGATTTGTTGAGAAGAAATCTTGATCTCAGCCGTCCCTTTAGCATCTTCTTTCTTCTCTTTCTTCTTAATCTTGATCTACGGTCGATATTAAGCCTACTAGCACACGGATTGCCAGCTTGGCAACCGAGTGTGCTAGTTGTGCTAGTTTGGTGTTGAGATGGCATCTTCTTATTGGAGGGTGACGAGGAGTGATGTGTATAAACCAATCAGGGAGGATAGATGAGCCAAGTCACCCAAAACTTCTCCATCTTCAAACTCCGGTAAAGATGGGATTTAATTAAGAACGCGTGAATCATCACGCACCCTTAAAAGGTAAAAGCCCCAATTTATTTTTTTGGATTTAGGGTTTGATGAACAATTGATTAGGTCTGGTTATTTTGGGAGTAAAGTGAGAGAGAAGAAGGGTTGAGACTTTGGAATTATCGAAACAATGTGTGTGGTGAGATGAGAGAGTAAATAAACGTGTGTGTGAGTGGTTAAGAGTTGACCAAGGTAAAGTTTATAAACTTTTCATTTGTTAAGTAAATGTTCAAAACCCTAAAAGCCCATGACCACTTTTCGTTTATACTTTGATTTGGGCATGCAGCCCAAAAATCCAATCCGTCCCATAAGGTTTGTAAACTTGGGCTTTAATGGGCTTTTTAACCAAAAATTGAATACCATAGCATCCTTATTGGGCTTTTGAGCCCAATACCCAAATATGGGACCCACAAGCCCATTTGTCTTCATAAAAGATTAAATCCACTAAAATCGAGCTTGAATTTGTCTTTGTTGATCTTTTCTTCAAACTCGTGTCGATTTTGCCGGTTTTTACGAAATTCGGTACCTACACACATTAAACAACAAACAAACGTATACAAGGCAATGTTGATACATTTTATGCATTTATTGAGTGTTTATTGATATAATTGATACGAGTAATTTAGCTCATATCAATAATCATGACTTGATCTATAAGGAAAGATCTTCATTATGTTATGACTAACACTTCACAAGGATGGAAGTGTTCTTCTCATTCCACTTGAGGAGGAGGAGGCAAATGAGGAAAGGGATTTTTGAGGTGAATTGTATGTATTTTTCCACACCTTTGAGGGGAAGTAAACACTTTCTATTTATAGGGAAGTCTTGCCTTGGAGAGGTCTCTTTGATCCATTGGATAAAGGGATGCACCCAAATTCAAAATTTTGAATTTTGAATTTATTATCTTCCCTCCATCTTCTAGAAGCAAATCCAAATTTGAATTTTGAATTTATTAGTTTCCCTCCATCTTCTAGAAGCAAATTCAAAATTTGAATTTTGAATTTTTTAGTTTCCCTCCATATTCTAGAAGCTTCCAAAAGTCTTCTCATAAGCCAAAACCGGCTTGACTGCCCGCGGTTCTTTATCTTCTCGCGGTTCGATATCATTAAGGATCCGCGGGTATTATAAGAGAACCGCGTCCTTCATGTCCTTAAATACGAATGCAATCTCCAAGGTGTCGAGAGAAGTATACATAAGTATGCTTGAGTGATTACAAGTACCTTACACATTTTACATAATGTATTGCGAGTTATACGTTTGTCATCACCAAAACATAAAGGGATCATCTCGATTAAACATAGTAATGTTTGCACTAACAATCTCCCCCTTTTTGATGATGACAAACAAGTAAACCGCAACGCATAGTATAATGTGGAACTTACTCGTTTACACTTCCTTCTCCCCCTTTTATCAAATCAAAAAGGTAGTCGTCATTTGAGGAAGAGTAGAATCCATAACATTTGAGGAAGGTCATACATACAAAGGTAGTCGTTGTCTATAGATGAGAAGAATCGACGTCATGAGTGCATGCATCCAAATGGTACTATTCATTTGTAAAAGAGAGTGATCAACTTTGAGATAGCCTGCATCCAAATGATATTCGATTGAGAAGCGAGAATCCGAACCGTAATCCCATCATCCAAAGATATTGAGCTTGCGTCATTCTAGTGAAGTCTTCAATCACCATAGGTTAACCAACTCCATGCATTATAATATGCTTATCTTCGAGATCCAATAATTCATTACTTGCAAGATGTTCTATGAATGCAATTTAAGTAAGTCAACGATCGCAAATGTAACGACTAGAAATCTTGCAAATGCTTCCCCTTGATACGAGCTCCCCCTTGCTTGAGGCACCAATGAAGCAAGGATAGTAACTAGCTACAAAGAAGGGTTAGAAAAGTCCTACAAAACAAAGTTAGTGGACAAGAGCATATATGTAAAGCAATGTCACCCAAGCGGAATTAGCTTTAAACATCTCGAGTACAAAGAGAGGGACTCAAGAGAAAGCTAAAACAATCTTAACTTTTAGAAGTGTCAAAAATATGACAAGTTAAGAAAAATAAGAGGGCTATTAGATAGAAAAGTGAACCCAACTTATTTTGGTGACACCAAAAAATATTAAGAGGACTAAGAGAGAAAAGAAATGTCCACTTTGTAAGACAAATATTATCGAGAGGACATACTCCACTTTAATATCATGGCAAAAATACCAAACTAAAGAGAGTATGACATGGAAAATAAAAGAATTCCATATAGTCGAAAAGAGAGGAAGAATGACTATGATGGAAAGGAAAACAAGGATGATAAACAAGTCGTTTGAACAAACAATGACACGCATTGAAGAAAGAATTGTGCGCGTGATGCTATCAATCCAAAGACAAGTCAAAGGAGAGGATCTTGACAAGATCAATTCACAATTGTTGGAATGGTGGTAGAAAAGAAACATCCATACCAATTGTAATGATAATATGTCAAAGGGTTAAAAGCTTAGAATTTGGAATCACCCAAGAAAAGTCAAGATTAAACCAAAATCCTCTCAAAAGGTTAAAAACTTAGAATTGTTGGAATCACCGAAATCAATTGTAAATTTTAACCACAATCAACTCTCAACAACGAGAGAGACAAAAAAATATCAAATCAAAGACATTTTTTACCTTAAAAATAATTCCTTTAGAAAGCTCCAAAAGCTTTAAGTCGGGAATCAAGGTACAAAAATAAAGAAAAACCAAAAGCGAGGATAAATCGACGCTTAAAAAATAGATATAAGACATTATAGGCAAGGATGCTTATGAATGTCGACACCAAAAAGATGACTCAATGATATAGAGAAAGAGATCAAATAAGCCAAAGAATAGAAAAACCAAGATGGATGGTGTTTAGCATATGATAAACTACATGCTCAAAGTTTCGTAACTCTTCTCAATCATTGTGAATGTTCAAAGAACAATACGTGATGAGGAAAAGGTGAGGCTCGACTCGACTTTGTTCAGAAAGGATAGAAGAGAGAGACACAACTTAGAGAGGCATGATTAAAATAAATCGAAAGAGACTCAACAAATAAGTTAAGGATAACTTCACAAAATAATTCAAGAATACAATACCTTATTAGGTGATTGTGAAGTCTTGAAGGAAAACGAGAGAAGAAACTTAAAAGAGAAGAAAAGACGAAATCTTCAAGAAAACTCGTCAAAGATAGAGATAGACCAAAAACGAACAAAGGGACTCACCGACCGCGGTTCGTCAAATAGGTCCGCGGTTCATTATCAATAATGACCCGCTAGGTTATTTGAGGAACCGTGGACAGTAGGTGTCCAAAAACGATTATCGACTCAAAAGAAAATCACTTAGTCAAACAATTTAACATAAGATGCTAAATGGCTTGAAATCCAATGCTTCAGATGAATTTAACAATTGCACTTGCATGTTAAAATTACTTGAATATTTCAAAAGAAATATTTAAGTTGTCAATCTTACTAGGAGAGGAATTAGATATAAATCTAACCTTCCTTGACAACCGAGTGAGAAAATATAGAAGAAAAGAAAGATCACAAGGAAAACGAGATCCAAGACCGAAAGACAAATCATGTTGAAAAAACATGAAAGGAAATACAAGAGAATAAAGATCATACAAAGATGTATGAAACACAAGCCTAAAACTTAAGCATAATTTTAATCTTAGTTACACTAGAATTCTAAGATTTGCTTAAATTAGATGTTTTAGCAATAAGCAATCCACATGCTTAATATGAAAGACAAAGTGGTGGCGGAATTTGGTGGAGAAGGCTTGGTGATAATCTTGTAATTCAACTCATCATAGATATAAGACATGACAAGATGTTGATATTGACAACAAAGACAATATGTTCCATGATGCATGACATAATCATGTGATGGATGAAGAACACAAAAGGAAAGTAGTGGAAAAGGAGAGTTTCCAAAATCAATTTTCTAAAAATGAGAAAAGATTTGATAAGGTGTGTTCTTTGGTGAATTTGGGTTGAGAGAGATTTTAGAAAATAGTGGATAATCAAGGCTTTCATTTGTGAATGCATTTTTCTTTGGTGTGAAAGAGATTTCAAAATGCTTTGGGTTAAGAAGAGAAAGCACAAGATATTTTGGGAGTGATCAAAGGTTTGAAACAAGGATTCCAAAGGGTGATGGAACAATTGGGAAGTTTCGGAAAATCCATTTTTGGTTGCTTCTGCCCGCGGTTCCTTATTTCCACCAGCGGTTCCATATCGATATGGAGCCTCGGTCTCTATAAAGAACCGCCCACAGAGGGTGTGTTTGGGAGGATAAGGCAACTTTTCCAATTCGGCAAATCCTAATGTTCTAGTCTAACTTATCATAAAGCCATTTTTAAGAGCAATAAAAACTAGAACACAAAAAAAACACATAGGTTCAATTAGCACGTAGGAAGAAGGCTAAGAAAAACCTAATGGCTACAAAAGAAAAAGACTCCTAATGACATACAAAGTTCATCAAAGTAAACTATCATTAGTCATATTTAGGAAGAGCCATTTAACCAATTTAGAGAATGAGTATGAGACTATCACTAGAGGTGCTCAAATAAGGTTAAGCACGACCGTTTTTACGAGTAATAAAATAACCATCTCCCCACTTGGAAGTAATTCAACCGTTAGGCCAAATTAAAATTCTAGTGCATAAAATCCCTAGTAGTCATTCTCAAGTTAGACAAAATGCAATACCTACATTTGCCTAATAAAGTCTACCAAGGATGAAAAGTGTATGATGACACAATGCACAACCTAATGAGGGTAAAGAATGCACCATTGCATATCTTGTCAAATAAGTCTAGTTAAGGTTATTTACCTTAATAGAACTTGAGGCCAATAACTTTGAAGTGTATAAACAACGTTTACACAAAACAAAGGAACACTCTTGATTGGTCTTTCAGAAATGACACATTTACAAATTGCATTGCAATGTAAATTACTTGAGTATTTTGGATGAAACATCCAAGTTGTCAAACCGACTCCATTTTGCATTATAAGCAATTATTAAACAAATTTGTCTAATAATTTGAACAAGTCGATTCAATATACCATCAGCACCACAAGTGTGAGTACCAATGTATATTATTAATAAACCACATTTATGTGTACACTTAAAAACATGTCAATTAGATTCGATAATGATACCAATCATAGTTTGCATAATGAATTGATATTTAATCGAAATCTTTCTTGATTACCACAAACACTCCTTTAAGAGAAAATAGCTAAGATATTCAAAGGGTGTTTCATTTTTATAGTGAGACATTAATCTACTTGAACTAATAACACAATGATCGAGTAAGACGACCCACATCAATAGATTTGACAAGCTCCTAAAGCTTTCAAACCTATAAGTGTTAAAGAACATGCCAAGGTGTACAAAGTGTTTATGTAACATTTGTAAACCAAGAAATGTTAATCCTATATGCAATGCACACATAAATAGACAACTAAGTAACACTACTACCAATAGTAATGATCACTTAAGAATGTCCAAAGACAAAAGAAAAAGCACAAAAGCATTCGTCTTCGTGTTGAGTGTTAGATACACCAAAGTATGCATAGCTTGATTTTATTTGAAAATAGTTTATGACCCATTTCAAAATTTAATTAAGTTCGACACTTTATAAATATATCAATTTTCAAAGATATATCAACAAGAGATGTCCAACTTAATAGAAAAGAGTAAAACACAAGTTTTACGATAAACCGACGCTCAATACTTTGGACAAAGTATGGAACTTAGAAAACATCCAAATTCTAAAGTTTGAATAAAGGTTTGGAAGCATTATTAATAGAAATGAAATTAAATTACGCTCGAAATGACGGGTGGCACGACTTCGACGGACTTACGGTTGATTTTATATGATTTTTCAAAGTTTGCAAAAATCTGTGTCGGACTGACTGCGGTTCCTTATTGATAAGGAACCGCGGGGAACAGTTAAAGAACCGCGGTCAGAAGACAAAAAGTGGGTTTTTGACCAAAATCATTTGGTAACTTTTTGGAAGGACTTAGGACTCTAAAAAAATCATTATAGAAACATAGAACTCGTATCTTAGAGTTAATTATGACACAAAAAATCTTATACTTCCAAACATGAAAAGATTTAATTCAAGCTATTATAAGATATTTATTTAACACCAAAACTTGTACGAATGAAACAACAAAACACATTTCATAAGTAATCACTCTTCATGAACTATTTGATACAAAGATCGTCTCTATTTTTAAAAACCGTTTTCAATTAAAAAAAACCATTTGTTTTGAAAAAGAGAGAAAAGATCGATCCAAGCTTTAAAGTACAATATAATTCAAAGATCTTGAATAACCACGCAGTGATACCAATTGTAGAAACTAGAAGGAGGGGTTGAATAGTTTCTAGTTACTTTTCAAAACATTTCGCATAAACCCACTGTGCGCGGTTCTTTAAACATACCCGCGGTTCCTTATCACTAACGAACCGCGTGTCCCTTTAAGGAACCGCCGACAGTGGACGATGCCATTTGTTACATGTTAAACTTTAACAATCCTTTGTATCAAATTCTCGATCAAGCTTGACTAGATATGAGATGTGTTTGATTGAAATACTACAAGTAAGTAAACACACAAACACATTAAAACAAGAGTACATCAAGCAATAGTCTAACCACTAAGCACACACGTACTAAGCATAAGCTTTTCAACAACTAGGATGTTTAGACTAAGTGATGTACACTTGACCATAATTTAAACATGAAGCACACACGTACTAAGCCTTAGCTTTTCCGCAACTTAGATGTTTAGATTATGAGATGCACACAACACACAACAACAAGTATGCAACTATAAATACATCTAAAAGGTAAAGACATAAATGTAAATGAAAGTACCGACATGATGATTTATAGTGGTTCGGTCACGAAGCTCCTCTTCGCCCTACTCCACTCCTCGAGTACACCTTACTCGAGAGTTACTTCACTAGTCAACAAAACTCCTTTCAAGGCGGAGAAAACCATACACGTCGCTTACACATTTCTGACACTAAGCTAGATGTCGAGTCCTAATCTTAGGTAGGACCAATCTACACAACGTCTCCCACTTCACCATTTTCCGACACAAGGCTAGATGTCGAGTCCTAATCTTAGGTAGGACCAATCTACACCCATTTACACCAATCTTCACACTAGTTATGTTTTATGGCCCAACATAACAAACCTTGTGTTTTATGGCCTAAACACATAAACCATTTAGATCTAAGTACACACCACTTAGATCTAAGACTCTAACACTATATCCAAGGATATACATAACTTGGTTCCTAACACCTAATCCAAGGATACCCATCACTTGGATATACTACCCTTACACCACATCCAAGTGTACCCATAACTTGGATCTACTACATATACATAGTAGGAAGACTATAATCATGACTTGATCTAGAAGGAGAGATCTTCATCATGTTATGACTAACACTTCACAAGGATGGAAGTGTTCTTCTCTTTGCACTTAAAGAGGAGGAGGTAAATGCGGAATGGTATTTTTGAGGTGAATTGTATGTATTTTTCCACACCTTTAAGGGGAAGTAAACACTTGCTATTTATAGGGAAGTCTTGCCTTGGAGAGGTCTCTTTGATCAATTGGATAAAAGGATGCACCCAAATTCAAATTTTGAATTTTAAATTTATTATTCTCCCTCTATCTTCTAGAAGCAAATTCAAAATTTGAATTTTGAATTTATTAGTTTCCCTCCATCTTCTAGAAGCAAATTCAAAATTTGAATTTTGAATTTGTTAGTTTCCCTCCATATTCTAGAAGCTTCCAAAAGTCTTCTCATAAGCCAAAACCGGCTTGACTTCCCCCGGTTCTTTATCTTCCCGCGGTTCGATATCATTAAGGATCCGCGGGTACTATAAGAGAACCGCGTCCTTCATGTCCTTAATGACGAATGCAATCTTCAAGGTGTCGAGAGAAGTATACATAAGTATGCTTGAGTGATTACGAGTACCTTACACATTTTACATAATGTATTGAGAGTTATACGTTTGTCATCACCAAAACATAAAGGGGTCATCTCAATTTAAGATCGTAATGTTTTCACTAACAAGAAGGATAAATATAAGATAGTACTGAATGAATTCGATATGGTCACCGCTGAGTGACGAATAAATACCTCTTCTCGGGTCTCTCTACTTCCCCGAATTCCTCTCTCTCCTGCAGCATCTCCAGCTTACGTGTTGCATCGGCTACTTGTGACACCGTGTTGAAGGTAGCACACACCAAGTTGTTGGCGACCGATGTACGAAGAGCCCAACGAAAGTGGTATGCTTGCTCTTCGGCAGTACCTGTTGCTACACCAAGAAAACCAGCCAAACAAAGAAAGCACTGCATGAACTCGTTGCTGTTCTCCCCAGCTCTCTACCTGATCCTATGGTACTCCCTCTTCAACTTGTCTTGCTTAGCCTTGGGAAAGAACTGTCACATCACTAACTCCCAGAACTGAGCCCAAGTCAAACCAGCCACCCAATTGTCACCTCCCTCAGACTTCTCCACTGCCTTCCACCATCCTAGTACGTCTCCTTCGAACTTGTAACAAGCCAACCTCGACTTGAAGACGGGGTCGCAGCCCATTGCATCAAATATATTCTCGATATGAGCTAACCATCTTTCAGCCTCACTAGGGCTGTCAGTTCTCTCGAAGGATCGAGGACGTTGCTTGTTGAATCTCTCCAGCCATGTGACCAGTCTTGCTGGAGGAGGAGGAGGATTAGGATGCTGGTGCTGGTGCTGATTGTTGGCAGCTTGCACCTCGGCCCTGATATCGTTCCTCAGTTGAGGAAGCAGAGCCTGCATCGCAGCTTGGACTGCTGCATTGAGTTGTTCCTTCTCGCGTGTGAGAACCATCTGACAGTATAAAACAAAATGCATGATTAATTGATTAAAACATAATATATACATGAAAAACATTTATGCCAATAAATCATGAGAAAAATTTTATGCATGAAAACAGTGCATGAATGCATGATGCAGTTTATAAAACTTTTATATGCGCGAGGGTAAACGCCTATGGTCAGTTCACCCAAAACAAAAGACATGGCGAGAGGACGCTTATGGGTCGGTCTCAAAGTTAAAAGTTTCGATAAAAGCACATGCGACTAAATAGGGCCAGTCCTGTACCAACCATTACTTAGTCATAAACCTGCGACAATGACATATGACATAAATGCATGAAAACAATGAATGCATGAAAACCGACTGTCAGTTCTAGGAAGACCGTAATGTTACAATCCGTCAATTTATGGTCGATATTTTATTCTCAAGTATTATTTAAAATCATTATATTAATGTTATATCATGAACTCACTCACTTTTGGGAAGAAATAAGGGTTTACGTCTTAAAGTAGCATCGACTACGTCTAAACCGGAGAACTCTACGTTACGTGCTTACATTTACATACATCGTCTTTGTGACAGTCCGACATTTCAGGAAAATAAAATTTATTCTCGAATATTATTTTGGAATTTTAATTTGTGTTGGTTCATAAACTCACAAATTTACGGGTTGAAATTAGGGCTTACATGCATAATTTAACGTCCTTTACGACTAAACCGGAAACCCTAGGTTTACGTATTTACGTTTTTGAACTCCGTTTTTTATGAGACAATTTTTATTAGATTCGTTTTGTGCCGTTGATTCATAATTTATAAAAATGTTTTTCGTAAAACGACCTGAGGGCACGCAAATCGAGGAAACTAGAATCGAGGAGTACCGTAAATTAATAAGGGGATGAAACAAGTTACACTTGTCCTACCCCCTCACCATGGGGGGAAAGATAAGCCACCAACACCTTGGTGTCACATTTTTAGCCAAGTTAGGACATTTGTCCTTCACATTTGACCAAAACCATCTAACTTAAAACTAAAACCATTAACCCCTTATCTCACATACATGAAAAATAGAGAAAGAAAACTCCCAATCTCTCTCTCTCTCTCTTGCTCCTCTTTGTGCCGTCCATAATCCACCACAAAACACCATTTGATCAAAATATTAAACCATGAATCTTGTGTTTAACTTGCACAAGATGAAAACCCTTTGAAGATATGTTGATTTGAGGTGATCTTAACAACTAGAATGGAGATTTCATGAAGATCAAGTGCTGATTTCTCAAGGAGTCTACATATTCTTGGTTATCCTAGAAGTGGTCTTGGTATTTCATAAGATTGGTTACCTAAAACCAAGTCTTATTCATCCAAAAATCTCAATCTTTCATCTTATTGAGTGGTATAGAGATTGTTTCCTTTCTATCATCTTGTTATTTTGTAAAAGTAATCATGTATTTCTTTATAAATGTATATGTATATGATGATGAATGATGATTAAAATATTATGTGGAGATTTTGTGTTAATAGATTGGGTTAAAAAGATTAAAATCTACAAGTTAAAATGATAAAATCTTGATTAGATTTATGGGCTATATAAAACAGTAAGTATCAACACGAAAACTTGGTTAAATGGCTTGGATTATTGAATATACAGATAGATATATGATTTTTTTCATATGTGGTGAGTTGGCCACTCAATGGAATCATTAAAATGAGCAAGATATGATCAAAATACTATTGAGGTACAAATCTGTATAGTCTGTTTTGGACGAATTATTAGGAATACTTAGAGGATGATTGAGCAGCTGCTATTTGGGTTATTTGTATCACATATCATGTAGTTTGTGATGCCTAAATTTTAGCTTCTATATCCTTGTAGAACTCAAGATATGGCAAAAATGGTGAAAGTGACTTTGATAATCAGATTTGTGAATAAAATTATATAATATAAAATGAGCACTCAAGTAATATTATTATAAAATACATATATAAAACCCACTAACTAGTAATAATATTTATAAAATGAGTTGTATACTATGATAAATAAGTATGACATTTTTATAAAAGTATAGACTCAAATGTTTTCTAAAGTTATAAAACTATATATAAGTTTTACGTCTTTCCGGCTAAAGTCGAAAGATTAACGTTTTCGCCAAATAAAACTTAGACGGTCGGACCCATCTAATGTAACATTTTTATAACTCATCTACTAATATTTAAGTACATTTGACAAGTAAAAACCGATAAACCCGAGCTTTATAACTTATGAACATTAACGGGCCAAAGTATCCTTATTGGACTATTAGCCCAACTAGTTTGGCTAAACACTAATGGACTTACTCTTGGGTTTAACCTACTTGGGCCCAACATATGAGCATAGGCCTGGTATTAGAAGTATAAATGGGCTAATATAATGTATTGGACTTTTAATGGGCTTATTGGGCCTTAATATGTAATTGGGTTGAAACTAGTATAACTAGTCTAAATTTGACTAACACATAACACTAATGGGTATGAAGAGATAAAATCCCACTTGATCATCATCATACTTATAAAGTCATCATATATACATAGCCATTGTTTTTATAAAGTCATTGGATAAGAGTCTAAGACGAGTACTATTTGTCTAGGTTTCCGTGATTGAAGCACGTATCGTACATCCAAAACGCCGATAGCCCGCCTTTCCCAATCAACGTGAGTTCATAGCCTCACACTCTTTTAAATGTTTTATGAAATGTTTTACAAACCCGCGAGGGAGATAACATGTTAGTTTTAATAAAAATAGGACACTAGTTGTCCCGATTGTATGCTTATTGATATGGACCCGAATGATTATATGACCCGATGAATGATTATATGACCCAATGAATGAAATGAAATGGATCATTATTAGTTAGGTTATGTCACTAAAAGTCCCATTAGCATGAATTGTGAACTACCGGGATTTGGTAGACGCTTATGCATATAATAGTACTATTTGGGGAAGATCACCCCAGTTCGCGCCTTGACGATTGATGCCCGTCGTGCCACATTGATTGGTAAGCGAATTTATGTATGAGAAGATTTATATAAGCGTGATTATTGTGACGACACGCTGTTTTAGATGGGCAAATGAATTACGGGTTAGCTACCTGATGTTTATTATAGTAAGGTAGAAATGTCATGCGGCTTATAATAATCCAATAACGAAAATACTGATATACGCATTGAATTATAATATATTGCCTGACCAGCAATACGGGGTCTTATTACTGATATTATGTTCGTGTTTTGGTTTTACATAACCATTTTCATATAACGGTTTTTATTTAACTGTATACAACGTTATAAAACGTATTGTATGATGTTTTTGTGACAATGGTTCATATAATGGTTTTGAAGGCAAAAGCCTATATTATGATTTACGACAAAGATTCGTATAAAATGTATTTGGCCTATTTTATAGCCTATGATAATGATTTGTACAAAATTATTTTCGGTAATAATTATGTACCGATGATATATTAATGGGTTTTATTAAACTCTATGAATTCACTCGGCGTTTCGCTGACTTTTTAACATGTTTTATCTCAGGTACTTGAAGGTAATTCTCGGGAAGACAACAAGAATTTATGGCCCGCATTCAAATAAAATTTCCATTCAAATGTTTTGTAAAATCTGTATGACATATAATGACCTGAGGACCTTTGTAAATTTGATATTCATGAATGGAAAATGCTTTATTATTAACGACGCGATTTTTTAAGCGTTGTCTATGATTTGAGTAATGTGCTATCCCGTAACACCAACGACTCTTCCGCTGAACTAAAGTATGAATATTTAGGGGCGTTACAGTTTGGTATCAGATCTCTCGTTATAGAGAACGAAAGATTTTTAAAACCAAGATTTTGAATAAAACATTTCAAAATCTTTTAACCATAAATATTTTTAAATAAATATTTTGAATAAATTGATTAAAAATCTTTTTACTATAACAGTGCCGAAGAATTCCCGAGTTACCGACAAGGCCAGATTGAGAAGTGTTATTTTAATATATATATATATATATATATATATATATATATATATAACTTGGATTATATATATGTTGTTATTTGATTACATGATCGTTTGATGATTATTTTAATACTTATATGAGATATTTATACGACGTAGATTGTCACAAGGAACCCTAACTTCCCTAGCAAATTAATCGAAGCTATTCCTGTAGAAATTCTAGCTATTCCAGATCTAAACCAAGTTGTGGATATTTATGGTCCCAACAAAATGGTTGATATTCGTAGAAACGTTGATATTAGTTGGTTATGATCTTGAAGAAGAATTGGCGAGATTAAATATGATATCAATGTCATGACGATCTTTCCCTATAGAGTAGAGTTTGACAAAACCTTACCACCTAGAAAGGTGTCATCTGATTCGATGTCACCCAATTCTTAAATTTAATCGAAAAGGTAATTGTTGCACTTGAGGCTGTCATTGGAACCATTACCCAAAGGCCTCATGCCACTAGTATCTTTCCGAGAAGTCTAATTGAATGTGTGAGTCATTTCATACTAGTGACTCGTTTGATAACTATTGTTGTAAGAGCTATAGGATTAGAAATTAAGTGTTGTTCATATCGAGCTTTTATTGCCCTTTCAAGGTCTAAGAATAAGGTTGAAAGTATTGGAGGATGAGGTAGGATGTCGCATTGAGTATAAGTTGATTGAAACTTGAATAAAGTAAAATTTAACTCGTATGGAATATGAGATTGTTAAGAGGAAGTCGTTAAGTCCTGTGATTGAATTGTAAGGTTTTAAATGATTGTTGGTTCGTGTTAAGGGTTGTTCCTAGACCATTATCTAATGGCGAGGATGCCCAGTGTCTAAGAAATAAATCGAAGAAATCTTCTTCTGAAATTGGGACCGATGGATCTTTCGGGACATTTGGAACACCTAATGACTCTTGTAGATTAGTATTCATTGTGGTATCTTTTAAAATCCCTAACTTAACTGAGACATCAGTTGGTAGGATGAGTCCTTGGAATTGTATGACATGGCTACACGTAATGTGTGACGGTACAATGTTTGACTTGTTTGTGATTAATGAAAAGACTACCTTTGATTGATAAATCCTACATGTATCGATGTTATCTATCTTTTCTTGCTTCTTCCTAATGTTCGCATTAGTGATGCAACCATTGAACAAGTACTCATTTCGGATAGAGTTGCGTTGTAGATTCTTCTCTTTGTATTCCTGAGTGCCATCGAGGTCATGAACCTCATGATTAATTGGCTAAGCTCATTTCCTATCATATTGTAGTTAGTTCTTGGTGAACAACTCTTCATCACTCTTTTGCAGATCACTCATTGTTTTTATAAGTTAAAACGGTGTCCCTTGAGAAAATTGAATTTTCATCACCATAAGGATTATTCAAAGTGAGACTTAAGTAATCGTTATCGAAATAAAGTTGTTTATGAAACACCTTGGAAAACTTAATTGTTTCCATAACAAAGAACATCTATGTAAATTCATTTTGATTCTTATTCCAGAATTAAGAATGAAAATATTTTTATTTTAAACATGATGACAAAATTTTGACAAACTGAGTATTGCATCGTTAATCCTAAAATTGTATATAGTTGCGCGCCTACGTACAATTTGGAAGGGACCATGCAAGGCTGATTAGTAGTCACCACGAAATTGTTAATAAACATTACATTTTCTTTGTAATTGTGAAAGATTGAATTTTTATGAGATCTGCAAGAAGTGCAAAATAGGGACATATTGTTTGGGACACCTACATATGTGCCCGTACCATTTATTCTTCTAAATCGAATTTACTCATCTGTGGAAATTGTATTATTTGATAATTGATATCCCCTTCTTGTCCAATTCTTTCATGGCAAGACTCTATGAAAAATTATCTAATTAGCGAGTGTTGATACCCGACTGAGTGTATCGATGTTCCTATCATTTCTTTTGATTAGATTCCATTTGAATGACATGGGTAACGATCCGAGGTGCTTTTGAATGCGTACTCAAATTATGAAAACATGGGATATATCCATGTTTGTTAATGTCTTCGTCTTTATCTGATTTGAAATTCTCTCGCGTAGATTATGCGTTGACCTTACTCTTTTAATGTTAGCTATGTCTCCAGATATCCTTGAATTTGTGAAGGATTATGAGTTATTAGTAGTCTTTTGAGAAGTTCTCATCTTATCAACGGCAATAAAACTGAAAAGTTGGTAGTGCCATTAGAATGGATTGGTTGATTATGACATGAACTCGAGTGGAATTACCCTAAAAGATAAGATGTTGATTATCAAAAGTGATCTAAATAGTTCCCGATGGGAGATCATATCCTGCATTTAGGCTTGAAATTATACCATGAATAGTTATGAACTAGTCATAGATCTTGTAATCTAGAAAGAACCTAAAGTAAATTTATTAAAAGATGTTCCTGTTATTTGAAACTTTATGAGGTAATTGATGATGACTTACCTAGGCTTCCGCCAATAAGGCAAGTTGAGTTTGGCATTGATTATATTCCCGGTGCTGCACCTGTGGCATGTGCACTGTACGTCAGCACCATTTGAATCAAATGAGTTACCGTGCAACTGAGAGAGTTGTCGGAGAAAGCTTTTATTCTACCGAGCTCGTCATCGTGAAGAGCTATGGTGTTATCATTCCTTATATTTATTTATTACCGTGAACTAGGTAAAATTGACGATCAAAATTTATATCCATTACCCAAGATGGAAGATTTGTTCGATCATTTACAAGGGTCTAGCGTATATTCAAAAAGTTGATCTACGACATGGTTATCATCACATTCGCGTCCGCGAAACAGATTATCTATTCCAATCACTACATCCAGAACTCGTAATAATTATTATGAGTTTCTTGTTATGTCGTTTGGAATGACCAATGCACATGTAGCATTTGTAAATTTGGTGAATCACGTGTGTAGGTTGTAATTTATAAATTCATGCTTGAGATCATTAAGGACCATCTGTTTGTTTCTAAGAGTAAGAAAGAATTAGTAATCATTTGTAGACTGCCCGGAGTTGGCCGAGCAATGAAAACCTGTACCTTGAATATTTAACATGTGATTTAAGGCTTAATCCTTTACATTATTTGACCATGTGATTGATAGATAATGGAATCTATATTGACTCTTCAAAGATTAGAGCCATTAAGGCTTTGGGTTATACCAAAAAGAAAGTGTGAAAATGTTTTGACATATATTTATCAAAGGATTTTTAAGGAATCAATGCCTTGTACCCAGATCATTTAACTAAACTCCCTTAGGAATAAATGTGTGTGTATACCTCAAGACAAACTAAGAGGGATTGAGGAAACCATTTAAACCATGACTTGGAATTTGAAACGACAATTTTTGCTTTTCAACTAAGAAAATTTTGACCAAAGTATAAACAAAGATTTTTCGAACATTTACGAATCTTATTAATTATATTCGATAAATCAACAAAGATCGTGTTAACTAAATTCAAATTTATTTTGAACATTTTTCTATAATTGGACGAACCTGAGAAATTTAAAAATTTTACGTTTACGTTTCATAAAATTTAATATTGATTATTTAATTAGTTGTAATATTTAGCGACGCTTTAAATGACGGACTTGGCAAAACAGATAAAAATAATAGTTGAGACGAAACTAAAACTTAGAAAATATGAAGAAAGAATTTTTGAATGAATACGGTCATAATATTTATTTCATCAGGGAAGGTGAATGTAGTTGCTGACATACTATGTAGAAAGAATGGAGAACCAATTTAAGATGTGTTCCTTAGTATTGACCATACACAATAAATTGCTGAGCAATTTAAAAATAGCTGATCCTTGTAAGAAGGATAATATAGATAATAAAAAGGGGTACGCGGCTAATGTGAACCATTAGAAATGAGAGCCGATGGCGTTAAATGTTTAAAAGGCCGCTTGTGGTTGCCTGAATATGGAGGATTTTGAGATTTAGTCATGTTGGAATCTCATAAGTTTAAGTATTCTATTCATGCCATTTCTGATTAAATGTATCTTATCTGAAGAAGTTGTACTGATGACCAAATATGAAAGCAGACATCGCAACATACGTTGGCACATGTCTAACTTTTGCGAAGGTCAAGGCTGAACGCCAAAATCCATAAGGATTGCTTCTACAACTTATAATTCTTGTTTGGAAGTGAGATAGAACCACCATGGATTATTATCATAAATTTTCCAAGGTCATCATCTGGATTTTATTCGATTTGGGTCATCGTCGACAGACTGACCAAATCTGCTAATATCATTCTCATTAATGATAGATTCTCGATGGAGAAATTGACTCTTTGGTATTTAAAGGAGTTGTGTAAGCATGGTGTGCATGTATCGATCATCTCTATCAAGATCCTCGCTTCACATCAGATTTCTAGAGATTTGCTCAGAAGTCATTGGGAACGAATCATGATGAGAGTACTGTTTACCACCGCAATCGAAGGGACAGGGTAAAGTAACGATACAAACACTAGAAGCCTTGTTTTATGTTTGAATGATTAACCTTTGGTAGTGTCTAGAATGAGCATTTACCCTTGGATAGGTTATTGTTGATAATTATCGCTTTAGGATTGAGACCGAACCCTGCGAGAATCAATATAAAGAAAATTCTAAGAGCACCTGTAGGTGGAAGTTGGGATGAAGATACCCGACATACACCCACTGTGAGTTGGACATGTATTTTAGGTTTAAGGTTGCCTATGATGACAAACCTAACCTTACAAGATACCCGACCCGTGAAACCTGAAATGATTGTTGAAATTAGGATATGATTATTGACTGCCAGTAGTGGACAGGAGGTTATGTGAATACGAAAAGTAGATCTTGAAGTGAAGGATGGGTAGCAAAGCTATGCTAAGAATTTTTCACCATGTAAATATGAATGGATGATCTGAAAGATCATGGGAAATAAGTCCCCATTGTATGGGACCATTGAGATAATGTAAAAAGTTGGTTTGAAAGGCATGTAAGCTGGATCTACCCTAGGACTTCAAGGGCTGCGTGAATTATGTTTCGTATGTCTAACTTGATAAATGTCTATCAAGTGAAAATCTTGTTGGGAATAAATTAAGGCCAGATCACTTGAACGCTGACAAGAACAAATCAAGCGTTGACAGGAACAAAGCAAGCGCTGACAGCTCAAGCGTTGACAAGTTAAAGTCAAGCGTTGATAGATTGAAGACAAGCACTGATGGAAGATATAAGCTACACGTTTATTATATTCTAGAATACTTCTAGTAAGGATAGAAACGACAATGTATTTTCTATGTTTATCTTTACCTAGAATAGTTGATACGTAGCTTATTGTACAAGCCTTCTTAGTCTATAAAAGAAGGCCTCTAGGTTAATGTTTAATATCAAGTTTTATATAAGTTTTCATTCGTAAACATCTTTCATTGTAAGCAAGTTCGACATTCATAATCAAAGTGAAAGTTTTGTTTACATCCTGTGTTCTTGTTTAAGTGTTAAATTCCGCATAACACTTAGATTCACAAAGCATATAACAAAGGTTTCTCTACGTGTTATACTTGATCTAATCTCGTATACACAAAGCTAATCGATCTAAGTTTGGGATCAACAAGTGGTATCAGAGCTTGTTGAGGAACTTTTGATCTTTGAAGAACACCAGAACGATACACGAACACCAAAACCCTAATTTTCTCAGAAACCCTAAAAACACCAAAACCCTAACAACATCATGTCTGAAGCAATAACCACCTCCAATTCACCCTTACCAAACATCAGGATTCCCATGCTTGATGCAACCAACTTTGACTTATGGAAGTTCAACTTTGAACAATATCTAGGGATCTATGACTACACACTCTGGGAGATTATTGAATATGGAAACTCATTCAATAAGGCTCAAAAGATTCTTGATGCCATTACTCAAAGATCAGCTGTTAAAGGATGCCCTGATGAAGATAAGAAAGAAAAACCTGGAGATGGTAGAGCTGTAGGTTCTGAAGATATTGCAAAGAAAAGGGTTGACATGAAAGCCCTAAATATTCTGAAAGTCTCTTTGGGACAAGAAAACCAGCACAAATATAGAGGATATGAATCTGCTAAGGATCTTTGGGAAGCACTTGAAGTTGCATATGGTGGCAATGCAGACACTAAGGAAGAAAAGAAAAAGCAACTTCTGCATGATTATGCTGTCTTCAAGGCTCAACCCAATGAGAAACTGAGTAGTGTGAGAAGCAGATTGCTTGACATCACAAGCAAATTGTCCTTCATGGGGACACAAGTTGGTGATGTTGACACCAATGCTACCTTTCTTAAAAGTCTTGATGAGGCATGGAAGATTGAGACAAGATCTATTCTTGCCAATAATACTTACAAGAGCTCCTCGTTTGATGACATCTACAACAAACTAAGACTGTTGGAAGATGAAACTCTTTCAGATCATGGAAGCAAATCTTCCACCAGCAACATGGCCTTCTTCTCTCATAGTGAAGGTCAATTCAATCAGAAGGACTCTTTTATGCATCCAGTTACTGGATCATCATTTGTCAGCGCTGGAACAAGTCCTGTCAATGTCTCCTTTTCAGACGCTGACACATTCATGAATGACTCCCCAAGAGTTAAACATGCTGGTTTGGATTTGGATACTGTGTGTGCTTACATTGCTTCTTTGCCTAATGGTTCAGTGATTACATATGAGGACCTTGAGCAGATAAGTGATGAGCACTTGGAAGAGATGGACATCAAATGGAACATGGCTCTTGCTAGTATAAGAGCAAATAGGTGGAATAGAAGGTTCAAGAAGAAGATGACCTTCAATGCTAAAGACACAGCTGGATTTGATAAATCCAAAGTTGAATGCTACAACTGTCATTGTATGGGGCACTTCATGAGGGAATGCAGATCTCCTAGAAGACCTGATGCTGGTAAACCCTCAAGTCAGATTGTTAAAGCTCAAGATTCCAAAGCCATGGTTGCAGTTCAAGGAATTGATGGTACTGGATGGGATTGGAGCTATCTGGCTAAGAATGCTGAAGAGGACAAAGCTTTGGTTGCTGATATTGAAGAAGAAGAGCATGTTGAATATGCTCTCATGGCACACTCCTCCTCTTCATCTGATAATGAGGTATATGATGATGCTTTTTGTAGCAAAGGTTGTAGGTTAAACACTGATAGACTTCACAAAGAGGTGTTAAAACTAAAAGATGATATGAGCACTGAAAGGTGTAAATTGTCCAATTACCAACTAGCTCTTACTGAAACTGAGAAAACCATTTCTGAATACAAGAAAATGGAATTTGATTTAAAAGATAAGATAAATATCTTGAAACATGAGCTAGAGGGTAGTATGGATATTAGAAATATCATGACAAAGGTCAATAGAGACCTACAGGCTAAGTTAGATGAGGCCATTAAGAATAAAGATAATGTTGACCTCAAGATTCAAAGATTTGATAGAGCCACCCAAACCCTAGGAGACTGTGTAGCTAAACAAAGGGATCCTAAGGACATGACTGGGATTGGGATGAATGATTACTCTCTGGTTCCACCACCAGCTGGTGACTTCTATGGTGTCCTTAGAAAGGATTTATCTTGGACTGGTATACCAGAATGCCAAGAAGAGGAATTCATTCCTCCACCAAGAGTTGTCACTCCAATGGAAGAGTATCAACAAAAACTGACTGACCTAAATGAGTGGAAGAAAGCTAACCCTACTTTATTTGTTAAGGGAGGTTTGCTATGTGAAAGTCCCAATGAATCACCACCCATTAAGGTTACTCATCCAGTCACTGGTAAAGCTATTGACCTAGGCTCAAACACTGTTAGAAGACCTACCATTAAATATGCAGAGATGTATAGGAATAATAGGTCACACAAGAGCCAAGTTAACAATCATGGAACAGGTTTCTTCTCTTCTAGACCTAAGAGTGTGTCTAAGAAAGCCTGTTATACTTGTGGTAGCTTTTCACATTTGGCATACAAGTGTGTCAACGCTCCCAAAGCCAGCGCTGATAAGAACAATTTCAGCGCTGATAGGAAGAAAGTCAACGTTGTTAGGAAGTCAAACGTTGTCAGACCCAAACCTTGTGTGCAACAACGTCCACAAGTGATTAGACCTACCCCATTCTTCTCTAGAAGGTCTAACACTCATGGACAAAGACCTTTTCAAAAGACAAACACCTGGTCAAATAGGCAATGGGTTCCTGTAGCAAACCCTAGGTTCAACGCTGACAAAGGTAATTTCAGCGTTGACAAGACAAAATCCAACGCTGACAGAAACGTGACCAGACCTAAATATTTGCAGCCACAAGGTAAGGGGTCAAAAGCTTCTTCAAGCTTAACATGGAGACCCAAGAAAGATCAAAACCCTAACAATAATGGAATTTCAATGACTTGCAATAGATTTAATTACATTTCAAAGGTCATTACAAAACCTATTGGGGTTAACTGGGTTTTTCATCCTAAAAAGGATGAGAATGGGGTTGTTGTGAGAACTAAGTCTGTTCTTATTGAACAACCAGATGAATCCAAGTCTTTTGAGACTTGGGTTCCCAAAGAAAACTAATTTGTTTTCTTTATGTGCAGGGCATTCAGAGACAGATCAATGATTATGGATATTGGGATAGTGGATGCTCAAGGCACATGACAGGAAAGGAAGACTATCTGACGAACTTCACTCCTATTAAAGATGGTGATAAGGTATACTTTGGAGGTGGCTACAGCACCATTACAGGCAAAGGAACCTTTCTCACCAATAATCTGCGTTTTGAAAACGTCTTCCTGGTAAAAGAACGTGATTATAATCTGTTTAGTGTATCACAAGTTTGTGATAACAAAAATAAGGTTCTTTTCACTGATACCGAGTGTTTGGTGTTAAGCAAGGATTTTAAGATCCCTGATGAGAAGTATATTGAGTATATAACACCTAGGCATAAGGACATATATAATGTGAATTTAAATGGGATTAAAGTGAATACAAATATGTCTTGTTTTTATGCTAAGGCCTCAGTAGATGAAAGTAATTTGTGGCACAGGAGACTAGGGCACATAAATTTTAAAAATATAAATAGACTTGTGAGGCTTGGTTTAGTTGATGGTTTACCTGAGAAGGCCTTCCACAATGACCACTCTTGTGTTGCATGTCTTAAAGGCAAGCAACACAAGGTCTCATTCAAGTCCAAGCAGGTGCATACTAGTTCCAGACCTCTTAATATGCTTAACATGGACCTCTTTGGTCCAACAAATATAGAGAGTTTGAATGGCAAGTCATATTGTTTTGTTGTAACTGATGACTTTTCTAGGTTTACTTGGACATTCTTTCTAGCTATGAAGAGTGACACAGATGATGTTCTTATTGAATTTATCATTCAAATTGAGAAAAGGTCTGTCAATGAGGTTAAAATGCTTAGGAGTGATAATGGTGGAGAATTTAGGAACAAGAAGCTAGATGATTTTTGTGCCAGGAAAGGAATTACTAGGCAATTCAGTATTGCTAGAACCCCACAACAAAACGGGGTTGCTGAAAGGAAAAATAGAACCCTAATTGAAGCAGCCAGAACAATGTTGGCTGATGCTCACTTTCCTATAGCCTTTTGGGCTGAGGCTGTTAATACAGCATGCTATGTGCAGAATAGAGCATTGGTTAACAAAATTCAAAACAAAACACCTTATGAGTTACTTTGGGGAAGAAAACCTAATATTGGTTTTCTCAGACCTTTTGGATGTCATGTAGTAGTATTAGACACTAGTGATGCCTTAGGGAAATTTAGTGCAAAAGGTGATGAAGGTTACTTCATGGGGTATTCAGTCCAGAGCAAGGGTTATAGGGTTTATCTTAAAGAGGACAAACGTATTGTTGAGAGAGTACATGTTAGGTTCTTAGAGAATAAACCTAGTGATCCTGAAAGTGGTCCTAATTGGTTGTTTGATTTGGAACCCTTATCTAGAACTTTACTTTATATGCCTGTCACTAATCCAGACATTGTGAAGGTAACTTCAAATGTTGTGGAGGAACAAGTTGTTGATGTTTCAGGTACTCAGGTTAATGAGAGGGTTGGATCACAAGTAGAAAAGGCATCTCCTACATTTGAATATGTCATAATTCCCATTTGGACTGATGCTTTTGCTGCTGCTGCTGGACAAGATAATGGTGGTTTCCAAATACCACCAGATACAAACATGCATGGTTCTTCAGGCGCTGACAAAGGAAAATCTAGCGCTGACAAGACCAATTCAGACGTTGACAACAACATTTCAAGCGCTGTTAGCCAAGACGCTGACAACCAAGATTCAAACGTTGACAACACTTATGGGAATCTTTTCTCTTCCAGTTTTGAACAAGGTGGACCTTCCAATGTTCATGAAGAGATTCCTGTTGCTCAAAGAGAATCTGATGAAGAAGATATTGGCAACATGGAGCGTGAAGTTGAGGACACCAGACTTTTTGAAGGAGGAGTTCTCACTTCCACAATGAAGAATCACCCCACATCTCAGATCATTGGTGATATTATGACTCCAGTTCAGACCAAAAGATCTCACCAAGGTCTTGGTGGGTTTATTGCCAATATACACAAGAAGGTTGATACCCCTCTTGTGCAAGCATGTTTGTTTGCATGTTTTCTAGTCACAAGAAGAACCCATTAAGATATTTGATGCTCTCAAAGAACCAAGTTGGGTGGAAGCAATGCAGGATGAGCTTCACCAATTTGCAATTCAGGATGTTTGGGAGCTGGTTGATTGTCCTAGATATGTCAGACCTATAGGGACAAGATGGGTTCTCAGGAACAAAAGAGATGAAAGAGGTATTGTGGTTAGAAACAAGGCAAGGTTAGTGGCTCAAGGTTATACACAAGAGGAGGGGATAGACTATGAGGAGGTCTTTGCACCAGTTGCAAGGATTGAAGCTATTAGGATTTTTCTAGCCTATGCATCTTGCATGGGCTTCACAGTCTATCAAATGGATGTCAAAAGTGCATTCTTGTATGGCACCATTGTAGAGGAAGTTTATGTCATGCAACCTCCTGGTTTTGAGGATCCAGAGCATCCAGATAAAGTGTATAGAGTCAAAAAGGCTATGTATGGCCTTCATCAAGCCCCTAGAGCATGGTATGGTACCTTGTCTACATATTTAGTGGATAATGGATTCAAGAGGGGCACCATAGATCAGACACTATTTACAAAGAAGAAAGGCAAAGATGTGTTGCTTGTGCAGGTCTATGTTGATGATATCATTTTTGGGTCTACTGATCCAAAGATGAGTGAGGATTTCTCCAAGCTTATGACAGACAAATTCAAGATGAGTGCTATGGGGGAGATGAACTTCTTTCTTGGTTTACAAGTTCTGCAGAAAGAAGATGGTATCTTCATCTCCCAGGACAAATATGTTGCTGAAATCTTGAAGAAGTTTGGCTTTTCTCCACATGAAAAGAGGGCTACTACTCCTATGGATAGAGAACACCCTTGGGGAAAGATTGGAGATGGGAAAGATGTTGATGTCAGGCATTATAGATCCATGATTGGATCCTTGATGTATCTTACTGCTTCCAGACCTGATATCATGTTTGCTGTGTGTGCTTGTGCACGTCATCAAGTGACTCCCAAAGAATGTCACCTTTATGCTGTGAAGAGGATCTTTAGGTACCTAAGATGCTTTCCCAGTCTTGGTTTGTGGTACCCAAAGGATTCACCATTGGAGCTGATTGCATATTCAGATAGTGATTATAGAGGTGATAAGTTTGATAGGAAATCCACAACTGGTGGATGTTAGTTTCTTGGGAGCAGATTAATATCTTGGCAATGCAAGAAACAAACAGTGGTGGCTAACTCTACAACTGAAGCAGAGTATGTGGCTGCAGCAGCATGTTGTGGATTCAGAACCAGCTGTTGGACTATGGGTATAATTTCATGCATACTAAGATATTTGTTGACAATAATAATACTTTATGCATCATTAAGAATCCTGTACATCATTCTAAAACTAAACACATAGAAATTAGACACCATTTTATAAGAGATTGCTTTGAGAAAGGTTTAATACAACCAGATAGGGTTGACACTGAGGAAAATGTGTCAGATTTATTAACTAAACCTTTTGATACTGGAAGATTTTAATACTTGGTAACAAGTATTGGAATGGTTAATCTCACTTAATATGTGTTTTGGATTCTTTTTGTAAAAGTATGTACAGGATGATGCATTATTATTATTGGTCTTATTGATGATTTAGATTTTCCACTATATTTTTCTAACACTGACAAAGGTTGTTTGGACACTGATAAGTGTTTTTGCAACGTTGTCAGCAATATAATTGTCTAACGCCGACAAAGCTTCCTTCAACGCTGTTGTGTGTTATCGGGGCGTTGTCAGCAACAATGTTAGTTTTGTGGTTTTCAATCTAAATGTGCAGATGGTGTTAGCAGTATACCATTGGATACAGAGTTGCTTATGGATCAATGGAAAAGCATTTGAACAAGTTTTTATTTATGGATGATGGTTGGAATGTTTCATTCCTATCTTGACATAAATTTTTTATGTTCTTGCATGTTTTTAGCAAACTTTTTGTATCATAGTTTAAGGGGAGGTTTTAGGAACCTTTAGGATGTTTGGGTATCCATATGATACTCTTATCACAATTCTAGATTGTGTCCACAGGTGAGTATGGGTTAGTTTTACTAAACCATGAGGCACTGTAGCATGCATAGTATATCAACTTTGCATGCTGCCAAGACGTTTTTGGCCTAGAATTGGTTGTGGTCTGTTGGGAGACTTGGGAATGATTTTGATATGGGATTTACCTGGGAGTAACAAGGATTTTATAAGGTAACTTTGTTGTTAAGAGTTTTGGTTAGCAAGGGACACTAGAGGACTGTTATGTCTATCTTGCTTATGCAAGTGTGCATAACTGGACAGTGCTTGCCGCCCTATAATAATTATCAGCTTTTGGTTATCTTCTCTAGGATAAATTACTTGTTAAGGTCATTTTTCACTTTTTAAAACAATTTTATTTTTGGACGCTGACAAGATTTTTCCAAGCGTTGTTGTGACCAAATTGGACGCTGACATGGCTTTAGGCGAACGTTGACAAGATTATAGCCGTTGAGCGTTGATAGGTTATTTTTGACCGTTGACACTCAATGGGACCTACCCCGTTGTTACCTTTTGACATATTTTCAAGCCGTAATTTTAGGAGTTGTTACTTTCATTAAATGCATGAGATAACTTATAACTTTTTCAATATTTTCATGATTAGTTTTTGAAAATCTTTGCCTATTTTTGGGCCAATCACATGCATTCTTTATCTCCTATAAATTTGGCTCCTATTTTTAAATAGGGTATCTATAATTCTTGTCTAACACTTTTCTCTTATCAACTTCATCTTCTACACTTCAAATTAACAGCTTTCATCAATGGCACCAAAGTTTAACTCAGCAGAATTGGATTTGGGGTTCAAGTCTCAACACAACATGATTGCTTATCTTGTTGCTGATAATGATTTGTTTCCTCAATACACACAAATGGTGGCGTATTTGAACGCATCCCCATTAAGGTATGCTCTTTATCATGCACCACTCATTCCAGTCACACACATTAAGCAGTTTTGGAACACTGTCAGTTCCTCAACAGTTAATGGAGTGACCACATTGACTTCTATTGTTCATGGGAGATCTTGGGTGGTTACTGAGGCCTTGGTACGCCAGGCCTTGCATCCTGATGATGCTGATGGTGTAGCCATCCTTCCTATAAATGAAATAGAACAAGGGCTTAGGGCTTTGGGATATCCTTTTCCTGATGAAGGTACTCTTAATAAGTATCATAAGTAGGAATTTCCCCTAGCCTGGAAGTACCTCATTCACGTCCTCCTTCAATGTTTGAGTCCCAAATGTACTGCACACAATGAGATCAATAGATCCATTGCCAGTGCTATTGTGTGCATTGCAACAGGGCAAAAATATAACTATTCTAAAATGATTTTTGAAGGGATGTGTAAAAACAAGGGGACAAAAATGACTTTAGCTTATCCCCGTTTTCTGAAAATGATTTTTGATGATCAAGGTTATTGTTTAAGGGATCACAATGATTTTTATAAGATCCCTGTGTAACACCCCCAATTTCACAAGACAGCGGAATATCAAAATTGGGCGTTACTTCATAGCACATCACACACAGTCATAGAAAACGACCTCAAAAGAGACATTTTATAAAATAAACCATTCGATAATTTTATTAAATCAGAGTTAACTAAAAAGAGGTCCCACCAATTTATACAAACCTTAAGAAAAAAAATAAAGATTTGTCAAATGTATCGAATGGAAATTGTTTGTTTTGCCTTTACTTTATCTCGCGTGACTTCATGCTCCTGCTGCTCTTAACCTACACACCTGAGAATACATGCTAGAATGTCAACACAACGGTTGAGTGAATTCATAGGTTTTTAAATAAACAATAATGGGGTTTTAAATAAACCATAGAGCCTTTGAACACAAGAATCTCATCCTTAGGCGATATTGTAACACATACAATATCAATACCTCACATTATTACGCTAAGCTCATGACACCGATGCCTTAATCAATAAGTTTTCCCTAGTCAGGTATCTTGCCAAATACCCCATACTTCACGTACAACACACCCAGCTGAGCCTCCAACTCACAGGTGCGACCTGCCTGGGTGGGGGTCATCATTCCCAATGGATCCATTCGTCTGTACGAGCGCCTACCCATCATAGGTAGTTAACGGTTCACGATTTATAGGGACTTTTCACTGGCAATAAGCAACTTAGCCTTATTAATAGTGGCTCATTACCTATACAATCAACGCTTGTGTTCATTTTCCAAAAGCAGTTAATCAAACGTCTTTAAATTTATTCACTACAGCTTGTATTCGTTCAAAGCATATATTCCAACAACGAATGCTTATTCACAATCATGTATCCTTTCAAAAGGATACAACACATATGCTTATTTACCAAGAGCATGTATTCCCCCTCGCGGGTTTATAAAACACATATAAAGCAGTAAAAGCGAGGCTATGAACTCACCTTAGCGATAACGATATCAAACGAGGATAATGATCACGATGATAGTGACAGTAGTGAAACGAGGAAATAGGATAAGGCAGAAGGCCGCGAGCTTCTAAGGACGACCTAAAATAAAGTGGTGCGTCTCAGATTTATAAACAAAGATATATAAAGTTAAAAATGATTTTTATAAACATAATTACTTTGTTGATAAAGTAACTAAATTATAATTTAGGACTATTTTTGAAAATCATAAAACAGATGAGGACCAAATATGTTACATTGCAATACTATTAGGTTCATTTGTATATAGTTTTATAGATTAGTGACCAAAAATATAAATAGACATTTGTTGCATGAGTTTGACGTAGGATTCCAATTTCATTCTCAAACTATGTCATTTTAAACTAACAAGCCATCGTTCATATATTCAAGATACAATTCGAATAGTAAAACACATAAGAACCGTAAGTTGACATCGAGTGATACCTTAGGCGTTAGCTCCATCGGAAAGACAAGTGATTCGAAGTCATGATGGTTGAGAATAGATATCGACATGAACACGGATGCCCGCGATTCAACTGAACAAGAACTCGAATGTACCCAAAATCTAGCCATGACCCAAACTCTATATTTTAACGTGAAGATGCCCGTTTAGCATACCACCGAACCTAAGGAGACAATATATGAGGTGTGTGTTGTATGGTGTAAATGGTTAGTTAAGGATTGGTTTGTCACCAGGCTTTTTGAACATGTTGGCGAAAAGAAGGATGCCAGTGTTGGACCTAGAATATATATATACCCAAATCAACTATATATAATTTGGGTACAACAAAGATATGCTCATAGTAGTCATTAGTTGAGAAATTTAATACTTTGTATTTAAATGGAATGGGACATTTAAATATAATGATTTTAAATCGCCCAACTATGTGTCGTTTAAGGTTCTCTTATTGAAATGGATTGGGACATTTGAATAAGAAGGTTTTAAACCACTGGACCTTAGATTGTCGATGATTTCTTTATTCAAACGGTATGGGACGTTTGAATACAGAAATCATGGAGTAAGTTTGACACCCTGTACTTTTCTTGGCATTTAATTTGGTTATGATATTGTATTTTGTGACGGTATTACTGAGTAGGATGCTTTATAATCGTCTTGTTGAAATAAATTGGGACGCCTTTTTATTTGAAAGAGAAAGTTATAAGTTCCCGAACCATAAATTTATAATTCTTGTTTACATAGATTGGGACGCCTTTGGATGTAAACAACGAATTATAAATGAGTGGGCTCAAGTGTGCCTGAGTTGCTTTGTGATTATTTTGTATACGGATGTATTTCTTCGACTCGTGTTTCGTTGGTATGATTCGTTCATTACGATCGTCCTTATGGTTATTATTGATTATCGTATATGTACGAGTAACCCATTAGTATTTTCCCAAGTTGTGATTTGTCTTTATTGACCATTTATAATGTGCCCCGACTATCGTAAGCTTGATAAACTGATCGTTAAGAACCATTACATGTTCCAAGGATAGACGACTTGTTTAATCGACACTAGTATTTAAGTGTGTACTTGTGGATCGACCGATGGTTAACTTATCACCGACAACTCATCATGAATGAAACGATTCTGAAATTTTGCTTGTTATTATCGATGGCTCATCGAAATTCTTTTTTTAAACGTAACGATAATATCTTTTGGGTATGAATCCATTTGTGAGCACCCTGTAATATCTTTTGGGTATGGATCCGTTTGTGAGCACCCTGGAATGTCATCTGGGTATGGATCCGTGTGTGAGCACCCTATAATGACGAAAATATTGTTCTATATACATCTATGCAATCAAGATCGTGAACATCATTTAACTTGCAAACTTTCCTTTGACTGGACTCATCTGAAAATCCTATAAGATATTCATTTTATCATGTCTTGACTATTTAGCAAGCATGAGTTAACGTGATTAAACTTATTTGATTTGGCATGGCTTGGCTATTTTGCAAGCATGTCGTAATGTGCTTATATGTGCCTAATGATGACTTTTATATTTGATTTGGATCATAGTTCCTCCGATCGAGTAATGTATACTCTGAACGATTTCAGTGTCGATGAATTCGCTTTTGACGAAATAAGTTTGCATGTTCGAGATCAATGCAATTAGGTGATTTTATATGACTAGTACTAATTACCTCGTCTTGATTTTTTTGTAACGTTTTGATGGACTTATGTGTGATCCATGCGATTTTATTTTACGACATAATTGTTTTTATCAGACCCGTGGACGATATGTGTTTTAATATGATCGACGTGATCACCGATTGTTTTAAACTGATTGTCGCATTGGAAAATTTCTCAAATGCGCCCAATTCTTTTGACTCTTCACTTTTCATGTGGAATTTTTCTAAGTTATATCGACCGTCGCAAGTTTGATAAGCTAGTAGTAATGTACCTTGAGGCACTTCCAAAAATTGACGGCTTGTTCATTTTTTTTTATAATACATGCTAGAATGTCAACACAACGGTTGAGTGAATTCATAGGTTTTTAAATAAACAATAATGGGGTTTTAAATAAACCATAGAGCCTTTGAACACAAGAATCTCATCCTTAGGCGATATTGTAACACATACAATATCAATACTCCACATTATTACGCTAAGCTCATGACACCGATGCCTTAATCAATAAGTTTTCCCTAGTCAGGTATCTTGCCAAATACCCCATACTTCACGTACAACACACCCAGCTGAGCCTCCAACTCACAGGTGCGACCTGCCTAGGTGGGGGTCATCATTCCCAATGGATCCATTCGTCTGTACGAGTGCCTACCCATCATAGGTAGTTAACGGTTCACGATTTATAGGGACTTTTCACTGGCAATAAGCAACTTAGCCTTACTAATAGTGGCTCATTACCTATACAATCAACGCTTGTGTTCATTTTCCAAAAGCAGTTAATCAAACGTCTTTACGTTTATTTACAACAGCTTGTATTCGTTCAAAGCATATATTCCAACAACGAATGCTTATTCACAATCATGTATCCTTTCAAAAGGATACAACACATATGCTTATTTACCAAGAGCATGTATTCCCCCTCGCGGGTTTATAAAACACATATAAAGCAGTAAAAGCGAGGCTATGAACTCACCTTAGCGATAACGATATCAAACGAGGATAATGATCACGATGATAGTGACAGTAGTGAAACGAGGAAATAGGATAAGGCAGAAGGCCGCGAGCTTCTAAGGACGACCTAAAATAAAGTGGTGCGTCTCAGATTTATAAACAAAGATATATAAAGTTAAAAATGATTTTTATAAACATAATTACTTTGTTGATAAAGTAACTAAATTATAATTTAGGACTATTTTTGAAAATCATAAAACAGATGAGGACCAAATATGTTACATTGCAATACTATTAGGTTCATTTGTATATAGTTTTATAGATTAGTGACCAAAAATATAAATAGACATTTGTTGCATGAGTTTGACGTAGGATTCCAATTTCATTCTCAAACTATGTCATTTTAAACTAACAAGCCATCGTTCATATATTCAAGATACTATTCGAATAGTAAAACACATAAGAACCGTAAGTTGACATCGAGTGATACCTTAGGCGTTAGCTCCATCGGAAAGACAAGTGATTCGAAGTCATGATGGTTGAGAATAGATATCGACATGAACACGGATGCCCGCGATTCAACTGAACAAGAACTCGAATGTACCCAAAATCTAGCCATGACCCAAACTCTATATTTTAACGTGAAGATGTCCGTTTAGCATACCACCGAACCTAAGGCGACAATATATGAGTTGTGTGTTGTATGGTGTAAATGGTTAGTTAAGGATTGGTTTGTCACCAGGCTTTTTGAACATGGTGGGTTCATCTCTTTTGTTAGCATCACAATCTTCACAATTATGTTTCTGTATGAACTTCGGATACGGAAAGATACGTGAAAGTCGCTAAGAGTAGTCTGAGCGAAGGTGCTCATTATGCTAAAACGAGATCCACCGTCTTGAACATGAACATGTAAACTCGGACGCAACACAACTGGATCTGGACTAAAACCCGAAACGGACTCACTCAAACACAAGATTTTGGCTTGAACGATTAGGTGAACTTAAACTTTGCCCAAAAAGGAAACATGATCACAACCTCCGGCCAACCCGTAATTCATACGGCTATAATTCTGACGTGATCATGGACGAGATCTTCGCAAAACATGAGCACGTGATAAGAAACTCATGCAAGGTTGGCGTGAACTCTATACTTGTCAAATATCATGCCATAATTCCTCATAACTAGTATAGTACTCTTGATGAAATTTAAGGTGATTGATGTTTTTGTTGTTTTTATGTATGTTCAGTTAACAGAGCATCAAATAGTGAAATGGTGTCTTAACTTTTCCATTACAAAACTAGTATGTGTTGAGTAACATGCCACGTTTATAAGTGCAGTCATACGACATGCCACAAGAGCTTTTGTTTGCCACGTCAACATGTGTAATAAATAAACTAATAACCGACTACTTGTTTATATTGTTTTAGGATAGAAGTCACGTGAATTAGATTAGAAATTGGCTAGTTATGCATATCAATATGTTAAAAGAATAATATAGTTGTGTGTATGGTATGGGCTTGTGGTAGAGTGGGCTAAAAAAAATATAAAGGTAATAGTTTTATTTTGTAAATTTTTGAGTATAAGCGGGTATTATCGAATCCCGATATTTTTAATGTTACGCGATTTGGAAGATATACGTTAAACACGAAAAATAAACTCTTAATATAAAATAAAAACGTCGACATTCGGAGAACGTTGATATCTCGATAAATAAATGAGGACCTATATTTTATTAAATTTTAACGCGTTTTATAAACGAAAGACGCCTAAAGGTTTAGCGTCAAATACGAAGAATGCTCGTAAAACAAAAGAAACAAAAAAATTAAAACGACGACAATAGAAAATATTTCTGTGTCATAACGAAAATGTTTACGGTGGATGACGAACATAAAATTTGCTAATAAATAATAAATGGCACATATTCAATACGTTAAGGCCTTAATCTTGTCGGTTAGCTGAGAATTCAATATTATTCATTGAAAGAACATGACAAATAAAAGTCGATTAATAACTATTGGTCCGAATATTAGAAATAGTATTAGAACTCGGTCTAATGTTAATTTTAAAGTTCGAGTTACTACACCCTGAACAAAAGAAAGCTATTTTTACAAAGATGAATTCACCACCTCATAGAGACTTACCTTTAACCCCAGCCATGCTTGCTGTTATTGCAGCAGCACAACCCCAACCAGACCCTCAACCTCAAATTGACCCTCAACCACAACTTGAACCCATTCCTGAACCTTTACCCTCACCTGAACAAATGCAAATTGACCAAGAATCCTTTGACGCTGACACATCAAATGTTGGCGTTGATGTGCCTATTTCCAACGCTGACACCCAACCTTCACAATCCCAAACACCCCTTAACCAACCCACATCTACCCATTCTTCCACACCATCTTCCACACCACCTGAATATAGGTTGATAAAACACCAAAGGACTACTGGAGTGTTCTCCTCTGGTGGTCCTAGCCATGAAGCAGAGAGAACCACCACCACCAGTGTGGCTGGTGACCTGGATGAGGCTGGGACTATTGGTTCTGGCTTAGATGCTGGCCAAGGTAGTCCCACCATCATTAAGTCCTCATCCTTGCCCAATGAACCTGACTTGGGAGGTCAAATCCCCATTTCAGAAGAGGGCAGACTGGAACCAATGACTCTTTTGGAATTGACGGCAGTTTGCATTAGCTTGCAAAAGCAAAATGCCGACTTAGTACAAATTGTCAGCTCCCAAGGCCTTGAACTCAAGCAATTGAGGGAGAGGATTATTGTTTTGGAGAGTGATCATGCTAGGAGGGGTATGGAGGAGTCTTCCAAAGCGGAGGAAGATCAAATAAATCTGAGTGATAAGGGCAGCCAAGATGGTCAATCAATGGATGTTGCTGAAGCCCTTACAACTTTGAAGGAACAAACAGGTTTTGATACGTCCTTAATCTCTCCAACCAATCTAAATTTATCATTTACAGCTATGTTGAGAGAGGTTACACAAGGCGCTGAGGGAAAATATTTGAGCGTTGACAAGACAAATTTGGACGCTGATAGAAGTATTTTGGGCGCTGATAGAGGAAATTTGGACGTTGACAGACCTGCACATGAAGGTGATGTATTCCAGTCATCATCTATCATCAAAGAAGTTTCTACTCAGGTATTACCATCTACCTTACCAACCATTGCACCATCAGATAAGGGTAAGGGTAAATTGGTAGAAGAAATTGTTCCAAAGAATGCAGCCCAAGTTGAATTTGATAGAAGATTGGCTGAACAAATGATGGAACAAGGTGAAAAGGAAAAGTCACCATTTGTTGTGACTTCTGAAGAAGAAAGTGATGGAGCTAGCTCAGACTCAAGTGTGATGATTATAAAACCAGAAAGGCTTGAGTATGGTGATGAGCTTGCTAGGGAAAAGTTGAGAGACTTAAAATTGCAGGTTGACTTTGAGATGCCAGAGGTGGTTCAGATGTATAATTATTGGGAAGAAAGCTGCATGGATAATCCAGACTTGACCATTTCAGATCAAATATGGGGTTTGGAGCTTCTTCTTAGAGTTCAGAAGGATTGTAAGGTGATTTTGAAGCACAAGGCAAGCAATATTCTCTCAGAATTGAAAAGGGATAGAAGAGAGCTCTACTTTATGTTGCTCAGATGTCATGGAGTTGGATGGACACATCAGAAGTTGAAGGATTTGACATTTGATGAGTTGGAACATAGGGCTTATCCTATTTGGGTGAGAGTGCAGGAAGCAAACACTCTCAGACTTCTTTCAGATGAAAGAAAGGAGCAACTTGCAGAAGAGATGGAAATCAAGAAAGCTATGATAGTTCCCAGGCCAGTGAAGAAGGGATTTAAACTTGAGTTTCCAAAAGATATGAATCCACTATATCCAAGTGAAGCAGTTATTAGAAAGAGCCTCAAGCTCTCCCCATTAGAAGCTTCAGATATGGTGCAAGTGTTACCATTAGATTCCAGGAATCCAATTGTGAGTTATGATGAGGATGAATGTGGATTCTGGAAGATTGGCAGATTTGGCAAGGAGGTACACACTTTTACCACTCTCATATCTTTATTTGCAAGTTGTGATAGAGAAGACTTGGTGGACCTTTGGAGGTTACTAGAGACCAAGTATGAGGCTGAAGCACCAACTTCAGCTAATGGAATAATACTTTGGACCACATTCAAAAGAATGTGTGGGACAAATGAGGAAGATCCTGAAATATGGAAGGATCTTGAAGATGACCTCAGTGGTCTTCAATGGAGGTTATATTCAGCTGCTGGTGTATACCATTTGAGTTCTACAAAGTTTGCTGAGTATCTACTTGTGGATGCTCAATATTTCATATCCAAGGCTGTTTTGGAAAAGATGAAGGACACTCAGCTGGAGATAGTTTATTCAAGTGACGTGGCAAAGAATTTGATCAGATTTATTCATTACCAATATGAGAAGGTTTGTCAGACTCCTCCAAGTTCTTAATGCTTATTCAGAAACTTGATCATAAGAGTGGATATCAAGTTTAGGGGAGGATTGTTGGGAATAATATAAGGCCAGATCACTTGAACGCTGACAAGAACAAATCAAGCGTTGACAGGAACAAAGCAAGCGCTGACAGCTCAAGCGTTGACAAGTTAAAGTCAAGCGTTGATAGATTGAAGACAAGAACTGATGGAAGATATAAGCTACACATTTATTATATTCTAGAATACTTCTAGTAAGGATAGAAACGACAATGTATTTTCTATGTTTATCTTTACCTAGAATAGTTGATACGTAGCTTATTGTACAAGGCTTCTTAGTCTATAAAAGAAGGCCTCTAGGTTAATGTTTAATATCAAGTTTTATATAAGTTTTCATTCGTAAACATCTTTCATTGTAAGCAAGTTCGACATTCATAATCAAAGTGAAAGTTTTGTTTACATCCTGTGTTCTTGTTTAAGTGTTAAATTCCGCATAACACTTAGATTCACAAAGCATATAACAAAGGTTTCTCTACGTGTTATACTTGATCTAATCTCGTATACACAAAGCTAATCGATCTAAGTTTGGGATCAACAAATCTGATTCTTTCTTAATAAAGTTTGGATCAGTAAAAAGTTGCATTCATCAGAAACCCGTGAACATCAGGGATAGAGAAAGTAAGTCAACTTAAGCCTGATCGTATTCCCGAAGTTATGTTTGATGAAACTCGCGTATTGTAATGAATACACTTGAGAGAAAAGACCAAATGTGAAGGAAATTCCCACATGTCTTGATTCTATAAGAAGCGAGTAGTAAGATAAATCGATCTTTGAGGATAAAGATCCTCTTTAAGGGTAACTGCTGTGACAATCCGTCAATTTATGGTCGATATTTTATTCTCAAGTATTATTTAAAATCATTATTTTAATGTTATATCATGAACTCACTCACTTTTGGGAAGAAATAAGGGTTTACATCTTAAAGTAGCATCGACTACGTCTAAACTGGAGAACTCTACGTTACGTGCTTACATTTACATACACTGTCTTTGTGACAGTCTGACATTTCAGGGAAAATAAAATTTATTCTCGGATATTATTTTGGAATTTTAATTTGTGTTGGTTAATAAACTCACAAATTTAAGGGTTGAAATTAGCGCTTACGTGCATAATTTAACGTCCTTTACGACTAAACCGGAAACCCTAGGTTTACATATTTACGTTTTTGAACTCTGTTTTTTTGAGACAATTTTTATTAGATTCGTTTTGTGCCGTTGATTCATAATTTATAAGAACGTTTTTCCTAAAACGACCCGAGGGCACGCAAATCGAGGAAACTAGAATCGAGGAGTACCCGTAAATTAATAAGGGGATGAAACAAGTTACACTTATCCCACCCCCACCATGGGCGGCAAGATAAGCCACCAACACCTTGGTGTCACATTTTTAGCCAAGTTAGGACACTTGTCCTTCACATTTGACAAAAACCATCCAACCTAAAACTAAAACCATTAACCCCTTATCTCACATACATGCAAACTAGAGAAAGAAAATTTCCAATCTCTCTCTCTTGCTCCTCTTTGTGCCGTCCATACTCCACCACAAAACACCATTTGATCAAAAATTTAAACCATGAATCTTGTGTTTAACTTGCACAAAATGAAAACCCTTTGAAGATATGTTGATTTGAGGTGATCTTAACAACTAGAAAGGAGATTTCATGAAGATCAAGGGCTGATTTCTCAAGGAGTCTACATATTCTTGGTGATCCTAGAAGTGGTTCGATATTTCATAAGATTGGTTACCCAAAACCAAGTCTTATTCATCCAAATATCTCAATCTTTCATCTTATTGAGTGGTATAGAGATTGTTTCCTTCCTATCATCTTGTTATTTTGTAAAAGAAATCATGTATTTTATTTATAAATGTATATGTATATGATGATGAATGATGATCAAAATATTATGTGGGGATTTTGTGTTAATAGATTGGGTTAAAAAGATTAAAATCTACAAGTTAAAATGATAAAATCTTGATTAGATTTATGGGCTGTATAAAACTGTAAGTATCAATATGAAAACTTGGTTAAATGGCTTGGATTATTGAATATACAGATAGATATATGATTTTTATATGTGTGGTGAGTTGGCCACTCAATGAAATCATTAAAATGAGCAAGATATGATCAAAATACTATTGAGGTACAAATCTGTATAGTCTATTTTGGACGAATTATTAGGAATACTTAGAAGATGATTGAGCAGCTGCTATAAGGAGTTATTTGTAGCACATATCATGTAGTTTGTGCTGCCCAAATTTGAGCTTCTATCTCCTTATAGAACTCAAGATATGGCGAAAATGGTGAAAGTGACTTTGATAATCAAATTTGTGAATAAAAATATATAATATAAAATGAGCACTCAAGTAATATTATTATAAAATACATATATAAAACCCACTAAGTAGTAATAATATTTATAAATGGAGTTGTATACTATGATAAACAAGTATGACATTTTTATAAAAGTACAAACTCAAGTGTTTTCTAAAGTTATAAAACTATATATAAGTTTTACGTCTTTTCCGCTAAAACCGAAAGATTAACGTTTTCTCCAAATAAAACTTAGAAGGTCGGACCCGTATAATGTAACATTTTTATAACTCATCTATTGATATGTAAGTACATTTGACAAGTAAAAACCGATAAACTCGAGCTTTATAACTTATGGACATTAACGGGCGAAAGTAGCCTTATTGGACTATTAGCCCAACTAGTTTGGCTAAACACTAATGGACTTACTCATGGACTTAACCCACTTGAGACCAACATATGAGTATAGGCCTGGTATTAGAAGTATAAATGGGCTAATATAATGTATTGGACTTTTAATGGGCTTATTGGGCCTTAATATGTAATTGGGTTGAAACTAGTATAACTAGTCTAAATTTGACTAACACATAACACTATAATGGGTATGAAGAGATAAAATCTCACTTGATCATCATCATACTTATAAAGTCATCATATATACATAGCCATTGTTTTTATAAAGTCATTGGACAAGAGTCTAAGACGAGTATTATTTGTCTAGGTTTCCGTGATTGAAGCACGTACCGTACATCCAAAACGCCGATAGCCCGCCTTTCCCAATCAACGTGAGTTCATAGCCTCACAATCTTTTAAGTGTTTTATGAAATGTTTTACAAACCCGCGAGGGAGATAACATGTTAGTTTTAAAAAAATAGGACACCAATTGTCCCGATTATATGCTTATTCATATGGACCCGAATGATTATATGACCTGATGAATGATTATATGACCCGATGAATGAAATGAAATGGATATTATTAGTTAGGTTATGTCCCTAAAAGTCCCATTAGCATGAATTGTGAACTACCGGGATTTGGTAGACGCTTATGCATATAATAGTACTATTTGGGGAAGATCAACCCAGTTCGTGCCTTGACGGTTGATCCCCGTCGTGCCACATTGATTGGTAAGCGAATTTATGTATGAGAAGATTTATATAAGCGTGATTATTGTGACGACACGCTGTTTTGGATGGGCAAAGGAATTACGGGTTAGCTACCCGTTGTTTGTTATAGTAAGGTAGCAATGTCATGCGGCTTATAATAATCCAATAACAAAAATACTGATATACACATTGAATTATAATATATTGCCTGACTAGCAATACGGGGTCTTCATACTGATATTATTTTCGTGTTTTGGTTTTACATAACCATTTTCATATAACGCTTTTTATTTAACTCTATACAACGTTATAAAACGTATTGTATGATGTTTTTGCGACAATGATTCGTATAATGGTTTTGAAGGCAAAAGCCTATATTATGATTTACGACAAAGATTCGTATAAAATGTCTTTGGCCTATTTTATAGCCTACGACAATGATTTGTACAAAATGATTTTCGGTAATAATTATATACCGATGATATATTAATGGTTTTTATTAAACTCTATGAATTCACTCAGTGTTTCGTTGACTTTAACATGTTTTATCTCAGGTAGTTGAAGGTAATTCTCGGGAAGACAACAAGAATTTATGACCCGCATTCAAATAAAATTTTCATTCAAATGTTTTGTAAAATCTGTATGACATATAATGACCTGAGAACCATTGTAAATTTTATATTCATGAATGGAAAATGCTTTATTATTAACGACGCGATTTTTTAAGCGTTGTCTATGATTTGAGTAATGTGCTATCCCGTAACACCAAGGACTCTTCCGCTGAACTAAAGTATGAATTTTGGGGGTGTTACACGTAGTGACTACCCACTAATCACAGGTCATGTTTTGAGAGCCTACAGGTCGAAACCTGGCATTGATACCATAAATGTAACACCCCATTTTGGTAAATGGAATGTCACGCGTGATTATGGCGTGTCATCAAAGCATACAAGGTAAATGTCTTAAAAACATTAAATGACCATGAAAGGAAATACCGGAAACAAACATCGGTACCCCAAGTATAAGATCATCACACACAAACATAAGTACTGTAAAGGAAAAGGACTAAACAATGTCCAAATAAATAAGTAGCAAAATGTATGATGAAATGCATAAAGTAAATAAGGCTAGATAGCTTCTAATCCATATGTACGTACGCTTAAACTCTACGAGCGCCCTGGAGTACCTGACGTTTTATATCGTGTCTTAGCTTGTTTTATATGTTCATGTCTTGTTTTACTGATTTTAAGGTTATGTTGTGTTTATCATGTATTCTATGTATTCTGTTAAAGTATTACTTGTATTCCTTGTATTATTATACTTGTTGTGTAATAATAAGTAACTTTCTATAAATAGCAAATTTCCTAAAATAGAAAGTTTCCAAAAATAAAAAGTTTCCAGAAATAGATTAACTTCTTAAAATAGATCAGTTTCAAAAAATAGAAAGTTTCCAAAAATAGTAAGTTTCCTGAATTAGAAAGTTTCCATATTTAGAATTAAGCTGATTTAATAAGCTAATAATATAAGTTTAAGTTTACTGGTTATGTATCATAAGTCATGTGATTATAGTATAGTTATTAATAATATCATGTTAATTAAATAAACAATAGGTTATATGATTTAATTAAATATAAGCATGATGTAATTAAATTAAGGTATATAAAGTAGTTAGGTTAAAACATGTATTAATACTTTATTAATTATAACCTAAGTCATGATTATTAATTAATTATATTCTATGTCTTAATAATTAATTAATACTATAGTCTAAATTAAATAAATAAATACTTAGGTTAAAACATGTATTATTTAATAAATAATAATTAACCTAAGTCCATGATTATTTAAATTAATTACAAGTCATGTTTAATTAATTTAATATCTTGTTAAAAATAATAACTTGTAAAAATAAAATGCTTGTACAATTTTAGTCATGAACTGAACCCGTGAATTTAATTTAGACATGTCGTGAATCGGACCGATGAACCCTTGAACCGGACCAAACAAACATCCCTTTAACAGTGGCAAACCGGCTCGGCCGGTTGCCACTGCTAGGGTAACATCACCACCGTCTGCCGCCGGTGGTTCCTCTCTCGGCTAGCCGCTGACCACAGTGGGTTCCCACCGGTTGTGTGCTGGTGGTTCCCCCTGCTGCCTGCAGTACCCCCTATGTGACCCAAAACCACCACCGGCTGGGCCAGTGGTGGTGGCTTGTTGCTGCCGAGACCCCAACCGAACCACAAGGACACCCCAACGCGAGTCGGGGTCCCTTGTCCCCTGCTGCCGACCGAGACCAAGACACGCCGAAAGCCTTGGGGCTCTCGGTTGTGTGTCGGCCGAACAAAACAACCCGAACACAACCCTTAATTTTACCCTCATGATTTGTTTAACATGTTTTTAATTCTTGTTTTTATAATCCCATGATTACATGTTTTTAATTAATAAAAGAATAAAAAGAAAAGGTTTTACGGATTACCGAATACATGTAATGATTGGAGAATAATAACACGAACACGATCCTTGAATTTAATTAACCATAACTCAATCAAACACCTCATTGGTTTTTGTTATAGCCGGCGGCCAAAAGGGAGACAAAGGCTAGGGTTTATGATTTTTCTGTAAAAAATTATGTTATGAAAACTCTGTGTATTTTTTAGTTTCCATTAGTTAACCAAAAAATGGGCTTGGTCCCTTGTGCTCTTTGGTGCCGCGACATGTAGGACCTACAAGGGAAAACCTGAAGTTTTTCCCGTGTATAATTTACGTGTTCGTGTGTTTATGTTTTCGTGTTATAATATAATTAAATGTTCGTGTTATCTTTAAGTACTTGTACGTAACGATATTAATCGTATTATATTAATTAAGTACGTAGTTACGTGTTTGTGATTTTTACGTTCATGATTTCATGTTGGTGATTATAATTATTATTGTTAATAATTATCGTGTACTATCACGTACTTAATACTTATCATGTAATTATACGTACATAACTTTTGTAATTACTAATCGTGACACATGTTCATGCTATAAAAGGAATGTTTTAATATGTAAATTACGTTTACTAAGTGTACTGTTCATGGTGAAAGCATGCAGGTTTTACAACTCTTCCCCCCTAAAAAGAATAATTCGTCCCCGAATTATAGATAAAGTAAACTGAAAGAGGAACATACCCGAATTTAAAATATGAAATGAGGGTAAGAAGCCTGGATAGACTCTTTTGTTTCCCAAGTGGCTTCCCGCTCGGTATGATCCCTCCAAAGGATTTTGATGAATGGAATCGTCTTCTTCCTCAAGACTCGTTCTTGTCTATCAAGAACTCGTTCGGGTTCCTCTATCAAGGTAAGATCTTCACAAATCTGTTCCAATGGATACTGAACCATGTGAAGGGGATGATACTTGTACCATGTGAGAAAAAACACATGGAAAACGTCATGAACGTGAGAAAGCTGCGGAGGTAACGCTAAACGATAAGATACTTCACCGACTCGCTCAGTGACATCAAACGGTCCGATGAACCGAGGACTGAGTTTCCCTTTGATGCTGAAATGTCTAACACCACGTGCTGGCGACACCTTAAGAAAGACGTGATCTCCTACGTTGAAATGTAAGTCCCTACGATGCTTGTCGGCATAACTCTTATGACGTGAACGAGCTTCTTGCAATTTCTGCTTAGCTACAGCAACCTTCTCGTTGGTCAACTCAATCATTTCTGGTACTTCAGGTGTTCGCTCACCAACCTGATCCCAGCAGATTGGGGCGCGACACTTCCTGCCATACAACATCTCGAATGGTACACACTTAATTCTTGCGTGCCAACTGTTGTTGTATGCAAACTCTACCAAATAGATATAATCGTCCCAATCTCCTGTCCACTCCAATGCACATGACGAAGCATGTCTTCTAATGTCTGGATAGTTTGCTCCGATTGTCCGTCTGTTTGAGGATGAAAAGCCGTGCTAAGCTTAAGTTTTGTGCCCTAATCTTTTTGCAGACTCTTCCAAAATTGCGAAGTGAACCGAGGATCTCTGTTTGAGACGATACTGGATGGAGCACCATGAAGTCTCATGATCTCCTTCTTGTAAGTATCAGCGAGTTTGATTACCGGATCATCCTTGCGGATCGGTAAGAAATGAGCTGACTTAGTAAGTCGATCAACGATAACCCAAATCACATCATGCCTCCTCTTTGTCTACGTAAGACCGGTAACAAAATCCATGGTGATCTTGTCCCACTTCCACTCTAGAATGTCTAACGGTTGTAGTAGACCACTAGACCGCTGATGATCGATCCTAACCTGGCAGGTAAGACATTTGGAGACATAAGTAGCAACATCCTGTTTCATACCACTCCACCAAAAGTACTGCTTGATGTCGAGCTTAAGCTAATAACGCTTCCTTAAGAGTAAGATCATCAGGAAAACAAAGTCTGGTGCCCTGCCATAAGATACCGTCGTCATCTAACCGAACTCTGTTTGCTGATTCAAGTTCTGAATAATCGCCCAAATTTCACCATCATCCTTCTGAGCTTCCTTGATCCTAGAGAGTAACTCGGGTTCCACTCTAAGATTAGCCTAGTAACCGTGTTGTCCACGTACCATGATCTTAATATCTAGTGGCTCCAAGTCTCTTATGATCTCTTCCTCAATTTTAATGTTGTTGATCATACCGGACTTTCTACTAAGTGCATCTGCCACTACATTCGCCTTGCTGGGATGATACTGCAGATTAATGTCATAATCCTTCAACAGCTCTAACCATATTCTCAGTTTCATGTTCAACTCACGTTGAGTGAAGATGGATTTCAGGCTCTTGTGATCTGTGAAGATATCACATGAGTTTCCATACAAGTAGTGCTTCCATATCTTTAATGCAAACACGACTGCTGCAAGCTCCACGTCATGCGTAGGGTAATTATCCTTATAAGGCTTAAGCTTTCGTGATGCGTACGCAATCCCTTTCCCATGTTGCATGAGAACACAGCCAAGTCCCTTCCCTGAAGCATCACTGTAGATTTGAAATCCACCTGTACCAGATGGGAGAGTAAGAATCGGTGCAGATACTAACTTCTGTTTTAGGTCTTCAAAGCTCTTATCTCTTTCTTTAGTCTAGACGAATTTATCCCCTTTCTGCATCAGTTTGGTCAATCAGTGCTAAACGGGAAAAGTTCTCTACGAACCTATGGTAGTAACCAGTTAAGCCTAGGAAACTGTGGACTTCAGTCGCTGATGTCGGTCTTGGCCACTTGGTGATAGCCTCAACCTTTGCTGGATGGATGGTGATTCCTTCTGCTGATACAATGTGGCCTAGGAAAGCCACCTTGTCTAACCAGAACTCACACTTGGAGAATTTGGCATACAACTGCTTCTAGCGAAGTATCTGTAGTACAGTACGAAGATGGTCTTCGTGTTCCTCTTTTGACTTAGAGAAAATAAGAATGTCGTCAATGAAGACAATCACAAACTTGTCCATGAACTCATGGAAGATACGGTTCATCAGATCCATGAAAACACCTGGATCATTGGTAAGGCCAAATGGCATGACTACGAATTCATAGTGCCCATAACGTGTACGGAAAGCAGTCTTGGCAATGTCTTTCTCTTTAACCCATAACTGATGATAGCCCGACCTTAGATCAATCTTGGAGAAATGTTTGGCCCCCTAGAGTTGGTCAAACAAGTCATCAATGCATGGCAACGGATATCTATTCCTGATGGTGATCTTGTTGAGCTCACGATAATCTACGAACAGACGCATGATGCCATCCTTCTTCTTAACAAACAGAACAGGTGCGCCTCATGGAGAAGCACTAGGTCGAATGAAACCGCGTTCTAACAGTTCCTGCAGTTGTTCCTTTAACTCCTTCATCTCTATGGGAGCCATGCGATAAGGAGCCTTATATATTGGTTCAACTCCTGGGACGAGCTCAATATTAAATTCCACTTCACGAGCAGGTGGTATGCTCGGGAGTTATTTTGGGAACACGTCTGAGAATTATAACACGATCGGCTGATTCTGGATAGATGTAGATTTAGCCTCCAAGTCATGAACAGTAGTAAGATAGCCCTCACAACCATGTGACAGTAGTGCACGTGCTTGTAAGGTCGAAATTATTTGTACAGACCTTCCGGGTGAAACCGTTGTGAATATACTCTGGTGCATTTACATCACCGAAGATGACCCGATATGTATGACGGTCAATGGTGGCATGATGTTTGGATAGTCTGTCCATGCCTAATATCATGTCAAAATCGGACATATCCAGTGGTAGTGCGTCAACAGGACGAATCTTGTCGTCAAACTTAAGGGGAAAGCTCTTGTACCCATGGGTTATGCGTACAGAGTCTCTTAAAGGTGTCTAAATATTTAATACATTCTATAATGGCATAGGGGTATCCTAACATTCTTGGCATAAGCAGTAGAAATGACTGAGTGAGTCCGTGTCAAATAAAACACATGTAGCTTGACCATACATATACAAGATTCTAGTGATGGTACCTGTAGACTTGTTGGCCTGATCGCGAGAAGTCGTGTACACCTGCCCACTAGTAGAAGGTGTCTTGGAATCGGCATGTCCAGATGTGCCCTCCATCTCGCCCTTTCGGCAGTCCTTCATGCGATGACCAGTAAGGCCACACTTGAAGCAAGCATCGCTGTCGCGGCGACATGGCCCTGGGTGCCTACGGTTGCAGGTAGTGCAGAGAGGGTGAGTATACCCTCCAGCAGGTGCCCTTGCTGGCTGGGAGCCTGTTCAGAAAAGTACACATGAGACATGGTTTATAGGTACAAAAGGACAATGGGAAAAATCGTAAGACATAATACCTGTTATTGTGAACCTCTTTGGTCCTGCTCCCTTCCGTTACCATGATTCCTGGTAGAAGATGCTAAAGTGTCAGATTTATGAATCATAACGTGTAAAATAAGAAATGAGTAAGTTTAAGGACCTGTTGATGTTAGAGTTTCCAGCGTTGTTACGGTAATTATCATTACCGCCACGCCTATTCGTAGCAGGACGGTCTTGGGTCTGACCGTTACCCTTGGGCTGAGTAGGCTGTTGCTGAGTAGCCGGTTGAGATTGGTCCCCAGTCTTCTGCCTGAAAGATGCAATTTAAAGAGAAGGATAAATATAGGATAGTACTGAATGAATTTGATATGGTCACCGCTGAGTGACGAATAAATACCTCTTCTCGGGTCTCTCTGCTTCCCCGAATTCCTCTATCTCTCTTGTGGCATCTCCAACTTACGTGCTACATCGGCTACTTGTGCCACCGTGTTGAAGTTAGCACACACCAAGTTGTTGGCGACCGATGTATGAAGAGCCAAACGAAAGTGGTATTCTTACTCTTCGGCACTACTTGCTGCTGCGCCAAGAAAACCAGCCAAACGAAGAAAGCGCTGCATTAACTCGTTGTTGTTCTCCCTAGCTCTCTGCCTGATCCCATGGTACTCCCTCTTCAACTTGTCTTGATCAGCCTTGGGAAAGAACTGTCCCATCGCTAACTCCCTGAACTGAGCCCAAGTCAAACCAGCCACCCAATTGTCACCTCCCTCAGACTACTTCACTACCTTCCACCATCCTAGTATGTCGCCTTCGAACTTGTAACAGGCCAACCTCGACTTGAAGACGGCATCGCAGCCCATTGCATCAAATATCTTCTCGATATGAGCTAACCAGCTTTCAGCCTCATTGGGGCTGTTAGTTCTCTCGAAGGATCGAGGACGTTGCTTGTTGAATCTCTCCAGCCATGTGATCAGTGTTGCTGGAGGAGGAGGAGGAGGATTAGGATGCTGGTGCTGGTGCTGATTGTTGGTAGCTTGCACCTCGGCCCTGATATTGTTCCTCAGCTAAGGAAGCAAAGCCTGCATCGCAGCTTAGACTGTTGCATTGAGTTGTTCCTGCTCGCGTGTGAGAACCATTTGACAGTATAAAACAAGATACATGATTAACTAATTAAAACATAATAAATATGAAAAAAAATTATGACAATAAATAATGAGAAAAATTTTATGCATGAAAACAGTGCATGAATTCATGATGTAGTTTATAAAACTTTTATATGCACGAGGGTAAACGCCTATGGTCAGTTCAACCAAAACAAAAGACATGGCGAGGGGACGCCTATGGGTCGGTCCCAAAGTTAAAAGTTTTAATAAAATCACATGCGACTAAATAGGGTCAGTCATGTACCAACCATTACTTGGTCCTAAACCTGCGACAATCACATATGACATAAATGCATGAAAACAATGAATTCATGAAAACCAACTGTTAGTTCTAGGAAGACCGTAGTGACTACCCGTTAATCACAGGTCATGTTTTGAGAGCCTACAGGTCGAAACCTTGGCTCTGATACCATAATTGTAACACCCCATTTTGGTAAATGGAATGTCACGCGTGATTATGACGTGTCATCAAAGCATACAAGGTAAATGTCTTAATAACATTAAATGACCATGAAAGTAAATACCAAAAACAAACATCGGTACCCCAAGTATAAGCTCATCACACACAAACATAAGTACTTTAAAGGAAAAGGACTAAACAATGTCCAAATAAATAAGTAGCAAAATGTATGATGAATGCATAAAGTAAGGAAGGCTAGATAGCTTCCAATCCATATGCACGTACGCTTAAAGTCTACGAGCGCCCTTAAGCACCTACTGTTTGGGAACATGAAAGGAAAACGGCTGAGCATAACGCTCAGTGCACGGATATACAAGCATAGCATGGAATAACATAAGCATAAAGACTAATAGCAGTGGAATAATATAAGTTCTAAGCAATCTAGAATCATGTTCATAAAACTGGTTTTATAGTTTGAAAATACTTATGTTTCTATGAAAATCTGTATTAATTAGCCAAATAGCCCATATAGGTCATGAGGTTCCACCGTGCATGAATACTTTGAGGGGAGACCTCATCATGCAATTAGACTAGTTGCCTCTAATTAATTAGTCTGGGTAGGAGGGACCAGCTCCTAGTGAAGGATGCAAGGCACACATCGCATTCACTCTGATATTACTAGTAAACATGTAACTAGGATGCACCCATACGCCCACATGATAATATAATATAATAGGAAAAACTGAAAAGGGACGCCACGAGCAATAACTTCGCCGTGGGGAAGTTATAACACTGGTGCCTCCAGTGTGATGGTTATGGTACCTCCATAACTAGGTGACACTGGTCATGCATGTATATGGCTTAGTCTCTTATTCTAACATAAGTAATGAAACATATAAAACAATACTGGAAAAACAGTTGGCTGCAAACGGGGAATCCTAATAAGGAAAGAATGTCCATACTTAAGGGACGGGAAATCCTTACCTTGTATCCAGTGAACGGAAAAGACGAACGAAAGTAAGTCCTACTCCGATATCACTAATGCTACATAAAAAGGGGTAGATGTACAAGTATTCTGTTTACTGAGTACTTAACTGATTTTACATCGTGTCTTAGCTTGTCTTATATGTTCATGTCTTGTTTTATTGATTTTAAGGTTATGCTGTGTTTATCATGTATTCTATGTATTCTGTTTAAGTATTAGTTTTATTCCTTGTATTATTATACTTGTTGTGTAATAATAAGTAACTTTCTAAAAATAGCAGGTTTTCTAAAATAGAAAGCTTCCAATAATAGAAAGTTTCCAAAAATAGATTAACTTCTTAAAATAGATCAGTTTCTAAAAATAGAAAGTTTCCAAAAATAGTAAGTCTCCTGAATTAGAAAGTTTCCATATTTAGAATTAAGCTAAATTAATAAGCTAATAATATAAGCTTAAGTTTACTAGTTAAATATCATAAGTCATGTGATTATAGTATAGTTTATTAATAATATCATGTTACTTAAATAAACTAGAGGTTATATGATTTAATTAAATATAAGCATGATTTAATTAAATTAAGGTGTATAAATTACTTAGGTTAAAACATGTATTAATACTTTATTAATTATAACCTAAATCATGATTATTAATTAATTATATTCCATGGCTTAATAATTAATACTATAGTCTAAATTAAAAAAATAAATACTTAGGATAAAACATGTATTATTTAATGAATAATAATTAACCTAAGTCCATGATTAATTAAATTACTTACAAGTCATGTTTAATTTATTTAATATCTTGTTAAAAATAATAACTTGTACAAATAAAATGCTTGTACAATTTTATTCATGAACCGAACCCGTGAATTTAATTTAGACATTTCGTGAACCGGACCGAATAAACCCTTGAACCGGACCAAACAAACATCCATTTAACAGTGGCAAACCGACTCGGTCGGTTGCCACTGATAGGGTAACATCACCACCGGCTACCGCCGGTGGTTCCTCTCTCGGCTAGCCGCTGACCACAGTGGGTTCCCACCGGCTGTGTGTTGGTGGTTCCCCCTGCTACATGCGGTACCCCTTGCGTGACCCAAAACCGCCACCGGCTGTGCCGGTGGTGGGGGCTTGTTGCTGCCGAGACCCTGACCGAACCACAAGGACACCCCGACGCGAGTCGGGGTCCCTTTTCCCGTGCTTCCGACCGAGACCAAGACACGCCGAGAGCCTTGGGGCTTGTTGGAAATACGTTTTACATATTAGAAAGGATCGGTTGCTGCCGATCCTTGTCCCCGACCGAACCACAAGGACACCTCGACGCGAGTCGGGGTCCCTTGTCCCCTACTGCCGACCGAGACCAAGACACACCGTGAGCCTTGGGGCTTGTTGGAAATACGTTTTACATATTAGAAAGGATCGGTCACTCCAACAATAGTCTAAGTGGTAGCTCGTAGTTTGGTTAACTTAATATTCAACAAACAAGGCCAAGCCAAGCCTACAACATGTGTAGGCCGGCGGCCCAATGTAAGCCCAAGCCCATCACATGGGCTTGGGTATATAAACCGTCTCCTTAGATGGAGAGGGTGTGGTTTCATTTTCATTTTACACATAGTTAATCACTTTCTCTCTCTAAAGTGTGTGTGAAATCATCTATCTTTCTATCTCTTTCTCTCTTTATACATAAGCAAGATTTACAATATCCTACAAATGGTATCAAGAGCCATGGGATGATTGTATTGTTTATGTGTTTGTGTTCTTGATTCATACGCCTATTTTGATCCATTTTACACGAACCAATTTTTTTTTTTTTGTGTTTTTTATGGTTTTTTCTTGATACAAATCTTCTACATAGTTGTGGTAGAGATTTGGTATATTTACTTTGGCTAAAAACACAAAATTTTTGGGTGTTTTGATCATTTTTTGGCTTAAAATCTCGAATTGGTTGAGTTTTGTCTGAGAAAAGTGGTAAATATTTCGACAGAAACCATCGGAAAGGGGTTTAAGCATTCCGACAACTTCCATCGGAGTAGGGTTTATCATTCCGACCATTATTCCGACGGATATTCCGATAGGGGTATTCCGATAGAAGGTATTCCGATAGGAGTATTCCGATAGGGGTTATTCCGATAGGTTCATTCCGACAGGGGTATTCTGATAGTATTCCGATAGGTTTATTCCGATAAGGGGTATTCCGATAGAAGGTATTCCGATAGAGGGTATTCCGATAGACTATTCCGATAGTTATATTCCGACGGGTTTTCGATCAGTTATTCCGATCAAATATTCCGACGATATCAAAATTATTCCTTAAAAAATTTCGACCGTGTGCTTTTTTGTCTTGGAATTTTTTGGTCATCGAGAACATATTTCTCCATTGTTTCTCGACTTCAACTCACAACAACAAACACATTTACTTTCTCTCATTCTTCGATCAACATTTGTAAATCTTAACTTAACGAAATGGAGTACACATCTCTTACGGATAAGTCCATCCTCTCGGGTACGGATAATCGTTTACCAATGTTGGTGAAGTCTATGTATGAGGATTGGGCTTCCCGAATGGAAGTTTATATGTTTAACAAAGAAAATGGACATCTAATTTGGGCATCGGTGCTTAATGGACCATTGGTATATGGTACTGTGACGGAAGGTGCTGTTACTCGTCCTCGCACAACGGGTGAATTAACTTAAGATGCTAAGATACAAGACAAGTGTGATAAACAAGATACAAATATCATTCTACAAACCCTTCCTCCAGATGTCTACAAACTCGTCAGTAAACATAAAGTTGCCAAAGAGTTATGGGATTGAATTCGTGTTCTAATGCAAGGCACTTCGTTAACTAAACAAGAACGAGAGTGTAAGATTTATGATACTTTTGATAAGTTTGCCTATGTGCCAGGGGAGACTCTCAATGATTACTATCTGAGATTTACCCTATTGTTGAATGAGCTCAATATATATGGCATGGCAATTCCTACGTTTCAATTGAACACCAAGTATTTGAACACTCTTCCTTCAGAATGGAAAAAGTACGTGACGGATGTTAAATTGGCTAAGGACTTGCATAACACCAATGTGGATCAACTTCAAGCTTTTCTTCAACAACACGAATGCCATGTGATCGAGGCTCGGTTGTCTACACCTCAAGTTCATGATCCACTTGTCATGTATGCTTCTCAACAAAACATGGCTTATACCTATCAACAACCATCATACTTGCAGTAGCCACCACCACACACCTATCAACAACCACAACAACCATCTTATCAACCACTAATGATGCCACAACAAGCATTTCAACAAAGTGTTCATCAACAATCTTTTCCTCAGCAACCACCACATCAGACATCACCATCACAAGCCAACACTTCTCCAATGGGCTATACTCCTCAGCAAGGATTTTTTCCAATTGAAGCACAACCAGCACAAGCCTTCTACTCCAATGAACTTCCACCAATCCAAGCACCGGTCTTTACTCCAAATGATACGCCATCTGATGTTCTAAACCATCTCACTGACTACTTGTCAAAACTTGTTGCAACTAGAGGATTTCCACCAACAAACAATCAGCTCCGCACCTCTTCAAATCCTCGACAACAAGCTACTGTTCAAGATGGTCAAGTAACGGTGCAACCTATTCAGGGAAGGCAAAATTCATATGGACCTCCTACAAGGACTGTGAATGCTCAAGTTGTGAATCCTCAAGCTAATGGAAATGGAAGCCCTATTGGTCCACAAAAGGTTGTGACTTGCTACAATTATAGAGGACAAGGTCATATGGCCAGGGAATGCACTCAGCCAAAAAGGAGAAGGGATGCAACGTGGTTTCGTGAGAAGATGTATTTGGTCGATGCTCAGTCCAAGGGAAAGATTTTGGATTCAGAAGAGTTAGCATTTCTTGCAGACCCAGGGGCAGCAGATAATGAAGGCATTACAATCGTTTCCACTTCTAATGCAGCTTATCAAGCAGATGATATTGACGCATATGATTCGGATTGTGATGACATTCACTCTGCCCAAGCTGCTCTCGTTGCTAATCTCTCTCACTACGGTTCTGATGTCGTCAGTGAGGTACCAACCACATCTAATAATATTGATGATAACCAACATCAAGTTGGGCATGAAAATGACAACCTCGAACAACATTCGAGAACTAGTAACTCAAATGATGTGGTACCCAATCCTACACATTTGAGTAAACCTCAACCAAATGCTACGACAGGTATGGAATCTTATGCTCAACATGATTTGGTCATGGTACCTAAACATATTATTGATCAAATGCATATGGCTCTCAGACAATCCGTTGATACGAATTCCACCCTAACAGCTGAGCTTGAGTTGCATAAAAAAAAGGTCAAAACTTTTGAAATGGTCCCTCAAGCAGAGAAAATAACATGTTCTGAATTTGACCAATTTCGTTTTGAAAAGATTGAACACTTGAAAGAAATAGAATCATTAAAAGCTAATCTTTTCAATGAATTAAAAGCAAAAGAGTAGGTTGTCAATGATTTTCAGAAACTTAAAATGGATTTCGAAACTCTCGAGTCTAAAAAGTTTGAATCGGAAATTAATGCTACCAAACTTCTTAAATTCAAAGAACAACAGCTTTTAAAACAATACGCTTCCACATAAAAGCTTCATCTTTTAACTAAATCGTTTAAAGAACTCGAACTTAAGCGTATTCAAGATTTACCAGCTAATCCCGGTTATGCAAAACAACCTCAGAAATACATTCCGTGTCATTATGATATGACCCTAATTGGCAAATCGAAAGAAGCACCTTTTGTTCGTAGTACTGAGGAGACACAGTCACTTGCGGAAGAAACTCATTCTAAAATGCTTTCAAAATTCCATAAGCTTGATTATGAAAAGTATAATAAGATCAATTTTCTAAAAAGGCCCGCATTCGCTTAGAAAAGGAATTAGCTGAATTGACAGTTCTTGTGCCCCAAAGTTTGTCAAATGAAAACCCTCCTAGTACGTCTCCTACACTTGTCAAAACGGATTTAACGAAGTTAATTCCACCCGTAAGTAAGGCGTCCGTTAGCTTGAATGCGGTACACCAACACTTAGCCGATTTTGACAAGGTCATTTTGGAACGTACGATGCCTTCGGCCATAACGGAAGGTGAATGGAATTTTGAGCACACTAGAGCTGCGTTCCGAGACGAAATTGTTTCATTTGTAAAAATTGTTAAAGCTTGTCTTAGTAATGTTGATCAAGATTTGCTTTTGGAAATAGAAGAAGTTAGACGTGTTTTCAATGAAATGGATGATGCTTATGAAAACAGTTTACTTGAAATAGAACGAGTTTCACGCCAAAATGATCAACTTCTGAAGCACGTGATGTCTCATGATATTGTTTCCGTCTGTGTGAATAAAAGTGTTGATAATGATTCTATTGTGCATAATGTTGAATCTGTGGATAATGTGGTAGATAGTACTTGTCACAAATTTGACGATGAATTTTTAAAGCTTCAAGATTCTTATACTTTGCTTTCAAAAAGTTTTGATGAGATTCAAAAAAATTGTATTTCGCTTGAATGCAAGCAACAATTTATTCAAGAAATCTTTGAAATGTCATTTGAAGGTAGTAATATCGATGATGCAAATTTTCAAAAGAATTTTCGATTGAATTTACAATCAAAACAGCGTCAGCCAAGTGACAAGGTTGCTAAATCATTGCCGATAGACATAGAGAAATCTAAGGAGATTAACTGTGTGAACGTACTTGAGGTCGCTGAGAATTTTAAACTTGATCTAGATAATCGAGTTTCCAAGATTTTGTCCAAAGTTGATAACTTAAAGCAGAAAGATACACGACTCTTCGATTCAGTACAACCCACATGAATATGATCGTCTATCAGATGGATGTGAAGACGGAATTTATCAATGATGAAATCAAGGAAGAGGTTTATGTTCAACAGTCGGATGGTTTTGTGAATCCTAAATATCCTAATCATGTGTACAAGCTTAAGAAGGCTCTTTATGGGTTGAAGCAAGCTCCACGCGTATGGTATGATCTATTGACACAATTCCTCATTACGCAAGGCTTCGCTAAAGGTAAGGTGGATCCAACGCTGTTCATTCAGAAACGAGGTAAAGATATGATTATGGTACAAATATATGTTGATGATATTATATTTGCTGCCTCGACCCAAACCTTATCCGATGAGTTTGGGACACTCATGTCTTCCAAGTTTAAGATGTCAATGATGGGCAAGGTATCATTCTTCTTAGGTCTTCAGATATCTTAGAGTCCCAGAGGCATCTTTATCAATCAATCCAAGTATGCCCTTGAATCGCTTAAGAAATATAAGATGGAATCTTGTGACCCCGAGGATACTCCAGTGGTGGAACGAACTAAGCTTGATGCAGATCCACATGGAGTTGTTGTTGATCCGACACTTTATCGTGGAATGATCGGTACCCTTCTGTATATCACAGCTAGTCGACCTGATCTTCAGTTTGCTATATGTAGGTGTGCTCGGTATCAAACTCGACCTACTGAGTTACACTTGGCTACTGTTAAACGGATCTTTCGATATCTTAAAGGAACCATTAATTAGGGACTTTGGTATTCGAAGGACTCTTATATTGAACTAATGGCATATGTAGATGCGGATCACGCGGGTTGTCAATATACAAGGCGTAGCACGAGTGGAACTTTGCAACTACTAGGAGATCGACTAATCAGTTGGGCTTCGAAAAGGCAGAAAAGCGCTACAATTTCAAGTACGGAAGCAGAATACATAGCTAAGTCTGGTTGCTGTGCTCAAATTATTTGGATGAGATCGTAATTAACCGACTATGGTCTAGGTTTCAACAAAATTCCAATGTATTACGACAACAAGAGTGCAATTGCCTTATGCTGCAACAATGTTCAATTCTCCCGGTCGAAGCATATTGACATTCGATACCACTTCATCAAGGATCAAGTGGAAAATGGAGTGATAGAGCTCTACTTTGTCCGATCTGAGTATCAATTGGCGGATATTTTCACGAAGGCTTTAGATCGCGCTCGAATGGAATTTTTGGCCGACAAGCTAGGAATGAGAACTTTCTCGCCTGAGACTCTTAAGGAACTGGCAGATGAAGCGTAAGAATAGTGGTGGTAAACGATTCTCCTTATCCTCGGTGATCATTTGTATATATTGTCTATATTTTTATCCACAAAAGCAAAATACAAAAATATAAAACCATATAAAAACCATAAAAATTGAAAAATTCTAGAAAAATCCAAAATATTTTTACTTTATTTTTCAAAGGCATGTCTTTTGGTACGATAATATTTACGGCCTTAGAAATGTTGATTAACATTGACACGGCGCCATAAATATAGTTCGTACAAAAGTTATAAATATTTCATAAAACATGCCCATATGGCTTGTAGTTATTTCTGACTGCAACCCGATTTTCACATTAAAGTCAAGTATTTCTTATGAAAGCTTTGGCTCACAACAGGAATTATATTTCTCGGGCAACGTTTACTTTAAAACCTTGTAAGGGATCAAGTTTACTTTATAACTTGGTCTAACACGGATATATGTACGCTCCAGTGCATTTATTTGTTAAAACAAGAGAAGTCTTGTTTTTATGAAGTTATCATCTCTACAACCATAGCTATCTACATTTGGTATCTACATACTCCACGATGCGACTACTCACCGACGACTACAGTTCTTTCAATAGAACACGGGTCAACAATTGAGGGGGAGAAATTGTCAAGCATTCAGAATCTTCGATGCCGAACGTGCCAAGTTCACAAGTTGGTGTCAAGACTAAAATACCAATCGTACATGTGGTGTCAAGAGATGACTTCAGACGTGACGAGGCGACCAACATTTACCGACAAGAACCATTTGATCTTATCATATGATATTCTCTATCATCAGGTCCAACCTTGTCAATTTCTTCTAATATGGTGAATATGTGATCATGTTACAAATCGGTATCATATCTCATACATTTGGTATCATGAAGATAAAACGGACTTGCATTTTTCTTCCCAAAACCTTTGTTAAAACATCATTAAATCAATTGATATTAAAAACATCGATTGGGTTAATATTTTTAATATGGGGGAGAAAATGTGATTTAATATGGGAAATTATCACAAATGGTTTGACTTAATGTGCTCGCTCATCCCGACATATGCGAAATGTTTTCGAATATCGTGGCATATGTTAAGGGGGAGCAAAATGGATTTGCTATATCAAAATGGATTTCATGGTGACATATACTTACCCTAAACCCATTTATTTCACGACGATGAAGATTACGGTGACATAAGGATGGTAGGATAGGTTAAGTCCAATGATTCTTCTTAAACCGGAGGAATCTTCCCAAGGACATTCCATAGCTAGAAATAGTAGTCCTTAGGAAAGATGGAGAAAGATTGTGAACGTAGCTGAATGCTGACCAAGTACTTAAGTTAGCACTGGAACAATCACAACAAGGTGCTAGTTATGACATATTGTTAAGCATTGAAGGGGTTGAAGAATGAAAAAGAATTGTAAGGATAAAGGGTGTAAAGAAAGAAGCCCTCCTTACAACCTTAGGCAGAAACCGGGTCAATACATATGCTATTGAGATCATTTTAAATGATGCTTGATATTGAAGATAAGACATCACGAACCCAGTGATTCAATGCATAACCCATCCCAGCTAACTCAGATATCTCTCAAAAGGTATTTGTTTTAATCACACGGAGACAACACGTTATCTATCTATTTATTCACTCCGAATAAATAGGTATTGAAATGGTGGAACTCCTCTCCAGCCTCCGATTACTAAAATCCAAAGTGCACGATCGAGTCTAGAGCCATTTGATATCATCAAATATCTCATTAGGACACACTTCCATAATTCCTTGCTTCTTCACACACTGTGAAAAGTAAGAAAGATCTTAAGAGTCCTACGCAAAATCTTTATGATCTTGCCTGAACATCCGAGTAATACGAAAGTATTTACAATGAAGATGGAAATCCTTCTTGAGCGAACATTAAAAAGCTCATAGTAGGTGACTTGTGCGATTCTTTATGAATCAAGCTTGTGATAACTTGAAAGCAACAGTGGTTTAATTCTTAACTGAATTTAAACACGTTCTAGGCCTCTACGCAATATCTTAGTGATCTTGCCAGAACACTCAGAGTGATACCTTAGTGTTCACAGTGATGAGTGGAAATCCTTCTAGTGTTAACCTTAAACAACACTTGGTAGGTAACTTGCAAGATTCAATATGAATCAAGCTCGTGACAAATTGAAAGCAACGATGGTGCGATTCTTTAATAAATCAAACTTGTTCCAGGAATCAGAATTGACAGCTTCAATCATGCGGATAATTTTATCCAAATGATTCACTCTTTACGTTCGCAGTCATCTTTGGACGGTCGAGTAAAGAGAACGGGTTTACCCGCGAAATCTTGTCAAGGAGATTTTTAATTAAATCTACATGCCACAAGTATGATATTTTATATCGTCCAACGGTCTTCACTGACCGGAGGTAAAATGCTACCGAATTAGAATGAAATGTTCAAAGCCATTTCGTTCGTGTCTACTTATGTTGCGGCATTTGATGACGGTGGCGTTGCGGAATCCGAGAAGAAGTCGTCCCCGCATGCTTATACTCTATGCACTTAATACCTCATCTAATTCAAGAAAGCCTAAAAGTTAAGTCTTCCGATGTATCGAACTCTGAAGCTTTCAAGAATTATGAAGGTATAAGTATGTGGGACATGAAGTCACGAAGAGGCGAAGATCACAAGTGATGGATGCACAAGATCGAGGCAAGAGATTAATGCTAAAGATTGATATCAAAGATCACATCAACATGTTCACCAGAAAAGAAAAAGAAAAGAAAGACGAAGACTACGAGCTCAAGACAAGCATAGTATGATAGGTTTATTTTATTATTGTAACTTGGGTAACGCCCTTGTTTGGAGTGACCTCCCTTAGGGGGAGATTGTTGGAAATACGTTTTACGTATTAGAAAGGATCGGTCACTCCAACAATAGTCTAAGTGGTAGCTCATAGTTTAGTTAACTTAATATTCAACAAACAAGGCCAATCCAAGCCTACAACATGTGTAGGCCGGCGGCCCAATGTAAGCCCAAGCCCATCACATGGGCTTGGGTATATAAACCCTCTCCTTAGATGGAGAGGGTGTGGTTTCATTTTCATTTTAAACATAGTTAATCACTTTCTCTCTCTAAAGTGTGTGTGAAATCATCTATCTTTCTATCTCTTTCTCTCTCTATACATAAGCAAGATTTACAATATCCTACAGGGTTCTCGGTTGGGTGTCGGCCGAACAAAAAAACCTGAACACGACCCTTAATTTTACCCCCATGATTTGTTTAACATGTTTTTAAATCTTGTTTTTATAATCCCATGATCACATGTTCTTAATTAATAAAAGACTAAAGAGAAAAGGTTTTATGGATTATTGAATGTGTGTAATGATTGGAGAACAATAACACGAATACGATCCTTGAATTTAATTAACCAAAACTCAATCAAACACCTCCTTGGTGTTTGTAATAGCCGGCGGCGAAAAGGGAGACAAAGGCTAGGGTTTTTGATTTTTCTGTAAAAAATTATGTTATGAAAACTCTGGGTTTTTTTAGCTTCCATTAGTTAACCAAAAAAATGGGCTTGGGCCCTTGTCCTCTTTGGTGTCACGGCATGTAGGGCCCACAAGGGAAAACCCGAAGTTTTTACCGTGTATAATTTCCGTGTTCGTGTGTTCGTGTTTTCGTGTTATAATATAATTAATTGTTCGTGTTATCTTTAAATACTTGTACGTAACGATATTAATAGTATTATATTAATTAAGTACGTAGTTAAGTGTTCGTGATTTTTACGTTCATGATTTCATGTTCGTGATTATAATTATTATTGTTAATAATTATCCTGTGCTATCACATACTTAATACTTATCGTGTAATTATACGTACATAACTTTTGTAATTACTAATCGTGACACGTGTTCATGCTATAAAAGGAAAGTCTTAATATGCACGTACGTTTACTAAGTGTACTGTTCATGGTAAAAGCATGCGAGTTTTACACTCGGTGGGCTACAGAGTTGAAAAACCTTAGATCTATTTTCGATAATCATTAACGCGTCTTTCGAAGTTTTACACAAAAATTGCCACCGGTGGCGGAATTTAACGAATCTTGTTCGTGAAGATTAAGACCGTTATAAAACGTATCGATTTGGAGCAACTCGGAAAATCCACGATGAGGAAATTGCCTAAGCAAATCCCTAAAACGATCTCACATGTCTCTAAACGACTCATTCGGCTTTTGATCAAACCTCGTGATCTCGTTTTTGAAAAACATAGTCTTAGACGGTGGAAAGAAATGATTAACGAATTTGGAAACAAGATCCTTCCACGTAATTATGGAATTAGGTGGATTTTTCTCGTACCAATCCTTGGCGGCCCCATCGAGCGAGTACGGAAAAAGCATAAGCTTAATGATATCAGTGTCAACGTTCTTAAACTTGCTCGTGGCCAAAAGACAATCAAAATTTCGAATGTGATCGTGAGGATTATCCGTCTCACGACCCTTAACGTTGTTGCTTGAATTAAACTCAACATGCCACTTCTAATTTCAAAATTCTCCGCTTCGATAGCGGGAATTACGATCGCGTCTCTATAACCCTCGGTGGGTACTTGGAGCTATTCCATCATGGTACGATTCTCGTCCATATCGTCTCTAGTTTCGACAACGATATTAGGAACGTTCGTCTCTAAATTTCGTCTTCGTTGTCGATTCCTTCGATTTCGATTACATCTCATCGATACGTTGCTAGTATTAGAATAATCTTTCGATCAAGTGCACATGCACTAAACGTAGAATGAAGGGTAGCAAAGAATATTATTTTTGGGGTTTTTTACTTTTTCAAAAAGTTTTGGTTTTTGATGGTTTTTTAAATTTTTTTAAATTTTGGGTGTATTATGTAGAAATTAATCTACTAATATTGTCCACTAACCAAAGGCCTCGATTAATGAATCTAAGAAGAATGAAGGAAATTACGACAAGTAAAAACCTTCGTCAACTTTGAAACGTTGGCGGAACGCCAAAATCTTTCGAGGGTTCAATCACGTAAACTCACATATACAGATTTATAATACTTGATGTGGAAAACCCTAATTAATCATCACTAAATCGATACGCACAAGCGAGCGGAGAAAACGAGGCCGCGAAGCACTTAATAGAGCCTTTTTCCTTAGGTCGTGAAACACAACCGCCTTATACCCACCTTATAGTTTGTATCAATTCAGATTAAAATAATTAAGAGTATTTATCTATTTTGTCTTTTATTTTCGTTTGAATTCGATACGCTTAATAATGACCGAAACGCCCACTATTAAGGTGCGATTTCTCGCTTATTTGGATAACTATTGTTTATTAATCGTGCTACGTAAGTACAATATAGTATTCACAATAAAAACGAAAAACGATTTTATGGCTAATATATATGTACAAAAATAAAAACGAGTATGTATGTTATTTACGCTTTCCAAAAATGAAAAGCAAAAACACACTACTCACACAAACACGATATACAATATGGCAACAAACACCTCCCCGGCAGCGGCGCCAAAATGATTGTAGGTATTTTACACACTTCTAGGAAAAAGTATATATTTGGTAAGTATTAAACTTTCATGTAACACCCCATCTTGGTAAATGGAATGTCACACTTGATTATGGCGTGTCATCAAAGCATACAAGGTAAATATCTTATAAACATTAAATGACTATGAATGGATATACTGAAAACAAACATCGGTAGTACAAGTTCATCACACACAAACATATGTACTGTAAAGGAAAAGGACTAAACAATGTCCAAAGAAATAAGTAGCAAAATGTATGATGAATTTCATAAAGTAGAGAAGGTTAGATAGCTTCCAATCCATATGCACGTACGCTTAAAGTATACGGGTGCCCTTGAGTACCTGCCGTTTGGGAACATGAAAGGAAAACGGATGAGCTTAAGGCCCAATGAACAGATATACAAGTATAGCATGGAAAACATAAGCATAAAAGACTAATAGCAGCAGAAATGTATAAGTCCTAAGTAACCTGGAAACATGTTCATAAAACTAGTTTTGTAGTTTGAAAAGACTTATGTTTTTATGTAAAATCTGTATCAATTAGCCAATAACCCATATAGGTCATGAGGTTCCACCGTGTATGAATACTTGGAGGGGAGACCTCATCATGCAATTAGAGGGGTTGCCTCTAATTAATTAATCTAGGTAGGAGGGATCAACTCCTAGTGAAGGATGCAAGGCACACATCGCATTCACTCTGGTAATACTGGTAAAACATGTAACTAGTATGCACCCATACGCCCCACATGATAATATAATAACAATTGCCAAAACTGAAAAGGGACGCCACGAGCATACACTTCGTCGTGGGGAAGTCATAACACTGGTGCCTCCAGTGTTATGGTTATGGTACCTCTATAACTAGGTGACACTGGTCATACATGTATATGGCTTAGGCTCTTATTCTAACATAAGTAATCAAACATATAAAACAATACTGGGAAAACTGTTGGCTGTAAACGGGGAATCCTAATAAGGAAAGAATGTCCATACTTAAGGGACGGGAAATTCGTACCTTGTGTCCAGTGAACGAAGAAGACGAAAGAATGAAAGCCTACTCCGATCTCACTAATGCTACATAAATAGGGGACATGTATAAGTATTATGTTTACAGAGTATGTAACTGATTATATCATGTCTTAACTTGTTTTATATGTTCTTGTCTTGTTTTACTGATTTTAAGGTTATGCTGTGTTTATCATGTATTCTAAGTATTTTGGTTAAGTATTACTTGTATTCTTGTATTATTGTACTTGTTGTGTAATAATAAGTAACCTTCTAAAAATAGTAGTTTTCCTAAAATAGAAAGTTTCCAAAAATAGAAAGTTTCCAAAAATAGATTAACTTCTAAAAATATATCAGTTTCTAAAAAGAGAAAGTTTCCAAAAATAGTAAGTTTCCTGAAATAGAAAGTTACCATATTTGGAAATAAGTTGGATTAATAAGCTAATAATATAAGCTTAAGTTTACTGGTTATATATATATTATAAGTCATGTAATTATTTGTATAGTTTATTAATAATATCATGTTAATTAAATAAACTCTAGGTTATACGATTTAATTAAATATAAGCATGATTTAATTAAATTAAGGTGTATAAAATACTTAGGTTAAATATGTATCAATTTTATATTAATTATAACCTAAGTCATGTTTATTAATCAATTATATCCCATGTTTTAATTAATTAATAAATACTATAGTCTAAATTAAGTAAATAAAATAATTAGGTTAAAACATGCATTATTTCGTAAATAATAATAACCTAAGTTCATGTTTCATTAAATTAATTATTAGTCATGTTTTAATTAATTTAGTTGTCTTGCTAAAATAATATAACTTGTAAAAATAATAACTTGTAAAATTTAGTCATGAACCGAACCCGTGATTTTAATTCAGACCTATCTTGAACCGGACCGAATTCCCCATGAATCGGACCAAACAAACACCCCCGTAAATGTGGCGAACCGGCTCAGCCGGTTGCCACTGTTGGTGCAAAAACACCACCGGCTGTTAGCCGGTGGTTGCCCCTGGCCTGCCTTGGCTAGCCACTGCCCACACAAGGTTCCCACAAGCAGTTAGCCGGTGGTTCCCCCTGCCATGTCGTGTGTTCCCCCTGCTTGACCAAAACAGCCACCGACTTAAGCCGGTCGTGTCTCTTGCTGCTGCGCCGAGACCAAGGAGACCACAAGGCCACCCCGACTTGCGTCGGGGTCCTTGGTCCTTGCTGTCGAGACGCCACAGCCTACACCGAGAGCTTATGGTCTCGGTCGGTAGTGATACAAAGACCACCGAGAGCTTCAGCTCTCGGTTCTTGCGTCAGCCAAACCAAAACCCGAACTAATTCCATTCTTTTTATTTACCCCTTGATCCTAACATGTTTAATTACTTGTTTTTATTATACCCATGTTCATGTGTTCTTAAATTAAATAAAAAGAATACGAGAAAAGGAATAACGGATTTACCGAATGCGTGAATCAAACGAGCACAATAACACGAACACTCAGACTTTCTTTTTAATAACCAAGATCAAACAACCACTCCTTTGTGGTGTGTGGTAGCCGGTGGCAAAGAGAGAGCAACAAGGAGGCAAGGGTTTATTTTTTATCAATCATCTGTAGAATGAAAAGGGTGTAACCCTTTTTCTCTAATTTAGTTAAAACCAAAAATGGGCTTGGGCCCTCCTTTTGTCTTGGTGTCCGCGACTATGAGGGGCCCATATGGGAAACCCGAATATTTTTTGTGTCTAATATTTTACGTGTTCATACGTTAGCGTTTTCGTGTTATGTCATAATTAAATATTCGTGTAATAACTAATACTTGTATGTAAACGACATTAATCGTATTATAATAAATACGTACATAATTACATGTTCGTGATTTAACGTTCGTGATTTCATGTTCGTGATTATAAATATTATTGTTAATAATTATCGTGTAGTATGACGTATTTAATACTTATCGTGTAATAACAACGGACGTAATTTTAGTAATTAATATTCGTTACACGTGTTCGTGCTATAAAAGGAAAGTTTTAGTTTGTACGCATGTTTACTAAGTGTACTATTCATGGTAAAAGCATGCGGGTTTTACAACTCTTCCCCCCTAAAAAGAATAATTCGTCCTCACATTATAGATAAAGTAAACTAAAAGAGGAACATACCTGAATTACAAACTTGAAATGAGGGTAAGAAGCCCGGATAGACTCCTCTGTTTCCCAAGTGGCTTCCCGCTCGGTATGATCCCTACAAAGGATTTTGACGAGTGGAATCATCTTCTTCCTCACGACTCATTCTTGTCTGTCAAGAACTCGCTCGGGCCTCTATGAAGGTAAGATCTTCACGAATATGTTCCAGTGGATACTGAACTCTGTGAAGGGGATGATAATTGTATCCTCTTAGTAAGGACACATGGAAAACGTCATGAACGCGAGAAAGCTGCGGAGGTAACGTTAAACGGTAAGATACTTTACCAACTCACTCGATGATATCAAACGGGCCGATGAATCAAGGACTGAGTTTCCCTTTGATTCCAAAACGTCTAACACCACGTGCCGGTGATAACTTAAGAAAGATATGATCTTCGACGTTGAAATGTAACTCCCTACGATGCTTGTCGGCATAACTCTTCTAACGTGCACGAGCTTGTTGTAATTTCGCCTTTGCTACAGCGACCTTCTCGTTGGTCAACTCTATCATCTCCGGTCCTTCCAGTGTTCGCTCACCAACCTGATCCCAACAGATTGGGGCGCGACACTTTCTGCCATACAACATCTCAAACGGTGCACACTTAATGCTGGTGTGCCAACTGTTGTTGTATGAAAACTCTACCAAGCAGATATAATCATCCCAATATCCTGTCTACTCCAATGCACATGCTCGAAGAATGTCTTCTAATGTCTAAATAGTTCGCTCCGATTGGCCATCTATTTGAGGATCAAAAACCGTGCTAAGCTTAAGTTTGGTACCCTAAGCTTTCTGCAGACTTCTCCAAAATCGCGAAGTAAACCGAGGATCTCTGTCTGAAATGATACTGGATGGAGCACCATGAAGTCTCATGATCTCCTTCTTTTAAGTATCGACAAGTTTGCTAACCGGATCATCCTTGCGGATCGGTAAGAAATGAGCTGACTTAGTAAGTCAATCAACGATAACCCAAATCGCATCATGCTTCCTCTTGGTCTGCGGAAGACCGGTAACAAAATCCATGGTGATGTTGTCCCGCTTCCACTCTGGAATGTCTAACGGTTGTAGTAGACCACTAGACCACTGATGCTCGATCATAACCTGCTGACAGGTAAGACATTTGGAGACACAAGTAGCAACATCCTGTTTCATACCACTCTACCAAAAGTACTGCTTGATGTCGTGGTACATCTTGGTCGAACCAGGATGAATGGAGAATAGGGAGCTATGAGCTTCAACCAATAACGCCTCCTTGAGTGTAAGATCATCAGGAACACCAAGTCTGGTGCCCTGCCATAAGATACCATCGTCATCCAACTGAAACTCCGTCTGCTGCTCCAAGTTCTGAATGATCGCCCAAATTTCACCATCATCCTTCTGAGCTTCCTTGATCCTAGAGAGTAATTTAGGTTCCACTCTAAGATTAGCCCAGTAACCGTGCTGTCTACGTACCATGATCTCAATGTCTAGTCGCTCCAAGTGTCTTATTATCTCTTCCTCTATCTTGAGGTCATTGATCATACACGACTTCTAACTAAGAGCATCTGCCACTACATTCGCCTTGCCAGGAAGATATTGCAGATTAATGTCATAATCCTTCAACAGCTCTAACCATCTTCTCTGCCTTATGTTCAGCTCACGTTGTGTGAAGATGTGTTTCAGGCTCTTGTGATCTGTGAAGATATCACTTGATTCGCCATACAAGTAGTGCCTTTATATCTTTAATGCAAACACGACTGCTGCAAGTTACAAGTCATGCGTAGGGTAGTTCTCCTCATAAGGCTTAAGCTGTCGTTATGCGTAAGCAATCACTTTCCCATGTTACATGAGAACACATCCAAGTCCCTTAAGCATCATTGTAGATTTGAAATCCACCTGTACCAGATGGGAGAGTAAGAATCGGTTTAGATACTAGCCTCTCCTTTAGGTCTTCACAACTCTTCTCTCTTTCTTCAGTCTAGACGAATTTCTCCCCTTTCCGCATTAGTTTGGTCAATGGCAGTGCTAAACGAGAAAAGTTCTCTATGAACCTACGGTAGTAACCAGGTAAGCCTAGAAAACAGCAAGCTTCCGTCGCTGATGTTGGTCTTGGCCACTTGGTAATAGCCTCAACCTTTATTGGATCCATGGTTATTCCTTCTGCTGGTACAATGTGTCCTAGGAACGCCACCTTGTCTAACCAGAATTCACATTTGGAGAATTTAGCATACAGCTACTTTTGGCGAAGTATCTGTAATATAGTTTGAAGATGGTCTTCGTGTTCCTCCTTGAGTTAGAGAAAATCAGAATGTCGTCAATGAAGACAATGACGAACTTGTTCAGGAACTCATGGAAGATACGGTTCATAAAGTCCATGAAAACAGTTGGAGCATTGGTAAGGCCAAATGTCATCACTACAAATTTGTAGTGCCCATAACGTGTACAGAAAGCAGTCTTGACGATGTACTGCTCTTTAACCCGTAACTGATGATAGCACGACCTCAGATCAATATTGGAGAAATGTTTGGCCCCTTGGAGTTGGTCAAACAAATCGTTAATGAGTGGCAACGGATATCTATTCCTGATGGTGATCTTGTTAAGCTCACGATAATCTATGCAGAGACGCATACTGTCGTCCTTCTTCTTTACGGATAGAACCGGTGGGCCCTATGGAGAAGCACTAGGTCGGATGAAACCGCGTTCCAACCGTTCCTGCAGTTGTTCCTTTAACTCCTTCAGCTCTATGGGAGCCATGCGATAAGGAGCCTTATAAATTGGCTTAGCTCCTGGGATGAGCTCAATATTAAACTCTACTTCACGAGCAGGTGGTATGCCTGGATGTTCTTTTGGAAACACGTCAGGGAATTCTGACACGATCGGATGATTCTAGATAGATGGAGATTCAGCCTCTAGATCATGAACAGTAGCAAGATAGCCCTCGCAACCATGTGACAGTAGTGCACGTGCTTGTAAGGTTGAAACTATTTGTATAGACCTTCCGGGTATGAAACCATTGTGAATGTACTATGGTGCATTTACATCACCAAAGATGACCCGATATGAATGGCAATCAATGGTGGCATGATGTTTGGATAGCCAGTCCATGCCTAATATCAGGTCAAAATCACACATATCCAATGCAAGTGCGTCAACTGGGCGAATCTTATCGTCAAATTCGAGGGGAAGGCTCTTGTACCCATGAGTTATGCGTACAGATTCTCTTAAGGGCGTGGAAATGTTTAATACATTCTCTAATGGCATAGGGGATATCCTAGCATTCTTGGCATAATAAGTAGAAATGACCGAATGAGTAGCACCCGTGTCAAATAAAACACATGCAGCTTGACCATACATATACTGGATTCCAGTGATGGAACCTGTAGACTTGTTGGCCTGATCACGCGAGGTCGTGTACACCCGTACAGTAGTAGGAGGTGGCTTGGATTCGGCATGTACAAATGTGCCCTCTATCTCACCCTTGCGACAGTCCTTCATGCGATGACCTGTCAGGCCACACTTAAAGCAAGCATCGCTGTCGCGGCGACATGGCCCTGGGTGCCTACGATTACAGGTAGTGCAGAGAGGGTGAGTATACCCTCCAACCGGTTCCCTTGCTGGCTGGGAGCCTGTTCAGAAACGTATACATGAGACATGGTTTATAGGTTACAAACAGGATAATGAAGAAAATCATAAGACATAATACCAGTGATAGCTATAAAGTTGGGCTTTAAACCTCTACGGTCCTACTCCATCCCGTTGCCATGATTCCTGGTAGAATATGTTGAAGTGTCAGAATTATGAATTATAAGCATGTAACATAAGAAATGAGTAAGTTTAGGGACCTGCTGCTGTTGGAGTTGCTAGCGTTTTTATGGTAATTATCATTACCGCCACGCCTATCCGAAGCAGAACGGTCTTGGGTCTGACCGTTACCCTTGTGCTGAGTAGGCTGCTGCTGAGTAGTCAGTTGAGACCGGTCCCCAATCTTCTGCCTGAAAGATGCAATTTATAGAGAAGATAAATATTTGGATAATACATAATGAATTGAAATGATCACCGCTGAGTGACGAAAATAAACCTCTTCTCGGGTCTCTCTGCCTCACCAAATTCATCTCTCTCTTGCAGCATCTCCAACTTACGTGTTGAATCAGCTACTTGTGCCACCGTGTTAGAGTTAGAACACACCAAGTTATTGGCGACCGATGTACGAAGAGCCTAACGAAAGTGGTATGCTTGCTCTTCGGCAGTACCTACTGCTACGCCAAGAAAACCAGCCAAACGAAGAAAGCGCTGCATGAACTCGTTGCTGTTCTCCCCAGCTCTCTACCAAATCCCGTGGTACTCCCTTTTCAGCTTATCTTGCTCAACCTTAGGGAAGAACTGTCCCATCACCAACTCTGTAAACTGAGCCCAAGTCAAGTCAGCCACCTAATTGTCACCTCCCTCAGACTGCTTCCCTGACTTCTACCATCCAAGCACGTCACATTCAAACTTGTAACAGGCCAACCTTGCCTTGAAGACGGGGTCGCATCCCATTACATAAAGTATCTTTTTGATATGAGCTAGCCAGCTCTCAGCCTCATTGGGGTTGTTAGTCTTCTCGAAGGATCGAGGATGTTGCTTGTTGAATCGCTCCAATCATGTGATCAGTGTAGCTGGAGGAGGAGGAGAAGGAATAGGATGCTGGTGCTGGTGTTGATTGTTGGCAGCTTGCACCTCGGCCCTGATTTCATTCCTCAGTTGAGGAAGCATGGCCTACATCGCAGCTTGAACTGCTGCATTGAGTTGTTCCTGTTCGCTTGAGAGAACCATCTGGCAGTATAAAACAAAATGCATGATTAAACTGATTAACACATAATATATATACATGAAAAAAAATTATGCCAATAATCATGAGAAAAATTTTATGCATGAAAATAGTGTATGAATGCATGATGATGAAATCACATGAGTTTGGGTGAACGCCTTTGGGTCGGTTCACCTAAACAAAATGACATGACGAAGATGAACGCCTATGGGTCGGTTTATCAAAACAACACGATAGATAAAAGCACATGCGACTAAATACGACCAGTACTATACCAACCATTACTTAGTTAAAATTCATGCGACAATGACATATGATATAAAATGCATGAAAACAAACTGTTAGTTCTAGGAAGACCATAGTGACTACCCACTAATCACATGTCATGTTTTGAGAGCCTACAGGTCCAAGCCTTGGCTCTGATACCATAATTGTAACACCCCATCTTGGTAAATGGAATGTCACGCGTGATTATGGCGTGTCATCAAAGCATACAAGGAAAATGTCTTAAAAACATTAAATGACCATGAATGGAAATACCTCAAACAAACATCGGTAGTCCAATTATAAGCTCATCACACACAAACGTAAGTACTGTAAACAAAAAGGACTAAACAATGACCAAAGAAATAAGTAGCAAATTTTATGATGAAATGCATAAAGTAGAGAATGCTAGATAACTTCCAATCCATATGCATGTACGCTTAAAGTCTACCGACGCCCTTGAGTACCTGCCGTTTAGGAATATGAAAGGAAACGGCTATGCACAACGCCCAGTGAAAGGATACACAATTATAGCATGGAATAACATAAACATAAAAGGCTAATAGCAGGGGAAATGTATAAGTCCTAAGTAACCTGGAAACATGTTCATAAAACTAGTTTTATAGTTTGAAAAGACTTATGTTTTTATGTAAAATCTGTATTAATTAGCCAATAGCCCATATAGGTCATGAAGTTCCACCGTGCATGAATATTTAGAGGGGAGACCTCATCATGCAATTAGAGTGGTTGCCTCTAATTAATTAGTCTGGGTAGGAGGGATCAACTCCTAGTGAAGGATGCAAGGCACACATCGCATTCACTCTGGTAATACTGGTAAAACATGTAACTAGGATGCACCCATACGCCCCACATGATAATATAATAACAATAGCCAAATCTGAAAAGGGACGCCACGAGCAATCACTTCGTCGTGGGGAAGTCATAACACTGATGCCTCTAGTGTTATGGTTATGGTACCTCCATAACTAGGTGACATTGGTCATGCATGTATATGGCTTAGGCTCTTAAACTAACACAAGTAATCAAACATATAAAACAAATACTGGGAAAATAGTTGGATCCAAACGGGGAATCCTAATAAGGAAAGAATGTCCATACTGAAAGGACGGGAAATCCGTACCTTGTCTCCAGTGAACGAGGAAGACGAAAGAATGAAAGCCTACTCCGATCTCACTAATGCTACATAAATAGGGGACATGTATAAGTATTCTGTTTACTGAGTACGTAACTGATTATATCATGTCTTAGCTTGTTTTATATGTTTTTGTCTTGTTTTACTGATTTTAACGTTATGTTGTGTTTATCATGTATTCTAAGTATTCTAGTTAAGTATTGCTTGTATTCTTCTATTATTTTACTTGTTGTGTAATAATAAGTAACCTAAAAATAGCAGTTATCCTAAAATAGAAAGTTTCCAAAAATAGAAAGTTTCCAAAATAGAAAGTTTACAAAAATAGATTAACTTCTAAAAATAGATCAGTTTCTAAAAAGAGAGTTTCCAAAAATAGTAAGTTTCCTGAAATAGAAAGTTTCCATATTTAGAAATAAGCTGGATTAATAAGCTAATAATATAAGCTTAAGTTGACTGGTTATATATATCATAAGTCATGTAATTATTTGTATAGTTTATTAATAATATCATGTAAATTAAATAAACTATAGGTTATACGATTTAATTAAATATAAGTATGATTTAAATAAATTAAGGTGTATAAAATACTTAGGTTAAACATGTATTAATATTATATTAATTATAACCTAAGTCATGTTTATTAATTAATTATATCCCATGTTTTAATTAATTAACAAATACTATAGTCTAAATTAAATAATTAAAATACTTAGGTTAAAACATGTATTATTACGTAAATCATAATAACCTAAGTCCATGTTTAATTAAATTAATTATTAGTCATGTTTTAATTAATTTAATTTTCGAGCTAAAATAATATAACTTGTAAAATTTAGTCATGAACCGAACCTGTGATTTTAATTTAGACCTATCGTGAACCGGATCGAATTCCCCATGAACCGGACCAAACAAACACCCCCTTAACAGTGGCGAACCGGCTCAGACGGTTGCCACTGTTGGTGCAAAAACGCCACCGGTGGTTGCCCCTTGCCTGTCTCGGCTAGCCACTGCCCACACAAGGTTACCACCGGCAGTTAGCCGGTGGTTCCCCCTGCCGAGCCGTGTGTTCCCCCTGCTTGACCAGAACAGCCACCGGCTTAAGCCGGTGGTGTTTCTTGTTGCTGCGCCGAGACCAAGGAGACCACAAGTCCACCCCGACTTGCGTCGGGGTCCTTGGTCCTTGCTGTCGAGACACCACAGCCCACACCGAGACCTTATGGTCTCGGTTGGTGGTGATATAAAGACCACTGAGAGCTTCGGCTCTCGGTTCTGACGTCGGCCAAACCAAAACCCGAACCAATTCCATTCTTTTTATTTACCCCATGATTCTAACATGTTTAATTAGTTGTTTTTATTATCCCCATATTCATGTGTTCTTAAATTAAATAAAAAGAATATGAGAAAAGGAATAACGAATTTACCGAATGCGTGAATCAAACGAGGACAATAACACAAACACAAACACTTGCTCTTTCATAACCAAGATCAAACAACCACTCCTTTGTGGTGTGTGGTAGCCGGCGGAAAAGACAGAGCAACAAGGAGGCTAATGTTTATTTTTTTTTTATCAATGTTCTGTAGAATTAAAAGGGTGTAACCCTTTTTGTCTAATTTAGTTAAAACCAAAATGGGCTTGGGCCCTCCCTTTGTCTTGGTGTCCGCATCTATGAGAGGCCCACAAGGGAAACCCGAATGTTTTTCATGTCTAATATTTTACGTGTTCATACGTTAGCGTTTTCGTATTATGTCGTAATTAATTATTCGTGTAATAACTAATACTTGTATGTAAACGACATTAATCATATTATAATAAATACGTACGTAATTACATGTTCGTGATTTCATGTTCGCGATTATAATTATTATTGTTAATAATTATCGTGTAGTATCACGTATTTATTACTTATCGTGTAATAACACGTACATAATTTCTGTAATTAATATTCGTGACAGGTGTTCGTGCTATAAAAGGAAAGTTTTAGTTCGTACGCACGTTTACTAAGTGTACTATTCATGGTAAAAGCATGTGGGTTTTACAGTTCACGTTTAGGAAAACGTGAATGCTCAACAAGTGAGTTCGTTCTCAGAGGAGGTGTATGATTTGTGCCCAAAATATAATTACGTATTTGGATTTGTAACGTTTTTAGAGAGAAATGTGAGTGTAGGAATGATTCACACGACTATATAGGATATAGATATAAAGATGAAGATTAAACCAAAAAAGAAAGATTAGATTAGATGAAGGAAAAGAGAAGAACAAGGTTGTGAATTCCTAGTGAGAGAAACATATACGTTTCTCTCTCTACATAACAAAGGAATGGAAAACACACACACAAATGAGGCTTAGGAGGCCTTTTATACTAAGTAGTAAGTGTTTAGGAGGCCTTCCTCATTTGTGTGTTCGGGACTAATTCCCGTTACATAGACATTAATAACTAAGAACTCTCAACACCGTTGAATAATATTTTTCACGAGCTTCGCAACGGTATATTATATGACCATCACTTTAAATACTTCTAAGAATCTCCCCCTAAGGGGTGGTCATGTAATATGTGACTTCACTTCTTTGGTGTTGTTGACTTTGAAGCTCGATGTATTGAGAGTTCCTTCATTGTTCCTTTCATGACTTGTGATCTTGGATCTTTGATCTTTGCCTTGCCTTGATCTTGAAACTTTTCAACTTGTGTTCTTGTGTCTTTCCCCACATACTCATATTTGGTGTTGTCTTGAAAGCTTGTTAACAATCTCCCTTGATCATCAGAGTAGTAGAAGTCTTTGTCTTTAGATGTTCTTGAGCTTTCTTCTTTTGCATGAGCATGTGGTCTTGAATTACGACTCTTGAGGTTACTCCACCGTTTGCATTCCTCCGGTTTCCCGTTATACAGTACGAATACTGTACCTGTGATTAGGTAAGTTCAAAGAACTTCCTTGACAGGGTTTCCGGCTGTGGTAGCCGTTCTCAATACTTGAACATCTCGAAAGATAGTTCATAGTAAAGAGTGAATCATGTAGTTCCATTGTGCTGATTAAGTCGTCAATTCATTTCCTGGAACAAGTTTGAATCAATTAAGAACCAAACCATTGTTGCTTTCCAGTTGACACAAGTTTGATTCGTATAGAATCTCACAAGTTACCTACCGCAGTGATGTTTGATGATGACACTGGAAGGATTTCCATTCGCCACAGTAAATACTAAGAAGTATTACTCTGAATGTTCTGGCAAGATCATAAAGATATTGCGTCGAGACCTGGAACGAGTTTGAATCACAAAAGAATCAAACCACTGTTGCTTTCTAGTTACCGTATGTTCAATTCAAGTGAATCTTACATATGACGTACCGCAGTGCTGTTTGATGTTAACACTGGAAGGATTTCCATTCATCACTGTGAATACTAATGAGAATCACTCTGAATGTTCTGGCAATATCACAAGGATAGAGCGTAGGACTCTGTAATTTATCGCATGTGTTCTTGTGATGAACGATAATTGATATATGGAATAAGTGTCCTAATGAGATTTTTTTGATGAATCTCGTTGGCTCTACTCTATAAGTGCACGTTTATTTGGTGATCGGAGGCTGGAGCAGACTGCCACCTATTCAATATCTACTATCTCGGAGTGAGAAAGTCGATAGAAATGAGTTGAACTCCGTGACAATAAAACAAACTTCTTTTGAGAGAAGCTTGAGTAGGCTGGGAGGGGTTGTGCATTGCATCACTGGGTCCATGATGCTTTGTCTTCAATACCAGAAATCATCAACGTGATTTTGATAGCACCGTGTTGTGATTGTTCCTGTGCTAGCTTAAGTCATTAGTCGACATTTTTCCCGTACACTCAACTACTCCATATTTCCTAAGGACATCTAAATTCTAATGGATTGTCCCTGGGAAGATCCCTCCGGTTCTGGTTGGATCATAGGACAAATACCTAACCACCTTTTGACACCAATACCGTCGTGAATTAATGTATTGAATGGTATAGATATCGTAACCAGAAAAACCTATTGAAAAAGCAATCAAGGTGTTGAAGAAATCAGAGTTTACACCTTGAAGGTTTTTTGTATCACCCAAAATGCTCCCCCTACATATTTGAATCAAAAAAGGAAAGGTTTTTGCACATATTAGGAAGAGAAAGCACTTATATCAAAGATCTTATCCAAGATAACACATTTTAATCACTATTCTCCCCCTCAAAAATTGCATGAAATTGAAATTTTTGTGAAACTAGTGATGAAACATGGAGAGAATAATGTGTCATGAAACTTTGTAACAAATGTTTATGAAATCATTATACTCCCCCTCGAAGAGAGATTCTATTTAAATAGGGGAGTATATGAGCACATTGTTTTGAAATACCTTGAAAAATTGTGCTCAAAAATCCGAGAAAATTGAGTTCATGAGCTTAAAATGTTGAATGTTTTGATATAAGCTCATGACCGAGAAAAACAAATTTCTCGTTGTTGAGGATAAGTCAACGAGTTTCCTTTATTTAGGGACCGGGTTATAGTCTGACATGTAACTATAGGCCATTATGAGAAGAAAAGTAGAAAAGACATGTTTCGAAAACATTTGAACTCTCATTCGAACTTTATGTACGTACCCGTGTCGTTATTGAACAACATTTCTAAGTACGTCCATATTATCGATGCTGAGAGACATGTCGGAGAAAAATATCTTTGGTATTTTTGAAAGATTTTCTCATTTTTTATTTTGTTTTTATAGGTTTTATATTTTTGTATTTTGATTTTCTGATAAATATATACAAGATTACTGCGAATGTGCAAGACGTTCAAGTTCATCAGGTGTGAAACTACGCATACCAAGTCGACGAACCAAGAATTCAAATCTGTCTTGAGAAAGAGCTGTGGTGAAGATGTCGGCTAGTTGGTAGTCCGTCTTGACAAAGAACAGTTCGATCATTCCTTTTTCCACATGCTCCTTAATGAAATGGAATCGGACAGCTATGTGCTTGGTCTTGGAGTGCTGGACCGGGTTGCAGGATATGGCTATGGCTGATTGTGAATCACAATAAATAGGGACTTTGTTAAAGTAAAAGCCATAATCCGTGAGTTGTGTTCTCATCCAAAGGACTTGAGAACCACACACGGATAGAGACACATATTCTGCTTCCACGGTTGAAAACGCCGTACAGTCTTGTTTCCTTGATGAACAGCTCACTAGCTTCTCGCCTAAGAATTGTGCCCCACCGGAAGTGCTCTTGAATGTATCATGACACCCTGTATGGTCGGCATCTGAAAAACCAGTGAGATTAAAACCAGAATCCTTCGTATACCAGAGACCCATGTTAATGGTTCCCCGAAGATAACGAAAGATCCTTTTAACCTCCTTGAGGTGCTTCTCGGTTGGCTTAGCCTGGTACCGATCACATAAACAAGTAGCATGCACAATGTCCGGTCTGCTTGAGGCTAAGTACATAAGGAACCCGATCATACTTCGGTATTTTGTAGCATCTACAAATGTCCCTTTCTTATCCAATTCAAGCTTGTGTTTAGTGTCCATTGGAGTACCAGTAGGATCACAGTTATGTGGAGTCTATGGATCGTTTAGACTCAATGGTAAAGAACCATTATATCTAGGATAATCATCATTCATATGATTAACATAGCGGAATAGAATAATGATTATGAACAAGATGTTAACAAAGATGAATTTCCTCCCAAAGTGCTTGTATTAAAGATTAACACAAACAACTCTAGGCATGTATACATTGAATCCCATGCCTATAGATCAAATCTTGTTGTAGGTTACATTGTGAATGAATAATATATATATAAAACCTACGTCTATGTCTCTTTATATAATAGAGACATAGCTTACAAAGAAATCTAAATTAATAAAAAGACTCCACCGGCTTGTTCTTTTGTAACTTGTACACTTTAGCCCTTGTCTTCTTATTTTGTTGTTTTTGACGCATCAACTCATAATGTCGACCCAACAATCTTCCCCTAGTTGATGATGTCAAAAACACTTCCCCTTAAGCTCGCATTCTTTGTAAAACATATAACACCAAGGATCAACAGATTGAATTGTGTAGATTTCTTCCCCTTTTTGACATGATCCAAATAGGGGTCTTGTATGTAAGCAACCTTGATTTTGACCACTACCTAAATAATACCACACTACTAATACAAGTTTTCTATGTCTCAAATTACCCTCCATGAAGAACATGATGAAATTAAATGAATTTGAGCTATAGAAACTCACATAAGTTGTAGTAAAACTAATGAGCAGTAGTAAACACCTTCACCTTAATGTTACATGTAAATGATTAACACATGAACAATTTAGCTTCCCCTTAAATTGTGCTAATCATTCTTGAATCTTCAAATTCTGTAGGCTTTATGTAATGATCACATATGAAGAAATCTAATTACGACTTACTTGATGATGAAGTAGAATAACCCGAACTTGCAATCCATATCTTGTACTCCAAAACTCACGGCTATAATGAGTAGACTATAAAACTCACGGCTATAATGAGTAGTCTCTTGACAAAAAGAGTTCTCTAGCAAATATGAGCATAGAGCGTCTTAAGAAAAATCTCATACCTTTGCTACCTTTTTATCAAGTCCGTTGTCACAAATTAAAAGAACCTACAAGTTACCTTCAAATGCTGACAAAATTTGAAGATATGATAGAACATCAATCCGCGAAAATCTACTTGGTCTTCAAACAAGTAATAAAAACTTTTCTTCGTAATCAATAGAAATAAAACGAGCCTTTATACCTTTAAGAACTAGTTGATGTGAATAAACCAAATTCCAAACCAAAAATCTTCAAAACTTTCTGTAAGTGGCTGCGTACAACGCTATCAGCGGTTGAGTTTCACGTGCCAGCGGATATATCAATCCACTGTTATTTTGTCAGCGGCTAAAAAGAATCTACCTATTCAAACAGTATCAACACGAGAAGTACCAACTCTTTTGCTACATTGGACACACATGACCTGCTGTAGCCATTTATTGTTACCCGTTGGTTAATTCACCTTCACACATGTATTACTATCTGACATGAACAGTAGGTGAACTTCACGTTTTTATCCCTTCATGTAAAGACAACTTGTTCTTGACTTCTTGCTTTGAGACGTCACGTGACCCTCCTCCCTTTTTTTATATTGGATCACTTTGCATTGTCTCGTGTGAACACATCTTATATTTTCGTTGACTATTCAAACCCAAATTGATTAATAGATACAATTGCTAATTACATTCTGTGTAGGGACCACACTAACTCCAATATTTTTTATTCAATCGATCGTTTATTCAATTGATCGTTGACAAAAAAACAAATAATAAAAGATTAATCAATACCTTGGACTTCTCAGTCTCGTCTCGTTTGTTTCTCTTATATACCATGGGACCACCAATCAAAGATTAATACGTATCTCACATGAAGTTTTGAGATATATATCAATTTCACATGAGACAAACGATTGCATCAATTCAAAGCTTCATCATATTAATAATCATTAACACGTCCCATGGCTTTCTGCTTTACCCCCACGAAAAAGCCCAATGATATTCATTGCCTTATATTTGGACGGTAGCGAGAATGATTATATGTAATATATGGATATAATAAGTTACCTTCTGTTTTTCATTACCGTCCAGCAACAAAGAATCATATCGCAGCTTCAATTGTTCATCAATATTTTTAGGGATTTGAGGAATTAACCCTCTCAATAAACCATAAAAATTATCATCTCTTTACAGCAACAAAATTACCAATCTTAGAGTTCTTTAATCAAACCCCAATCTTTTTCATAATTAGGGTTTGCTTGCGAAACCCTAAAATCAGCATTAGCGACACCAGATCTGTCACAAAACCGTCGCTAAAACTGTCGCTAATTCTGGACATCGGCTTCACTATAACACGAACATGAACATAACACCTTGTAGATCCTAGATATCACGAGCCTTAGGCTCTGATACCAATTGTGGAGTCTATGGATCGTTTAGACTCAATGGTAAAAAACCATTATATCTAGGATAATCATCATTCATATGATTAACATAGCGGAATAGAATAATGATTATGAACAAGATGTTAACATAGCAGAATAGATCTTGAGGATGATATCAGTGGTCTTCAATGGCGTTTGTATTCAGCTGCTGGTGTGTATTATTTGAGCTCTACAAAGTTTGTTGAGTATCTACTTGTAGATGGTTAGTATCCCATGTCCAAAGAAGTTTTGGACAAGATGAAGACAACACAGTTGGAGATTGACTATTCAAGTGACGTGGCCAAAGATTTTATTAGGCATGTTTATTACCAATATGATAAGATTTGTAAGATTCCTCCTAGTTCTTAATTTTTATTCAGAAACTTGATTACTAGAGTAGATATCAAGTTTAGGGGAGGATTGTTGGGAATAAAATGTAGCCAGTACACTTGAACGCTGACAAGAAGAAAACAAGCGTTGATAAGAAGAGAACAAGCACTGACAGATCAAGCGTTGACAGGAAGAAGTCAAGCGTTGATAGGTTGAAGACAAGCACTGATAGAAAGATATGGTCTACGCGTATTTTGTTTCTAGTTTGATTCTAGTAAAGATAGGATCAACAATGTATTTTCTATAATTATCTTTACCTAGAATAGCTGATACGTATATTCTTGTACAAGGCTTCTTATGTCTATAAAAGAAGACCTTTAGGTTATGTTTCATATAACTTTTCATACGTTAAACACTTTCATTGTAAGCAAGTTCGTTATTATCAATCAAGTGAAATTTTGTTTTACAACTGTTTGTGTGTTCTTGTTTAAGTGTTAATTCCGCATAACACTTAAATTACTTTATACATAAACAAAGTTTCTCTAAGTGTTTAACTTGATCAAATCTCGTTTACACAAGCTAACCGATCTAAGTTTGGGATCAACAAGTGGTCTCATAGCTAATATCGAGTAATCCTGAGGTCAAGAGTTCGTGCCTCTCTCACCCCACCAACTGTGGAAACCTTAATTTCCTCGATCTTTTAGCTACTAGGAATGATCATTGTTCATGTGATCAAACAATCACATCGGAATAGAACAACAACCATTAAACAAGGTGTTTAGGCACAAAACACATGAATTAAACAAAAGGATTGTTCATTATATTAATAACAAACAACCACTAGACGTGTATGCATTGAATCCCACATCTAGTCGACACACGCTTTAGGTTTACATTGTATATGAAAGTTATATAAAAACCGAATACCCTTGGTTCCTTTTATAGTGTAAGGATTAGGGTTTACAAGAGATAATATCAAATAAACATGTAAATCTTCTATTCAAATAAACATATACAGAATATATTCTGCATACTTATCTAAATAGAAGCTTCCAACAACACTTGTCTATGTTTCTGTCAATGCTTGGATTACATGTAACAATGCTTGGATTGCACATGACAATGCTTATCGATGTTGACTTCTGTAAACGCCCGATTTGCTCTTGACAACGCCTGATTTGCTCTTGACAACGCCTGAACAAATGTCTTCATGTTTTCTTCGTTTTTGAGTTTCTGCCACATCAAGTTTTTGACCCAACAATATTTCCCTAGTTGATGTTGGCAAAACTCTTTGTGTATCTCTTGTAAGTTGTACATCATCTTCAAATTGCTTCCCCTTAATTGTAGCATGTATGTCTTCCCCTTTTTGTCACATCAGTACGGAAGTAAACAATGTATGCAATCTTGAAGATTCTCCAAATGTAGGCTCTATGTAATGATCTTGAAGAAAAATAACTATAATATTCTTGATGTAGAAGTAGAGTAGCCCAAACCTATGTTCTATATCTTGTACGATGTGATGAAGTGTGTTGCTGATACAAAAATCCTCATCCTTTGTGAGACACTGAGCACGATAATGTAACTCCTTCAAGTGATAGAAAATATGTGCATAGAGTACCATAAGAAAAATCACATATTCCTAAATCTTGTATCACTTCATCAGTGACAATGTAAGCACAAACAAGTTATTAAAAGTCTATGACTGGAAGTGCACGACTTTAAGATATGATAGAACACAAACTCACAAAAATCTTCTTCAAGCATCAAACTTACCATAAGAATTATTCCCCTTAAGCCAACACCTCTTTATGACGAATCTTTATGAGATAATATCTTCATATCATATGTAGAAGTGATACACGGATAACTCTTTCACAAGGCTACCCCGATTACATAATCTAATCAAATATTATTCCAATAAAATACTTCACGAATTGTTGTTAACTCACGTTAAAATCATTAATCCATTTAAAAATATCCGAGCCATAAATATCAACCTGATATTCTGAATAAAAACGGAGATTCCATGTACCTTTGCGTGTAAATACCTCCTTTTTATGTGCTAAAAACGTACCAATTTTCTCAAACAGCAGCTATCCTTTTGTCATCCGAGAACCTTCATTGTCCAATATCTTAATCGCATGCATTGTCGGATATCGGACAAAACCTATCAACGCTTTAGCAAGCGTTTCTCGAACAACACATATCAACGCTTGTTCTGTCAGCGTCACTTTATTCTTTGTCAGCGTCTATAAAACAAACATCAGCGGCTCGATCACAAACGTCACCACCTGTGTGTACTTTGTTCTTTACAGCAACTAGCGATTACTAATGGTAAAGCAATAATAATCCTTAGCAACTTAGTGATATAATCCAGCCCAACATGTCTATACGGTCCATAACATGTTTATACGTCTCAACAGCTTTATGATTTGTTCCATAAAAATAGAAACAAATCTTAATCTGGATAATCCTCTGATGAGATGGCATTTATACATGATCTCATCGTTCTTTTCGGGCTTTAAATGCATTAAAATGTCATAAAATACCATATATATGCTTGTGTTTGTTTACTTGTGTGTTTTAGGTATGGATATCGTGAAAAAGACAAAAGATCACAAGAATCAAGGAAAAACGAACACGAGAAACGAAGCCGTACAAAGAACCGGGCCCTAATCATGGAAAATTCATCAAAAACCCTTGAAGACTTGAAGACAAAACAAGATTGATCCTCAATGAATGAAGAAATGACACTTAAAACCCTTGTATAATAATAATTACAAGTTTGGTCCCTTAAGTTTGTCAAAATTGCAAAAAGGTCCTTCAACTTTGAAGAAATAGCAAGAATAGTCCTTTGAAACATTTTGGAGAAAGTCTTGTGCCAAAATTGTAAAAGGTTAAAACTTATTAACAAAGCAAAACCAATTTTAGGGCTTTAAAACCTTATTTACCCAAAATCACAAAACAGAAGGACCAAATGCGCCATCTTTGAAACATTTAAAATTAAAAGGCGCCTAACACAAAGAGTTCCCCTAATTTCGGATCAAAGGGTAACTGTTCATCATTCTTACCCACCCAGAAATTACCCCGACCTTCCCTTGGGTAAAATCCAATTAAACCCACACACACTCTATTCACACATGCCAAAACTAATCCCACTCACAAAATACCCAATCCCACGTGTGTACTCAAAAACCCCAAATACCCCATCCACCAATCAGCAAATTCCTTGGGCACCAAGACTTGTGACGTGTCCCATTTGAACGACCAAGATCAAATGCTTGCTCACAACGCAAATTTAAACATCCAGGATCAAATGAGGACAGCTCATCACCAAATTCGTCTAGAAACCTTTGAGGGCATTTTAGAGATTTTCTGTATTAGGGTTTTGAGTTCTTAGCATTCTAGTATCTTCTTTTATCACTATAAAAGGAGCTCACAGGTTGTGTGAAGCTCTTTGTTCCAGTTTCAAGTTTCTCACATGTAATTCCTTTTTAAGAAATAAAAAGTTTGGTTTTTGAAATAATTCAAGTATAATTCCTTTTTTATTGTTTTAAAAGATTGTGTGTTGTGAGGAAAATTGATTCTGAGTTCCATCTTTGTTATTGGTTAAGGTGATTTGTGTTTTGAAAATTATTTTCAAAGTTTCTGAAAATCATAGAATTTTTGGAAGAAATCCGTTTTAGGATTTGGTGGTTAAGTATTCATGTTATTGGAGTTAGGGAGTAATAGAAAACGTGTTTTAAAGGTTTAAAAGGTTTTGGAAAGTTTTTAGAAGAGAAGAAAAGAAAACAGTTGATATCATAGGCTTGTATCTTTTGTTTTTCTTTGTTTTGTGTTCATAACAGGATTGGAGGTTTGTTGATTCTTGTTCAGCTCCAACCCGGGTTGGAAGGAGGAGGGTTATACACCCTCTAGGGTCTTGGATGTTAAGACCCTAAGGTAACTTTCTTTTACCTTAGAAATTTCAGAAAAGTGCAACTGCACATGATCTTATTTGATTTTGTGACTAAGTGTGTTATAGGTGTTGGATTCATGTTTATCTGAGCTTGTATGCATAATAGATGCAATAGGGATCAGTTTTAAATAGTTTTATAAGGTTTTGGCTTGTTAAAAAGTGGTTTCCAAAGTTTAACTAGTGTTTGGCAACACAGTTTAGCAGGGTATTGTCTTTGATTTGTGTTGTTTAAAAGTGTTAGATTGTTTTAAATTGGCTAAGATAGGTTTTTAGTTAGTTTGTAGTAAGATTTGAGCAAATTTGGAGTTAGTTTGGTGAGTTTTAAAAGAAAAGTATTGCCAAAATCTGCATGTTATCATTTCTGCTTGATCTAGACAGGAATTTGTGCTTGATTCTTTGATATTTGCTAAGTAACAGGTTGATTTTAGGTTTGTTTTGTTTTGTATGCCCTCTTGTGAGATTGTGTGCATAATTTGGTAGCCTAAAGTTCATTAAGGAGCTAGTTAGAAGCAAATAAGCCCACTGGTCTAGCTAAATTACCACAGAAACTGCATAGGGTCTTTAAGTGCTTTGGATTTGATTATTTGGCATGCTAATTGTTCTTTGTTGCTTGTCTTGACTTCTTGAGCTCAAAGGAGCTCAAGAGTGCCCTGTTGCATCCAAAAATAAGCATCAAATAAGCTCAAGCCAAGCTCATCTTGGCTACAATCCTAAAGCAAAACACAAGACCAAACCTGCTTGTGTTAATTTTCAGTCTGTCACGTTTTGATATATCATTTGGCATAATCTAGTTATAAAAAGGAAAGTGGATTGGATATTAAGCTTATACAAGGTCACTGTTTGATTGGTAAAAAGTTTAAAAAAAGAAAAAAATAAAAAGGAATAAAAAGGGGGTTATCAGACTCGAACCCGTGACCAGCCGTTCACAACACCAACACCTTAACCATCCTGCCCTTGGGTCTTTTACTGACCAAGGGAGGATTTGTTATTTACTTAACACGTTTTTGCTTTTGTGTTCTAAATAAAAAGCCGTAGGTTTTAAGCTTATTTTAAGCTTATTCATTAAGCTGAATTGGTTTCTCTTAATTTTCTTAAGTTAGTATTAGTGTTTTTGATTTTTAAAAATTAGTTTTAGATTTTTCCCTAAAGTAGATTATTTATTAGAATTTATTTAATAGACGTTTTTAATAAATCATTAAAAAAATACCAAAAATAGTTTTAATTTTTAGAAAAAATAGTTTTTAGGTTTTAAAATATATTTTTGAGGTTTACATCTTATTTTGGTTTCAAAAACTTTTATTTTTAATTTAATATTATTTTAAGGTTTTTCATATACTTTAAAGATTTTTATAAAATTATTAAAAAAGGTTTAGAAGCCTAGATTTGTGTTTTTCTCTTAATTATATTATTTAGGATTTTTAGAAAATTTTTAGAATTTATTTTATAAACTTTTTATTTTTAGTAATATTTTAATATTATTTTATTATTTAATTTTTAAAATTTTCTTTTTCCTTCTTTTTCATTTTTCCTAGGTTCTTTGTCATTAATTAGGACCATTTCCATTTTTAGAATTATTTTTAAGTTTTTAGATTTATTTTTATAATTATTTTAAGTTTAATTAGGTTTTAATCACTTTTAATCATTTTTAGGGTTTTAAAAATAGTTTTAATAGGTTTTAATTTTTAGAAAAATACTTTTTAGTCTTCTAATAATATAAGTTAAGTAATTATTCAATAAAATCATATTTTAGACATTTGAATTAGTTAAATTTAATTTTAGGGCTTTAATTAGCATTTAAAATTAATTATTTAATTAATAAAAGGTCTTAAAATATCTTTGTTGGATTTTTAACTTTATTTATATTATTTTAGACTTGTTTTTAATCTTTTCTTGATTTTGTTTTTGGCTTTAGTATTAAATTTTTAATTTTTGTGTTTTTCTACGGCTTTACGTTTACGTTTTTTACGTCATAGTGTAATTTTCACGAAACCGTCATTCCATCTCATCAATATTAATCTCAAAGAAATACAAATTAGAACACACACATATACCTCCTTGGGAAACGAATCTTTCTCTCTTTTATTTGATTGTGGGTCATTAGTGTTGATTTTTCCTAAAATCATCACTCGATACTTACCGCTCATATACGTTCTCTTGTTTTCCTAAACAAGAGTCGTATTTTACTACAATCATTTTTGGCGCCGCTGCCGGGGAGGTGTGTCGTGTCTTAATTTGGAAAATTTTGTTTTTGATATTATCCAAAATAGTATTTGTGTTAAGTGGAACTCCCTTAACACGTATTATCGGTTTTCTCGGTTTTTCTTTGTGAATATTATTAATATATTATATTAAGTATCACAATCAAAATACAATATCTCCAAAAGTGTGAAAACACAACCTTGATTCGGGATTTCATCACTCGATCATTGTATTCGAATCTCAAACAAAAAGAAAAGGCAAAAATAGATAAATACTTTCGTGAAGCTCGATTTTGAAAAATACAAACTATAAGGTGGGTATAAGGCGGGTATTATAAAATATACCCTAAGGAAAAAGGCTCTTAAGTGCTTCGCGCCGCCTCGTTTCCCCGCTTGCTTGTGAGTATTTTGAGATTGAAGGCTAATCGAGGGTTTTGCCGCCCAAAGTATTAATACGTATACTATATTTGCTTGGTTTTCTTTGTGATTAAACCCTCGTGAACAATTTGGTTTTCACCAAAGTTCTAAAGTCATTCGAAGGCGTTCACTCCACGTGATCGTTTTCATTCCTTTGAGGCTTCTTTAATCAAGAGTTTGATTCGAGGAGAGATTTTGTAGATTGTTGTCTACGAAGATACACCAAAATCCAAAAAAATTAAATATCATCAAAAACACAAAAAAATTGAAAATCCACAAAACGACCAAAAAGAATCTTCTTTGCTCACCTCCCATTCTTCGTGTAGTTTATGATCACTCGTAACCAAGCTAAACGAGCTCGTAAACGTCTTCAAAAGCAAGCAAATCAAGGATCGTTGATTGTTGAAGAACCTCCAATTGTTGAACCTATTATAGAACAAGAAGTCGGCATGGCTAATCGTACTATGATGGAGTTGCTTCAAGCACCCACCGAGGGTTTTGGAGAGGCCATTGTTATTCCCGCCATCCTTGCGGAGAATTTCGAGATTAAGACGGGTTTAATGTCGATGCTACAAGCAAACAAGTTTCGAGGTCACGAGAAAGACAACCCGCATTACCATATTAGAAATTTCAACCGTCTCACCGCCACTAGCAAATTTAAGGATGTTCCGCATGACGCCATTAAGATGATGTTGTTTCCATACTCGTTGGATGGACCCGCAAAAATTTGGCTCGAGAAAGAACCGCCAAATTCGATTTTGACATGGGCCGATCTCGTTTCTAAGTTTGTGAACAAGTTTTTTCCACCATCGAAAACAACACACTTAAAAAATGAGATTTCACGATTTGTGCAAAGAAACAATGAAAGTTTTTCAATGGCATGGGAACGATTTAAGGAGATGTTACATGAATGTCCTCATCATGATTTTTCGGAATTGCATCAAATTGATACCTTTTATAATGGGCTTAATGATCATGAACGAGATTATTTGAATGCCGCCGCGGGTGGTAATTTTTTGTGCAAGACGACAAATGAGGCTTTACAAATCATTGAAAATCGATCTAAGGTTTATAGCCCTCGTAACACACCGAGTGTTGCCAATATGGGTTCGTCATCGTCGTCACAATCGTCTCGTAGCATTAACGCCTTACATGATGAAGCTAATGAGGAAAATCGGTTTTTTGATAGATTTGCTAATCTAATGTCCCATTGGAAGGCTCAAGAAGCTTCCAATTCCGCTTCGGTTAAAGCGGTTGCTAAGAGTTGTTTATCGTGTGGAGGAGCTCATGATTTATCCGAGTGCATTACCGCGGATGGTAACACTTCGAGTGCTTATGTAGCAACGGGAACTTACAACCAAAACGGCCAAGGTTCCCGCCAAAATCAAGCTCCACCAAACCAAAATGCTAATAATTATCGAAACAACAACCAAGGTAATTACCAAGGCAACACACGCAATTACAACAAAGGGAATTATCAAAGTGGGAATGGACAAATCTCTAATCAAAACCAAAACCGTGATTTTCAAAACACTACACAAGGTTTTCAAAATGCTCACACGAAAAATTTGCAAGGAGAATTTTTGGATTATGCTAAAGCAAATGATGCTAAATTTGATAATATGCAACGTGAGATGATTAGCTTAAGGTCCGAGTTGAAAAACGAGCTTAAAAATGAACTTGCTAATGAACTTAAAACTCATGCTAACAAAATGGAAGGAAATGTCCAACGTCTTCAACAAAACCAACAAAAGATGGAATTAGGACAACATGAGATTAAGCAAGAGTTATTGAAAGCGGATGCTAGGCAATCAAAATTTGAGGACCGAATGGCTAAAATGTTTGAAGCTATCATGTGTAAGCCCTCTTCTTCGGGTGGTCTTCCTAGTGATACCATTGCAAACCCGAAGGGAGAAATGAAGGTTATTACTACACGAAGTGGTAAAACTTTCAAGGAACCGATCTCTCGTCCAAGTACTTCTACGGAGAAGGAAATCGAGAAAGAACCCGAGGTGATGGTCGAAAAGGAGCACATTACAATCCCACGAAGTACCGCTCAAACCACACCTACGGTTACACCAATACCAATTGTGGAACCCGAGATTCCAAGGCCGTTGCCTAATGACCAACCCACACCACCTTTACCATACCCTTCGAGACGAAACAAAGAGAAAGCACAAGAACGGAACAATTATCAATTTGAGCTATTTATGAAAATGTTTCGTGATCTACATTTTAACATAAGTTTTGCCGATGCTTTAATCATGATGCCTCGATTCGCCGCAAACTTCAAAAGTATGCTTAACAACAAAGAAAAGTTACAACAAACGTCTAGTTGTTCATCAGTTTTTCTAAGCCGCATACCACAAAAAGTCGGTGATCCCGGTAAATTTTTGATTCCGTGTGCTATACAAGATATGGAGGAATGCTACGCCTTGGCCGATCTTGGCGCTAGTATTAATTTGATGCCTCTCGAGATTTTCAAATCGCTTTCGCTTCCGGCTCTTACTCCTTCGAACATGTCCATCGAGATGGCCGATCATTCTACGATCATGGCATGTGGAGTAGCCGAGGACGTTTTCGTTAAAGTCGGAAGGTTTTACTATCCCGTTGACTTTATCGTTGTAGACATTCCTATCGATCGAAAAGTTCCTCTCATTTTGGGTCGTTCATTTTTGGATACATCACGAGCACTTATCGATGTTCATGCTCGAAAAATCACCCTTCGTTTTAATGAAGAAGAACTTGTCATCAATGCAACACAAAACTCCAATCTTTCTCATGTATATTCTATTGCAACTTTAAACCATGGTGACTCGACCAATGTCGTTTGCAAAGAATTTTCACCAAGAGTTTTAGGGAATGTCTCCAAAAACAATTTACCATTTCCTCCGCCGGTGGAGGTTATGAGTACTAAGCCTACAAGGAAGAAACCATCAATACTTGAATCGAAAAATCCTTCACCTTCGTTCTTGAAAAGTGTTGATAAGTTGCCGGTTTCTACGGAAGATCTTTCGGATGATGAATATGTTGGCCCCGATGGGGAGGTTTTCTTCGTCGATAAACGTTTTGAGAACTTGCCACCACCAAAACCAAAACGGTTTCAAAATGTGAGAATTTTTAGTGTGACTAACATCGTCTTAGAAACACCGAATATTTTCAACATAATCAAAAAGGGTTTTCATAAGGAGAGTTTAAGAGATAAAAAAGAAAAAGATCTTAAATGTGATTTAATTGATTTTTCTACAAATCTAACTCCGTCATCACCGCGTGATTTGAGTGCTACAAACTCGTCTACTCCTTTTGACGATGTTTTGTGTGGTTCTAGTATGGGGGAAGCCCCATATGTTCCCTCATCCTTGTCCACCGAGGACGAGATATTCGATCCCGGAATTTCATGTAAAGGGAAATCTCGGTCTTCCACCGATGCAATAAATGGAAACTATATCTATTTGCTTGGTGCGAGTCTACCTCGAGTAGCTCAAACGTTTGTCTTACCAATTGTCTCACCCTTCTACTTCTCATCTATTTTCTTCAAACTCTTTGAGTTTAGGCACATGTTGGAGTGACGTTGAATTGTTTTTTCCATGAAAACGAGAACGCCATCTTCGACCCCGGTATCTTGCATCATTTAAGGACTTAGTCCTTTTTACCGGTTGTTTTTTGGGCCTTGTTTATCATGTAAGCCCCGCTAAAAATTGACCACACCATGAAATCCCTAAATGTTCACATTTTAAGGGGATCGAGTCGAGCTCATGACTCGGTAATCAAAAACGAGGTGCCTCGTGGGGGAGATCCCATGCTTATCTTTATGCTTTTTATTCACTAATAAGGGGACTTGTACCCTTCCAACTCGTTGTCTCGTGGTTGTTTGTGATTGTGTTATCTAGATCATCATCATCGTCTACGATTGAAGACTCTCGTGTTCGTTTACGTGAGCCTCCATCGTTCGTTTGAAGAAGTTTTTCACGATTCCATGACATATCCTTTATTGTTCTAACAATTATCTTTTAGCATAATTAATAAACGGCTTTAGATATATTGTTGATCACCCTTTCCATGCTAGATCCTAAGCATTCGACTCTTCATCTCTAGTATGGGGGTGCTCCACCTTTAGACTCGAAACATTGAGGACAATGTTTACTTTTAGTATGGGGGGTGAATAGGTACTTGCTTTGCTACGCCCTCACGCTTTCCAACTTTCAATGTTTTGTTTTGCTAATAAGGCTAAAAATGGCCAAATTTTAAAATTTTTCTTAGTTTTCATAAGTGTTTTTAAGACACGAATGTATATTTTCCGATGGGTAGAATAAGAGTTAATTTTTGACTTGATGGGCATTTGGAGCCATTTACATTCCTTAACCCGCTCAATTCAAGTTTTGCTAGACTTTTATATAGGGAGCTTTAAAACGCGAAAGTTTTAATTCATTCGGGTTAAGAACAAGAACTTTTCGCAAGTTCCTATAATTGATTCTAGAAAGTCACTTATCAAGGGAACTATAAAACGCATTCTCTAAACTTGAAAAAGTCCAAGAAAGTGCAAGATCCTATAGGTGGCTTGAAAACCCAAAACTTTGATTTGATATAGTCTTAATGAAAGCTAATCCAAATTTGGCTTAATTTTGACTTGCATGGCTAAGTATTCACGAGTCTCTTTAATTAGAGGTCTTTAAATAGTGAAGAACGAGAAATGATAGAGTTAGACAAGTGATCATGCTAAACGTAGAACATGAAAGTGTTCTTTCAAAAACTCATATGTTTTTAATTGTGGCTTTTTCTTCCCATAAGATCAATGCATTAGGAATAAAACATAATTGCAATAAGTAAGGTCGTACGATTTGAAAGGTTACTTAGCCTCTAGCGCAAGATCGTTTAAAAGTTGCTCGGGGTTGAATAGAGTTCATAGCCAAGGCATAACTTATTGAAACGGGACGCGAAGATTGGCGATCATCCAAAAAGGCCCTAACAAGGCATGAGGAGCTCTATTTTTGCTAAAGATCCAAAGATGATGTGAAGTATCATTATTCCAAAATCAATATGAAGGATCGAGACACACGACGAGAAGCTATTACTCCCCTAAAGAATGGAGAAAGTCTATCCAAAAAGACCCTAACAAGGTATGAGGATAAATATATCCAAGTCCGAAAAGGAGGCGGATCGTTGTATATCAAAATCCAAAGTAAAGATTGAAGAAAAATGATGAAGTCGTGGTCCTATATGAAGAATCTCTCAAAAACGTCAAGTGAAGAAATTCCAATTATATGAAGAGAAGACCATAATTTCGAGAACGTCTTCCCAAGATTTGAAGTATGAAGTACATGCCAAATATCGGTCCGAGAAAGGTCTCAAATCGTGAAACGAGTTATGCCAAGATATGAACTTAAGGAGATACACGAGAAGCCGTTTTAAAAGATTTTGTCCTTCGGCTAACTATTGATCAAATCGTGCTACTTTGCTTTCGGACTAATAACTACTCAAATAAGTCAATATGAATCACTTGTGATCCATGACAATTAGATAAAAAATGCTAGTAACCCATTTCCTTTTATAATAACTAGGATTGCGGGGAGAAAAAGTATTACACAATTTGGACGTATGAGTAGTGTTAGCATTGTGACTTGTACCAACAATGATCTTGTTTTTGCACTTAGCATGGAATGTATGACAATCAAGGATGACGAATTTTACTCTAAGGGACATTGACTTGTTTCTATTCTTAGACCCTAAAAGTCACTTTTTGGTGATGAAAATCATGCATTATGTCTTTACACAATCTCGTAGTATGTTGCAAGTCTTTTACTCTTCAATAAAGGTTAATAAAATTGAACTTTGGTGATGCTTAGATACTTTATTCTAGCATTGCGTGAGGGCACGTCAATGGCTTAGTATGGGGGAGTGATGAGATGGCATTTATACATGATCTCATCGTTCTTTTCGGGCTTTAAATGCATTAAAATGTCATAAAATACCATATATATGCTTGTGTTTGTTTACTTGTGTGTTTTAGGTATGGATATCGTGAAAAAGACAAAAGATCACAAGAATCAAGGAAAAACGAACACGAGAAACGAAGCCGTACAAAGAACCGGGCCCTAATCATGGAAAATTCATCAAAAACCCTTGAAGACTTGAAGACAAAACAAGATTGATCCTCAATGAATGAAGAAATGACACTTAAAACCCTTGTATAATAATAATTACAAGTTTGGTCCCTTAAGTTTGTCAAAATTGCAAAAAGGTCCTTCAACTTTGAAGAAATAGCAAGAATAGTCCTTTGAAACATTTTGGAGAAAGTCTTGTGCCAAAATTGTAAAAGGTTCAAACTTATTAACAAAGCAAAACCAATTTTAGGGCTTTAAAACCTTATTTACCCAAAATCACAAAACAGAAGGACCAAATGCGCCATCTTTGAAACATTTAAAATTAAAAGGCGCCTAACACAAAGAGTTCCCCTAATTTCGGATCAAAGGGTAACTGTTCATCATTCTTACCCACCCAGAAATTACCCCGACCTTCCCTTGGGTAAAATCCAATTAAACCCACACACACTCTATTCACACATGCCAAAACTAATCCCACTCACAAAATACCCAATCCCACGTGTGTACTCAAAAACCCCAAATACCCCATCCACCAATCAGCAAATTCCTTGGGCACCAAGACTTGTGACGTGTCCCATTTGAACGACCAAGATCAAATGCTTGCTCACAACGCAAATTTAAACATCCAGGATCAAATGAGGACAGCTCATCACCAAATTCGTCTAGAAACCTTTGAGGGCATTTTAGAGATTTTCTGTATTAGGGTTTTGAGTTCTTAGCATTCTAGTATCTTCTTTTATCACTATAAAAGGAGCTCACAGGTTGTGTGAAGCCCTTTGTTCCAGTTTCAAGTTTCTCACATGTAATTCCTTTTTAAGAAATAAAAAGTTTGGTTTTTGAAATAATTCAAGTATAATTCCTTTTTTATTGTTTTAAAAGATTGTGTGTTGTGAGGAAAATTGATTCTGAGTTCCATCTTTGTTATTGGTTAAGGTGATTTGTGTTTTGAAAATTATTTTCAAAGTTTCTGAAAATCATAGAATTTTTGGAAGAAATCCGTTTTAGGATTTGGTGGTTAAGTATTCATGTTATTGGAGTTAGGGAGTAATAGAAAACGTGTTTTAAAGGTTTAAAAGGTTTTGGAAAGTTTTTAGAAGAGAAGAAAAGAAAACAGTTGATATCATAGGCTTGTATCTTTTGTTTTTCTTTGTTTTGTGTTCATAACAGGATTGGAGGTTTGTTGATTCTTGTTCAGCTCCAACCCGGGTTGGAAGGAGGAGGGTTATACACCCTCTAGGGTCTTGGATGTTAAGACCCTAAGGTAACTTTCTTTTACCTTAGAAATTTCAGAAAAGTGCAACTGCACATGATCTTATTTGATTTTGTGACTAAGTGTGTTATAGGTGTTGGATTCATGTTTATCTGAGCTTGTATGCATAATAGATGCAATAGGGATCAGTTTTAAATAGTTTTATAAGGTTTTGGCTTGTTAAAAAGTGGTTTCCAAAGTTTAACTAGTGTTTGGCAACACAGTTTAGCAGGGTATTGTCTTTGATTTGTGTTGTTTAAAAGTGTTAGATTGTTTTAAATTGGCTAAGATAGGTTTTTAGTTAGTTTGTAGTAAGATTTGAGCAAATTTGGAGTTAGTTTGGTGAGTTTTAAAAGAAAAGTATTGCCAAAATCTGCATGTTATCATTTCTGCTTGATCTAGACAGGAATTTGTGCTTGATTCTTTGATATTTGCTAAGTAACAGGTTGATTTTAGGTTTGTTTTGTTTTGTATGCCCTCTTGTGAGATTGTGTGCATAATTTGGTAGCCTAAAGTTCATTAAGGAGCTAGTTAGAAGCAAATAAGCCCACTGGTCTAGCTAAATTACCACAGAAACTGCATAGGGTCTTTAAGTGCTTTGGATTTGATTATTTGGCATGCTAATTGTTCTTTGTTGCTTGTCTTGACTTCTTGAGCTCAAAGGAGCTCAAGAGTGCCCTGTTGCATCCAAAAATAAGCATCAAATAAGCTCAAGCCAAGCTCATCTTGGCTACAATCCTAAAGCAAAACACAAGACCAAACCTGCTTGTGTTAATTTTCAGTCTGTCACGTTTTGATATATCATTTGGCATAATCTAGTTATAAAAAGGAAAGTGGATTGGATATTAAGCTTATACAAGGTCACTGTTTGATTGGTAAAAAGTTTAAAAAAAGAAAAAAATAAAAAGGAATAAAAAGGGGGTTATCAGACTCGAACCCGTGACCAGCCGTTCACAACACCAACACCTTAACCATCCTGCCCTTGGGTCTTTTACTGACCAAGGGAGGATTTGTTATTTACTTAACACGTTTTTGCTTTTGTGTTCTAAATAAAAAGCCGTAGGTTTTAAGCTTATTTTAAGCTTATTCATTAAGCTGAATTGGTTTCTCTTAATTTTCTTAAGTTAGTATTAGTGTTTTTGATTTTTAAAAATTAGTTTTAGATTTTTCCCTAAAGTAGATTATTTATTAGAATTTATTTAATAGACGTTTTTAATAAATCATTAAAAAAATACCAAAAATAGTTTTAATTTTTAGAAAAAATAGTTTTTAGGTTTTAAAATATATTTTTGAGGTTTACATCTTATTTTGGTTTCAAAAACTTTTATTTTTAATTTAATATTATTTTAAGGTTTTTCATAAACTTTAAAGATTTTTATAAAATTATTAAAAAAGGTTTAGAAGCCTAGATTTGTGTTTTTCTCTTAATTATATTATTTAGGATTTTTAGAAAATTTTTAGAATTTATTTTATAAACTTTTTATTTTTAGTAATATTTTAATATTATTTTATTATTTAATTTTTAAAATTTTCTTTTTCCTTCTTTTTCATTTTTCCTAGGTTCTTTGTCATTAATTAGGACCATTTCCATTTTTAGAATTATTTTTAAGTTTTTAGATTTATTTTTATAATTATTTTAAGTTTAATTAGGTTTTAATCACTTTTAATCATATTTTAGACATTTGAATTAGTTAAATTTAATTTTAGGGCTTTAATTAGCATTTAAAATTAATTATTTAATTAATAAAAGGTCTTAAAATATCTTTGTTGGATTTTTAACTTTATTTATATTATTTTAGACTTGTTTTTAATCTTTTCTTGATTTTGTTTTTGGCTTTAGTATTAAATTTTTAATTTTTGTGTTTTTCTACGGCTTTACGTTTACGTTTTTTACGTCATAGTGTAATTTTCACGAAACCGTCATTCCATCTCATCAATATTAATCTCAAAGAAATACAAATTAAAACACACACATATACCTCCTTGGGAAACGAATCTTTCTCTCTTTTATTTGATTGTGGGTCATTAGTGTTGATTTTTCCTAAAATCATCACTCGATACTTACCGCTCATATACGTTCTCTTGTTTTCCTAAACAACAGTCGTATTTTACTACAATCATCCTCCAGCTGGAATTTATCCCAAGATAATAACAACTCCTAATAATTAGGCAAAGTAGACGCAAAATATACAACCTTGATAAAGAACGTTCATGATTTGACAGCCTCAAATAGAAAAACTCTTGGACATAATTTCTCACTCACGTTCCTGGTCTCCAAGATCTGCTATACTTTACTTCCTTACATAAAATACGTGGAGACTTTATTCCACGTCTTTTTCTGCCTTGGAGACATAATCTGATTGAAACACATTTGCCAATCTTGACTTTTGACTTCACGTGAACATTAAACCGTAAGCTTCATGTCCCTTGATGATCCAACAGATATAGGGTTCTTGAAACCCTAAAAACTTAACAGATTTGAATTTTTAAATTTGTCATAGCACCAAAACCCTAACTAAGGTTATGAAAAACGTACTAGGATCTGAATCATATGAACCATCATGTGTTTTAACAGCCACATACCCCCAACTTTTTGCTTTTTATGTTGATCTAGCGTTTGAGGAACCCTAGTTCATGATTTATGTAAAAGAGCAAAAACGTTAATACCATAATCAACAAACTTCAACCTTGAATAACTTCTTTATTAGAGCTCAGATTGAAGATCCCTTCGGTGAGATTCTAGACACAAGTTCCAAGAACCTACAGTTCAAAAATCACGATGATCCAACGGTTAACGAAGGAGAGATCGTGTTTTGAATATGGTTGTTCACAGAAAACTGCATATACTCACTGCTTACTTTGACGCTTAATAACTTTTGATTCGGGATAAAACTAGACAATCCCTCCAGTGGATGTCTAGATATATGTGTATAGAACACACACAAGAAAGTTCATGACGATCCAACGGTCCAATAAAAACTTACGACCTTTTGAATACTACTGCGCACACAAAAACGTCCAGAAAAACCCTAGACGGATTTTTCTTCTCTTCTCAATACACGAACACCTTGTTGGTCCTAGCATCACGAGCCACGAGGCTCTGATACCAACTGTGGAAACCTTGATTTCCTCGATCTTTTAGCTACTAGGAATGATCATTGTTCATGTGATCAAACAATCACAGCGGAATAGAACAACAACCATTAAACAAGGTGTTTAGGCACAAAACACATGAATTAAACAAAAGGATTGTTCATTATATTAATAACAAACAACCACTAGACGTGAATGCATTGAATCCCACGTCTAGTCGACACATGCTTTAGGTTTACATTGTATATGAAAGTTATATAAAAAACCTAATACCCTTGGTTCCTTTTATAGTGTTAGGATTAGGGTTCACAAGAGATAATATCAAATAAACATGTAAATCTTCTATTCAAATAAACATATAAAGAATATATTCTGCATACTTATCTAAATAGAAGCTTCCAACAAACTTGTCTACGTTTCTGTCAATGCTTAGATTGCATGTGACAATGCTTGGATTGCACATGACAATGCTTGTCGATATTGACTTCTATAAACGCCCGATTTGCTCTTGACAACGCCTGATTTGCTCTTGACAATGCCTGAACAAATGTCTTCACGTTTTCTTCGTTTTTGAGTTTCTGCCACATCAACTTTTTGACCCAACAAGTTATCCATACCAAATTTCGTTAGAATCTCAAGCACATACTTGGATTGATTTATGAAAATACCACGGGGGGATTGGTGAACTTGGAGACCAAGAAAGAACGTCATTTCCCCCATCATGGACATTTCGAATCGAATTTTCATAAGGCCGGCAAATAATATAGAATATTTTGGGTTAGTAGAACCAAATATAATATCATCTACATAGACCTGAGCCACCAAGATGTCGTTACTGTAGTGCTTGATAAACAACGTTGGATCAATGGTTCCTTTGGTGAAGTGATTTTGTAGAAGAAATGATGATAATTCATCGTACCATGCCCTTGGTGCTTGTTTTCAAACCATAAATTGCCTTTTTCAACTTGTAGACATGGCTTGGATGTTCGGTATTGATGAAACCTTCAGGTTGACATACATACACATCTTCTTTTAACGGCCCATGCAAGAAAGCCGTCTTCACGTCCATTTGATACACAATGAACGATTTGTGTGCAGCATAAGCCAAGAAAATCCCAATAGCTTCCATCCGAGCAACCGGGGCGAAGGATTCGACGAAATAAATTCCCTCTTGCTGTTTATAACCTCTCACAACTAACCGAGTCTTGTTCCTAATGACCGTTTGCTCCTCATCCATCTTGTTTTTGAATAACCATTTCAGGGTAAGCGGATCGATATTGTCCGGTCGAGGTACTAACTCCCATACATCAAGCCGGATGAACTGATTGAGTTCTTCTTGCATAGACTCAATCCATGATGCATCGGTCATTGCTTCTTTCACACTTGCTGGTTCCATTGTGCTGTCTGATAGTGCATAGATACACATATCACCATCGGTACACAGCTTATTGCGTGTTGAGACTGGTCGTGTGAGATTGCCAATCACTTGAACCAAAGGATGATTCTTAGTCCATTTGTGTTCATGTGGAAGTGTATGAGAAACTTGATGCGAGCTCGACAGATCCACATATGGTTTTGAAGGCTGAGTAGTACTTGTGGAAGCCGCAAATGGATTAACAAACTCATGTTCGTTGAGCATCGCATTGTTTGCATTTTCAGCAACTATTTCATTCTGAAGATGAACATGATTAGGAATTTGCTGAGAATGTTGTTGAGTTGCGTCAGCAGTCGGAGAAGTGGTTGGAATATTTGACGGCAATATGGTTGAGGTTGGCGTAGATAGTGTAGAGGTAGATGCCTCTGGTGTAGATGCAGTCGTAGGTTCTTGAACTACCGTAGCAGGTGCAGCCGAGGCATTTTGAGGAACACCAAATGAAGAAGGACCCTCCATATATTCATCATAGATTGGCCCAAATAAAACTTCCAAGTCACGTTCCGATGGTTGTAACGATGAGATTGCTGACGGTGCAAATTGAAGCGCGAGTCCTGAACTTACGTGTCTAGAAGTCTGACCTTGAAGCTCGGGATGTGAACTTCTATGCTGAGAGGCCATACCCGAGAGTCCATCAAAGGTAATCAAAGCTCTGGATGTGACCATATTGTTGAAACTGAGTCCCCGTGTTTCCAGCAACTAGCAATTGGCGATCTTGATTCGCATTCACGAAAGGTTGAGCAATCTGTCTATTTCTAGTGTTCGAGGAGATTCTCTGATTGTTGTTGTTGTGGCATGTGGTTACTTGATGAGGGTTGATGGTAGGGTACCATGGGATATGACATAGATGATGGAGAGTTTGCCATAAAAGCCAATGGATCTTGTGTCTTGGCACATCTTTCTGCCCTAACTTCATTAGCTTCATCTTGATTCATCTTCAAATAGTCATAAACTTGAGTGTAGTCCACGACATGAAGATCCTTGGTTTGATTGACAAGAGTGACATATCGTGACCATCCAGAAGGAAGATTATCAAGAAATTTGATGTTGGCAGCAATTTGTGCAGGTTCATGTGTGTTTCTTCTAAGATGGTTCATGAGGGTTGAAAACCGATGATAATAAGGTTCAATTTGTTCCCCTTCAGTAGACGTAAATTTCTCCCATTCACGAAGCAACTTAGTTTCCTTTTCTTGTAAACCGATTTCACTGCCCTTCATCATTTTCTGAATCCTAAGCCACATCTCGTGTGCGGTTTCACAACTATCGGCAGCAGCATAAACATCTTCAGGAAGTCCCATAAGAATGACTTGAATTGCTTGATCATCAGCGTCGAGTTGTTTGGATTCAGCTTCAGTTAATTCTTCATTTGTTTGCTCATGACTTGAGTCAGCTACTGGGTTAGCATTCGTAGGGTCCCCAGGCACAATAATTGTTATTCTAACATACGGACCCTTTTGAATCGAATTGACAATCAACTTTCCCAAAGGTTTAAATTTTGCATAACGAAGGAGACGACTAGCCCATGTAGTGTAGTTCTCCTTGGTTAGCATGGGTGGACGATTCTCAGTACCCGCAACATAAATATCTTGTTGAGACGTCATCGTAGAAGTCGTGTGAAAAACAAGATCTCAATTCGTAGAAAGCGTGTGATGTTGTTGAAATTTCAAAACTTCTGATTTTTAATTTTTTTCCAGTCCGACAATAAATTCCTCAGTCCGACAAAACGGTAAGCTGAAAAATTTTGTATCGCCAAATTTTGAAATTGAGTTAGAAATAGCCAAAAACTCATAGGGAAAAAATTTGATTTTACTTGACCTAAATATTTTAACTTTTTTTTTTATCTTCGTGTAAACTATGTGCCGGGACTAGTCTAGATGGTGGCTAAGTCTAAAAATTACTCAAACAAAATTTCCATCGGAATGCCCATCGGAATATTCTATCAGAATGATGATCGGAATGATCTATCGGAATGTTGATCGGAATGTCCTTCTATCGGAATGTTGGATCTGTCAGAATGTTGATCTGTCGGAATGTTGATCTGTCGGAATGTTGGATCTGTCAGAATGTCTAGATCGGAATGTCACTCTATCTGAATATTGGATCTGTCGGAATGATTACCTGTCGGAATGTTTACCCGTCGGGATGTCTAGATCACAATATAGCTAAAACAAATTGGACAGAGTAACGACTCACAAAACCCTTAAGACCGTCAGAATCCCAGATCGCAATGTACGATCGGAATGTCACGTCGGAATAAGGTATCGAAATCCAGTGATCGCAAAGTAGACCCAAATGGTTATTGCGATCAAACCACGCTCACTTGTACTTTCCGATGGAGACCTTTGCTAGAATTTCGGAATGATGAAAACCAGAAAGTTTTGAACGTTTGATCCAAGAAAGTTTGTGTTTTAACCAAAACCAAGATACCAAAATCACTACAACACGATTAAATAAGGTATACGACTTGAAATCACTAACAAACACGAAATTTTTTTTGATGCTTTGGCAAAAACAATCAAAAACTCACGAAATGCTTAAATACGAATCCCTTGGCGAATGATACCACTTGTAGGAATGATTCACACGACTATATAGGATATAGAAATAAAGATGAAGATTAAAACAATAAAGAAAGATTAGATTAGATGAAAGAAAAGAGAAAAACAAGCTTGTGAATTCCTAGTGAGAGAAACACATACGTTTCTCTCTCTAAAAACAAAGGAATGGAAAACACACACATAAATGAGGCTTGGGAGGCTGTTTAGGAGGCCTTCCTCATTTGTGTGTTCGAGACTAATTCCCGTTACATAAACATTAATAACTAAGAACTCTCGACACCGTTGAATAGTATTTTTCACGAGCTTCGCAACGGTATATTATATGATCATCACTTTAAATACTTCTAACAGTGAGAAAAAGTAAAGACGAGTTACGCTACAATTACACTACGACATAAACATAAAACGTAAACGTAAAAACACGACAAATTTAAAACTTAAACTAAAAAAAAATAAAAAAAATAAATCCTAAATAACATAAATAAGAATAAAAATTCGATAAAAATACTTTAAAACTTATTATTAATTTGATATTTAAATGTAAATGCTAATTAAAGCGCAATAATTAAATAAAATTAACAAAAGGTCCAAAATAGGATTTTATCAAATAGAAAACTTAGTTATATTATTTTTAAAAAAAGTATTTTCTAGAATTTTAAAAATTAATTTTCTATTTTTAAATAGCTAAAAACAATTTTTTAATTAAAATAATCCTAGAAAATTATAAAATAATGTGAAAATTATAAAAAAAACTTTTTCAAAAATTCTATTTTAACTAAAATAAGCTAGGAAAAATAAAAAAACAAGAAAAGATGAAATTTACCCTAATAGGACAAAAACAAAAGTTGGTGGAAGTTACACTTTGTTGGTATAACTAACAGTGGCAGTGGGAACTTAGTTCCTACTGCTCCTTAGCAGAAAATGGGCTGTGTGATATTTTCTTTGTTTTGAGCCTTTGTGGCTTGGTTTCTTGGGCAAAATAGGCACTCTTACAATCAGTGGGTTGTAGGAAGTCACTCAAATAACAAGAAACACAAACAATAACACAATTCCAAGCACAATTCAACATAAATCAGCACAAAGAAACAAAAAATGACGTCTGGTGGTCTAAAGGCTATGACAGTGAGTTACCAAAGTATTTAAAAGCTACCTTAAGACTTCCAAAACCTAAGACCAGCTAATGTAAGGCTATGTCTATCCTAAATCTAACTGTGCATCAACTTTCAAAGCCAAAAATCACACAAACACCCCTAAAGTACCCTACTGTGCACATACAATGGGATGATGCTGATATTTGCTGGTATGAAATGCAATTTGGTGAAGTTTAAACTTCAATAACTTGCAACAAAGTAACCTAAACCTAATGAAAACTGATCAAAACCCTAGACCTACCTCTAACATAGTTGGTGACCAATTATCAAATCTTAAATTAAAATGCAAAAACAAAGCCCTAATAGTCTACTGATGAGAACACATACAAACAAGGTGAGTTGTTGAACTTTTTGACCAAGAAGTAAATTTACACAACAAAAGCTTGCAAATAACTCCACCTAACTACAAATAAGTTTCACACAAACCTAAACTAGGCCTATAGCTAACCATGAACAAGTTATAGGCAGTTAACACAAAATCAAAAGGGCAAACAGCCCACTGTTGGTATTTAGGCAGAAAAAATGCATAAACTAGCAAAATTTGTTCTAAATCCTTAACTAATTATATCCAACTCCTAAAATATCTTCTAACCTTCCTATGAGAGTTATTTAGGCCTATTAGGCTAACTAGTGTTGTCACCCACTAACCAACACTAACAGAGCCAAACACCCCTTTAACTAACTTAAGCCAAAAAAATTCAAAGGAAATGCATACGAATCAACACCAAACTATCCTAAGACTATCAATATCACTCAATAATCACACAATAACACAAATTGAACATAAAAAAATAAGATTAAGCAACTATAGCAAGATTCACATACACACAAAATATTTAAAAAAGAATTCCACAAAGGGTTCAAGCACATACCCATCTTGGTTTTGTTCAAACCAAGTGTTGTTGAAGCCTTATTTCTGGATTTTTGAAAGATAATGATGAAGTATGGGTCAAGCTATAAGGAAGCCTAGGTTGTGGTTCAACAAATGAACCCTAAGAAGAAGAACAATGGAATAAAAGGAGAATGTTGATGATGAATGGGACTTTTGCTCCTGCTTCAACAAAACACACTCCAGTAGCCAAAAGATTGGAATAAGCTTGGTGTAAAACAAGCTTATTCAAGATTTAAGTACAGTAAGTACCACAACATAAAGATAAATAAGAACTTTTATTAACTTTAGGGAAAACTTTTGAAAAACAACACCTTAAAAATCTTAACAACAAGAAGCCAACAACTGGAAAAGAACAACTTATACAAGCTGTATGAGCTTGTTTGGTGTCAAAAACCAAACTCACAAGCCTGTATAAATTGGGTCTCAAATGAAGCTGACCAAAAACTTTTTAGTCAAGAAACATTTGATAAAATCAGTATCTTACACTACACTTGCAAAAAGATTAAAGCTCTAAACTAAGAAACAAACAAAACAATGGAACTCAGCACAGTTTTAAAGATTAAATAAGAAATTTTCATTAAAACTTAAACTTTACAAAAAAGGCTGGAACAAAGTTATATGGGTACAGGCACCAATATATATACTACTGGAAAGAGAATTCTAGATACATTGGAAAAATAGAAAACCCTAGCTATGTAAATCCGAAAATTCCCCTTCTTGTTTGAATTTTGAAATCAGTCAGTGTGATGCCATGTGATGTGTACAGTTGTCTTGTTATGATCTTGAACGTTGATGGTTGTTGTGGTGGACACGAAATAACCAAAGGCCATGGAATCATAGATCACTGCTTCCTTTTTTGTCTTGGCTTGTTTTTGGTGTAGGGCACAATGTGGGAAGGGACCTACTTGTGAGCTGGATAATTTTGAGGGTTGGGGTGTTGTGTCGACATGCCAAATCAATTATTTGGAAAGTTAATTAGAATAACAGTGTATAATTAAGGAGGATGGGTTTTTAGGGTTTATGGGTGTTAAGGGTGGGTCTAGATCGAGCTAAGGGAAAAGAAAACTGTTAAGCGCCCTTTTTATGGATTAATAATAACAATTTGAATAATTATTATAATCCTTTCCTCGTAAGTGGGGTGCTTAGGTGGCAGGGTTTGGGTTTCGGGTTGGACCGGGTTTTGGGAGAAGGTGGGTTGGACTTGTGGGTAGGCTGGGCTCAATCCAGGTATAGAATAGGTTAATGTTGTACATTTGGCATTTTATAAGGGCTAAACATGTAAAGTCTTCATAATTTAGGGACCAAACTTGTAATTTAGGAATTTACAAGGGTATAAAGTGTAATATCTTCAAATTTGAGAGACAAATATTGGCAATCTTCAAAACTTCAAGGACTTCTTTTGAATTTTATAGCTCGGGTCTGGTTCTTTATGTGGCTTCATTTCCCGTGTTTGTTTTTGCTTGTTTCTTGTTCTCTTTTGGTGAATTTACGATATTCGTACCTAAAATACACAATGAACAATCACAAGCATATTTTATGGTATTTTATGACATTTTTGCACATTTTAAGCCCGATTTAGACGATGAGACTATGTATAAATGCAGTCTCATCACTCCCCCATACTAAACCATTGTCGTGCCCTCACGCAATGCTAGAATTAAGTATCATAGCACTATGAAAGTATGAATACATAACACATATGAATAAGTACTCAAGGAATGAAAACAAGGATGATACTATCATATGGAATATAAAGTAATCCAAGAATAAGTAAGTATAAACCATACAAAGCTAAAGTACAAATAAGTGTACATATTAGTCTAGGTTATCACCTAGAAATCCCTTGAAAACTAATATTTCATGTAATATAACTACACAATATCTATGTACAATGATCAAATACATAATACTAACTATAATCCATCATATAAAGGAACGGTAATAGATCACAAAATATTAATACTCACTAATCCAAAGCTAATTACAAAATAAGACCTAATAACCAAGATTAGCATATAAAATCCATTTTACATTGAATTAGAGTATAATATTTTGCAACTAATTATTAAACTCAATGAAGTATCATATTAAGATTATACATTTATTTCAAGACAAGTTACAAGTTAGTAAATCGTAAAGTACAAGTTATCAAAGCATAGGATCTTAAGCTCCCATAATTATACCTAGGTTATGATGACCCTATATAAACCCTTAAACTAAGAATGTAGAATCCTTAGAAGTTATAAACATACCATATAAGACCTAGAATAAGATTATATGATGATATAAACCCTAATTACCCAAGATAGAAAGTCATTAGGATTAGTAACCTAGAAACCCTTATATTAAGCAATCTACATAGAATCAATACATAGTCTTTTAGGACAAGTCTATAAACACTCATATCATTACATAAAGGTTATAAGATTATGTTAAGACAATGTACAAGTATCCTTAAGCGCAAGGTACAAGATTTCAATGCATGACTTGTAAATTAGGTCAAAATAGGTATTTTCACTCTTTAGACATGTTTACTTAGAATAAACAATCAAACCAAGTGTGGAACCACTTTAGATAATTAAAACACAATGTCTAGACCTAAAATAAGTTTACATCAGTAGCTAAAAGGAAGATAATGAGTTTTGCTAAGATTTAACCCTAGATCATTAGAAACCCTAATCTACATAGGTTATCTTCCCAATTTCACTTCAAACCATTGTTAAACTTCAAACCAAGGACCCAAACTTCTTAATTACAATGTGTAAACTCTAATTATACCCTAATACATCACTGATTACATTCCTAAGCCCTTAATCATCAAAATCACAAACCAGAAAGTTATTAGCCCTAAAATATGACCCGGTTTTGATTTTTCCCTCCAAAACTTGATTTAAACACTTTCCCTCCATTTATAAGTTTAAAATTAAATATTTATTAGATATTTAATCCTTATATAAGACCTACAAGCTGCTGGATCACCACCTTGTAGGTTACACATCTTCATTCTCATCTATACCTTGCCATGAGCCATTTCTAGCCACAACCTTAGATATTTTCCATCATAGACTCTATAAACTTGTGTAGATCTTCACTATCCTTCCTTAGTTACTTCTCTAGCTTAGTTACACGTTTCATGGCTTTTCTTAGAGCCTAAGTGTTGAAACAAGTATAAATAGGGGCAAACTACATACCTTTAGAACTCGCACCCTATTTTCTTTGTTTCTCCTACCCATTTTTCAATTCCATTTCTATATACAATCTAGTAATCTTAGAAGACCATAATCCAGGTCTAGAAGGAAGCCATTGATGCTCTTGAAGCTTTGATAACAAGTTGTGTTCCTAGGAAGCCATAAGTAGCCATTTGGAGCTACCTATGTAATCTCTATGTTAACTAAGATTTTATCTTGTTATAATGAATTCTTAGACTTTTTATAATGTTTAAATAATGTTAGAAAGATATATAAAAGAAATTAGAACATTTGATCATTTTAAATGAAAGTTATAAGCTAAAGATGTCTTAAAACCTTAGTTTTGTAATTTACATAAAATAATGAGCAATAACCCATTTCAAAAGCAATAATTCTGTATAAATGTTTTTATTATAATTAAAAATGTGTTTTGAAACTTTGTTTTAAAATCCTAGATCATTTGGAGCATTTTTGAGGTTGTTATATGATTTTTACAAGTTAAAACTGTCCTTTTTGAAACTATTTGTCATTTTGGGCCAAAAGTGTCATTTTGTGAAAGTTAAAACTATAATAATAAATACTAGAAATTTTGAGACCCTAAGGTTAATATTTGATGGTTGAAAATGTAAATATTAAAACTATATACTTTAGGGGTTAAAAGTGTAAATATGTTCAACTTATAAAATTATGTGCTAAAAAGGTTAATGTTGGGAATAAAAATAGCTAAGTCACTTAGCCGTTGACAAAGGGATTTTAGACGCTGCCAAGAGAAAATGGAGCGCTGACAGATTGAGCACTGACAAGACTTATCAAGGCGCTGACAAAGGAAATCCCCGTCATTGACAACTACTTAGTCAACACGTTTTATATGTTTAGGAAAGATATGATCAATATTGTATTTTCTATACTTATATTTTCCTTAAATAGTTGATTAGTATATTATTGTTCAAGACTCCTTATGTTATAAAAGGAGGTCTTAGGGTTTGATATTGATAGAAGTTTTTACTCACTTTCATAGTACGCAATTTGATTCTAAATAAAGTGAAAGTTTGGTATACATTGTGTTTTGCTCTGTTCTTTGTTCTAAGTGTTAATTCCGCATAACACTTAGATTTTCATAAGCATAAAGTTTCTCTACGTGTTATACTTGATTCAATCTCGTTAACACAAATCTAAATCGATCTAAGTTTGGGAGCAAAAAGTGGTATCAGAGCTTGTTGAGTAACTTTTGATCTAAAGAACCCAAAAACCCTAATCACACAAAACCCTAATTTTTCAAAACCCTAAAAACATCATGTCAACCTCAAACTCAGAAACCCAAAGTTCAGGATCCTCTAATCATAACCTCAAAATCCCCATGCTTGACCCTGATAACTTTGAACTATGGAAGTTCAATTTTGAGCAATATCTCCAAGTGGATAACTATATTCTCTAGGAGGTTGTTGAACTTGGAAAAAAGTTCAACCAGGCACAGAAGATATTAGACTCCATTGAAAAATGGAGAACAACCAATGCTAAGCCTGAAGACTTGCTTCCTAGACCTGAAGATGGGAGAGCCAATTTAGCGGCAGAGGTGGATGATAGAAGGCTTGATATGAAAGCATTAAGAATTCTTAAACTAGCTCTTGAAAGCAAGAACCAACACAAATTCAGAAAGTATAAATCTGCTAAAGAGCTTTGGGAAGCCCTTGAGATCACCTATGGTGGTAATAAGGAAACTCTCAAAAAGGAAGAAGCAGCTGGTAATGGAGTTTACTGTCTTCAAAGCTCGTCCTAATGAAAAGCTAAGTGAGATAAGAAGCCGTCTTCAAGACATCACTAGCAAGCTGGCATTCATGGAGACTGAATTTAAAGATGATTATATTAATGATGCTTTCCTTGGAGCTCTTGGAGATGGGTGGGAAATTCATGCCAAGTCAGTGATTCCCACTCAAGCTTACAAGAACATGACTTTTGATGATATCTATAATCAATTAAAGGTCATGGAATCTGAAGTTCTACTCAAACAAGGAAGTAAAACACCTTCTGGAAGCATGGCCTTTATCTCTCACAATGATTCCCTAGACGCTGACAACTCTTGCTTTGTCAGCGGACAAACTTCTCATGACTGCAGCTCAACAGACACTGACATGTATAACTATGCTTCACCAAGTCTTAAACCAGCAGGAATTGATTTGGATACTGTATGTGCTTATATTTCTTCTTTACCCAATGGATATTCAATTTCTTTGTAAGATCTGCAGCAAATTAGTGATATTGATCTTGATGAGATGGACATCAAGTGGAATATGGCTCTTAGCACTATAAGAGCCAGTAGGTGGAAAAAGAGATTTGGAAGGAAGATGACTTTCAATAGCAAAGAAACTGCTGGATTTGATAAATCCAAAGTTGAGTGTTTTAATTGTCATATAATGGGACACTTAGCTACAGAATGTAGATCTCCTAGGAGGAATGATGGAGGACAGAATCCTAGACAGTCCATCAAGATTGAAGATGTTGAACCTAAAGCTATGGTAGCTATGTAAGGTATTCATGGCATTGGATTTGATTGGAGCTTTCTAGACAAGAATGAGGTAGAGAATCAAGCTTTAGTTGTTGAAAAGGATGTAGAGCATGTTCAATATGCTCTCATGGCCAGATCTTCTTCTTCATCAGATAATGAGGTATATGATGATGCTTTTTGTAGTAAAGGTTGTAGACTTAACACTGCTAAGCTTAACAAAGAAGTTTTAAAGTTACAATATGATATTCTTGGCTTAAATATCACTATTTCAAACTACAAAAGGGGGCTTGCACAAATAAGATGGGATGGTGTATGAATATAAGGACATGGAACTTAATCTAAAAGATCAAATAACTGTCCTGGAAAGAGATCTAGTACTTAGTTATGAGGCCAAAGCTTCTTATATAGAAGCTAAAATTGAATTAAAACTTAAGCTAGATGAGGCCATTAAAGCTAGAGAGAATGTAGGGCTTAAAATTGGAAAGTTTGAAAAATCTAGTCAAACCCTAGAAAAGGTTATAAGTGAGCAAAGAAACCCTAAAGACATGTCTGGGATTGGGATGCATGCAAAGGAATATGCTGTTGTCCCACCCCCAACAGGTGATTTCTATGGGGTTTCCAAGAAAGACTTGTCATGGACTGGTATTCCAGAGTTCCAAGTAAAGGAATTTACTCCTCCACCATGTGTGCTCACACCAGTAGAGTAATATAGGCAAAGGGTGACTGATCTTGACCTATGGAAGAAAGCCAACCCTACTCTCTTTGTTAAGGGAGGGCTTCTTAGTGATGAACAAACTGACCCTAAACCCATAGTTATCACTAACCCTTCCATTGGAAAACCTGTTGATCTTGGCTCTTCCACTAAAAGCAAACCCAGTGTTAAATATGCTAAAATGTATACAAAACCTAGGACACACCAAAGCCAAGCAAGTGTTAATAGGACAGGGTTTTATCAGTCTAAGCCTAAGTTTGCGTCTAAAAAGTCTTTTTACACATGTGGGAGCTTCTCACATTTGTCCTATAATTGTGACAGTGGACACATTTCACCCGCTGATAATAGGTCAACCATGGTCAACCCTATACCTTATGTTCACTCTAGACCACAGACCACTAGACCAGCTCCTTACTTCTCTAAGACAGCTAATACCCAAGGCTAAAGATCCTTCTAAAAGACCAACACTTGGTCAAATAAACAGTGGGTTCCTGTAGCAAACCCTAATTCACCCGCTGACAAGAACAATTCATCCGCTGACAGGGCAAGACAAGCCGCTGACAGAACTAGGTTTGGAATGAAAATGCCACAATTAGTAGCTGTCAGACCCCATGTTAGACCTAGCAATAATAGGTATCTAAAACCAATGGGACAAGGGTCTAAGGCATCATCCAACTTAACATGGAGACCAAAACAAGAACAATCATCAACTTTTAATGGTGTCTCTATGACTTGTAATAGATTGAAATATCTTGAAAAGTATCTTGGGACAAACTGGGTATTTAAGGTTAAAACTGATGAACAGGGGGTTGTTATAAGAAATAAGTCCATTATTGTCAAACAACCTAATAGATCTAAGTCTACCAAGGCTTGGGTTCCTAAAGAAAACTGATTTGTTTTCTTTATGTGTAGGGCATTCCAAAGCAGGTTAATGACCATGGATATTAGGATAGTGGATGCTCAAGCTACATGACTGGAAAGGAGGACTATTTTCTACAAACTTCACTCTTATTCCAGATGGTGATAGAGTGTACTTTGGAGGCGGTTTTAGGACTATATATGGCAAGGGCACTCTTATAACTGACAACTTAATATTTAATGAAGTCTTCCTGGTAAAAGAACTTGACTATAACTTGTTTAGTGTGTCACAAGTTTGTGACAACAAAAATAAAGTTCTTTTTACTGACACTAAATGTTTGGTGTTGAGTAAAGACTATGTGTTACGTGCTGATAAGTTTACTGAATTTAGAACACCTAGACGTAAGGGCATTTACAATGTCAATCTACAAGGGATTAAAATGAGTAATAACTTGTCATGTCTATATGCTAAGGCTTCAGTAGATGAGAGTAACTTATGGCACAGAAGGTTAGGGCACATTAACTTTAAGAACATGAATAGACTTGTAAGGCATGATCTTGTTAGAGGATTGCCTTCAAAAGAATTCCACAATGATCATAATTGTGTTGCATGTCTTAAGGGCTGTAACACCCCATTTTGGAAAATGTAATGTTAAGGGTGATTATGGCGTGTCATCAAAGCATACAAGGAAAATGTCTTAAAACATTAAATGACCATGAAAGGAAATACTGGAAACAATATCGGACCCCAAGTATAAGCTCATCACAAACAAACATAAGTAATGTAAAGGAAAAGGAATAAACAATGTCCAAATAAGTAAGTAGCAAAATGTATGATGAAATGCATAAAGTAGAGAAGGCTAAATAACTTCCAATCCATATGCACGTACGCTTAAAGTCTACGAGCGCCCTTGATTACCTGCCGTTTGGAAACATGAAATGAAAACGGTTGAGCATAACGTTCAGTGCACGGATATACAAGTATACCATGGAATAACGTAAGCATACAAGACCAATAGAAGCGGAATAATATGAGTTCAAAGTAATCTGGATTCATGTTCATAAAACTGGTTTTATAGTTTGAAAATAATTATGTTCCTGTGAAAATCTGTTTTAGTTAACCAAATATCCCATATAGGTCATGAGGTTCCACCGTGCGTGAATACTTGGATGGGAGACCTCGTCATGTAATTAGAGGGGTTGCCTCTAAATAAATAGTCTGGGTAGGAGGGATCAGCTCCTAGTGAAGGATGCAAGGCATACATCGCATTCACTCTGCTAATACTGATAAACATGTAACTAGGATGCACCCATATGTCCCACATGATAATATAATAACAATGGCCAAAACTGAAAAGGGACGCCACGAGCAATCACTTTGCTGTGGGGAAGTCATAACACTGGTGCCTCTAGTGTTATGGTTATGGTACCTCCATAACTAAGTGACACTGGTCATGCATGTATATGGCTTAGGCTCTTATTCTAAAATAAGTATCAAACATACAAAACAAGTACTGGGAAAACAGTTGGCTGCAAACGAGGAATCCTAATAAGGAAAGAGTGTCCATACTGAAGGGACGGGAAATCCGTACCTTATATCCAGTGAACGGAAAAGACGAACGAAAGGAAGTCCTACTCCGATCTCACTAATGCTACATAAATAGGGGACATGTATAAGTATTCTGTTTACTAGGTTCTTAACTGATTTTATATCGTGTCTTAACTTGTTTTATATGTTCATGTCTTTTTTATTGATTTTAAGGTTATGTTGTGTTTATCATGTATTCTATGTATTCTGATTAAGTATTACTTGTATTTCTTGTATTATTATACTTGTTGTGTAATAATAAGTAACTTTCTAAAAATAGCAGGTTTTCTAAAATAGAAAGTTTCCAAAAATAGAAAGTTTTAAAAAACAGATTAACCTTTTAAAATAGATCAGTTTCTAAAAATAAAAAGTTTCCAAAAATAGTAACTTTCCTGAATTAGAAAGTTTCCATATTTAGAATTAAGCTGAATTAATAAGCTAATAATATAAGCTTAAGTTTACTGGTTAAATACCATAAGTCATGTAATTATAGTATAGTTTATTAATAATAACATGTTAATTATATAAACTATAGGTTATATGATTTAATTAAATATAAGCATGATTTAATTAAATTAAGGTGCATAAAATACTTAGGTTAAAACAAGTATTAATATTATATTAATTATAACTTAAGTAATTTTTATTAATTAATTATATTCTATGTCTTAATAATTAATTAATACTATAGTCTAAATTAAATAAATAAATACTTAGGTTATAACATGTATTATTTACTAAATAATAATTAATCTAAGTTCATGATTAATTATATTAATTACATGTCATGTTAGTTTAATTTAATATCTTGTTAAAATAAATACTTGTACATATTTTAGTCATGAACCAGACCCATGAATTTAATTTAGACATGTCGTGAAACGGACCCAGAACCCCTTGAACCGGACCAAAACAAACACCCCTTTAACAGTGGCAAACCGGCTCGGTCGGTTACCACTGCTTGGGTAAAAATACCACCGGCGGCTGCGTATAAAAACACCCCTTTAAATACTTGTATGTAATGATATTAATCGTATAATATTAATTAAGTACGATATTACGTGTTCGTGATTTTTACGTTCATGATTCCATGTTCATGATTATAATTATTATTGTTAATAATTATCGTGTACTATCACGTAATTAATACTTATCGTGTAATAATACGTACATAACTTCTATAATTACTAATCGTGACACGTGTTCATGCTATAAAAGGAATGTTTTAATATGTACGTACCTTTACTAAGTGTACTATTCATGGTAAAAGCATGCGGGTTTTACAACTCTCCCCCCCTAAAAAGAATAATTCGTCCCCGAATTATAGATGAAATAAACTGAAAGAGGAACATACCCGAATTCAAAATATGAAGTGAGGGTAAAAAGCCTTGATAGACTCCTCTGTTTCCTAAGTGGCTTCCCGCTCGCTATGATCCCTCCAAAGGATTTTGACGAATGGAATCGTCTTCTTCCTCATGACTCGTTCTTGTCTGTCAAGAACTCGTTGGGTTCCTCTATAAAGGTAACATCTTCACGACTCTGTTCTAGTGGATACTGAACCATGTGAAGGGGATGATACTTGTACCCTCTAAGTAAGGACACATGGAAAACGTCATGAACGTGAGAAAGCTGTGGAGGTAACGCTAAACGATAAGATACTTAACGGACTCGCTCAATGACATCAAACGGTCCGATGAATCAAGGATTGAGTTTTCCTTTGACTCTGAAACGTCTAACACCACGTGTTGGCGATACCTTTAGAAATACGTGATCTCCTACTTGAAATTTAAGTCCCTACGATGCTTGTCGGCATAACTCTTTTGACGTGAACGAGCTTCTTGCAATTTCTACTTGGCTACCGCGACCTTCTCGTTGGTAAACTCTGTCATTTCTAGTGCTTCAAGTGTTCGCTCACCAACCTGATCCCAGCAGATTGGGGCGCGACACTTTCTGCCATACAACATCTCGAATGGTGCATACTTAATGCTGGCGTGCCAGCTGTTGTTGTATGCAAACTCTACCAAATAGATGTAATCGTCCCAATCTCCTGTCCACTCCAATGCACATGACCTCAACATGTCTTTTTATGTATAATTGTTCGCTCTGATTACCCGTCTGTTTGAGGATGAAAAGCCATGCTAACCTTAAGTTTTGTACCCCAAGCTTTCTGCAGACTCTACCAAATTCGTGAAGTGAACTGAGGATCTCTGTCCAAGACGATACTGGATGGAGCACCATGAAGTCTCATGATCTCCTTCTTGTAAGCTTTGGCGAGTTTAATGACCGGATCATCCTTGCGGATCGGTAAGAAATGAGCTGACTTAGTAAGTCGATCAATGATAACCCAAATCGCATCATGCCTCCTCTTTGTCTATGGAAGACCGGTAACAAAATCCATGGTGATCTTATCCCACTTCCACTATGGAATGTCTAACGGTTGTAGTAGACCACTAGACCGCTGATGCTCGATCTTAACCTGCTGTCAGGTAAGACATTTGGAGACATAAGTACCAACATCCTGTTTCATACCACTCCACCAAAAGTACTGCGTGATGTCGTGGTACATCTTGGTCGAACCAGGATGAATGGACAATAGGGAGCTATGAGCTTCAACTAATAACGCTTCCCTAAGAGTAAGATCATCAGGAACACAAAGTCTGGTGCCCTGCCATAAGATACCATCGTCATCCAACTGAAACTACGTATGCTGTTCTAAATTCTGAATGATCGCCAAATTTCACCATCATCCTTCTGAGCTTCCTTGATCCTAGAGAGTAACTCAGGTTCCACTCTAAGATTAGGCTAGTAACCTCGCTGTCCATGTACCATAATCTCAATGTCTAGTCGCTCCAAGTATCTTATAATCTCTTCTTCAACCTTAATGTCATTGATCATACCAGACTTTCTACTAAGTGCATGTGCCACTAGATTCGCCTTGCCGGGATGATACTACAGATTAATGTCATAATCCTTCAATAGCTCTAACCATCTTCTTTGTCTCATGTTCAGTTCACGTATGGTGAAGATGTATTTCAGGATCTTGTGATCTTTGAAGATATCACATGATTCTCCATACAAGTAGTGCCTCTATATCTTCTATGCAAACACGACTGCTGCAAGTTCTAAGTCATGCGTAGGGTAATTCTCCTTATAAGGCTTAAGTTGTCGTGAAGCGTACGCAATCACTTTCCCATGTTGCATGAGAACACATCCAAGTCCCTTCCCTGAAGCATCACTGTAGATTTGAAATCCACCTATACCAGATGGGAGAGTAAGCATTAGTGCAGATACTAACTTCTGCTTTAGGTCTTCAAAGCTCTTCTCTCTTTCTTCAGTCCAGACGAATTTCTCCCTTTTCCACATCAGTTTGGTCAATGGCAGTGCTAACCGGGAAAAGTTCTCTAGGAACCTATGGTAGTAACCAGCTAAGCCTAGGAAACTGCAAACTTCAGCTACTGATGTCGGTCTTGGCCACTTGGGAATAGCCTCAACCTTTGCTGGATCCATGGTGATTCCTTCTGCTGATACAATGTGGCCTAGGAACACCACCTTGTCTTAACCAGAACTCACACATGGAGAATTTGGCATACAGCTATTTCTGGCGAAGTATCTGTAGTACAGTACGAAGATAGTCTTCGTGTTCGTCCTTTGACTTAGAGAAAATAATAATGTCGTCAATGAAGACAATGACGAACTTGTCCAGGAACTCATGGAAGATACGGTTCATCAGATCCATGAAAACATCTGGAGCATTGGTAAGGCCAAAGGGCATGACTACAAATTCGTAGTGCCCATAGCATGTAAGGAAAGAAGTGTTGGCGATGTACTGCTCTTTATCCCGTAACTGATGATAGCCTGACCTTAGATCAATCATGTAGAAATGTTTGGCACCTTGGAGTTGGTCAAAACAAGTCATCAATGCGTGGCAACAAATATCTATTCCTGATGGTGATCTTGTTAAGCTCACGATAATCTATGCACAGACGCATGCTGCCGTCCTTCTTCTTTACGAATAGAACAGGTGGTCCCCATGGAGAAGCACTAGGTCGAATGAAACCGCGTTCTAAAAGTTCCTGAAGTTCTTCCTTTAACTCCTTCATCTCTATGGGAGCCATGCGATAAGGAGCCTTAGATATTGGCTCAGCTCCTGGGATGAGCTCAATGTTTAACTCCACTTCACGAGCAGGTGGTATGCCTGGAAGTTCTTATGGAAACACGTCTGGGAATTCTGACACGATTGGCTGATTCTGGATAGATGGAGATTCAGCCTCCAAATCATGAACAGTCGCAAGATAGCCTTCACAACCATGTGACAGTAGTGAACGTGCTTGTAAGGTTGAAATTATTTGTACAGACCTTCCAAGTATGAACCCATTGTGAATTTACTCTGGTGCATTTACATCACCTAAGATGACCCGATATGTATTGCAGTCAATGGTGGCGTGATGTTTGGATAGCCAATCCATGCCTAATATCATGTCAAGTCGCACATATCCAAAGGAAGTGCGTCAACAGGACGAATCTTGTCGCTAGGGGAAGGCTCTTGTACCCATGGGTTATGCGTACAGAGTCTCTTAAAGGCATGGAAATGTTTAATACATTCTCTAAAGGCATAGGGAACATCCTAACATTCTTGGCATAAGCAGTAGAAATAACCGAGTGAGTAGCACCCATGTAAAATAAAACAAATGCAGCTTGACCATACATATACAAGATTCCAGTAATGGTACCTGTAGACTTGTTGGCCTAATCGCGAAAAGTCATGTACACCCGCCCACTAGTAGGAGGTGGCTTGGAATCGGCATGTCCAGATGTGCCCTCCATCTCGCCCTTGCGGCATTCCTTCATGTGATGACCAGTAAGGCCACACTTGAAACAAGCATCAATGTCGCGGCGACATGGCCCTGGGTGCCTACGGTTGCAGGTAGTGTAGAGAGGGTGAGTATACCCTCCAGCAGGTGCCCTTGCTGGCTGGGAGCCTGTTCATAAAAGTACACACGAGACATGGTTTATAGGTACAAAAGGAAAATGCGGGAACCATAAGACATAATAGCAGTGACAGCTGTACGGTTAGGCCGTGAACCTCTTCGGTCCTGCTCCCTTCCGTTACCATGATTCCTGGTAAAAGATGCTAAAGTGTTAGAATTTATGAATCATAATGTGCAACATAATAAAATGAGTAAGTTTAGGGACCTGCTGCTGTTGGAGTTTCCAGCGTTGTTACGGTAATTATCATTACCGCCACGCATATTCGTAGCAAAACGGTCTTAAGTCTGACAGTTACCCTTGGGCTGAGTAGGCTATTGTTGAGTAGCCGGTTGAGACCGTTCCCCAGTCTTCTGCCTGAAAGATGTAGTTTAAAGAGAAAGATAAATATTGGATAGTACTGAATGAATTTGAAATGGTCACCGCCGAATGACGAACAAATACCTCTTCTCGGGTCTCTCTCTTTCCCCGAATTCCTCTCTCTCCTGCAGCATCTACAGCTTACATGCTGCATCAGCTACTTGTGCCACCGTGTTGAAGGTAGCACACACCAAGTTGTTGGCGATCGATGTACGAAGAGCCCACCGGAAGTGGCGTGCTTGCTCTTCGGTAGTACCTGCTGCTGCGCCAAGAAAGCCAGCCAAACGAAGAAAGCGTTGCATGAACTCGTTGCTGTTCTCCCAGCTCTCTACATGATTCTGTGGTACTTCCTCTTCATCTTGTCTTCCTCAGCTTTGGTGAAGAACAGTCCCATCACTAACTCCCTGAACTGAGCCCAAGTCAAACCAGCCACCCAATTGTCATTTCCCTCAGACTGCTTCACTACCTTCCACCATCCCAGTACATCACCTTCGAACTTGTAACAGGCCAACCTCGACTTGAAGACGGGGTCGCAGCCCATTTCTTCAAATATCTTCTCGATATGAGCTAACCAACTTTCAGCCTCACTAGGGCTGTCAGTTCTCTCGAAGGATCGAGGACGTTACTTGTTGAATCTCTCCAGCCATGTGACTAGTGTTGTTGGAGGAGGAGGAGGGGGAGGAGGAGGATTAGGATGCTGGTGATGGTTGTTGGCAGCCTGCACCTCGGCCCTGATGTCGTTCCTTAGCTGAGGAAGCAGAGCCTGCATCGCAGCATGGACTGCTGCATTGAGTTGTTCCAGCTCGCGTGTGAGAACCATTTGACAATATAAAACAAAATACATGATTAAACGGATTAAACATAAAATATATACATCAAAAAAAATTATGTCAATAAATCATGAAAAAAAATTTATTCATGAAAACAGTGCATGAATGCATGATGCAGTTTACGAAAACTTTTATATGCGTGAAGGTAAACGCCTAAGGTCAGTTCTCCCAAAACAAAAGACATGGTGAGGGGACGCCTATAGGTCGGTCCCAAAGTTAAAAGTTTCGATAAAAGCATATGCGACTAAATACTTAGTCATAAACCTGCGACAATGAAATATAACATGAATGCATGAAAACAATGAATGCATGAAAACCGACTGTTAGTTCTAGGAAGACCTTAGTGACTACCGGCTAATCATAGGTCGTGTTTTGAGAGCCTACAGGTCGAAGCCTTGGCTATGATACCATAATTGTAACATCCTATTTTGGTAAATGGAAGGTCACACGTGATTATGGCATGTCATCAAAGCATACAAGGAAAATGTCTTAAAAACATTAAATGACCATGAAAGGAAATACTGGAAACAACATCGGTACCCCAAGTATAAGCTCATCACACACAAACATAAGTACTGTAAAGGAAAAGGACTAAGCAATGTCCAAAGAAGTAAGTAGCAAAATGTATGATGAAATGCATAAAGTAGAGAAGGCTAGATAGCTTCCAATCCATATGCACATACGCTAAAATTCTACGAGCGCCCTTGAGTACCTGCCATTTGGAAACATGAAAGGAAAACGGCTGAGCATAACGCTCAGTGCACGGATATACAAGTATACCATATAATAACAAAAGCATAAAAGACTAATAGCAGCGGAATAATATGAGTTCTAAGTAATCTGGATTCATGTTCATAAAACTGGTTTTATAGTTTTAAAAGACTTACGTTCCTTAAATCCGTATTAATTAGCCAAATAGCCCATATAGGTCATGAGGTTCCACCGTGCATGAGTAATTGGAGGGGATACCTCGTCATGTAATTAGAGGGGTTGCCTATAATTAAATAGTCTGGATAGGAGGGATCAGCTCCTAGTGAAGGATGTAAGGCACACATCACATTCACTCTACTAATATTGATAGACATGTAACTAGGATGCACCCATACGCCCCACATGATAATAAAATAACAATGGCCAAAACTGAAAAGGGACGCCACGAGCAATCACTTCGCCGTGGGGAAGTCATAACATTGGTGCCTCCGGTGTTATGGTTATGGTACTTCCATAACTAGGTGACACTGGTCATGTATGTATTTGGCTTAGGCTCTTATTCTAACATAAGTATCAAACATACAAAACAAATACTGGGAAAACAGTTGGCTGCAAACGGGGAATCCTAATAAGGAAAGACTGTCCATACTGAAGGAACGGGAAATCCGTACCTTGTGTCTAGTGAACAGAAAAGACGAACGAAAGGAAGTCCTACTCTGATCTCACTAATGCTACATAAATAGGGGACATGTATAAGTATTCTGTTTACTAATTTCTTAACTGATTTTATATCATGTCTTAACTTGTTTTATATGTTCATGTCTTGGTTTACTAATTTTAAGGTTATGTTGTGTTTATCATGTATTCTATGTATTCTGAATAAGTATTACTTGTATTTCTTGTATTATTATACTTGTTATGTATTAATAAGTAACTTTCTAAATATAACAGGTTTTCTAAAATAGAAAGTTTCCAAATATAGAAAGTTTCCAAAAATAGAAAGTTTCCAAAAATAGATTAACCTCTTAAAATAGATCAGTTTCTAAAAACATTAAGTTTCCAGAAATAGTAAGTTTCCTGAATTAGAAAGTTTCCATATTTAGAATTAAGCTGAATTAATAAGCTAATAATATAAGCTTAAGTTTACTTGTTAAATATCATAAGTCATATAGTTATAGTATAGTTTATTAATAATAACATGTTAATTATATAAACTATAGGTTATATGATTTAATTAAATATAAGCATGATTAATTAAATTAAGGTGCATAAAATACTTAGGTTAAAACATATATCAGTATTATATTAATTATAACCTAAGTCATGTTTATTAATTAATTATATTCCATGTCTTAATAGTTAATTAATACTATATTCTAAATTAAATAAATAAATACTTAGGTTAAAACATGTATTATTTACTAAATAATAATCAACCTAAGTCCGTGATTAATTAAATTAATTACATGTCATGTTTAATTAATTTAATATCTTGTTAAAATAAATACATGTAAAAATAAATACTTGTACACATTTTAGTCATGAACCGGACCCATGAATTCAATTTAGACATATCGTGAACCGGACCTGGAACCCCTTGAATCGGACCAAAACAAATACCCCTTTAATAGTGGCAAACCGGCTCGGCCAGTTGCCACTGCTTGGGTAAAAATACCACCGGCTGATGCCGGTAGTCTCCTTTCTCTCGGCTTGTCGTTGACCACCAAAGTTCCCACCGGCTGTGTGCCGGTGGTCCCCCTTCTGCCTGCGGTTCCCCCTGCTTGACCCAATCTGCCACCGGCTGTGTGCCGGTGGTGTGGCTGCGTGCTGCCGAGACCCAACCAAACCACAAGGACACCTCGACTTGCGTCGGGGTTCCTTGTTCCTGCTGCCGACCGAGACACAACACCACCGAGATCATAGATCTCGGTTGGTGGTGCAAACCGAGACACGCTGAGAGCCATGGGGCTCTCGGTTTGAGTGTCGGCCGAACAAACAACCCACAAACAACCCTTTAATTTCCCCCCCCCCCCATGATTACGTGACATGTTTTTAAACCTTTTTATTTAATCCATGTTCATGTATTCATAATTAAATAAAAGGAATAAAAAGAAAATCATTTACGGATTACCGAATGCGCGTAACGATTGGAGAATAATAACACGAACACACTCCTTGGATTTAATTAACTAAAAATCAAATCAAAAACCCCTTGGTGTTGATCTTGCCGCCGACCAAAAGAGAGAAAAGAAGAATAGGGTTTTTGATTTTTCTTGAAAACTCTGTAAAGTGAAAATTGTTTTAACCCTTTTTGTTTATTACTAAAAATCAAATGGGCTTGGCCCCTTGTCTCTCCTTGGTGCCGCGGCTAGTAGAGCCCACAAGGGAAAACCCGAAGTTTTCTCGTGTTTTAAATTTCATGTTCATATGTTCGTATATTCGTGTTATTATTGTTCGTGTTATACTTAAATACTTGTATGTAACGATATTAATCGTATAATATTAATTAAGTACGATATTACGTGTTCGTGATTTTTACGTTCATGATTCCATGTTCATGATTATAATTATTATTGTTAATAATTATCGTGTACTATCACGTACTTAATACTTATCGTGTAATAATACGTACATAACTTCTGTAGTTACTAATCGTGACACGTGTTCATGCTATAAAAGGAAAGTTACGTTTACTAAGTGTACTGTTCATGGTAAAAGCATGCGAGTTTTACAAGGGCAAACAACACAAGGCCTCATTTAAGTCTAAGAGTGTGCATTCTAGTTCTAAACCCTTTCACTTGCTTCACATGAACTTATTTAGACCCACTAATATATAGAGGTTTTATGGTAACTCTTATTGCTTTGTGGTCTCTAATGACTATTAGGTTTACATGGACTTTCTTTTTAGTCAAGAAAAGTGATACTACCAAAACTTTGATTAATTTTATTAACCATATGGAAAAGAATAAGGGTTTTTAGTTAACATTCTTAGAAGTGATAATGGTGGTGAGTTTAGAAATGACCTTTTATATGTCTTCTGTGTTGATAAGGGAATTACTAGGGAGTTTATCATAGCTAGAACTCCACAACAAAATGGTGTAGCTGAGAGGAGAAATAGAACTCTTATTGAAGCAGCTAGAACCATGTTAGCTGATGCTAAGTTACCCATTGCTTTTTGGGCTGAGGCTGTGAATACTGCATGCTATGTTCAAAATAGAGCTTTGGTTCACAAAATCATAATAATACCCCCTATGAGCTCTTTTAGAATAGAAAACCTAATATAAATTTTCTTAAACCCTTTGGTTGTCATGTAGTAATTCTAAATACTAGTGATAACCTAGGTAAGTTTAATTCAAAAGGTGATGAGGGATATTTTGTGGGTTATTCAATTAACAGCAGAGGGTATAGGGTTTACTACAAAAGGGATAAAGTCATAACAGAAAACGTTCATGTTTACTTTTTGGAGAGTAAACCTAGTGACCCTACAAATGGACCAGATTGGCTTTTTGATTTAGAGCCATTATGTAGGTGCATAAATTATTTTCCTGCTACTAATCCAGATGTCCTGGAGAATTCCCCAAAGATTGTGGAAGCATCTATTGTTGATAATGCAGGTACACAAGCTACTAAGGTGACAAGATCACAAGTAAATGACTTCACTCCCACATTTTCCTTTGTGGACTTACCCATTTGGAGTGAGGAATTTATTAAAGCATCTGCTGCTAAAAGAGAAGTGGAGAGAAAGCAACAAGAAGAGCAAGTCAGCAAATCAATTTCATTTGCTGACAAAAGTAGTTCAGCCGTTGACACACCTTATCCAGCCGCTGACAGCTTGCTTTCATCCGCTGACAAGGAAGTGCTTAAACTTGTTTAAGATTCCATGCCCAATGAAGGTGTCAGCGTCATCAATCTAAACGCTAACAATGTGCTTCATAGTTTAAGTGAGTATGGAAATAATGATGATGGGGATTATGGTACCTTGGAATCTACAGTTCATGACAACACATTGTTTGAGGGAGGAATTGCTACTAATGTATCTAGAATTTATCCTCCTACTCTAATAATTGGTCCCATAAATTCACTAGTTCAAACAAGAAGGAAGAAGATTCCTAAAGGAGGATTCATTGCCAACATTCACAAAAAGGAAGATACCCCTTTAGTATAAGAATGTTTATTTGCTTGTATTCTGTCACATAATGAGCCCAAGAAAATTTTTGATGCTATTTAAGAAACAAGCTGGGTTGAAGCAATGCATGATGAGCTTCATCAGTTTCCTATACAGTATGTTTGGGAGCTTGTAGATTGTCCCAAACATGTAAGACCAATTGGAGCATGTTAGGTTTTAAGGAAAAAGAGAGATAAGAGAGGTATTGTGATCAGAAACAAGGCAAGACTGGTTGCTCAAGGTTATACACAAGAAGAAGGCATTGACTATGAAGAGGTTTTTACACATGTTTCTAGGATTAAAGCAATAAGGATTTTCCTAGCCTATGTTTCCTGCATGGGTTTTAGAGTCTACCAGATGGATGTCAAGAGTGCTTTCTTGTATGGATTAATTCAAGAGGAGGTGTATGGTTATGAAACCTCATGGTTTTGAAGATTTAGAGCATCCAGACAAGGTATATAGAGTTAAAAAGGCAATGTATGGCATTCATCAAGCCCCTAGAGCATGGTATGGTACTTTTCCACATATCTTGTGGAAAATGGTTTCAAGGAGGGCACCGTAGACCAAAATCTCTTTACCAAGCAGAATGGGAAAGATTTTCTTCTGGTCCAGGTTTATGTTGATGATATAATTTTTGGATCATCAAATCCAAAGATGAGTGAAGAATTCTCCAAGCTTATGACTGATAAATTTCAAATGAGTGCAATGGGAGAGATGAACTTCTTTCTAGGTCTGCAAATCGAACTGAAAGAAGATGGTATCTTCATATCTCAAGACAAGTATGTGGATGAAATTTTGAAGACATTTGGCTTTTCCCCTCATGAAAAACGAGCTAGCACCCCCATGGACAGGGAAACCCCCTGGGGAAATATTGGAAATGGAAAGGATGGAGATGTTAGGCATTATAGGTCAATGATTGGATCATTGATGTATCTCACTACTTCTAGACCCGACATCATGTTTGGTGTGTGCATGTGCACGTCATCAAGGGACTCCCAAAGAGTGTCATCTTCATGCTGTCAAAAGGATCTTTAGGTATCCTAGGTGTTATCATACTTTGGGATTATGGTACCCTAAAGATTCTGCATTGGAGCTTGTGGGCTATTCATACAATGATTATGGAGGTGATAACAATGATAGGAAATCCACAACTGGTGGATGTCAATTTCTTAGGAGCAGACTTATCTCTTGGAAATGCAAGAAACAAACGATGATGACCAATTCAACAACTAAGGCGGAGTATGTAGCTGCTGCTGCATGTTGTGGGAAAGTGTTATGCATTCAAAACCAATTTTTGGATTACGGGTACAATTTTATGAATACCAAGATATTTATAGATAATAACAGTACATTATGTATTATTAAAAATCATGTGCATCATTCTAAAACTAAACACATAGAAATTAGGAATCATTTTATAAGGGATTGTTTTGAAAAAGGTTTAATACATCCAGATAGAATAGACACAGAAGATAATGTGGCTGATCATTTAACTAAACCTTTTGATGTTGGGAGGTTCCAATACTTGGTAACAAGTATTGGATTGATCAATCCATAAAATATGTGTTTTTGAACTTATGTATAGTATGTACATGATGTGAACTGTTATTATTACTTGTAAAAATATTAGATTTTCCACTATATTTTCTAACCGCTGACAATGGTATTCTCTTCGCTGACAAGTGGAAAGAAGCCGCTGACAGCATATGTTTGTTTTTGTGGTTTTTATATAATTATGTAGGCATATTGAGCATTGTGCAATTGGATACATAGTTGCTTATGGACTTCAAGGATGTGACAAGTGTTTATTTATGATGGTTGGAATGTTTTCATTCTTATCTTGAAATAAAAATTTGTCATATATTTATTTTCAAACTGTGTAAGCTTCGTTTAAGGGGAGGTTTAGGAAACATTTAGGTATTTAGGTACTTTTAGAGTACTCTTATCACAATTCTAGATTGTGTCCACTGGTGAGTAAGGGTTAGGAATAATGAAGACTTTTCTATTTAAGAATTGTTGGAATTTCTAAACCTTAAGGCACTATAGCATGTAAAGTTGATATAACTATGCATGTTGCTAAGACTGTTTGGCCTAGATTTGGGATTGGTCGGTTGGGAGACTTGGTGTAATTAAAAATGGGCTTACCTGGGAGTTACAAAGGGTTTATATGAGATAACTTCACTCTAAACGACTTACTTTAGCAAGGTTCACTTGAGGACATTTATGTCTATCTTGCTTATGCAAGTGTGTATAATTGGACAGAGAATGCTAATCTTAGTCTATGTCAGAGGAAGACTTACTTTAGCAAAGTTCACTTGAGGACAATTATGTCTATCTTGCTTATGCAAGTGTGTATAATTGGACAGAGAATGCTAATTTCACTCTATGTCAGAGGAAGAGTTATCTTCATTAGGGTAAACTTATTTCTAAGGTCTTTTTATTTTATTCCTTTTTTATTTTTAGCCGTTGACACATAAGTGGTTTATCCGCTGATAAGCACATTTTTTACGCTTATATGGTAAAATTTACACGCTGACAAATATATCCGTTACCCGCTGACAAATTATTTGACCGTTGAAGAACACTGGTCCCCACCTAGTTGTTACTTTTGCGATATATTGGGCCGTAATTTTATGGGTTTGGTAAATTTCTTTTAAAGCAAAGAGATAAGTTATTGTTTTTCAAAGATTATCATCATTACATTTTGAATAACTTAGCTCTTTTTTAACCAATAGTAGCCTAGTTTACCTCCTATTTATACTTCTCAATACTTTCAAAACAGGGTAACTTGCATATTTGTCTGTTTTTCTCCATAACCAAATTCTACATTTTACTTCATCCTAAAGCTTTCACCAACAGTTTTCATGGCTCCATTGTTTTGAACATGCTGCTACTAAATTGGGATTCAGGGATTAACACAACATGGTTGCTTATCTTGAGGCTGATCATGATCATCATCCCCAATACACACAAATGGTTGAGTATCTCTTAGCGTCCAACTTAAGGTATGCTTTGTCTCATGCTCCTCTTATTCCTACCACACACAACACACAGTTTTGGAACACTGCTTATTCTAAAACAATTGATGGAGTGGTTACATTTGTTTGGACTGTTCATGGAACTCAATGGATGGTCACTAAAGCAATTATTCGTCAAGTTTATAGCTTGATGATGCTGATGGTGTGACTACCCTTCCCATTGAACAGATAGAAGAAGGACTTTGAGGCTTGGGATATGATTTTCCCCCTAAAGGGCGTATAAACAAATATTCCAAACAACAATTTCCCACATCCTAGAAGTTCTTGATACATGTCCTCCTTCAATGTCTTAGTCCCAAATGTACATCACTCAATGAAATCAACCGTTCATTCGGGAGTGCTCTTGTTTGTATGGCCACTGGGCAAAAATATAATTTTTTTGGTATGATTTTTGAGGGCATGATGCATAACAAGGGTAGCAAGATGACACTTGCTTACCCTAGGTTTTTACAAATGGTTTTTGATCAACAAAGATATTATCGTAGAGTTCATGACAATTTTTACAAGATCCCTACTCAAAAGCCATAAAAAATTGTCCATAAACACTGCACCTTTAAGAGACTTTCCTTTGACCCCTCCCATGTTGGTTGTTATTGAGGCAACCTTACACCCTCACCCACAACAAGAACCACCCATTGAACAACCTCCGCCTTCCCTCACCATGATAAACATATGAACATTGACCGACAACCGTCAGCCGTTGACACTCCTGTGTTAGCCGCTGACACAGCCATTACACCCGTTGACAACTCTCCACCTCACACTTCACATATACCACATTCTAGATCCTCTTCTGAACCCTTTTATTTTCGTTTGGAGAAACGCTAAAGTACTACTGGAAGTTCTCCTCTAGTGGTCCAAGCCATACAGCAGAGAGAACTTTGCCTGATGAGTCCATATTGAGGAGTCAAATCCCAATTATGGAGGAGGGCAGTCTGCAACCACTTACAAATTTGGAATTAACAGCCATCTGCATTAGCTTGAAAAATTCTAATGCAGAACTTGTACAAAAGGTCACTGAATAAGGCCTTGAACTCACTAAGTTGAGGGAGAGGTTGGTAGCTTTGGAGAAAACTAGTTCTAGGAAAAGGAAGCTTATGGTGATGTCCTTAGGAGATGATTCTTACAAAGGGGAGGATGCACCTATTGAACTAGTCAATTTAAGTGATAATGGGTCCCAAGAAGGTTCATATGAGACAAAGGAGGTAACTGAAGCGCTTAAAGGTTTGAAGGAACAAGCCCCTTTTAATTCTTTTTAAGTTACTCCTATTAAGCAGTCTTTCACAAAGATGATGTTACAAATGAGTGGGATTTCAGTCGCTGACAAAGGTACTTCACACGCTGATACATCGATTTCAGCCGCTAACAGATCTTCTCCTATGATTGGTGTATCCCAAAAACCTTTCTTGATCAAGTAGCCTTCACTCAGGTAACAACTAATTTTCCGTCACTTGATTCATTGGATAAGGGTAAAGCAGTTATGGTAGAAGAACAGGTTCCCAAAGATGCGGCACAAATTCAGTTTGATATTATGGTTGCTCATCAGCTTCATGAGCAAGAAAAGAGAGGGCTAGAGAAGGGAAGTATTGAAGCTCAGATTCTTTCATCTGAATCTGAGAGTGATGAGATTGGTGGTGGTGATGAAAGTTCACACAACTCAAATGTTGATATGAGCAATTTGGTGGACTTGGAAAAATTGGAGTATGGGGAAGATGAGCTAACAAGGGAAAAGCTCAGGGAATTGAAGAAGCAGGTTGATTTTGACATTCCCCATGTTTCTGCTATGTATTTCAAATAGGAAGAAGTTTGCACAAAAAATCCAAACATGACCTTGTCAAAGCAAAGTTGGGGTTTGGAGATTCTGTTGAGAGTTCAAAGTGCTTGCAAAATCATTCTGGAACACAGGGCAAACAAGGTGCTTTTTGAGAACAAGACAGTCAGAAGGGAGATCCACAATATGCTTCTTAGATGCCACCAAACAGGGTGGACTTATGCAAAACTGAGGAAGATTTATTTTGAGAAATTGAAGTACTTTGCTTATCCTATTTGGGAGTCTATGCGTGAAGCAAACATATTTAGGTTGCATTCTATGGAGAGACATGAAGAGATAGAAGAGAAGCTAAAGATTAAGAAGGCTTTGATTGTGCCTAAGCCAGTGAAGAAGGGGTTCAGTTGAGGTTTCCAAAACTTGACCAAGTGCACCCAACTGAAGCAATTTTGAAGAAAATTATGGTGCTTTCTCCATTGGTGGTTTCTGATTTAGCTTTTGTTGTGCCTCTAGACTTCAAGAATCCAATCATCAAGTATGAAGAAGATTCTGTTGGATTTTAGAAGATCGCCAGGGCTGGTGATAAGGTACATACTTTTACCTCTTTGGTTTCATTGTTTGCTAGCTTGGATAGAGAGGATATAGAAACTCTTTGGAGTTTAATGAAGGAGGTTTATGAAGCTGAAGCTCCTTCATCAATGAATGGAATAAAAATCTTGACAACATTTAGAAGAATGTTTGCCCATGATGCTACTGATCTAGTATGGTTAGATTTGGATGACTTGAGTGAGTTGAAGTGGAATTTGTATTCAGCTACTGGTGTTTACCATCTTAGTACTACAAAGTTTGCAGAATATTTGTTGATAGATCAATAATATCCTCTATCACAAGATTTGTTGAAGAAGTTGGTCTGTACCAAGTGTTGTCCCTAATAATATGATGATAGATTAAAGAAATGAGATGGAAACGATATGAATTTTAGAGAGAGAAAGTAGTGAGAGAACGTATAGAGAAGGAGGTGATTAACTTGGTGAGATTTGATTAAGAAAAATGAGAACTTCCACCCTCCTAACATGCTAGGAGGGTGCTTATATAGTCCCCCAACATGCGGGCTCTCTAATGGACTATATATCTTTTTGGGCCGGGCTTGAATAAATGCTTAGTACCTTGAAAGAGGCCTTTTAAGCTAACCATCAAGCCCGTAATGTCACGACTATTTAAACTAACTATTACAACGTTCTAATAAATATTACAATATAAATGTATGACCGAATATTCTTGTTTGACTCAATATTTTGAGGCTAACAATCTCCCCCAATGTGAGGTCATTCCTCTTCGATATTTGGAGTTCAATGGAAATTATGAATTTCGTCATAAATGAGTCTTGAACGTGTAATAGTAGTCTGGTTCCTTCATGCTATGATCTTTGAGCCTTTGTCATTGTCTTTCGACTTTGTCTTTTATCTTGAGATCTTCAATTTATCCTTGACATGTCTTTACCATCTTGCGATCTTGTTTCTTTATCCACATGCTCATACTTTGCAATATCTTGAAAGCTTCCTAACAATCTCCTTTGAATAGAGGTCATTCCTCTACATTAATTGTTATGGAAGATCTTGATCATCAGAGTTGCGGAAGTCTTTAGCTTTCTTGATTGTTGAATGTCTTTGGGCATGAGTATGTGGTTTTGAATCTTTGACTTTGCTGAGTACACCGTAACGTCACCTTTTCGAGACAAAACATAGACACGGACTGAATGGCTTTGACATTCGTCGTAAATCGGTAGCATTTTACCTCCGGTCGGTGAAGACCATTACACAATATTAAATATCGTACTTGTGATTAGGTAGATTCAATTAAGAACCTCCTTGACAGGGTTTCGCGGTTGTACTAGCCTTCTCTTTAATCGACCGTCTCAAAGCAAGACTGCGAACATAAAGAGTGAATCAATTGGATAAATATCCGCTTGATTAAATTCGTCAATTCAAATTCCTAGAAGAAGTTTGATTCTTTAAGAATCTTACCATTGTTACTTTCCAGTTGACACAAGCTTGATTCATAAGAATCTCGCAAGTTACCTACCGTAGTGCTGTTTAATGTCGACGCTAGAAGGATTTCCATTCGTCATTGTGAATATTAACAAATATCAATCTGAATGTTCTAGCAAGACCATAAAGATATTGCGTAGAAACCTGAAACGAGTTAGAATCGATAAAGAAACAAACCACTGTTGCTTTTCAGTTTTACATATGTTCAATTCATAAAAAATCTTACACATGACCTACCGTAGTGTTGTTTGATGTTAACACTGGAAGGATTTCCACTCATCATTGTGAATACTAGGCAGTATCACTCTGAGTGTTCTAGCAATATCACAAGGATATAGCGTAAGACTCTCTTCATCTTCATCCGTGTGTCCTAACGAGATTTGATTGATCTCTTGGCTCTAGACTCGATTTGTGCACTTTTCGTGGTCGGAGGCTGGAGCAGATGCCACCTATTCAATATCAACTATCTCGGAGTGAGAAATTCAATAGAAGTCGTGTTGATCTCCGTGACAATAAAACAAACTTCTTTTGAGAGAATCCTGAGTCAGCTAGGGAGGGGTTGTGCATCACATCACTGGGTCCATGATGTGTTGTCTTCATGATGTGTTGACCTGTTTTCTGCCTAAGTTGTATGGAGGGCTTCTTTGTTTACACCCTTTATCCTTACATTTCTTTTTCATTCTTCAACCCCTACAATGCTTACCAAGACATCATTACTAGCCCCTTGTTGTGATTGTTCCAGTGGTAGCATCAGTACTTAGTCGGCATTCAGCTTCGTTCACATACTACTCCATCTATCCTAAGGACTTCTAATAATCTATTGGATTGTCCCTGGGAAGATCCCTCCGGTTCTGGTTGGATCATAGGACTTAAACCTAACCTCCCTTTTGACACCAGTAACATCGTGAATTAAATATGTTGTGGGTATTTGATCGAAACCATGAGTGCTTGAGTCTTTAGATCACATTTTAATAACATTTTCTCCCCTATCTCTAATATATAAAATCGTTTGATATTTGAGATATCAAATTTGATTAAAATATATAGTGAAGAATAGTTTTGAAAATTTACGGGAGAAGAATGTGTCAAACTTGCATGAAATTGTTTGGAACGCTCCCCCTCAAAATTGATCCAATTGAATTGTCATTGTGAGGATGTGATCCACATTTCACTTTTTGAGGATATGAGTTGTTGAACACATAATTTTTGAAAGATTCTGAATAATCATTGAGAAATTCTTGAAAAAATTGTGTTCAACGCTTTTTGAAAAACTCTATTTTTTTGGCGAAAAAGTTTTTCTAAAGCATAAACTTGAGTTCATAGACTTTGAATGTCTTGACAAATCCACTCAAGTGTAAGAAGATTTCTCTTCTTTTGCTAAGGGTAAGGGCACTAAAGTGTACACTCATTGTGTTGCAATCTGAAAGTGATTACAAGCCATTGTGTTGAGCTCAAAACGTTGAATGTTTTGTGACAAGCTCAACCCAAGATAGATTGCTCTACCCGTTGTTGGAAAAATTGTCCAAAATAGATATTTTCTTTTAAAAATAGAAATGACATGTTTTGAAAAATATTTACAACTTTCATTCGAGCTTTATGTACACACCCGTGTCGTTATTGAGCGACATTTCTAGGTACGTTCATATTATCGATACTGAAAGACATGTCGAGAAGAATATTTTTAGATTTTCAAATATTTTTTTAATTTTGTATTTTTCTTTTTTTTATATAATATATACATGTAGATGTTTGATAGGTGAATCAAGCAGGCTTCTTTGCAAGAATCTCCAGTTCTGCTGGAGTCAAACATCTCATACCAATTTGCCTAACAAGATACGCAAACCTCTCTTTCGAAAGAGCTTTTGTAAACAAGTCAGCTAATTGGTAATCAGTTCCAACAAAGTATAATTCAAAAATACCCCTTTCAACTTGTTCCTTAATGAAGTGATATCTGACATCAATGTGCTTCGTGCGGGAATGCTATACCGGATTGTAGGAGATGGCTATGGCGGACTTTGTGTCACAGTACATAGGTACTTTATCAAAGTGGAAGCCATAATCCGTGAGTTGTGTTCTCATCCAAAGAACTTGAGCAAAACACGCAGATAGAGACACATACTCCGCTTCGGCTGATGACAGTGACGTGCAATCCTGCTTCTTGGAAGACTATCCCACAAGCTTATATTGACCTAGAAATTGTGCACCACCAGAAGTACTTTTACGTGTATCAAGACACCCTGCATGATCAAAATCTAAATAGGCCGTTAGATAGAAACCGGTTTCCCTCGGATACCAGAGTCCCAAATGAATGGTATTCTTTAGGTACCGAAAGATCCGTTTAACCTCCTTGAGGTGCTTTTCAGTGGGTCATGATTGATATTGTGCAAACTAACACGTAGCATGTGATATATCTGGTCGGCTTGCTGTTATGTACATGAGGGAGCCGATCATTGAACGATATCTCGTTTGATCTATGGCATCTCCCTCCAAATCAGCATCTAGGGATGTGGTTTATAATGGTGTCCCAACGGGGTCACATGAGGTCATTCCATGCTTTTTGATTATCTCTTTACAATACTTAGCTTGGTTGATAAAGATACCACTTGGGGATTGGTGAACTTGAATTCCTAGAAAGAATTTTAGTTCGCCCATCATTGACATTTCAAATTTGTTGTGCATTACTTTTTCAAACCATTTAGAAAGTTTTGGGTTTATAGACCCGAAAATAATGTCATCAACATAAATCTGCACAAGCAAAATGTCATCCCCATATTTATAAGTGAACAAAGTTAAATCAATGGAACCTTTTGAGAAACCTTTGGAGACCAGAAATTTCGAGAGCTCGTCGTACCACGCCCTTGGAGCTTGCTTGAGTCCATAAAGTGCTTTGTGGAGACGATACACCTTGTCAGGATAATGAGGATTGACGAATCCTTCCGGCTGTGTGACATAGACTTCTTCCTTCAAAGGACTGTTAAGAAACGCCGTCTTTATGTCCATTTGATAAACGATGAATCCCTTATGTGCACCATAAGCAAGGAAAATCCTGACCGCTTCCATAAGAGCTACTTGTGCAAATGATTCTTCAAAATCAATACCCTCTTTCTGGCCATACCCTTTAGCCACTAGCCTAGGTTTATTCTTAATGATCGTATTCTCTTTATCCATCTTGTTTTTTCAGATCCATCGAAGATTTAATGGTATTACATCGTATGGTCTGTCAACAAGTTCCCAGATTATAAGTCTCTAAAATTGTTGAAGTTCATCCGTCATCGATTCAATCCAAGCATGATCAGCCATGGCTTCTTTGATGTTTTTCGGTTCAGCTGTACTCGCACCGAGTGCGAACATACAAACATCGCCATCGGTGTTAAGCTGTCCTGTTTTACGAACATGCTGTGAAGGGTTTCCAATTACTTGAACCAAAGGATGATCTCGGGTCCAATGATGTGTTGAAGGATGTCGTTGGTAGAATGTGTGCATATTTGACGGATCAACATGACGAGTACAAGACTCTCTAGTTTCGTGTACCGGTGTACCGAATGGGTTGATAAATTAGTCTTCGTCAGATAATGCATTGTCTGCTTGATTTGTGTTCTCTAGAGCAATGACAGTAGTTTTGGATGTTGTAGGAGCGATTGTTGATGTGATAATCTGAGGAGGTGAATCTGCAGCAACCCGTGTTGAAGTAGATAAAGTTGTATCCTTTTGTTGAATTTGATCGGTATCATCATTCTTATCATGAGTGACAACGGAAGACTTCGATACAACTTGTTTCTCCCCCGTGAAATATTCATCATACATTGGTCCATATAACATTTCCAACTCTTGAATTGTCGTGTTGACTGTCATATCTGCTCTTGGAACATTTCCTTGAACCAGCTTTGAACTTGAAGGTTCATTGTTGTGGTCTTGAGTTTTGAGTTTCGTGCGGTTGTGAACGGAAGTCGTTTGTCGTTGTGGATCGGGACTTAAACTGTTTTGTTCAAGTGCCATTTCTTGTAACTCATCAAATCGGATGTGAATAGTCTCGACTATCAATTTTGTTCTCTTGTTGTAAACTCTGTATCCCTTAGACTGTGTTGCATATCCCACAAGAATGCATGCATCACCCTTCTCTTTCATCTTATCCAAATTTTTTGACCATCTCGAATTATGTAACATGTACATCCAAAAACGTGAAGGTGTTTGAGTGAAGGTTTTCGATCATGGATTATGTGATATGGTGTCTTTTCGTGTCTTGGGATAATTAAGGATCAGTTTTGTGTGTAGCATGCGTTGACACGGCTTCGGCCCAAAAGTATAATGGTAGTTTTGAAGCGGATAATAATGTTCTAGCAGCCTCAACCAAAGTACGGTTTCGTCTTTCAACAACGCCGTTTTGTTTGGGTGTTCGAGCAATAGATGTTTCATGTTTAATTCCTTCAGCTTCAAAATAGTTTCTCAGAGTTGAATTCAAAAATTATGTGCCTCTATCAGTACTGATAGTTGTAAAATCACACTCGTTTAGGAAAACGAGGCAATTAGGACAAGTATTAACGAGTAGTTTAGGAAAACCACAAGTTATGACCAAAAAAAAAAGAAGTGAGTTCGTTCTCGAGGAGGCTAGTGCGTTGTGTTAAGAATTGATTAATGTTTGTGATTATATTGAGAAAAGAAAAAAAAATTGAAATAAGAAAAGAATAGAATGACGGTTACGAAGACGGGTCGAGCTAAGACGAAAAAACGTTCACGTAAAACCGTTAAAACTACAAAACTAAAAATTTTAAACCTAAAAATTAATTAAAAGCTAAAAGTAGTCTAAAATAATATAAATAAGAATAAAAATCCAATAAAAATATTTTAAAACCTTTTATTAATTAAATATTCAATTTTAAATGCTCATTAAAGCCCTAAAATTAAATATAATTAATCAAAATGTCCAAAATATTATTTTATTGAACAAATAACTTACTTATATTATCTAAAGACTAAAAAGTATTTTTTCTAATTTTTAAAAACTAATTTTCTATTTTTAAATCACTAACAACTAATTTTAAACTAAAATAATTATAAAAAATAATAAAATAATGCTAAAAATAATTTGCCAAATTTTAAAAATCCTAATTTACCCTAATGAACAGTAGAAAATTGAAAAATTTTGAAAAATATTAAATTTACCACTAAAAGACAAAAACAGTTTAATATAAAACCCTAATTAACTTAAATTAATTATAAAAAATAATTAAAAGATGAACAGTAAAATCTAAAAATAATATTCTAAGTCTAGGAAAAATGTTAAAACAGAAAAACATTAATTTTTTGCACTAAATGCCAAAAACAGAAATATTAAAAAGTATTAAAAAAGGCTATTTAATCTAAAAATTACTAAATGAACAGTAATAAAAATTTTACCTAAACAGAAAAATCAGAAATTAAATTAGAAAAATATTGAAACAAGTTTTAAGTCCTAATACTAAAATTTACCCACTAAAGACAAAAATTCTCAAAAGCTGATAGTGACATGTGACAGACTTTTGTCTGTTTTCTTAGCAGTGGAAACAAGTGTGCTAGCAGTGGGAAAGGAGTTCCCACTGGTAGTGTTAATTTTTGTTCAGAAAAGCAATAAGCTTAGGAAAGCTTATTTTGAGTGCTTATTTTTGACAATAAGGCACCCTTATACTCAGTTGAGTATAAGGAGCCAGTTTACACACAAAAACAAGCAGGTTACTTCACAAAAATCCACACAAAGAGCACTAAATGTTACTGATTAAGCTAACTTGTTTCTGATGAACAGTAAAGCTGGATTACATGCATAAAAACGGATTTCAATGGCTCTAATCTTGCATACAAATCAATGACATGGCATAAAACTGATTACAATCCCTTCTTAGCACTAGAATCTAACATATAGCAAGATTTGAGGCACAAATTCACTCAAAAATAAGCTGAAAAGGACTTAACTGTTTTATGTGCTATTTACCCCTTTTTAACATGCAAATTTTACTCTAATCCTATCTAAACCAAATGCCACTTACTGATAACACTTATCGCATGCAACCTAAGTGTGTCTAGATGATTTTTAAACCAAGAAGCTCTCAATATTCCTAGCTAAAACTCAAATCCAAACACCCCTTAAAATTTGAACATGAAGTTTTTACAAACCAAATCACATCAAATCAAATCCAAACTGATTTCTACTACTTATATCATGCATAAAGACTTAAAATAAGCAAAATCCAACAGCTCAAACAAACATTTAACCAGTTTTCATGCAAAATCACATAAAACTGAAAATCTATAAATTGAAAATGGAAACAAGGGATTTACCTTGTTGGACCTACATCCAGGACCAACAATGGCTGCTAGCCATCTCCTAACAGGTACGGACCTGTGTAGAACACTTGGACAACAAGCTTTCAATAAACCTGCTAAGATCAAAGTAGAAACAACAAATAGCAATAATCTGATTTTTTTTTCTCTTTTTCAAACCTTTTCAAACCTTTCCAAATGCTTTTCTCTTAACTCACACTTGAACAATCAACTCACAAAAACTATAAATCCAACTTTTGGAACCAGGTTTTACCAAAACCAACACCTTTTTCAGAAACTTTGAAAACAAGTATGAATTTTTGAAAACTTAAAAATTAAACAAACAATAAATGGACACAATCAAACAGCAGAAATTAAAATGGATCCTAGATTCTTTTCATCAACAACACTCAACCAATTTTTCATTCATTAAAAAATGGGCTTTACAAGTTTGTGACCTAAGGAAGAAAATCAGGAACAATGATATGGGACACATACGTCCCATATTTATACAAGTGAAAGGAACTACCTAGATATCTAAACCCTAATTCAGTAAATCCCTAAAAAGCCCCTTTGAAGAATCTTTGAAAATCAGTCAAAAGTATGCCCATGTGATGGAAAGTGATGGCTAGCTGTATCTTTTGATCTTGAGCCGTTGGTTTGAACATTGGGGACCAAGGAATACCATAGAGACGTTGATTGGCCTGCTGATATTTTGTCTTCAAGCATTTTTGGTGCAGGGCACCATGTGGGAGGGGGCCACAGTTGAGGGTGATGTGTTTTGGGAGTTGGGATAGGATTGGGGTGAGATTAATTATGGTTCTGGAGAGTTTAAGAGTAAAACACTTTGATTTGATGAAATGGGAGATTAGGGTTTATGGGTTTGGGGGAAATAAGCAGATGGTGTTTTGATTCATTTAGGGAGATTAGTTTATTTAAAAACGTGTTTTAGAGGGAAAGTTTAAACTGATTAATTAAACTGGTTTAATTCGTGATTGGAAGGTGACATGGAAGGGGTTTGTGACGTGGTGGATTGGTATTGGTGGGGAGGGGTGACATTGAGTATTGGTTGGCTGGGATATGTTTGTGTGTTTGACTGAAATGGCCCCCCAAAGTTCCTTTTATCTTCACTTTGTTTTAAACAGCCACAATTCTTTTCCCCTTTGTATTTAAGTTTGCCACTTTGTCATTTTTGGCACAACTTATTTTCAAACTTTAGAACAAGGACTTCAAATGTAAATTCTTCAATCTTCAAGGGCTGTTTTTGTAACATCTTGATAATTTAGGGACCATAATGCATTTTATGAGTTTTGCAAGGGTATAAATTGCCAAGTCTTCAAAAATGAGGGACCAATGTTGACAATCTTCAATTCTTCAAGGTCATTTTTGGAAATTCCAGATTCGGGCCAGGTTCATTGTGCGACTTCGTTTCCCGTGTTCATTTTTGACTGATTCTTGTGATCTTTTGTCATTTTCTCAATATCCGTACCTAAAATACACAAGCAACAAACACAAGCATATATTTGGGTATTTTGATGATATTTAATGCATTTTAAGCCCTATTTGGATGATGAGACTATGTATAAAAGCAGTCTCATCACTCCCCCATACTAAACAATTGTTGTGCCCTCACGCAATGCTAGAATAAAGTATCGTAGCACCTCCAAAATTCATTTTTATTGAACGATAAACTAGCTACACTACTACTATTGCTACTACTTTCGTTTTAGACATAATGTATGATTTTCATCGCAACATGGGATGTTTAGGTTCATAGATTAAGAACACGTGAATGCTTCGTTAGAAATAATTTCATCGTCCTCGATTTTCACCCTAATTCCATGCTAAGCGTGTAACGAGATCATTGTCATTATAAGTTAGTAATGCTAACACTACTCATATGCCCTAATCACGTACTTATCCTCCCATTTTCCTAAGTTGTATCTCTTATATTTTATTTTGTCTTGAATTTTTCACGAGGATACATTGTTTGACTTATGCGATAATAGAGATTTAGGTCTAAAAATAGAGTCCTAACGGTGTAACTAAGACCATCAAATCAATAACCCCTCCTAATAGACAACGATGTTAAAAAATTAAGTGGACAAGAAGAATCGATAAACACTGTTTTATAACGGTTTTGAACATGAGACTTATTACCAAGACTTTTATACGCCCCCTAACGGAAGGGCCTTATTATCTTTGGTTTACCTCCATCTTTTATTCAACTTCGCCATGAAGCTTTTATTATGACTTCGGTCTTGCCTTGCCTTTTATTATCCGCCTCATCGGTGGTTTTATTATCCAAAGACGTATATCCTCACGCTAAAGTGAATTTTGGATCTTTAAAGCTTCGAAGATTAAGGCTTGATTCACTTTCAATTTTTCATAGATTTTTCGGCCTTGTGGGGCTTCAAATTTTTTTTTTTGCTAGATTTAGGTGAGCACTTGAAATCTTATTATTAGGTGAAGCTTTCGATTATTCGGGTGACAATACTTCAAAACCGTGACGCTGGCGATACCTTAATGTCTTCCCAATTTAATTACACGGAAGCTACTAGAAAAGACTAGAAACCCAACAATCCTAACTAAACCGCTAAGTCAATATTTATTAAGCAAAAAATATTTACATGCGAAGGGAGACAAAGCAAACAACGAGAACACATGAGTTTTTGAAAGAATACGAGTACTCTACGTTTAGCATAGTAACTTATAATTAACCCTATCATTTCTCGTCCTCATTTAAGAGACTTAGCCTAATGTGTAGTTAAGGAACCAAAGCTAAGTGCTCAACACGCACGGTCGAGTCAAAAATTACTCTTATTCTCGCCATCGGAAAACCTACATTCGTATCTTCAAACACTTATAAATCATGAGAAAAATTTAAAATTTGGTCATTTTTAGCCTTATTTTGCAACAAAACGATAAACAAAAAGATAAACTTTGGAAAGCGTGAAGGTTTGGCAAGGAAAGTATCTATTCACCCCCCCATACTAAAGTTAAACATTGTCCTCAATGTTTCGAGTCTAGGGGTGCAAACACCCCCATACTAGAGACGTAGTCGAATGCCTAATCTAGCATGGAAAGGGTGTAACCAATAAATTAATAGCCGTTTATGAAGTGTGCTAAAAACCTAAGGTTAGAACAATCAAGGATATATCATGGATATTGAGAAAGTCTTCAAAGCAAACGATCGAGTGCTCCCATAAAACAAACACGAGAGGCTCCAATCGTGAAGATCATGATCATCTAAAGTTCACAATTCACAAACAACCACGGAACAAAGGTTGGAAGGGCACAAATCCCCACACGTAAGCTACATTAGAAAGCGATAATATGTACAAGGATAAGCATGGGACTCCCCCACGAGGCACCTCGTTTTTGATTACCGAGTCATGAGCTCGACTCGATCCCCTCAATACTAATTATCATTGGGGAAAGTGACTTGGTCGAGGTAGTTCAAGGATGGAACTTCCCCGCCAAAGTAGTGCTTCAACCTATGTCCATTCACCTTGAAGTTAGGACCATCATCTTGAGCTAGCTTGATGGTCCCATACGGAAACACTTGAGTCACGGTGAATGGACCGAACCAACGGGATTTCAACTTACCGGAAAAGATTTTTAATCTTGAATTAAAAAGCAAAACTTGATCCCCAATGTTAAAAACCCGGTTTTTCATTTTAGAATCATGCAACTTTTTAGTTTTTTCCTTATAAATCAATGAATTTTCATAAGCAATACCCCTCAATTCATCTAATTCATTCAATTGCATTTTCCGGTGTTTTCCCGCGGTCTCCATATCATCATTACAATGCTTTAGGGCCCAATAAGCCTTGTGTTCTAATTCGATAGGCAAATGACAATTTTTTCCATACACAAGCTTATAGGGAGTGCACCCAATGGGAGTCTTATGAGCGGTCCTAAAGGCCCATAAAGCATCGTCCATCTTATCTGACCAAGTTTGTCGGTTTTCCCCAACGGATCTATCCAAGATCCTCTTCAACGCTTGGTTTGAAACCTCGACTTGCCCACTCGTTTGTGGGTGATAAGCCGTAGAAAGCCGATGTGTAACCCCATATTTTCTTAGGACCCTTTCGAATTGGTCGTTACAAAAATGGGTTCCACGATCGCTTATGATAGCACGAGGGGTTCCAAACCAAGAAAACAAGCTTTTCAAGAACTTAACTACCACACGAGCATCATTGGTGGGCAAGGCTTTGGCCTCCACCCACTTAGATAGGTAGTCAACCGCATCAAGGATGTACTTATTACCACGAGATGATGGGAACGACCCCATAAAGTCTATACCCCAAACGTCAAAGATCTCACACACTTGAATGATATTTTGTGGCATTTCATCTTTTTGTGAGGCTTTTCCTTGTCGTTGGCATGCATCACACGACTTCACAAGATCTTGTGCATCTCGGTAAATAGTAGGCCAAAAGAAGCCGGCATCAAACACCTTTTTAGCCGTGAGATTAGCACCGTGGTGACCACCCGTGGGTCCCTCGTGACAAGCTCTAGGGATATTAGAAGCTTCGGTGCCAAATACACAACGTCGGATGATTTGATCCGCACAAGTACGAAACAAGTAAGGGTCGTTCCAAAAGTAGAACTTGACGTCACGAAAGAATTTTCGTTTTTCTTGAGTCGTCATACCCTTAATGACGAAGTTACCCGCATGGTAATTTGCAAAATCCGCAAACCATGGGGTGGAAGAATCAAGCCTAGAATTCACTACACCAAGTGTCACGAGCGGAAATGTTTCGGTGATTTCCTTGGGCTCGTAAACACTTTGGTGAGGATCTTCCAAACGAGAAAGATGGTCGGCCGCTAGATTCTCGGCTCCTTTTTTGTCAACGATTTTGTGATCAAATTCTTGAAGGAGGAGAATCCAATGAAGTAATCTAGGCTTAGCATCTTGCTTTGCCATAAGATACTTAATAGCCGAATGGTCCGTATACACTATGCATTTCGTCAAGACGAGGTAAGGTCGGAACTTCTCAAATGCATACACCACGGCAAGGAACTCCTTTTCCGTTGTAGTGTATTTTAATTGAGCCTCTGTCATCGTCTTGCTAGCATAGTGAATAGGCAAGAAGTGCTTATCATGACGTTGCCCAAAAACGGCCCCAATAGCGTAATCACTAGCATCACATATGAGCTCAAAGGGGAGGTTCCAATTGGGAGCAACAAGAATGGGAGCTTCGGTAAGTTTCCTCTTAAGGATTTCAAAGGCTCATACACAATCTTCGTCAAAGACAAAACGTGCCTCTTTTTCAAGAAGATGTGTAATGGGTCGAGAAATCTTTGAAAAATCCTTGATGAATCGACGATAAAAGCCCGCGTGGCCTAGGAAACTCCTAACACCCTTAACGGTTTTGGGATGAGGTAATTTGGCGATGACGTCTACCTTAGCTTGATCTACCTCAATCCACGCTTTCGAGACCTTTTGCCCTAAGACGATTCCACTCCTAACCATAAAATGACATTTTTCCCAATTGAGCACAAGGTTGGTTTCCTCACAACGTTTTAACATTCTCTCAAGGTTCGACAAACACGAAGTGAAGGAATCACCAAACACGGAAAAGTCATCCATGAAGACTTCCATCGTCTTCTCGATCATGTCATGAAAAATAGCCGTCATGCACCTTTGAAAGGTTCCCGGTGCATTGCAAAGTCCGAATGGCATTCTACGATAGGCAAACGTTCCATATGGACACGTAAACATAGTTTTTTCTTGATCACGAGGATCGATGGGAATTTGGAAGTAACCGGAAAAACCATCTAAAAAGCAATAGAAATCGTTTCCCGCAAGACGCTCCAACATTTGGTCCATGAAGGGCAAGGGAAAATGGTCTTTTCGAGTGGCTTCATTCAACTTTCGATAGTCAATGCACACTCTCCATCCGGTCACGAGTCTAGTGGGAATTAACTCGTTGGCATCGTTTGGCACAACGGTCATTCCTCCCTTTTTAGGGACACAATGAATAGGACTCACCCAAGGGCTATCGGAAATAGGGTAAATCATTCCCGCGTCAAGGAGTTTAAGGACCTCCTTTTTGATGACGTCGTGAATTTTGGGGTTCACCCTACTTTGACTTTGGATTGTGGGCTTGAAATCCTCCTCCATTAAGATTTTGTGGGTACAAAACTTGGGATCGATTCCCTTAATGTCGGATAACTTCCACGCAATCGCCCCTTTGTGATCCTTTAGAACATCGACAAGTGCGGTTTTTTCATCATTCGAAAGTTCCTTCGCAATAATAACCGGCAACTTGTCGTCCTCCTCCAAATAGACATATTCGAGGTGAGGAGGTAAATCTTTCAACTCGAGGATAGGTGGTTCCTCAAGTGAATATTTGGGCTCGATACTCATAACCTCCTCGGGTGGAGGAAATGGGAAATCGTTAAGAAAATCCTTGATAATCGAGAAGTCCTCATCGTTGTCGAGGTCTTCGTCACAAGTACGTGGAACATTGCATTCTTCCAACGTAAAACCACCACCTTCAAATGGAGTGAAGGTTGGTGTCGAATTATCAAGAATTGGATCTAACATAGTGGGATTGCCACTATTTTCTTCATCACCAAACCCTAAAACTTCTTGTGAAAATTCCTCGCAAACCACGTCGATCATATCAACGAGGTTTATGGTAGCAACGGAATAAACATGAGAAAGTTGAGAATTTTGAGTTGCGTTTAAAACAAGTTCCTCGTCGTTGAAACGTAAGGTGATCTTTCTAGCATGCACATCAATTAAAGCCATAGACGTATTTAAAAACGAACGACCTAAAATAAGAGGAACTTGAGGATCCGTGGGGATATCAACGACGATAAAGTCTACGGGATAGTAGAACTTCCCCACTTTCACAAAAACGTCTTCCGCCAAACCACATGCACGAATCGTGGAATGGTCGGCCATCTCGATAGACATTAGTGAAGGAGTAAGATTAGGAAGATTGAGCGACTTGAAGATTGCATGTGGCATCAAATTAATGCTAGCACCAAGATCGGCCAAGGCATAGCATTCTTCCATATCTTGAATTGCACAAGGGATCAAAAATTTACCGGGATCACCGACTTTTTGAGGTATGCGATTAAGATAAACCGACGAACAACTAGACAATTGATGCAATTTCTCCTTGTTGTTCAACATACTCTTAAAGTTAGCGGCAAATCGAGGCATCATGACCAAAGCATCGGGGAAACTCACATTAAGGTGCAACTCACGAAACATTTTCATAAAAAGCTCAAATTGATAGTTGTCGCGCTCTTGTCGTTTCTCCTTCCTAAGTCTCGATAGGTAAGGCAAGGGTGGTGTGGGTTGGGGCATAGGCATAGCCTTTGGAATCTCGGGTTCCAATGTTGGTAAAGGGTCGACCGTAGGTGTGGCATGAGCGGTACTTTGTGGGCTTGAGATATGCTCCTTTTTGACCACCACCTCGGGTTCTTCCTCAATTTCCTCCACCGTTGGAGTAATTAGTTGAGGAGTCGATTCTTTAAGTGCCTTACCACTACGTGTGGTAATCACTTTCATCTCTCCCTTCGGGTTTGATACGTTGTTACTAGGCAAACTTCCCGAAGTAGAGGCTTTGTTCCCCATGACGGCTTCTAAAATGGCATTAAGCTTAGCATCTTGACTATTAAACTTAACATCTTGACTAGCGGCTCTTTGGTCAATTCTTTGTTCAAGCCTAGCATGAATTTGTTCAATTTTATTGTTTTGACCTCTAATTTGATTAGCAAAATCATTTTTCAACTCATTTCTCATGTTAAGATTTTCCTTCATAAAATTAGCTAATCCTTGGTGTTTTTAGCCGTGTCCCTATCTTGACTAGCCAATTGCTCTTGAATGTTTTCCAAAATCTTATCATTTGCCATAGCGTAATCCAAAAAGTCCATTGGAAGTTCTTTAGTGTAAACATTTTGAAGACCTTGACTCGTGTTTTGAAAATTACGGTTTTGGTTTTGATTTTGCAATTGGCTACTACTTCCTTGATTCCCATAGTTGTTATTACCCTTGTAATTGTTCCTTTGATTGTTTTGGTAACCAACTTGATTGTTTCGATAATTGTTAGCATTTTGATTTGGTGGAAAACCCGGTGGAGTCAATTGATTAGTGCGGGGAACTTGACCGTTTTGGTTATAAGTTCCCGCGGCCGCGAAGGCACTCGAAGTGTTACCACCGTTGGTAATGCACTCGGAATAATCGTGAGCTCCACCACAATACATACAAGAAACCTCAACTGCTTTAGCCGTAGCGGGAGTGGGTTGTTCACCAACTTTAAACTCAATTAACAATCCCTTAAGATTATCAAAAATCTTGTTCTCCAAATTAGCCTCGATTTGGCAAGCATCAACGGTGTGTGACAATGAAGGCGAAGGCGAAGACGAAGTCTTACGAACACTCGACGTGCTACGAGGACTATAGACCTTAGACCTATTCTCAATGATTAACAATGCTTCCTCGACCGTTTTATACAAAAAATTACCACCCGCGGCGGCATTAAGATAATCACGCTCGTGATCGTTCAAGCCATTGTAAAACGTGTCAATTTGATGCAAGTCGGAAAAACCATGATGAGGACATTCGTGCAACATTTCCTTAAACCTATTCCAAGCCGTTGAAAAACTCTCATTATACTCTTGCGAAAACTTTGAAATCTCGTTTTTCAAATGCGTAGTCTTAGAGGGCGGAAAAAATTGGTTCACGAATTTTGAAACGAGATCCTTCCACGTCAATATAGAATTGGGTGGCTCTTTCTCTAACCAAATTTTTGCGGGCCCCGCTAAGGAATACGGAAAAAGCATCATCTTAATCGAGTCGTTAGAGACGTCCTTAAACTTGCAAGTGGCGGTGAGACGATTAAATTGGCGAATGTGGTTATGAGGGTTGTCCTTTTCGTCACCTCGAAACTTGTTGTTTTGAATCATGGACAACAAACCCGTCTTAACCTCAAAATTCTCCTCAAGGATAGCGGGAATCACAATCGCTTCTCCATAACCCTCGGTGGGTGCTCGAAGCAACTCCATCATAGTTCGATTAGCCATGTGTGCTTCTTTTACTACGATGGGTTCGTCAATAGGAGACTCCTCACTAGAAGGAGTGGTTGATTTGTTTCTTCGTTTACGAGCACGTCTTGCTTTGGAGCGAGTTTGCATAAACGTCACGTACAACGAGAGGGTGAGCAAAGAAGATTCTTTTTGGTGTTTTTACTTTTTCAATTTTTTTGTGGTTTTTGATTGTTTTTACTTTTTTTTGGATTTTTGGAATGTATTAGGTAGACAATAATCTACAAATCTCTTCCTTAATCAAATCTCTCGATTAAAGAAGCCTCAAGGAATGAAAACGATCACGTGAAGTGAACGCCTTCGATGACTTTAGAACGATGGTGGAACACCAAATCGTTCAAGAGGGTTTAATCAATAGAAACCAAGAAAATATATATGATACTTAAGTAATACTTTGGGCGGCAAAACCCTTGATTAGCTCTCAAAATCAAAATACGCACAAGCAAGCGGAGGAAACGAGGCGGCACGAAGCACTTAAGATCCTTTTTCCTTTAGGTCGTGAAATACAACCGCCTTATACCCACCTTATAGTTTGTATTTTTCAAAATCGAGCTTCACGAAAGTATTTATCTATTTTTGCCTTTTTTCTTTGGTTTGAGATTCAAATACAATGATTGGGTAATGACCTCCCAAGTCAAGGTTGTGATTTCTTTCGTATTTGGAGTACTTGTAAATTTATTGTTCTACGTATACAATATAGTAATAGTATTCACGAAAAACGAAAAATCGATAATACGTATTAGTAGAGTGCTACTAATACAAATACTATTATGGCTATATATAAAAACAACAATGTTCAATCAAAACACAACACGCCTCCCCGGCAGCGGCGCCAAAATGATAGTTGTAAAATCACACTCGTTTAGGAAAACGAGGCAATTAGGGCAAGTATTAACGAGTAGTTTAGGAAAACCACAAGTTATGACCCAAAAAAAAAGAAGTGAGTTCGTTCTCGAGGAGGCTAGTGCGTTGTGTTAAGAATTGATTAATGTTTGTGATTATATTGAGAAAAGAAAAAAAATAGAAATAAGAAAAGAATAGAATGACGGTTACGAAGACGGATCGAGCTAAGACGAAAAAACGTTCACGTAAAACCGTAAAAACTACAAAATTAAAAATTTTAAACCTAAAAATTAATTAAAAGCTAAAAGTAGTCTAATAATATAAATAAGAATAAAAATCCAATAAAAATATTTTAAAACCTTTTATTAATTAAATATTCAATTTTAAATGCTCATTAAAGCCCTAAAATTAAATATAATTAATCAAAATTTCCAAAATATTATTTTATTGAACAAATAACTTACTTATATTATCTAAAGACTAAAAAGTATTTTTTCTAATTTTTAAAAACTAATTTTCTATTTTTAAATCACTAAAAACTAATTTTAAACTAAAATAATTATAAAAAATAATAAAATAATGCTAAAAATAATTTGCCAAATTTTAAAAATCCTAATTTACCCTAATGAACAGTAGAAAATTGAAAAAGTTTGAAAAATATTAAATTTACCACTAAAAGACAAAAACAGTTTAATATAAAACCCTAATTAACTTAAATTAATTATAAAAAATAATTAAAAGATGAACAGTAAAAATTTTTTTAACTAAAAATCTTAAAATAATATTCTAAGTCTAGGAAAAATTTTAAAACAGAAAAACATTAATTTTTTGCACTAAATGCCAAAAATAGAAATATTAAAAAGTATTAAAAAAGGCTATTTAATCTAAAAATTACTAAATGAACAGTAATAAAAATTTTACCTAAACAGAAAAATCAGAAATTAAATTAGAAAAATATTGAAACAAGTTTTAAGTCCTAATTCTAAAATTTACCCACTAAAGACAAAAATTCTCAAAAGCTGATAGTGACATGTGACAGACTTTTGTCTGTTTGCTTAGTAGTGGAAACAAGTGTGCTAGCAGTGGGAAAGGAGTTCCCACTGGTAGTGTTAATTTTTGTTCAGAAAAGCAATAAGCTTAGGAAAGCTTATTTTGAGTGCTTATTTTGGACAATAAGGCACCCTTATACTCAGTTGAGTATAAGGAGTCAGTTTACACATAAAAACAAGCAGTTTACTTCACAAAAATCCACACAAAGAGCACCAAATGTTACTGATTAAGCTAACTTGTTTCTGATGAACAGTAAAGCTGGATTACATGCATAAAAACGGATTTCAATGGCTCTAATCTTGCATACAAATCAATGACATGGCATAAAACTGATTACAATCCCTTCTTAGCACTAGAATCTAACATATAGCAAGATTGAGGCACAAATTCACTCAAAAATAAGTTGAAAAGGACTTAACTGTTTTATGTGCTATTTGCCCTTTTTTAACATGCAAATTTTACTCTAATCCTATCTAAACCAAATGCCACTTACTGATAACACTTATCTCATGCAACCTAAGTGTGTCTAGATGATTTTTAAACCAAGAAGCTCTCAATATTCCTAGCTAAAACTCAAATCTAAACACCCCTTAAAATTTGAACATGAAGTTTTTACAAACCAAATCACATCAAATCAAATCCAAACTGATTTCTACTACTTATATCATGCATAAAGACTTAAAATAAGCAAAATCCAACAGCTCAAACAAACATTTAACCAGTTTTCAAGCAAAATCACATAAAACTGAAAATCTATAAATTGAAAATGGAAACAAGGGATTTACCTTATTGGACCTACATCCAGGCCCAACAATGGCTGCTAGCCATCTCCTAACAGGTCCGGACCTGTGCAGAACACTTGGACAACAAGCTTTCAATAAACCTGCTAAGATCAAAGTAGAAACAACAAATAGCAATAATCTGATTTTTTTTTCTCTTTTTCAAACCTTTTCAAACCTTTCCAAATGCTTTTCTCTTAACTCACACTTGAACAATCAACTCACAAAAACTATAAATCCAACTTTTGGAACCAGGTTTTACCAAAACCAACACCTTTTTCAGAAACTTTGAAAACAAGTATGAATTTTTGAAAACTTAAAAATTAAACAAACAATAAATGGACACAATCAAACAGCAGAAATTAAAATGGATCCTAGATTCTTTTCATCAACAACACTCAACCAATTTTTCATTCATAAAAAATGTGCTTTACAAGTTTGTGACCTAAGGAAGAAAATCAGGAACAATGATATGGGACACATACGTCCCATATTTATACAAGTGAAAGGAACTATCTAGATATCTAAACCCTAATTCAGTAAATCCCTAAAAAGCCCGTTTGAAGAATCTTTGAAAATCAGTCAAAAGTATGCCCATGTGATGGAAAGTGATGGCTAGCTGTATCTTTTGATCTTGAGCCGTTGGTTTGAACATTGGGGACCAAGGAATACCATAGAGACGTTGATTGGCCTGCTGATATTTTGTCTTCAATCATTTTTGGTGCAGGGCACCATGTGGGAGGGGGCCACAGTTGAGGGTGATGTGTTTTGGGAGTTGGGATAGGATTGGGGTGAGATTAATTATGGTTCTGGAGAGTTTAAGAGTAAAACCCTTTGATTTGATGAAATGGGAGATTAGGGTTTATGGGTTTGGGGGAAATAAGCAGATGGTGTTTTGATTCATTTAGGGAGATTAGTTTATTTAAAAACGTGTTTTAGAGGGAAAGTTTAAACTGATTAATTAAACTGGTTTAATTCGTGAGTGGAAGGTGACATGGAAGGGGTTTGTGACGTGGTGGATTGGTATTGGTGGGGAGGGGTGACATGGAGTATTGGTTGGCTGGGATATGTTTGTGTGTTTGACTGAAATGGCCCCCCAAAGTTCCTTTTATCTTAACTTTGTTTTAAACAGCCACAATTCTTTTCCCCTTTGTATTTAAGTTTGCCACTTTGTCATTTTTGGCACAACTTATTTTCAAACTTTAGAACAAGGACTTCAAATGTAAATTCTTCAATCTTCAAGGGCTGTTTTTGTAACATCTTGATAATTTAGGGACCACAATGCATTTTATGAGTTTTGCAAGGGTATAAATTGCCAAGTCTTCAAAAATGAGGGACCAATGTTGACAATCTTCAATTCTTCAAGGTAATTTTTGGAAATTCAAGATTCGGGCCCGGTTCATTGTGCGGCTTCGTTTCCCGTGTTTGTTTTTGACTGATTCTTGTGATCTTTTGTCATTTTCTCAATATCCGTACCTAAAATACACAAGCAACAAACACAAGCATATATTTGGGCATTTTGATGATATTTAATGCATTTTAAGCCCTATTTGGATGATGAGACTATGTATAAAAGCAGTCTCATCAAGTACGAATCACTTTTACTTGAGCTTGAAGACCACGTTGTATCAGTTTAAGAAAGCTGATGAGAACTTCGGGTGTTTCATCCTTGGATCTCGAGAAGTGAGTCCATGTATACCTTGAGTAATCATCGACAATTACCATAACATATTTCTTTCCATTGATACCATGAACACGCATAGGACCACACATATCTATATGGAGAAGATCTAACCGTCCTTTAGAGCTTGGTGTAGTCTTTGTTTTGAAGCTACTTCGTTTAGCTTTACAAAGCTCACAAGAAGAACAAAGATGATCTTTGATGAATTTCAAGCTTGGAAGGCCTCTCACAATATCTTTCTTAGAAAACAAGTTGATGGTATCAAAATTAAGATGAGATAAACGTTGATGCCATAACCATGCCTGAGTCGTTGAAGCTTTAGCCATGAAGCAAATTGGTGTTGATGAAGTTGTGTCTTGTAGTGAAATTGTGTAAAGATCAGTACCCCGTGTACCGGTAAGTAAGTCATTCCCATCATAATCACGAACAAAGCATGTCTTCTTTCTGAAAGCAACCTCGAAATCTGCATCACATAATTGACCAACCGAGAAAAGATTGTGATTGAGCCCTTCGACGTAGTATACCCTTTTTATCGTTATATTTCCCTGAACCAAATCTCCATATCCTAGGATCGGTGCAAATTGATCATTTCTGAATCGGACCGTACCCAGGAACTTCTCCACGAAGTTAATTAGAAGCTTGAGATTCCCCGTCATGTGCTTCGTGCATCCGGAGTCCAGTATGAAGAGAATTATTTGTATCACCTGTAAAAGAGTTAGAACACGGTGGAGCATTTGCTAAATTGGATACCACAGTAGTTGTGATTGTAGAATCATTAGAGTCCTTAGCAATATTTAAAGGCATACTAACACTCGTTGTCACATTTTATGTCCTAATTTTAGGCATCCATTTATATCCCGGAGGACATTGATTATCAAACCACCATTTCCAAGACTTGCTAGCAGACTCATATAATTCCATAAGTCTGCTTCTAGGGTTCTTAGCGGTGGAGTCTGATGCATTACTTTTCTTAGTGGGGGTTGCACCAGAATTGTTCACTCTGCGTTTGTGTTTACTAGCACTAATAGGCATCGCAACTTGCTTCTTAGTTCTAGTATCGACGCCTTTGACTTTATTCATAGCACACATAGAATGATTTGCATTAGCACATTTTACACATTTGACACAAACAAATTTAACATTCAAAGCATTCAAATCATTCAAAGCATTCAAATCGCCATTACCCGCGATTACATACATTTTATTCTTAAAAACATTCAAATTCCTAGTGTGTTCTTCTACTTCCTTCATCTTCCCTTGACTCTTGTGTTTCCAGACCTTATCATTCACTTGAGTGCTCTTAAGCTGAGGCCGGCTAACACTAGCAGTGGAGACTACTCCTGTAGTAGAAGACACACGACTATTAGTGTTTCTAGAAGTCTGAGGCGATTGACTAACTTTGTTTGTTGGTTTAGTGGTCATTCTATACATCCCTGGTGTAATCACATTTTTATGCTTAACGCTTGGTGCTACAATATTCCTTATGGGTTGAGTATGTGGTAACCTTTCCTTTCCATCCATCTTGGGGGCAAACACAGGTTTTGCAAACGAAGAATTTGAGAAAGCAGATGGTTTTCCCAAGATAGAGGATCTATTCACTTTAGAGGCATTGGGTTGTCTAACAACAGGTTTCTTAACGCTAGGTTCCACAACTTTCCCACCCATCTTAGCAACGAGTTTCTTCAACTCTGCTATTGCTATGTCTTTTTCTTGTAACTGAGCTTTCAAATCCGATATATCAAGACTTTTTTCATTTAGTAATCGACATGACTCAGATAATTTTACTTCCAAAGGTGTATCATTTGAAAAGCTGCCAACTTTCTTTTGCAAAGCAAGTTCAAGTGAGTGACAATATTTTTGAAGATAATCATATCTATGTTGAAGTAACAAAAACTCTTTTTGGTCAACTTTATTCGAAAGTTCAGTTTCAAGACGTTCACATTCTTTAACTTGATCAAGATATTTGCATGCAACATCAGAATATTCATCAATATCAGCACAAGATGTAACATAAGCACACATAATATCTTTTGAGAGATATTTGTGTAAGAGTAGATCATATGTTGTAGAAAACTCGTCTCTTTCAGGTTGATGGTCGTTCACTTCTTGTTCAAGAGATTCCACATATTTCAAATCATCAAACATTTCTTGCTTAATGAGTGTTTCAAATTCAAAAATATGTTTTTGCGTTCTTTCCGCAAGCGGAATCAAAATACTTTTCACAAGCACAGTTATATCGTGAGGAATTTCTTTCTCTCCTTTCGAAAGTTCATGTTTTTTCTAGTCATCATCAACAACCTTTTTGAAATTTTCAATGTTACTCTTGAGAATACTAAGTGTTTGCTTACTCTTTCTTACAGAAGCTTTATATGGCAAGTAGTCAATAAATTTTGAAACATTAGTTTTCTTAGTGGCAAAAGCTTGTCTCCATTTAGTTCTTATTTGTTCACATTCAAAAAATATTTGCTCACGAGTTTTTTGTGTTTGTGGTTTGAAAAGACCATAAAGACTGTTTTCATAAGCATAATTATATTGTTTAACAAATTCTTTATTACTTTTGGTCTACTCTCTTCTTCCAAATCGTGTGTCTCTTCACTATCGGGCCTAACAACAAGACAATCAAGATCGGTCCATTGGGACTCATCAAGATATAAGTGCTGATTCTCAGATTGAGCTTGCTCAAGGTACTTAGGATTTGCAAAACTATGTCTATCCTTGAAAAACTAACGAGGTGCCAACATTCTCATGGTTTGAATTAATTGATTAGTTTTGTAAAAAATTTTCTTGTAAAAATCAAGTTGAGTTTCAAGTTCCACCATTTTGTCGATGTCATTCGCTTGTTTAGTTTTGAAATCCTTTTCCATCTTTTCAACCACGGCTTTCTTTTCGTTAACAAGTTTAGTTTTATCCTCTTGAAGAAAACCATTTACTTGAGTAAGCTCATTGACTTTAGTGGTAGCAAGATACGTTTTTGACGTTTAGTACTCAAAGAGGTGTTATAATTACTTTTCTCTTGTTCAAGAAGCTTAAGAGTTTCGTTATATTTCTGTTGAAAATCATCCTTTTTCACATTAATTAAACACCCTTTGTACCCCTCAACCTCATTGGTCTTTTGAAGAAGCTGAGCTCTATAGCTATCAATGGTCTCACTAGATTTAATTAGAGCAGCTTTGCATTCTTCAAAATTTTGAGTGAGCGTAGCGTTTGCCTTCTTTAATTGCTTTTGACTCTTTCTAGTTTCTTTGGCATCTTTTTGTAAAGAAGCAATTAAGTTAGCAAGCGCAATACGCTCCTCGTCATCGTCATACTCATTTGCATGTTGATCATCCTCAGAACCATTATTGCACATGTCTGATGAATCGGGTGTGGTATTGTGACAACCCTGGTTTTGAGGTTCGTCACTTAGTTTTATTTTGTGCTAGTTGCGAGACTTTACGTGTTTATGTGCTTATTGGTGTGTATAGATTGTGGTTTGGATATCGTTTCCGGTACGGGGTACCTTATGAATGAAACGATGTGTGATGATTTCATGTTCATGAGTTCACATGGTAGTGACTATGAAGTGAGATGGTGTTATTTGGTGGTTCTATGTATACGTATATGTATTATAGAAAATCGTATTTTTACGATTTACGGTTTAGCATTTAGAGGTCGCGGATGAGGTAATTAGTCATATGAATATTTTTCGGGATAGTTTTAAGTCATTTAGGACTTAGTTATAAAGTTTATTGAAAAATTTGAGATTTTTTTTAAAAGTGTATATTTTACGTCTTTTACGGTAAAACGCGTAAATTTGACTAGTTTTACGGTTTTGTGGTTTTTGAAGCTTTAGGAGCTGAAATAAATTAAGGAAAATTAAATTAATATTAATAACATAATATTGAATAATAAAAATAAAAAAAACGAATTTAGGGGTGTTTGGGTCGGTTTAGACGCACCAAAGAAGAAGAAAAAAAAAGAAAAAGAGGGAAAAAAGGAAACAAGTGTTATACTTGGACAAGGATTGTTTTGCTATATAAGAAACCCCCCACACTAAAACAAACGAAATTTTTATCTCCTCTGGAGTTATAGTCGACAAAAAAAAAAGAGAAAATTAGGGTTCTTCAAAAATTGGGGTTTTCTCATCTTCCATTAAATTAAAGGTAAAACCTTCTTAACCCTTTTCATATTAATTGTTTTTAATGTTTTCTATGATCATCTTATGATGGATTTAGGTTAGGGTTTAATTAAAAACAGTATATTAATCATATTTTAATGATTAAATAAATTAGGGCTTGTAATTAGTGGGGTTAGGGTTAATTAATTAGGTTAATTAGGTTAAACCCGTTTTTAAAAACTGGGCAGAATTTTGAGTCAATTGTTTTGATCATATCGGGAGTTATAGGAACATTCAAGATGCGATCCAAGTATCCCTGAAAAGGTAATTGAAGTGGCTTTCCAATGCAAGAAACTAGAACTAAAATTGAGGTCGGGAAGTTGGTCAAAAACAGGTTACAACAGTCGGAGGTTAAAATAGTTTTGTAATCAGCCTGTTTTCTTTTTAAGTTTTGGGTTGGTTGGGGTACTTAGGGTTGCATTGGGATCTTCTCACGAACATGAGAGATGTTTTATATATTTTATTAAGTATCTGCACTTGGGCTAAGGTTGTGGTTTAGGGTAAGACCCTCTAATGGTAACAAACTTTTCATACGTTTAAAATCAGTGAATTCTGGATAGGTAGCAATATATATAAATATATCAGGGCCTTAACAGTAGTTTTAAGGTTACGGGAAGTGGGAGGTTTTAGCTAACATATTTAAAAGTATGAATATTTCTTTTACAGAAACCATGGGTATGTTTAAGTAGACGTTTGACTTAAAGTTTTTAGACCTAAAAACTGGAACTGTTTTGTGTAAAATATGAACAGGATAGTTATTAAACTTAACCAAGTGAGGGACTTGTTAAGGAAGGGTAATGGGGTGATTGGAGCCTATCAATGAGGTATTTATATGGGAATAGGCTAGGTGTCCATCATAGGTTGATGAGCCATCTTGGTTATTGGTTCGTGTATTGATTATGTGTTTTTGGTTTGTTAGCTTTTGCTAGTGCGCGGACTCTTGGAGAAGCTCAATCAGGTGAGTTTCATAGTCCCATGTTATTATTGATTTTGACTTCCAAATGGGATCGAAGAGACACTGTGTTGAGTTATTTTATAAATTGATGCTGTGAATGTTTTTGTGATTTGAGATGGACTTGTGTGTACATTGTGTGATTAACTGCTATGTGATTCTTGATTGTGTATGATTTGGATCGGGGGACACGTGCCGTCTCAGTTATTGTGGTTTGACAGGGTAGGGGCCTTGGGATAGGTACATAGCGTGATCATCTATGAGACCAATGGAAAATGACAAGGTAGTGGCCTTGGGATAGGTACATAGGTGTATGGGCGCCTATGGTACCATGGTTGTTGGTTAGGCGTGATGCCTTAGTAATTGTGGTTGTTGGTAAGGAGTGATGCCTTGGAATTGTGATGATTGATTTATCTTGAATGCTAGTTGTTAATGCATACTTGTAACACATTGTCCATATGTTATTGTATTGGTGTTTGTTATTCACAGCTTGTAACTGATTTTAGCATTGGAGTCTAAACCTATGACTCTTACCAACTTTATGTTAACGTGTTTTAGTGTCTCTTTCCGGTGATATTATGGTTAAGCTTGAGAACATAAGTTGCTAGGATTTAGAGAGCGTAGGATATGCATTTAGAAGGAGATCTCTGTTCCTTCTTAGCTTTGTTTGTTTATTTATCTAGTGATACTGTTGGCACCTATATGTTTGTTTAGTTTATGTTTATTGTTTGTCTTGGGTAAATGGTAGGACTGTTACCTACTTACCTAGACTTCTGCATTGTTGAGATATTGTCATGACATTTGTGTCACGATTTTATGACATTTCTTATATCATTTAGTTATCTTTATAGACACTCTATTGTTGTGATGATATCCATACGTCGTTCCCCATATTCCGCCATGGTGGGGTGTGACAGAATGGGATCAGAGACAATGGTTATAGAGAATTAGGTTGCCTAGTCGTGTAGCCTAGTCTATAGCTTAAGGGTCCCTGCATATAGGCGTCATAGGAGTATGTGTGCATTTTATAATAATTGATGTGTTTGGATGTTATTTATTGCGATGTTTTGACTAGTATGAATTGAACCGTAGTATGTTCATACTTAGTCACATGTTATTTTCTTTTCGGGTGTGACTAGTGCGGGTTGAACCATAATCGTCCACGCTAGTCACTGTTGTATTTTGCTTAAATTGTACATTATAGTACATAATTTAGTACAAGGTAGTTTCTATCTTTTATCGAGTTATTTTACATACCTGAGGTATGTTATTCTTTTTCTTTTGATGTTTAAGTCATGTTCCCTAATAATCGTGTGGTGGTTCGAGTTACTAGGAGTAGGTGGATAGGAAGGATTTTAAGCTGTTTCCACTCTTACGGGCGACATGACTTATAACTGATGATGTTTTTGTTTTGGATTTAGTCTATGCTGTTTTTGCTAGACTATGGATTTACGTATTTTGAGAGTATTACTATGTTATTTTAATAGATGGAGTTTTGGACTTTATTGTGTATGTGGTCATGAGCTTATGTGAGTAGATGGGTTTATGTGTTATATGTTGTATTGATTCTTATAAGTGTCATCATAGGAGGGAGTGCATTGGGGAAAGGGTAATTGTATAAGTATGGTGGCCAACATAGTTATACAAGTACCACAACTTCAATGAGTTCCCAAGTATGGTTGCATGAAAGAGGGTTAGTACATGCTTGTATATGATGAGATGTAGAATTTGGGTATACGTATTATATATGGGTTTATGTAATGGCTACCTACAATATGGCTATTGTTCTTTTTGTGTTATATGTTTTAGGTTATAGTTGTGTTGTGTGATTTTGGGGTCACGCGATATGGTTTGGTTTTGGAGGTGGGCTTTATGCCTTGTTATGGCACGGTGAGATGGTGATTACTCGTATGGAAAAACGAGCGTATAAAGCGATTGATTGACTTACATGTATGATAATGAGTATGTTTGGGGGATTCAATAGGTATACATATGCGGATGTATATATACTGATAGATGTTATGTTATGATTTACGGTCGTTCAGTAGTTATTATAACTTGAACGTACCTAGTGCTCTCTTGTGTTTAAACGATTTATTAGTGCTCGAGTTTGGTGGAGTTTCAACGACGTTTTGAATCTTTTGAAGTGTGTCTTGTAGCGTATTCTTTGAGTTTCGTATTTCACGTGTACGTTTTAAAATGGTGTTCTTGGTCTATTGAAATAACTTGGGATTTCTTTTGAGATAATGAAATCTCTTGTGTTGGGTCTTACAGTTCTTTTGGTCGGAACATATTGAGAAAAGGGGGACTGGGAAATCTATTATAGGGTTAGATAATTGGTTGTATTCGGTAAAATAAGGGTAAGGTGTTGGAGTCGTGTAACACCCCCAAATTTATACAACTCAATACAGCGGAAGACTAGTTGGTGTTACGGGATAGCACATTACTCACATCATAGACAACGCATAAAAATCGCGTCGTTTAATAATAAAGCATTTCCATTCATAAATATCAAAGTTACATCGGTCCCAAGTCATTACATTTCATACAAAGTTTTACAAAATATTTGAATGGAAAATATTGTTTAAGTGCGGGCCATGAATTCTTGTCGTCTTCCCGAGAATTACCTTAAAGTACCTGAGATAAAACATGTTAAAAGATAAGGTCAGCGATAACGCCGAGTGAATTCATAGAGTTTAATAAAATCCATCAATATAATATCAGTATAAGATTATTACTGAAAATCATTTTGTACAAACATTTCAATAGGCCATAAAATAGCCAAAGTCATTTTATATAAATCTTCATCAAAATCATAATATAGGCATTTGCCTTAAAAATCATAATACGAATCATTGTCGTTAAAAACACCATACAATACGTTTTGCAATGTTGTATAGATTATAAAAACCGTTATATGAATATGGTTATGAAAACCAAAACACGAATATAATATCAATAGTATGACCCTGTATTGCTAGTCAGGCAATACATCGTAATTTGGTGCGTCTAGTAGTATTTCGTTAGTTTGGATTATTATAAGCCGCATGACATTGTTACCTTACTAAACCAACAACGGGTAGCTAACCCGATACTCAATTTGCCCATCTAAAGTAGCGTGTCGTCACAAAGGTCACGCTATGGAAATCTTCTCATACATAAATTCGCTTACCAATCAATGTGGCACGACGGGGATCAACCGTCAAGGCGCGAACTGGGGTGATCGTCCCCAAATAGTACTATTAAATGCATAAGCGTCTACCAAATCCCGGTAGTTCACAATTCATGCTAATGGGACTTTTAGTGACATAACCTAACTTTAATAATCCATTTAATTTCATCTATCGTGTCCTTTAATCATTTATCAGGTCATAAAATCGGGTCATTCAATCATTCGGGTCCAAATCAATAAACAAACAATCGGGACAAATGGTGTCCTAATTTTATAAAAACTAACATGTTATCTCCCTCGCGGGTTTATAAAACATTTATAAAACATTTAAAAGAGTGCGAGGCTATGAACTCACGTTGATGTGGGAAGGCGGGTTATCGGCAATTCGGGCGTACGGTACGTGCTTCAATCACGGAAACCTATATAAATAATAATCGGTCTTAGACGTTTGTCCAATGACTTTATAAAAATAACAATTATGTATACATATGATGATTTATATATATATGATGATCAAGTGGGTTTACATATTCTTGTTTACTCATTTTAGTGTTATATGTCGATAACTTTTATACTAGTTTACTAGTTTTAACTATTTACGTGTTTTAAGTCCAATAAACTTATTATAAGTTCTTTAACTTGTATTAATACTTGTTATACTTATATTATCAGTATCTAAACTTTACAAGTTGGGCCTAAATGGGTTAAGCCCAATAAGTAAGTTTATAAGTGTTTTAGTCCATTTTGTTGTATTATTAGTCCAATATGTTTACTTAGCTCGTTAATGTCCGTATGTCCTATAGTTCGGGTTTTTATCGGTTTTTACTTGTTATACATGTATATATATCAGTATATAAGTTTTATAAAGTTTTCATTAGACGGGTCCAACCATCTAAGTTTTATTTAACAAAAACGTTAATTTTACGGTATTAGCCGAAAAAGTCGTAAAAATCATGTTTATAGTTTTATAACTTATAAAACTTAACAAGTTACCATTTTTATAAAATGTCCACTTATTTACCATTGTAAATATTTATATAAATGTATTATATAAGTTAGTGGGTTTTAATTTATATTTTATACTATTAAATTTTTAGTGCTTATATAATAGTATTATACTTTAATTTCCAAAATCTGATTTTTATTTTCATCTTCACCAAAACTGCCATATCTAGAGTTCTATATGGAGATAGAAGCTCAAATTTTTATCACATAAACTACATGATATTTGATCCATATCTATAGCTACTGTTGAATCATCCTCTAAGTATTTTCTAAAAATCGTCCAAAACAGTGAACTCAGATTTGTATCTTAAACTTGTTTTGATCATATCTTACTCATTACAATGATTCTATTGCATGGACAACTCTCACATGTGTACAAGACCCATAGCTTACTGTTTATCAATCTATTCAAGTTATTTTATCAGTTAACCATATGTTTCTTCACTGTTTTATACAGCCAACAAATTTAAACAAGATTTTAGCCTTGTTTCTTATAATCTTTCATCTTTTTAAGCAAGTTTATCAACACCAAATCCCCACACAATATTTTTAATCATAATTCATCATCATATACATATACATAAGTAAAAGAAATACAAGATTACATAATCAAAAATAACAAGATGATAGGAAGAAATAATCTCTATACCACCAAAGTGATGAAATGATGAGATTTTGATGAACAAGGCTTGGTTCTTGTCACCACATCTTTAACATGGAAAATGAACTTTTTGAGATCTTCATAGGTATGAATACCTTCTTGAAAATCAGCCCTTGGAATCCATAAAATTTCCTTTTTACTTGTTAAAATCACCTCCAATCACCTTCTTTTTATGTAGCAATCAACATATGTTGATTCTAGATGATGTTTATGGTTGAATTTTGATGGATGGTGATTGTGGGAGTGATGTTGGACGTTCAACATAGAGAGAGAAAGAGGGATGTAGAATTTTTCCTTCTCTTGTTTTTGCATGTATGAGAAAGTTGTTTTGGTTTAGCTAGTTTTGTGTTAAGTGGTTTGTAAGGCTCTAAGGACAACTGTCCTTAGAGTGTGTGTTATGTTGACACCAAAGTGGTGTGTTGGTAACTTGTCTTGCCACCCATAGTGGGGGTGAGACAAGTGTATACTTGTTTCATCCCCACTAATTTACGGGTACTCCTCGATTCTAGTTTCCTCGATTTGCGTGCCCTCGGGTCGTTTTACGAAAAACGTTTTTATAAATTATGAATCAACGGCACAAAACGAATCTAATAAAAATTGTCTCATCAAAAACGGAGTTCGAAAACGTAAATACGTAATCCTAGGGTTTCCGGTTTAGTCGTAAAGGACGTTAAATTAAAATCGTAAGTCCTAATCTCTTCTCGTAAATTTGTGAGTTTATGAAGCAACACAAATTTAAAACTCCAAAATAAATTCACGGATAAATTTATTTTCTGAAATGTCGGACTGTCACCAAAGACGGTGTATGTAAACGTAAGCACGTAATGTAGAATCCTCCGGTTTAGACGTAGTCGACGCTACTTCAAGACGTAAATCCAAATTACTTCCCAAAAATAAGTGAGTTCATATTGTAACATTAAAATAAGGTTTTCAAATAAATATTGAGAATAAAATATCAACCATAAATTGACGGATTGTCACAGCATTTACCCGTAAACAGGATCTTTGTCCTCAAAGATCATCTTACTACTCGCTTCTTATAGAGTTAAAGCCATGTGGGTATTTCCTCCACATTCGGTCTTTTCTCACAAGTGTAATTTATTACAATACGCGAGTTTCATTAAACATAACTACGGGAATAAGATCAGGCTAAATGTTGACTTACTTTCTCTATCCATGATGTTCACGGGTTTCTGATGAATGCAACTTTTCGCCGATCTAAGCTTCTTTAAGGAATAGTCAGATTTTAACTTGATAGACATTTTATCAAGTTCGATTTACGAAACATAATTCACGCAGCTCTTGAAGTCCTTGGGTAGATCCAGCTTATATGCCTTTCAAACCAAATCTTTTACATCACCTCAATGGTCCCATACAACGGGGACTTATATCCCATGATTTGTCAGATCATTAATTCTTTTCTCCAAGGTTAAAAATTTTGGCATAACTTTGCTACCCATCTGGCACTGCAAGATCTACATTTCATATTTACATAATCTCCTGCCCACTATCGGCAGTCAATAATCAAATCCTAATTTCAACAATCATTTCAGGTCTCGCGGGTCGAATATTTTGTAAGGTTAGGTTCGCCATCATAGGAAACCTTAAACCTAAAAGACATGTCCAACTCACAGTGGGTGTATGTCGGGTGTCTTCATCTCAACTCTTGCTTACAGATGCTCTAATATTTAGATCCTAACAAGATTCGATCTCAATCCTAATACGATGATTATCAATGATAATCCTTCCAAAGGAAAACGATTATACGGTCCATTACCAAAGGTCAATCATTCAAACATAAAACAACACTTATAGTATTTTGTATCGTTACTTTACCTCGTCCCTTCGATTTGGGGTGGTACATAGTACTCTCATCAAGGTTCGTTCTCAATGACTTCTGAGCAAATCTCTAGAAATTCGATGCGAAGCGAGGATCTTGATATAGATGATCGATACCGGCACACTATGTTTACACAACTCTTTTGCATTTATCATTAACGGGAATGATATTAGCAGATTTGGTCAGTCTGTCGACGATGACCCAAATCGAATCAAATTCAGATGATGACCTTTGCAATAGCTAGACATTTACTAATGTATGAGGCGATGTCTGCCTTCATAATTGCCATCAGTGCAACTTCTTCAAACAAAGATACTTTTAGTCATAAATGACATAAATAGAATACTTATACTTACAAATTCAAACATAACTAAATTTCACAATCCTCCAATTTTAGACAATCACAAGTGGTCTTTTATAAATTTAACGCCATTGGCTTCTCTATTCTAATGGTTCACATTAGCCGCGAATCCCTTTTATTATCTATATTATCCTTCTTACAAACATTAGTTATTTTTAAATTGTTCGGCAATTTTATTTTGCACATTCATTATTAAGAAATATATCATAATTGATTCTTTATCCTTTTTATATAATGTGTCGATGTCTATATTCACCTTTCCTGATGATATAATTATCGTGTCCACAATTCACTCAGATATTCTTTCTTCATATTTTCTAAGTTTTAATTTCTTCTCAACTATCATTTTTATCCGTTTTACTCAATCCGACGACTAAAGCATCGATAATTATTGCAAGTAATTAAACAATAAATATTTAATTTTTATGAAATGTAAACGTAAAAAGTTTTAAATTTCTCGGTTCGTCCAATTATAGGAAAATGTTCAAAAGAATAAATTTGAAATTAATTATCACGATTTTTATTGATTTACTGAAAATAATTAGTAAGATTCGTAAATGTTCGAAAAATCTTTGGTTATACTTTGGTCAAAATTTTCTTAGTTGAAAAGCAAAAATTGTCGTTTCAAATTTCAGGTCATTATTCAAATGGTTTCCTCAATCCCTCTTAAGATGTATAGAAGTATACACAAACATTTACCCCTAAACAAAAGTTTAGTTAAATGGTTTGTGTATATGGGAATAATCCCTTTAAAATTCCTTTGTTAAAACATTTGTCAAAATATATTTGCACTTTCTTTTTAGTATAACTCAAAGTCTTAAATGACTTCTAATTTTTGAAAAGTCAATATATTCCATTTTCTATTATCACACGGTCAAATAATATAAAGGATTAAGTCCTTAATCACATGTTAAATATTTAAGGTATAGGTTTTCATTGTTCAGCCAACTCAGGGCAATTTATAACTAACTATTAACTCATTCTTATTCTTATATACAAACAAATGGTCCTTAATGATCTCAAGCATGAATTTATCAAATTACAGCCTACACACGTGATTCACCAAATTTATGAATGCTACATGTGTATTAGTTAATCCAAACGTCATCACGTGAAACTCATAATGTTCATTACAAGTACCAGATGTAGTGATTGGAATAGATAATCTTTTTCGCAGATGCGAAGTTGATGATAACATGCCAGGGATCAAATCTTTAAAACATACGCTAGAACCTTGTAAATGATCGAACAAATCTTCCATTTCGAGTTATGGATATCGTTTTCGATTTTCAATTTACTCAGTTCACAGTAATCTATAAATATAAGGAATGATAACACCATAGCTCTTCATGATGATGAGCTTGGTAGAATAAAATCTTTCTCTGACAACTCTCTCAGTTGTACGGTAATTCCTTTAATTCAGATGGTGCTGATGTAGAGTGCACAAGCCATAGGTGCAGCACCGGAAATATAATCAATACCAATTTCAACTTGCCTTAATGGCGAAAGTCTAGGTAATTTACCAACAAATACCTCCTAAAGTTCAGATAACATAAACATGTTTTAATAAATTCATATTAGGTTCTTTCTTTATTATAATATCTATGACTAATTCACAATCATTCATGGTATAATTTCAAGTCTAAATGCAGGATATGGTCATCCATCAAGAATTATCTAGATCACTTTTGATAATCAACATCTTATCATTTAAGGGAATTCAAATCGAGTTCCCATCAATTAAGACAATGTCGTCATGTCATAATCAATCAATCCATTCTAATGGCACTATCAACTTTTCAGTTTTATTGTCGTCGATAAGATGTGATCTTCTCAAAAGACTAATAATAACTCTTAATCCTTCACAAATTCAAGGATATATGGATACACAACTGCTATTAAAAGAGTAAGGTCAACGCATAATCTATGCGAGAGAATTTCAAATCAGACACAGACGAAAACATTTAACGAATATGAATATATCCCATGTTTTCATAATTTGAGTACGCATTCGAAAGCTCCTCGGATCGTTACCCAGGTCATTCAAATGAAATCAAATCAAAAGAAATGATAAGAACGTCGGTACATCCAGTCGGGTATCAACACTCGGTAATCAGATATTTTTCCTAAGAATCTCACTACGGGAGAATTGGACAAGAACGGAATATCAATTGTCAAATAAGACAAATTCCACAGATGAGTAAATTCGACTCAAAAGAATAGATGCTACAGGAACATATTTAGGTGTCCCTAACACTATGTCCTTATTTTTCACTTATTGCAGATCTCATAAAATTTAATCTTTCACAATCTCTAAAGAAAATGTAGTGTATATTAATCAGTTTTATGGTGACTACTAATCAGCCTTGCATGGTCCATTCCAAATTGTATGTAGGCGCGCAACTATATACAATTTCAAGATTAACGATGCAATACTCAGTTTGTCAAAATTTTATCATCATGTTTATAATAAAAACATTTTCATGCTCAACTCTTAAATAAGAATCAAGAGTAAATTTACAAAGATTTTCTTTATTATGAAAACAATTAAGTTTTCCAAGGTACTTTATAAACAACCTCATTTTGATAACAATCACTTATAAATCTTACTTTGAATAATCCTTATAGTGATGAAAATTCAATTTCCTCAAATGATACTGTTTTATCTTATAAAAACAATGAGTGATCTGCAAAAGACTGATGAAAAGTTGTTCACCAAGAACTAACTACAATATGATAGGAAATGAGCTTAGCCAAATAATCATGAGATTCATGATCTCGATGGCACTCAAAAAGAATAATCCACAACGTAACTCAAATCAAGATGAGTACTTGTTCAATGGTTGCATCACTAATGCGAACATTAGGATGAAGCAATAGAAGATAGATAACATCGATACATGTAGAATTTAGCAATCAAAGGTAGTCTTTTCATTAATCACAAACAAGTCTAAATTGTACCGTAACACATTACGTGTCACTATGTCATACAATTCCATGAACTCATCCTACCAACTGATATCTCAGTTAAGTTAGGGATTTTTTTCAAAAGATACCACAATGAATACTAATCTACAAGAGTTATTAGGTGTCCCACCTGTCCCGGAAGATCCATCGGTCCCAATTTAGAAGAAGATTTCTTCAATTTATTTCTTGGACACTAGGCATCCTCGTTAGTGGACAATGGCCTAGGAACAACCCTTAACACGAATCAACAATCAATTAAAACCTTATAATCTAATCACAGAACTTAACGACTTCCTCTTATCAATCTCATATCCCATACGAGTTAATTTTTACTTTATTCAAGTTTCCACAAATTTTATACTCAATTCGATATCCTACCTCATTATCCAATACTTTCAACCTTATTCATAAACCTTAATAGGGCAATAAAAGATCGATATGGTCAACACTTAATTTCCAATCCTATAGCTCCTTTATTAATAGTTATCAAATAAGTCACTAGTATGAAATGACTCATACATTCAATTAGACTTCTCGGAAAGGTACTGGTGGCATGAGGCTTTTGGGTAATGGTTACAATGACAGCCTCAAGTGCAACATTCACCCTTTCGATTTCAATTTAATAATTGGGTGACAACGAATCAGATGACATATTTCTAGGTGGTAACATTTTGTCAAACTCCACTCTATAAGGAAAGATCGTCATGTCATCGATATCAAATTTAATCTCGCCAATTCTTCTTTAATATCACAATCAACTAATATCTACATGTCTACGAATATCAACCATTTGTTGGGATCATAAATATCCACAACTTGGTTTAGATCTAGGATGGCCAGAATTCCTACGAGAATAGCTTCGATTAATTGACTAGGGGATTTAGGGTTCCTTGTGACAATCTACGTCGTATAAATACCTCGTATAAGTATTAAATAATCATCAAACAATCATGTAATCAAATTACATTATATATATAATCCAAGTTATATATATATATTAAAATAACACTTCTCAGTCTGGCCTTGTCGGTAACTCGGGAATTCTTCGGCACCGTTATAGTCAAAAGATTTTTAGATATTTTTAGAAAAATGTTTATAGTTAAAAGATTTTAAAATGTTTTAATCAAAACCTTTGTTTTAAAAATCTTTCGTTCTCTATAACGAGAGCTCTGGTACCAAACTGTAACACCCCTAAATTTATACAACTCAATACAGCGGAAGATTAGTTGGTGTTACGGGATAGCACATTACTCACATCATAGACAACGCATAAAAATCGCGTCGTTTAATAATAAAGCATTTCCATTCATAAATATCAAAGTTACATCGGTCCCAAGTCATTACATTTCATACAAAGTTTTACAAAATATTTGAATGGAAAATATTGTTTAAGTGCGGGCCATGAATTCTTGTCGTCTTCCCGAGAATTACCTTCAAGTACCTGAGATAAAACATGTTAAAAGAAAAGGTCAGCGATAACGCCGAATGAATTCATAGAGTTTAATAAAATCCATCAATATAATATCAGCATAAGATTATTACTGAAAATCATTTTGTACAAACATTTCAATAGGCCATAAAATAGCCAAAGTCATTTTATACAAATCTTCATCAAAATCATAATATAGGCATTTGCCTTAAAAATCATAATACGAATCATTGTCGTTAAAAACACCATACAATACGTTTTGCAACGTTGTATAGATTATAAAAACCGTTATATGAATATGGTTATGAAAACCAAAACACGAATATAATATCAATAGTATGACCCTGTATTGCTAGTCAGGCAATACATCGTAAATTGGTGCGTCTAGTAGTATTTCGTTAGTTTGGATTATTATAAGCCGCATGACATTGTTACCTTACTAAACCAACAACGGGTAGCTAACCCGATACTCAATTTGCCCATCTAAAGTAGCGTGTCGTCACAAAGGTCACGCTATGGAAATCTTCTCATACATAAATTCGCTTACCAATCAATGTGGCACGACGGGGATCAACCGTCAAGGCGCGAACTGGGGTGATCGTCCCCAAATAGTACTATTAAATGCATAAGCGTCTACCAAATCCCGGTAGTTCACAATTCATGCTAATGGGACTTTTAGTGACATAACCTAACTTTAATAATCCATTTAATTTCATATATCGGGTCCTTTAATCATTTATCGGGTCATACAATCGGGTCATTCAATCATTCGTGTCCAAATCAATAAACAAACAATCGGGACAAATGGTGTCCTAATTTTATAAAAACTAACATGTTATCTCCCTCGCGGGTTTATAAAACATTTATAAAACATTTAAAAGAGTGCGAGGCTATGAACTCACGTTGATGTGGGAAGGCGGGTTATCGGCAATTCGGGCGTACGGTACGTGCTTCAATCACGGAAACCTATATAAATAATAATCGGTCTTAGACGTTTGTTCAATAACTTTATAAAAATAACAATTATGTATACATATGATGATTTATATATATATGATGATCAAGTGGGTTTACATATTCTTGTTTACTCATTTTAGTGTTATATGTCGATAACTTTTATACTAGTTTACTAGTTTTACCTATTTACGTGTTTTAAGTCCAATAAACTTATTATAAGTTCTTTAACTTGTATTAATCCATGTTATACTTATATTATCAGTATCTAAACTTTACAAGTTGGGCCTAAATGGGTTAAGCCCAATAAGTAAGTTTATAAGTGTTTTAGTCCATTTTGTTGTATTATTAGTCCAATATGTTTACTTAGCTCGTTAATGTCCGTATGTCCTATAGTTCGGGTTTTTATCGGTTTTTACTTGTTATACATGTCTATATATCAGTATATAAGTTTTATAAAGTTTTCATTAGACGGGTCCAACCATCTAAGTTTTATTTAACAAAAACGTTAATTTTACGGTATTAGCCGAAAAAGTCGTAAAAATCATGTTTATAGTTTTATAACTTATAAAACTTAACAAGTTACCATTTTTATAAAATGTCCACTTATTTACCATTGTAAACATTTATATAAATGTATTATATAAGTTAGTGGGTTTTAATTTATATTTTATACTATTAAATTTTTAGTGCTTATATAATAGTATTATACTTTAATTTCCAAAATCTGATTTTTATTTTCATCTTCACCAAAACTGCCATATCTAGAGTTCTTTATGGAGATAGAAGCTCAAATTTTTATCACATAAACTACATGATATTTGATCCATTTAACTCTTTTATAGCTACTGTTGAATCATCCTCTAAGTATTTTCTAAAAATCGTCCAAAATAGTGAACTCAGATTTGTATCTTAAACTTGTTTTGATCATATCTTACTCATTACAATGATTCCATTGCATGGCCAACTCTCACATGTGTACAAGACCCATAGCTTACTGTTTATCAATCTATTCAAGTCATTTTATCAGTTTACCATATGTTTCTTCACTGTTTTATACAGCCAACAAATTTAAACAAGATTTTAGCCTTGTTTCTTATAATCTTTCATCTTTTTAAGCAAGTTTATCAACACCAAATCCCCACACAATATTTTTAATCATCATTCATCATCATATACATATACATAAGTAAAAGAAATACAAGATTACATAATCAAAAATAACAAGATGATAGGATGAAATAATCTCTATACCACCAAAGTGATGAAATGATGAGATTTTGATGAACAAGGCTTGGTTCTTGTCACCACATCTTTAACATGGAAAATGAACTTTTTGAGATCTTCATAGGTATGAATACCTTCTTGAAAATCAGCCCTTGGAATCCATAAAATTTCCTTTTTACTTGTTAAAATCACCTCCAATCACCTTCTTTTTATGTAGCAATCAACATATGTTGATTCTAGATGATGTTTATGGTTGAATTTTGATGGATGGTGATTGTGGGAGTGATGTTGGACGTTCAACATAGAGAGAGAAAGAGGGATGTAGAATTTTTCCTTCTCTTGTTTTTGCATGTATGAGAAAGTTGTTTTGGTTTAGCTAGTTTTGTGTTAAGTGGTTTGTAAGGCTCTAAGGACAAGTATCCTTAGAGTGTGTGTTATGTTGACACCAAAGTGGTGTGTTGGTAACTTGTCTTGCCACCCATAGTGGGGGTGAGACAAGTGTATACTTGTTTCATCCCCACTAATTTACGGGTACTCCTCGATTCTAGTTTCCTCGATTTGCGTTCCCTCGGGTCGTTTTACGAAAAACGTTTTTATAAACTATGAATCAACGGCACAAAACGAATCTAATAAAAATTGTCTCATCAAAAACGGAGTTCGAAAACGTAAATACGTAATCCTAGGGTTTCCGGTTTAGTCGTAAAGGACGTTAAATTAAAATCGTAAGTCCTAATCTCTTCTCGTAAATTTGTGAGTTTATGAACCAACACAAATTTAAAACTCCAAAATAATATTCACGGATAAATTTATTTTCTGAAATGTCGGACTGTCACCAAAGACGGTGTATGTAAACGTAAGCACGTAACGTAGAATCCTCCGGTTTAGACGTAGTCGACGCTACTTCAAGACGTAAATCCAAATTACTTCCCAAAAATAAGTGAGTTCATATTGTAACATTAAAATAAGGTTTTCAAATAAATATTGAGAATAAAATATCAACCATAAATTGACGGATTGTCACAAGTCGTGTTTGAAACAAGATGGAACATAATATTTCTTTTAAATCAACACTTATTTATTTCAAATTCTAAAAGACTTTCTTTAAAATAAAGCGAAGTAAAATTTCTTACTACTTACATAGTTTATATAATTGGGTTTAACCAATTCACGTCATTTATAATTATTAATACGAGGTTAAATTGAGTTTATGAAGGTTACACATACAAATATATCTTTCAAAAAGGATTCCATTAATCACTAAGTTTATTCTTTAGTTTTAAAACAACTATCTTAAAATTGTTTTGGTCATAACTTGTTCGTCTTTAAAGCTTTTTGGGTGATTTAAAAGCCAAAAATTATGTACTCGGAACGTACTTTTCAAATATTCAGAATGTATAGCCATGGGAGGTCAGTGGACTGGTCGGAATTGTTGTACAAGTGTTGGGTTCAAGGTTGAGTTTTGAATAGTAGTTTTATTTTTATGATTTGGGATGCACGGGATACCTAATCTTTGAGTTGAGTTTTGAGATCGTCTAGAAGGTTGTTTGTAGATGGTTTGAGTCACATAGATGTGGGGAGGTAAAAAAAATAAAAAAAATAAAAATATATTCTTTTGGAAAAGTCGATCTTTTACACGGTTTAAAAAAAATATGTCGCGGGGCGTAATATGTTTGGTTGCCATTGGGTGTTTCTTGGATTATTTTTCGTTGTCATGGGTCATTTTGAATTGATACACGTTTTGGGTTTGAGTTTTCTTTTGAGACTCGTGGTTTTTGACTTGTTTTAACTGGTACACGTGAAATGTCGTTAGTTATCCGTGGGTTTGATTCGTTGAGCGTATCTGATGAAATCAGATGTATTTTTGTTTCGTATTGTTCGGGAGCGTTGAGGTAGTCATATGAAAGACTTGGTCGCTCCTACACGCTTAAGTATGTGACCATGAGAGAACGGTCAGAATACCCTAGTGGGGAGGAAGGAGGTTCGTAGACGAACTAATGTGGGTATGAGGTCTATTGGGAGTGCCAAGGGGGATGAATAGAGATTTGTGAAAGGTATGGAAATTGGGACAAGTAACATGCCATAGAGAGTGTTGAAAGGGGATATTGTTCGTAAGGAATGTTTGTTTTCTAAAAACTTCCTGAAATTTAGTAGGTTTGCCTATTATTTTGAGGTAGAACCATAAATAGAGAAAGTAGGAGAAGTGAGAGGAGTTGCAGTTAGTGTCTTTCCAAGGCAAATCGTAGATGGAGTGAGTTAAAAACAAGAGTTGTTAGAAATTGCTAAGGATGTTGTATGAACGCTTTGGGTTTACTGTTATGCATTTGGCTTCGCCAAAGCACTAGCGGTTTTCATGGAGTCAATGAACCAAGTGTGCATGAACGTATATAAACGAGTTGTCATCGGGAGCATCGACGACATCTTGATCTACTCAAATCTTAGAAGGGGGATGAGGCGAATTATGAGATAGTTATGGAGTGGAGTTATACGTGAGATTTTTGAGTGTGAGTTTAGTATTAAGCTTACCATGATGAGTAGTTAGAGATGATAGCATATCCTGGAACCAGCAAGGGGCAAAGTGAAGAAGGATGAGGAAGCGTTTGGAGGCTGAAGAGGTGGATTGGATAATGAGCCGATCTTGGCATTATCGGAAGGACCGGATGAATTCACGAAGCATGACGATACGTGGAGCAAAGATTTGGACGCGTATGAGGACGACAAAGAAAGGCGATCACTTATACGTTGCAGGAACTAAAGATTTGGAAGAACTGGATAGACTTAGTTAGTGGAGCTAGACTGTTATATCTGCCTAGAATGCTAGAGGCATTTGGTGTACGAGATGTAGAGAATGATCTATACGGATCATGAACGTCTCCAACACATATTCAATCACCTTGATTAAACATTTGGCAAAGGTGGTAGGTGGAGTTAAGTGATGAAAGAAAATTGCAAGGCCAAGTACCATCTGGGAAAGGCAAGCATGGTCGATGAGACATGGAATAAGAAGAATGAGGTGAAGCTGAGACGAACTTGAACTATAGGGATGACGTATTGGAGCGGTTTGGATAAAGGATATAGGTTGCACGAGTTGAGTTGCCTAAAGCAGAGAACGCGTCAACGTGTATGATGCGTGGCTTGGACAATCATACGGAGAAGAGGGACGTAGACTATAATTCCTACATAGATAGGAGCAGCTTAGAAAGGGCGATGTAAGGACGAAGTTGGTGGAAGGGATACATAATGCGGTGGAGGATTAAGTACGATGGGAGTTGGGTGATAGTCGATAGACTGACTAATTCATCACATGTTTCAAGAGGAAGGAAAAGTCACATAGTTGAAAAGTTGGAAGGATTGCATACGGATGTGATGGAATAGAGGGTGCTGCGTAAAAGTTTGCCTAATATGTATGGAATGCCTTATGAAGGGTTATGGCAAGGGAAGAAACGATAGGGAGCATCACATCGTGATGTATGGTATGAGTTGAGGAGGGAGAAGGACGTGTGTATTGAAGCGAAGCATGAATGAAATAGGTCGAGATAGGAACCGGAGGTAAAACTTTGGTAGAGCTTAAGGAGTAGAATAAAGCACAGCGCAGGCTAATGCTGTCGTAGTGTGGAAAAGGAAATGACACTGATCTATACTGATTGTTTGGGAGGATTAGTATCGATAATCGAATGGATGAGGAGTTATAGGTGTGATATGCCATAGGGACGAAGGGACTGGTCTAACTGAGATAACCATCCTTTTGAGGATGTGTATAGATCGTAGGTTGATTTGGACTGGAAGAACTAATGGGTATGTGAAAGACCGTCATAGGTCCCTTTGCAAGGAAATTGGAAATTTTAAGTAGTTTGGGGTACGGACTAAAGGGAGTTTCACCCATAGTAACGGGTGGTATGTTTTGGTAAAATGGAAGAGTTGATGTAGAGTTTTGTAGGTCCATTTATGATCTTTGGAAAGATCGGACCAGTAGCTTATGAGCGTAGAATTACTTGGGGGAAACGAGTGGTATACATGTTATATTTCGTGTATTAAGAGTGGTAAAGGTTGTTTGAGAATGCATTTTGCATGTGCGGTTATTCGGGACTTGTGTTAATAAGAGTCTTTGTTTTATCAAAGAGTCATCTGTGAGATTTATTGACTATGAGGTCAAGAGTTTGACAATGAGTTTAATTATTTTTGGTTGTATATGTGGTATTTTGAAACTTGAACTAAAGTTCACGTGGGAATGAGAGGAGTTCTTTTAGAACAAGTATCCTCGTGTGATTTGTTGTCTGTGTGTTTGATCCTAAGGAGTAAATCTCAGGACGAGATTTCTATTAGGAGGGAGTGATGTGACAACCCTGGTTTTGAGGTTCGTCACTTAGTTTTATTTTGTGTTATATGTGCTTATTGGTGTGTATAGATTGTGGTTTGGATATCGTTTCCGGTACGGGGTACCTTGTGAATGAAACGATGTGTGATGATTTCATGTTCATGAGTTCACATGGTAGTGACTATGAAGTGAGATGGTGTTATTTGGTGGTTCTAAGTATACGTATATGTATTATAGAAAATCGTATTTTTACGATTTATGGTTTAGCATTTAGAGGTCGCGGATGAGGTAATTAGTCATATGAATATTTTTCGGGATAGTTTTAAGTCATTTAGGACTTAGTTATAAAGTTTATTGCAAAATTTGAGATTTTTTTAAAAGTGTATATTTTACGTCTTTTACGGTAAAACGCGTAAATTTGACCAGTTTTACAGTTTTGTGGTTTTGGAAGCTTTAGGAGCTGAAATAAATTAAGGAAAATTAAAGTAATATTAATAACATAATATTAAATAATAAAAATAAAAAAACGAATTTAGGGGTGTTTGGGTCGGTTTAGACGCACCAAAGAAGAAGAAAAAAAAAGAAAAAGAAGGAAAAAAGGAAACAAGTGTTATACTTGGACAAGGATTGTTTTGCTATATAAGAAACCCCCCCACACTAAAACAAACGAAAATTTTTATCTCCTCTGGAGTTATAGTCGACAAAAAAAAGAGAAAATTAGGGTTCTTCAAAAATTGGGTTTTTCTCATCTTCCATTAAATTAAAGGTAAAACCTTCTTAACCCTTTTCATATTAATTGTTTTTAATGCTTTCTATGGTCATCTTATGATGGATTTAGGTTAGGGTTTAATTAAAAACAGTATATTAATCATATTTTAATGATTAAATAAATTAGGGCTTGTAATTAGTGGGGTTAGGGTTAATTAATTAGGTTAATTAGGTTAAACCCGTTTTTAAAAACTAGGCAGAATTTTGAGTCAATTATTTTGATCATATATGGAGTTCTAGGAACATTCAAGATGCGATCCAAGTATCCCTGAAAAGGTAATTGAAGTGGCTTTCCAATTCAAGAAACTAGAACTAAAATGGAGGGCGGAAAGTGGGTCAAAAACAGGTTACAACAGTCAGAGGTTAAAACAGTTTTGTAATCAGCCTGTTTTCTTTTTAAGTTTTGGGTTGGTTGGGGTACTTAGGGTTGCATTGGGATCTTCTCACGAACATTAGAGATGTTTTATATATTTTATTAAGTATATGCACTTGGGATAAGGTTGTGGTTTAGGGTAAGACCCTCTAATGGTAACAAACTTTTCATACGTTTAAAATCAGTGAATTCTGGATAGGTAGCAATATATATACATATATCAGGGCCTTAACAGTAGTTTTAAGGTTAGGGGAAGTGGGAGGTTTTAGCTAACATATGTAAAAGTATGAATATTTCTTTTACAGAAACCATGGGTATGTTTAAGTAGATGTTTGACTTAATGTTTTGAGACCTAAAAACTGGAACTGTTTTGTGTAAAATATGACCAGGATAGTTATTAAACTTAACCAAGTGAGGGACTTGTTAAGGAAGGGTAATGGGGTGATTGGAGCCTATCAATGAGGTATTCATATGGGAATAGGCTAGATGTCCATCATAGGTTGATGAGCCATCTTGGTGATTGGTTCGTGTATTGATTATGTGTTTTTGGTTTGTTAGCTTTTGCTAGTGTGCGGACTCTTGGAGAAGCTCAATCAGGTGAGTTTCATAGTCCCATGTTTATTATTGATTTTGACTTCCAGATGGGATGGAAGAGACACTGTGTTGAGTTATTCTATAAATTGATGCTGTGAATGTTTTTGTGATTTGAGATGGACTTGTGTGTACATTGTGTGATTAACTGCTATGTGATTCTTGATTGTGTATGATTTGGATCGGGGGACACGTGTCGTCTCAGTTATTGTGGTTTGATAAGGTAGGGGCCTTGGGATAGGTACATAGTGTGATCATCTATGGGACCAATGGAAAATGACAAGGTAGTGGCCTTGGGATAGGTACATAGGTGTATGGGCGCCTATGGTACCATGGTTGTTGGTAAGGCGTGATGCCTTGGTAATTGTGGTTGTTGGTAAGGCGTGATGCCTTGGAATTGTGATGATTGATTTATCTTGAATGCTAGTTGTTAATGCATACTTGTAACAAATTGTCCATATGTTATTGTATTGGTGTTTGTTATTCACAGCTTGTAACTGATTTTAGCATTGGAGTATAAACCTATGACTCTCACCAACTTTATGTTGACGTGTTTTAGTGTCTCTTTCAGGTGATATTATGGTTAAGCTTGAGAACATAAGTGGCTAAGATTTGGAGAGCGTAGGATATGCATTTAGAAGGAGATCCCCGTTCCTTCTTAGCTTTGTTTGTTTATTTATCTAGTGATACTGTTGGCACCTATATGTTTGTTTGGTTTATGTTTATTGTTTGTCTTGGGTAAGTGGTAGGACTGTTACCTACTTACCTAGACTTCTGCATTGTTAAGATATTGTCATGAAATTTGTGTCACCATTTTATGACATTTCTTATATCATTTAGTTATCTCTATAGACACACTATTGTTGTGATGATATCCATACGCCGTGCCCCATATTCCGCCATGATGGGGTGTGACAGGTATTGCTATCAACCGTTTCCATCATACATGTGTCATTAATGGCTTTGGGTAGCTCAGAATGCTCATGAATATTACCAAACACATTATATTCCTCTTCAGTGTGTACCTTATCGATTGGCTCAGTATCAAAGATAGGACCATTGTCATCGTCAGTGACGTTGAGAACTTCTTCAACCTTTTCCATCTACGAGTAATGTGCTTCAAGTTCTTGGTCGGAGGCTTCATCATCAGTATCATCAAGCATTTCTCCTTCCTCAGCCGACAATTTAACCCCAGCTTCCATCTTCTTGCATAGCAGCATCTTTTCCTTATGATAGCCAGAGTCCCTAACCCGTTTCGGCTTCCTACATTCTTTTGTCATATGCCCATAGCCTTGACAATTAAAGCACTAAATCCCACTTTGATGAACCACTTGAGTACCAACAGTTTCCCTATGCCCAGCAGCAGTAGCAATCTGCTGAGTATCATACTTAGTAGTTTGTCGATCATACCGTGCAGAACCCTCAACATGTGTTGGATTACGTCGATCATATCTAGGAGGACTTTCATCACATTGACGTGTGTCATACCTTCGAGGACTCTCAACATATTGGTTCCGTGTATTAGATGATGTTCGAAGATTGTTGTTGGTGGGATTAAAGATTTTCTTGTAGGTCTTCATAATGAAAGCAATTTTTTGCTTCATCTCCCTATCCTTCTGAGCTAGTTCTTCAGCACTGTTCTCTTCAGATGATGATTCAGGTAATGGCGATGGTGCTCTTGGTTCTTTTTCTCGTGATCTTGTGGGAGCAGAATACTTAGATGAAGTGGAGTATCTTGGTAAGGAGGATGTAGTGGAGTACCTTGGTGAGGATGATGTAGTGGAGTATGACTTTGGAGCACGAGAGCGATGATCTTGAACGTGTTGAGTGGAAGACACCAAAGCAAGTGGATTAGCAGTCTTTGCTATCCTTTCAGCTCGAAGTTCATTTGCCTCATTTTGAAATTGTTTCAAAATGTCATAGAGCGTGTGATAGTTGACCTCGTCTAACTTACTCTGTTGTTTCACCAAAGTTACGAACCGTGTCCACTCTGGTTGAAGTTGTTGTAGAAATTGCACATTGATTTGCATGGTGGAGACTTGCAAATTGTTTCTTTTCATGTCATTCATCATCTTGTAGAACCTTGAGTAATATGAATCAATTGATTCCTCATCCAATGAAGTAAACTTACCAAAGTTCCAGAACAAGTTAGTTTTGACATCTTGCTTGTTAAGTAATTCACCTTGTTGCAAGCGTTCAATGGCAAACCACATTTCTTTTGCAGTAGAGCATGCATCAACCGTTGAGTAAATATCATCCCCAATCCCACTGAGAATCAAATAGATCGCTTCTTTCTTTGCGTCAATCCAAGCAAGTTTCTCTTTCGAAGTGTTCTCATATGTTTCCTCAATTGTTTACTCATCGAAACTAGTCGTCGAGTCGTTTGCTGGAATTACAGGAATGGTTATTGTAGTGAGAGTATAGGGTCCTTCTTTAATGCAACGTCGAAGAACATCACCATTGGGTTTGGTGTCAAGATATCGAAGGAATCGTGATTGCCATTGTGCATATCGACCAGTCACAAGCATTGGTGGTCTCTCTTTGTTACCCGCCACTATGATGTTGTTATTAGTAACACGATATTCAGTAGTAGAATCCATCTCAAGAACGAAGTGAAGTGAATAGGATCTTAAGTAGATGTTGTTGTGAGTAGATTGTAGTTGAAACTTTAAGAAATGGTTTGAAAACCCTTATCTGTAATAACAAACACCCTTATCCGGAATCCCTTATCCGGAATCGACCTTATCCGGAATCAACCTTATCTGGAATCCCTTTGCGAGCTCTTATCCAGAATACTTTGCTAATTCGGAATATCTTCTAGTCTTTATCCGGAATCCCTATATAGCTTATCCGGAATCCTTTTTTAACTCTATCCGGAATAATTGAAGAAGCTTATCAGGAATAAATGATTCTTCACCTTATCCAGAATCTGTGTATGTTAGCTTATCCAAAATACGAATTCGACTGCTTATTCGGAATAATTTTCTACTTCTTATCTGGAATGTATCTTCTATGTGTTATCCGGAATGTATATTCTATGTGTAATCCGGAATATATCTTGTATGTGTTATCCGGAATGTAGATACTTGATACTATCCGGAATACGTATTACGTCTTATCCGGAATACGTCTAAGTTGTTATCCGGAATGCGTCTTACTTCTTATCCGGAATACACTGCTATCTCTTATCCGGAATATACTGCTACTACTTATCCGGAATAAACTGCTACCTCTTATCCGGGATAACCTTCTAACCTCGTATTCCGAATAACAAAACCCTCATAACCCAGATAGTGAAACTTTCCAAAAACTTGATTTTTTTCAAACGTTTTGCCCAAAAATCAAACCCAAACTATCAATTTTTCGAAATGATCACCAAAAAGAAGAACACGAATTCCTACCACAACTTTGTACGAAATTTGTATGGAGATTTTGAGCTCGAAAATGCAAATTTTTTTTGAGACGAGATGATTTGGAGAAGAAAATCACACGAATCAAAAATAAGAACCACAAGCTAAACACGAATCTACCCCATGGCGATTGATACTAATTGTTGTCCCTAATAATATGATGATAGATTAAAGAAATGAGATGGAAAAGATATAAATTTTAGAGAGAGAAAGTAGTGAGAGAAAGTAGAGAGAAGGAGGTGATTAACTTGGTGAGATTTGATTAAGAAAATGAGAACTTCCACCCTCCTAACATGCTAGGAGGGTGCTTATATAGTCCACCCACATGCGGGCTCTCTAATGGACTATATATCTTTTTTTGCCGGTCTGGAATAAATGCTTAGTACCTTGAAAGAGGCCTTTTAAGCTAACCATCAAGTCCGTAATGTCACGACTGTTTTAACTATCTATTACAACGTTCTAATAAATATTACAATATAAACCTATAACCGAACATTCTTGTTTGACTCAATATTTTGAGGCTAACACCAAGCTTGAAGTTGTCTACACCAGTGACATTAGCATGGACATTTTAAGCTTTATATATGCTTAAATTAAGTAGTAGGTTTTATTTGTAAGAATCCTCTCTTGTATTTTGTCTTTATTCAAAAACTTGAATATTAGAGTAAGTATCAAGTTTAGGGGATGACTGTTGGGAATAAAAATAGATAAGTCACTCAGCCACTGACAAAGGGATTTTGGACGCTGACAAGAGCAAATGTAGCGCTGATAGATTGAGCACTGGCAAGACTTATCAAGGCGTTGACAAAGGAAATCCCAGTCATTGACAATTACTTAGTCAACACGTTTTGTATGTTTAGGAAAGATATGATCTATATTGTATTTTCTATACTTATCTTTTCCTTGAATAGTTGATTAGTAGATTATTGTTTAAGACTCCTTAGGTTAAAAAAGGAGGTCTTAGGGTTTGATATTAATAGACGTTTTTACTCACTTTCATTGTACGCAATTTGATTATCAATAAAGTGAAAGTTTGGTATACGTTGTGTTTTGCTTTGTTCTTTGTTCTAAGTGTTAATTTCGCGTAACACTTAGATTGTCATAAACACAAAGTTTCTCTACGTGATATACTTGATTCAATCTCGATAACACAAAGCTAAATTGATCTAAGTTTGGGATCAACAGTAAATATTCCAAACATAGAAACTTAAAGGATCATTTTGGTCATTTATGAAACTCTATGGATGAAAGTTATATAATAAAACCTATTTTCTAAAGTAATAAAAACTAGAAGGACTATTCTTGCCAATTATAAGGATGAAAAACATAATAATAAAAGAGCATACTAATCTTTGAAAAAATTACTTGTATGAAAGTATCATGTTAGTAGGGAGCTTTATGCAAAGATGTTTCATCTCGATATTACGTATGACTAAGTGGTTGAGTTTACGATTTAAAATGCCCTCACTTCTCAAACGTTTATTGAATCGCTTCTGAGTTTGATGGCCCGAACAATGAGGCCATAATTATGAGAAATTATAACTTCAATAATATATAATTAATACATAAGAATATTGAACTCAAAATCAAAGACTTAATACTATACAAAATATGTTAATCCACGGTTGGTGTCAGACCAAGTTCTTGTTTACTAGCTCAAGTTGTTCTATGTGATATAAACCTTCCAAAGAATACATAATTACTGGATATAAGGTGAGTTCATAGCCTCACTAAAGTATACTACTTTTAATGACTTAAAAACTCATGAGGGGAATATATTCTAAAATAGAATACAAGTGTTTTTTGTATGCTTCCCAGATATGATTATTGACACTATGTTTACTGCTGCCTTGAAAGTCCCTTTTTAATTGTGAACCGTTAAAAATTTCCTGGAAATGAGCGTTGATATTGTAAATAATACTACTTGGGGACTGACATCCCCTGTCTGGGCAAGTCGCACTTTCTAGAACCTTAGTGGTCAAACATACATACTTTATTTTGCTATATAGGATAGTTTGACAGACTTCCTCATAAGGGAAATTGTTAGTTTTAGATATGTCTAGCAGTGGTATCATGAGCTTAGTGGAATTATTCATTTGTTTTACGAGCGAATAGTAACGTAGCTCAGGAAAAAGGATCTTGTATTCATAAATTATTTTAAAACTATGAACTCACTCAATCATTGTGTTGATTTTAAGCAAATATTTCAGGTGTTGAAAACTAATAGCATGGAGCAGCATAATGATGACGTGGAGAGATATAGAATTTGGAATTTTTATCATTCAAACCTATTTTCTAGATCTCGGGAACCTGTGAAGTATAGATTATGTATGATTGTTTTATTGAAAATCTCTCATTTTAAATGATAATGGTAACTGATAATTTATAAATAAATAAAGTTTATTAAAATGCTCTTTTGGAGTTATTTCCTATTACTGTGCCTTTTATTCAATGAAGTAATACTCAAAAAATATTATTCCGTTGCGTCAAGGTAAAAATGGGGGTGTTACACCTAAGTTTTGGGAGATTTTCTCCCGGATTGGTGAAGTGTAGTTGAAGGTAGGAGTATTTGAAGGTGGTGAGTGGATATGGTTGATAAAGCAACATGGTTGGACCTAGATGCGTATGATTTTTCTAGGAGTTGATTTGGATGATGACTTTGATGCTTTAGGCATGATGATTGAGTGGTATTTTTCTTGAAATATGAATAGAGAAGAATATTTTGAGATGGTGGCGATGAAAGAAGAAAAGTAGGAGTTTAATTAGGAGATTTGGAACCCTAATATTACATGAAAAATTATGTTTATTGGAGGAGAAAAGATGATGATTATATAGTTTAAGTCAATCAAGTGGGGAAGGGAAGAGTGTTTAGGGAAATTAGGAAGTTAATGAAGGGTAATGATTGTGTTGCACGATAGTCTACATGTTTCACATACCTAATTCAATTGGGTCCGTCCATATTAGAAAAGGGTCCCTAGAAGAACGGAGATATTTTGAAAATTTATTTAGGCAGAAAACATACAGACCCCTTTGGAAATGGGCTGGACCCAATTCATTTGGGTCCGTGGGGTCCGTGCTCAGATGTGAGCTAGAGAAAAATGATAGAAAAATCAAGTGTTTTTATCTATTTTCAAGAAAAATATGCACATAAATTTGTTCATTGATTATGTTCCATACCCAGATGTTGTAAATAAAGATAGAGGCCAAGTAAAATTACCATTTAGCAAGCAAGTCCACGGTTTATCATAGACAAAGCAAATCCAACAAGCAAGGCCAAACCAAGTATCATCGTCATAATCCTAAAAGTTAGAGTTTAAAGAGGACAAACAAAGAAACATAATGTTTAAAGTTACCAATTACATCACCATTGTTTTAACGATACCAATATACCATAGGTACCTACCACTACCTTATTACTTGCTCACCTTCTTATCCATCTTGCTTAAGAACCTTCCAAGGCATTTGAACATCCCCTTTGTTTGCTTGAATCCATGTAAGGCATTAGGGATATCAGGAAGCTTGCTTAGGTATTTAAGAGGAGGCAACGTAGAGCTTGGGAGACCGTCTTCATCACTTACCAATGATGATGATGAGCTAGTAGGTGGATGAGCACGTTTGAATTTTGACCGGGTGATTATTATTTTGAAAATTCCCTTAATTTTGAAAATTCTGGTTTTCATACCCTTGTTTTTTATTCAAAAAATTATGTTACCATTAATTCTGGTTTTAATTATGATTACTTTGATTCCTTTGTAAAATGACCGGTGTATAGTTTTGAGGTGGAGGAAAACTGGGTGGCACAAGGTAATCATTATTACCATAAATAAGCATATTTCGGTCACCCCGTTGAAAGGATCCCGTGGCATAAACGTGCTCTTGAGTGTAACCACCTGTGGTTATACACTCAGATATATGGTGAGGGCCACCATAAGTCTCACATTTATGACTAACAATATTCACTTGTAACATTTGTTTCAAAATATTTCAATGGCATCAAGTCTACGTGCTAAAGTGTAATGTTATGTTGGAGTAAAAATGATAGCTCTTGTCGGTTTCTCTCAAGAAATTGACGTATCCTAATGATTATGATGCGCAGTCATGTTCTCAATTAAGTCTCAACACTATTGAGGTGTTTTCTTCATGAAGGTACCTCCCACCATAGCATTAATCGTATCACGATGTCTCAAGGTAAGTCTATTATAAAACATGTCAATTTGGGTCACAATATGGTTTTGAAAACGGTCTAGTGAAATATTTAAATTTATCCAAACATCAAACAAAGATTCCTCGGCCTTTGGATAGAAATTAATGATCTCATTTCTCAATTGAGTCACCATTGTTGGATGGAAATACTTAGAGAATATTTGTCCATCATTTCCTTAAAAGTGTGGATCGAATTCTGAGATAGACGATCATACCAAGTGGTGGCATGATGTGCTAATGAGTAAGGAAACAATGACAAGTGAAGGGCGTCTTTGGAGACCTCATTTTGCTTCATATATTGAGTCACCGCAAGAAATTTATCCAAACGTCGATTGGAATCATCACCGGGTAATCCATAATATTTTCATGTATGTTGGATTTGTTGGATCATGTGATGTCTCAAGATAAAATCCGTAGCTTAAATGGGAACGGGGTAATCGGGTCCCGTCGTCCTCTAATAGTCGGCATACATAACTCCTCAATCGTACCAAGATCGGGTGCCAGAGGATTATTAGAACCTGGTGGTGGTAGACCTTGATTATTGCGAGTCATATCAAAGGGTGAAATGAAATCATGAAAAATCAAAGGTGATGGATCACGAAGATTCCTAGATCGAAGAAGACTATCAGTGTTTTGTAATGGAGAAAAGAGATGAGTAGAATAAGAACAAGTGCACATATACCGAAATAACACAACAAAAAATATAGCACTATATTTTTGGTTCTAATAATAAAATATGTGTATCGGTAGCTCTTTAGTAAAAACGCACAAGGAAGCAGAGAAGCGGGTCAGCACAAAGCGTATTAAAATCCTTATTTTGGGTAGTATTTTATAACAATCCTCCTTATACCCTCCTTATATTTTGTTTAAGCATAAGGTGAGTCGTAATCACAAGTGACACAACAATGATTTTTCTTTTGTTGATATATTTTTGGAGATTTGGTATTTTCTATTTTTTAATTTTCTTTAGATTCATATATAGTAAAAAGAAAATGAAAAATTAAGAAGAAGTGTAAAATATTTTTGGATTTTATATATGTGAAAACTATCACGGAGATAGGATCTTTAAGACACAAATCTCCAAACACAAACAAGATTATCGTAACGAAGCTAAGCCGGCAGCGTAATATTGGTAAAACTCACAAGATATAATATTTATAAAATACGGAAATTACACTTAGGAAACGTATTAAGTCAATCTAAATCTATAACGAAAGGTAACGAAAACAAGTTAACTCAACTGCGCACGTAAAATGCTAAAACAACTAATTTTAAAATCACTAAATTTACTCTAAAATAATTATAATATCCTAAAGTAACTTTTTATAATCCTAAAATGAATTTAAAACTAATTGTCTAGTTTTTAACCTTTTTATTTATTTTCTAAATTATTTATTAGTTCTAAAATATTTGAATTAAAAATCTAAAAAATGTGAAAATGAAATTTCTAAATGTAAAAAATCTAAATCATATTTAAAACTATAAAACTAATTTTCTAAATTTATTTTTATTTTTAAACAATTTAAGAAAGCTGAAAATTACAAAATAGTAATCTACAAAGTTGAAAATTGATTTTACTGAATACAGAATTTCTAAATATTATCTTAAACCTATAATATTTTTATGTATTTTTATAACTATTTTTCTATTTTATTTAACTATATGAATATAAGTCTACTTATATAAAACTACTTTATAAAAAACTAAAAAATATTAGAAGTGTTAAAAGTGTGCAAACCTAATATTTTCAAAAGACCTAAAAGTTAACTAACTAATAAGCTCTAATTATGCTATTAAAAAGTTTTTATTAAGGTAACCCTCATTAGCCCATGCCAAATATCCTATTAATCTAACTACTTACAAAGTATAAGCAAGAAAAGTCCCTAGGGTAGTGGTAAACACACTGGTACTATGAACATGAGGTCAGGGGTTTGAATCTCACCCTAACCTTTTTGGAAAATATTTCATTTGAGCCTTTTTACCAGCTAATAATCTAGTTATCACCAATAATTTCCTAACTATCACTTTTTTTTCTTCTAAAAACTACTTTCAAGCAATCAATTTATCTAAGAAAGTGACAGATTCACTAAAAAAATAAGAAGCCAAATCAACCTCCATAACTTATTCATATAAGCTATAATTACATAAAATAAGATCAAAATAGTTTACAAAATAGAAACAGCACCCAAGCTACACCTATTCTACTTGGATACTGTTGAAAATACGTTTTTCCAAGGAAAGTCTCGGTCACATCATTATTAGCAAAGATCACGAGCTATAGACTATTTAGGACATTGTAACTTGGAGTGACCTCCCTTTGGGGGAGATTGTTGGAAATACGTTTTTACGTATTTAGAAAGGATCGGTCACTCCAATGATATTGGGCTCGTGATCTAATATAGCCCATATAGCCCACATGTAGGGTGGGCTATATAAACCCTCCTCCTAGCATGTTAGGAGGGGTTGAACACTTTCATTTATAACATTCCATCTTTCTTTCATCTCCCTCCTTTCTCTCTCTACCTTTCTCTCTCTAAGTTCTTCCCATTTCCATTCATTCAATAGATTAACCATAGATTGTTAAATCCTTAGAAAACACGATCCTACAATTGGTATCAGAGCTATAGACTATTTAGGGGGGTTGAACACTTTTCATTTCATCAATTCCATCTTTCTTTCTTATTCCTCTCCTTTCTCTCTCTTCTTTCTCTCTCTAAGTTCTTCTCTTACATCCATTCAATAGATTAATCCATACATGCCTAATCTTTAGAAAACACGATCCTACAATTGGTATCAAGAGCCTAGGTTGATTCTTCAGATTTGTGTGTTTTCATCTATTGATTTGGTGGTAAAATTTCATTCTTTCACAATTTTTTTTCTTTAATTTCGTCTATATGTACTTTCAATTTACGTTTTTTAAAGGGAAAAATGGTTTGACAATATAACGCTTTTCTTTCAAATTCACAATTTTTTTTTCCTTATATTTTTTCTATCCACTTTTGTCTTAAAAAGTGTATGTGGTTATTTGTTTTGTCTTGAACAGTGATTCCTTGTCTCAGACTTAGGAGTTTGGTTACAAATTTTTATTTCGTTTTATCACCTTTTGTTTCAATCTGTACTTGACTGTGTATCTGTCTGAAAAGGGTATAGTATTCCGATGCTTAATTTTTTCATATTCCGATAGAAAGTTGCCATATTCTGATCGTAACGTCACCAGATTTGTACATCGATCGCAATAACCCTCGGGTTCTACTTTGCGATCACTTTTTTAGATCCCCTTATTCCGACGTGTATTCCGATCGTACTTCGCGATCGTGATTGCGACGGGTTTAAGGTAAAGTGAGTCGAAACTCTACAAAATTTTTATAGACACATTCCGATGGTTTATTGTTGAGATTGCGATGGCATTCTAAAAAACGTTTTTCATTCCGATGGAGTAAGTATTAAGATATTGCGATGACTGTTTTCAAATATTGCGATGGAATTTTTTTTATTAAACATTGCGATGGGAGTTGGACTATATTGCCATGAATGTCTTTTAAGATATTGCGATAGAAACTTTTAGACTACGATTAACTTCAAAAACAAACAAGACTCTTGACTCACGACTCTCAACGTTAACCAAAACCTGACTCAATTTTTAGTCGAACTCTCGTTTGAAAACAAAGACACAACACACCAAGACTCCCTCACACAAGACTCGACAAACTTAACTCACTCTTCTCTCGGTCAAACTATCCCAACATCAGACTCTCGATTACACAAACCTCAACCTCGACAAAACCTCTCGTATCACCCACCCTCGACTCCCACTCAGCCTCGACACCCTGAGCTTCGACACAAACAACCCCGACACACCCTCAACTCTTTTCGAACCCCACACCCTCAACAGACTCACAACCACTCAACTCGACTCGACCCTCACAACATTCTCATCTCACACAACAAACTCACCCCTCACAGATTCCAACCAACAAAACCCTCAATCTAACCCAGACTCACGACTTCGACTCAACAGACTCACACCCTCGACAAAACCCACACAAGACTCGATCTAAGTTTACATCCAAAACCATCATCGATCCAAACACACATGCAACAAGAAAATAAACAACCCTACCTGAGACCACATACGTGATCTTGAAGCCGTTTTTCTTCATCTTGATTTTTCATTCAACCACAAAATTTAATCACTTAACGAATTAAAAATACGTGGGTTGAACATACGTGGATACAAGGGTATTGTGATTAGAACGTTTTATGCATGAAGATGAGATGGAGGATCTTGTTGTTTTTGTTAAGTTTGGCTTGTATTTGAAAGAGACGAAGGGAGTAGAGTTTTATTTTGGTGACTGTTAATTTGGTAGGAGAGAGAAGAAGTCAGACGGGGGAAACAAGAAGAGTGAATTGGGTTTTGTGATTTAGTCAAATGAGAAAGAGTAAATAGTGGTCAAGGCGGACGTTTCTATGATATGTGTGGGTATCTGTGGTGAAGCCACGTGTGTGGTGAGTTCTAAACTGGTGATTTGTGTTGTTTTTGGTCAATAGCCACGTCTCACAATTCTTTTTCTTTATAAACAGATTAGTTATACACGTTTTCTATTATTTTCCATTGTTATAGTACCGTTTTATAGTCACTATTTTAGAAAGATTTTATTTTTTCTATAGTTTTTTACTTATTGCTATTTTAGTATTATTTTAGATTTGGTTGTGAGAGGTATTATTGGGTTGAGGCGGGTATTTCGAGAGAACCAAAGTGGTAACATATTTGACGGGTTAAAAGTTTTTGTGGCCGGATTTGAAGACAAAAGTGACGTGACTACGTGACAAAGTGACGTGATAAAGTGACAAGGTTTATTTTGCCGACGTAATTTTTGATCGAGTATTTGTAAGTGAAGACGGATTTTATCATCAATCGAGGATTTTTTAGATTTATTTACGGATCGTTTCGTTGGTTTTGTCATATTCCGTGACTTTCTGTTTCTAAGTTTATTCACGAATTGTTTCATTCCGATAACAACCACAATTATAATTACCTTTCATCGACATTCAATGGAATCGGTGAATTCGACAGTTCAAGAGGAAGAATTGCAACACATGGAACTTAACGAGATCAAATTGCGTCAAAAAACATTGGAAATCTTTCACGAGCTCAAGACACATCTTGCACTTCTTTATCCGCACAACATGAGTGAACTTCCAGCCACGGTTCAAATATTCTTTGGCAAAGTGGATAATTTTAAAGAGAAGATTTTCAATAATTTGAATGAGTTACGGTTGCAACTTGAAAGGGAAAATCTTCATGAGGTTAAAGCAAAGATATGTCTAGAAATCCTTCGCACTCAGTTTAAGGATTTCTTTGCCTCAACAATGGTACCTCCTTTTGATTATTCGACTCCAATCCTTCACAAGATTTTCAACTTGCATACGGGTTGCCAGACTGAAACCTTTAGAAGTGGTTTACTCAATCACATCAATATACTTGAGAAGTTTATTGAGGTCAAGTTAGTTAATTACAACGAGATACGGTTGAAAAATGGTCGGATTCAAAGAATCAAGGAGTCGTCTAAGTCATTGAATGAAGCAATACCTCATGAACATGAGAGAGAGACATGCTTCAAGTTGTCGTCAAAAGATGATTACATCTGCCCCGTGCAAGAAATAGGTGCCAGTTTGGTCGTCAAGGTAAGCAATGGCAAGGAATCAGGAGGAATGCATGAAACAAGCAGCAAGTCACAAGCACCAACTGCTCAGGTGCCAAGTTTCAACAATATACGGCATGTTGAGCTTTCTGAACCTAATTATGCCAAACATGGGATGGAAAAGAGTGATAGTGATACCACTTCTGATTCATCCGATGTGAATCATAATGGGAGAGAAAGTGTTCAAAATGCTAAACATCATGATAAGTGTCTTATGACTGCTTCTTTAAATAATTCTGATTCTAGGATTAAAGAGCTTGAAACGATTTTAGCTCAGCAATCCAAAGAGCTTGAGGATGCCATAATTGAATTTTCAAAGAAAACGAAGAAATTTGAAACTTATTTTGAAAAACTTGAAAAGTCAAACGTTGTTCTTGAAGGAAAATTGGATCAAACTGTTCTAGATTATAAAGCTGAAAAGGATAATCTTTTTAAACAAATTAAGTTGCTTGAATCTAAGTTGGCATCCCAAGATGAATTGCTCAAAGAGAATGAGACATTAAAAGCTCAAGTACAGGAAAAGGTCTTTGCTATAGCTGCATTGAAAAACGATTTGAGGAAAACTAAAGGAACTAGTGTGGACACTAAGCTTGAAAAACCATCAATCTTGGGGAAACCGCCTACAAATCAGTTCATTCGACAACCAACTGCATTTAGATCCGAGCGATCACAATCCTCGAGACCGCGGTTTGCCTCCCAAGTTGATATGGCTCATATTTCTAGAACAGTCACTCCACCATCTAGGTCTAATGTGACTAAAACAGCTTTTTCAAGACCTAATCACATGATTGCCTCTAGTCTCCCTAGACATAGTCCAAAGTACACGTCTCGAACTAGTTCAAATGACGTTCGCCATACATTTGATCTAAGGGAAACTATACAAAAGACACAAGTAAGAGATAGGAATTTCAAACTTAGTCAGATGCCTTCTAGTTTACCCAACACTGCTAACCATAGCATGTCACATCCTAGGAGCATCAATCAATCATCTAGGAATTCTAGATCTTACTCGGGCATTAAATATGCTACTTGTAAAACATGTAGGAAATGTGTCTTTAAAGGCAATCATGATTCTAGTATCAAAAAATTACTTAATGAGGTGAACTCCCGTGCTAGAATTAAATCCCAGTGGGTAGCTAAAATCAAACCCATTGGTAAAATGTGGCGCCCCATTGGTAGAACTTTCACTCTTTTAGGAAACGAGTGCCCTTTAACTAGGATAGTCTCCGATTCTACTAAGACTACTAGGGAGGAAATTGAAAAGGATGATACTTCACTTAAGCCTGAACTTAAGGTTTTCTATAAAAGGAAACGTTTGCCAACTAAGACAAGTGATTCATCTCCTCAGGTCACCTCTGGCACAAGTAAGGCCAACTGTGAACCCCCACTTGCTTCTAAGATAGAATCGCTAACCCATATCCAAGCATGCAAATTCTTAATGAAAATGCAGGTACCAAAGAGGATGTTCCAAAAGAACGAAGCGGTCCAATCATTGTATACCATTCAATTAAGGACACTCTCAGAGTTTGGTTGCTAAAGAAGCTGATATCTAACAAACAAGTGTCTTAGGGGATTTCCAGTTAAGCTTACAGTGCATAAGGACTTACAGTCACATAACAGACTATAACTAGCGCTCAAAAGACAGGAAAGTTCATCCCGATGATGGATTATCCTCAAAACGAGAAATTAAATTTTCTCAGACACGAGCTTACATTAAAACTATTCCAAGGTTTTAAGCTCGTGTAAAAGGACTTACAATCACATAACAGACTATAACTCACGCTCAAAAGACAAGAAAGTTCATCCCGATGATGGCTTATCCTCAAAACGAGAAATTAAATTTTCTCGGACACAAGCTTACATTAAAACTATTCCAAGGTTTTAAGCTCGTGTATAAGGACTTACAGTCACATAACAGATTGTAACTCGCGCTCAAAAGACAGGAAAGTTCATCCCGATGATGGCTTATCCACAAAATGAGAAATTAAATTTTCTGGTACACGAGCTTACATTAAAACTATTCCAAGGTTTTAAGCTCGTGTATAAGGACTTACAGTCACATAACAGACTGTAACTCGCGCTCAAAAGACAGGAAAGTTCATCCCGATGATGGCTTATCATCAAAACGAGAAATTAAATTTTCTTGGACACGAGCTTACATTAAAACTATTCCAAGGTTTTAAGCTCGTGTATAAGGACTTACAGTCACATAACAGACTATAACTCGCGCTCAAAAGACCGGAAAGTTCATCCCGATGATGGCTTATCCTCAAAACGAGAAATTAAATTTTCTCGGACACGAGCTTACATTAAAACTATTCCAAGGTTTTAAGCTTGTGTATAAGGACTTATAGTCACATCACAGACTATAACTCGTTCATCAAAGAAAGGGAAGTTTATCTCGTAAACGATAACTTACCCTCAAAACGAGAAATTAATTTTTCTCGGACACGAGCTTACATTAAAACCATTCAAAGGTTTTTAACTCGTGTATATGGCTCCTCGTTAAATGACAGACGATGACCCGGACCTCAGAGACAGGGAAGTTTATCTACGCAACGATAACTTACCCTCAAAACGAGAAATTAAGTTTTCTCGGGCACGAGCTTATCCTAAAACCATTCAAAAGTTTTAAGCTCGTGTATGAGGCTTATAGATAAATCACAGTCTGTAATCCGTTCTTCAAAGAAAGGGAAGTTTATCTCGCAACAATAACTTACCCTCAAAACGAGAAATTAAAGCTTCTCGGACACGAGCTTCCGTTAAAAGTATTCAAAGGTTTTAAGCTCGTGTATATGACTTACAGTCACATAACAGTCTGTAACTCGATCTTCAAAGAAAGGAAAGTTTATCGCCGATGGTAAACTTATCCTAACAACGAGAAATTAATTTTTCTCGGGCATGAGCTTATATCAAAAACATTCAAAGTTTGTAAGCTCATGCACATGACTTACAGTTAAATATCAGACTGTAACTCGGAATTCAATTTTAGGAAAGTCTATCTTTAAAGATAAATTATCCTCGTAACGGGAAATTAATTTTTCTCGGTCATGAGCTTGTATTAAAACATTCCAAGTTTTAAGCTCATAAAGAAAAGTGTATCTTTTAAATAAGAGAACTTTTCTTCTTAACGAGAAATTTATCTTTCTTGGTCATAAGCTTTAGGTTAAAACATTCAAAGTTTTTCAAGCTCATGAAAACGACTTCTAAGTAAATGTCAACTTAGAACTCGTTCTTCAATTAAAAGGAAAGTTTATCGCCGATGATAGACTTATCCTTACAACGAGAAATTAATTTTTCTCGGGCATGAGCTAATATTAAAAACATTCAAAGTTTTTAAGCTCATGCACATGACTTACAGTCACATAACAGTCTATAACTCGATCTTCAAAGAAAGGAAAGTTTATCGCCGATGGTAAACTTATCCTAACAACGAGAAATTAATTTTTCTCAGGCATGAGCTTATATAAAAAACATTCAAAGTTTGTAAGCTCATGCACATGACTTACAATTAAATATCAGACTGTAACTCGGATTTCAATTTTAGGAAAGTCTATCTTTAAAGATAACTTATCCTCGTAATGGGAAATTAATTTTTCTCGGTCATGAGCTTGTATTAAAAAATTCCAAGTTTTAAGCTCATAAAGAAAAGTGTATCTTTTAAATAAGAGAACTTTTCTTCTTAACGAGAAATTCATCTTTCTCGGTCATGAGCTTTACGTTAAAACATTCAAAGTTTTTCAAGCTCATAAAAACGACTTCTAAGTAAATGTCAACTTAGAACTCGTTCTTCAATTAAAAGGAAAGTTTATCGCCGATGATAGACTTATCCTTACAACGAGAAATTAATTTTTCTCGGGCATGAGCTAATATTAAAAAAATTCAGAGTTTTTAAGCTCATGCACATGACTTACAGTTAAATGTCAGATTGTAACTCGAACTTCAAATAAAGGAAAGATTACCTTTTATGATAACTTATCCTCATAACGAGAAATTAACTTTTCTCGGTCATGAGCTTGTATTAAAACTTTGAAGTTTTAAGCTCAGAAAGGAAAGTGTATCTTTTAAATAAGAGAACTTTTCCTCATAACGAGAAATTAACCTTTCTCGGTCATGAGCTTTCCGTTAAAACATTCAAAGTTTTCAAGCTCATGAAAACGACTTCTAAGTAAATGTCAGCTTAGAACTCGTTCTTTAGTTAAAAGGAAAGTTTATCGCCGATGATAAACTTATCCTTAACAACGGGAAGTTTACAACTTCTCAGACTTGAGCTCGTTTTGCAAGATATTCAACATCTTAAGCTCAAGTAATTGGTTTTCAAAACGTTGAACACAATTTTTCGAGAATTTCTCAAAAAGGTTTTTCTAAATCTTTCAAAATTGTGTGTTCAAAAATGTTTTGATACAAAGAGCATGTCTTCTGGAATCGATAATATTTACGATACTAAAAATGTCATTCAATAATGACACGGGGTTGTAAATAAAGTTCGAGCAGAAGTTCAAATGTTTTAAAACATGCTCAAAATAGTTTGCTATTATTTCAGGTAGTAACCCGATGTTCTTATTCAAGTCAAGCATTTCACCAGAAAGCTTTGACGCAACAACGGGAATTAATTTTCTCGGGCATGGTTTACTTTATAACCATGTAAGGGATTGTGTTTACGTAATAACACAATCTAACACAAATTTATGTACGTGTCAGTGCATTTATTTGTTAAAACAAGAGAAATCTTGTTTTTATGAAGTTATCATCTCCACCAACCGTAGCAATTTACAATTGATATCTACATACTCGACGATGCGACTACTCAAACGGCGACTCCATCTCTTTCAATATAACACGGGTCAACAACTGAGGGGGAGCAATTGTCCAGCATTCAGAATCTTTGACGCCGAAAGTGCCAAGTTCACATGTTGGTGTCAAGACAACGATATCAATCGTACACATGGAGTCAAGAGATAACTTCAGACGTGACGAGGCCACCAACATTCGTGAACAAGAACCATGTGCTTCTTTCATATGATGTTATCCATCATTCAGGTCCAACCTCATAAATCGCTAATCTTGTGAATACATTATCATATATGATCTTTGCACGTGATAAGTACCTTACACTTGTGTTTAAAAGGTATGTAATTTACATTTCAGCACACCCTCATTAATTTGAGGGGGAGCTTGTGTTATTCATGAAGATGATTGGATTTGCATTTTTCTTCCCAAATTTTCTTAAAATGCTATTAAATCAATTGATATTAAAAACATCGATTGGGTTAATATTTTTAATATGGGGGAGAAAATGTGATTTAATATGGGATATGATTAATCATAAATGGTTTGACTTAACGTGATAGCTCATCTCGACATGTGCGGAATGTTTTTGGATATCGTGGCATATGTTGAGGGGGAGAAAAATGGATTTGCACTTCAAAATGGATTTCATGGTGACAAATACTTACCCAAAACATCTCTATTCACGACGGTGAAGGTTGTGGTGACATAAGGATGGTAGGATAGCTTAAAGTCCAATGATTCCTCTAGAACCGGAGGAATCTTCCCAAGGACATTCCATAGCTAGAAATAGTAGTCCTTAGGAAAGATGGAGAAAGATTGTGAACGTAGCTGAATGCCGACCAAGTACTTAAGTTAGCACTGGAACAATCACAACAAGGTGCTAGTGATGACGTATTGGTAAGCGTTGAAGGGGTTGAAGAATGAAAAAGAATTGTAAAGATAAAGGGTGTAAAGAAAGAAGCCCTCCTTACAACTTAGGCAGAAACCGGGTCAATACATATGCTATTAAGATCATTGTTTAATTATTCTTGATATTGAAGACAGACATCATGGACCCAGTGATACAAGGCACAACCCATCCCAGCTAACTCAGATCTCTCTTAAAAGATATTTGTTTTAATCACACAGAGACAACACATTATTTATTGATTTATTCACTCCGAATAAATTGGTATTGAAATGGTGGCACTCCTCTCCAGCCTCCGATCACTAAAAATCCAAAATCCACGATTGAGTCTAGAGCCATTTGAGATCATCAAATATCTCATTAGGACACACTTTCATATTTCCTTGCTTTTTCACACACTGTGAAAAGTAAGAAAGATCTTAAGAGTCCTACACAAAATTTTCATGATCTTGCCTGAACATCCGAGTAATACGAAAGTATTTACAATGAAGATGGAAATCCTTCTTGAGCGAATATCAAAAAGCTCATGGTAGGTGACTTGTGCGATTCTTTATGAATCAAACTTGTGATAACTAGAAAGCAACAGTTGTTTAATTCTTAAATGAATTTAAACACGTTCCAGACCTCTACGCAATATCTTAGTGATCTTGCCAGAACACTCAGAGTGATACCTTAGTGTTCACAGTGATGAGTGGAAATCCTTCTAGTGTTAACCTCATACAGCACTTGGTAGGTAACTTGCAAGATTCTATGCGAATCAAGCTCGTGACAACTGGAAAGCAACGATGGCGCGGTTCTTAATTGAATTTCACTTGTTCCAGGAACATGAATTGACGGCTTCAAATCATGCGGATATTATTATCCAAATTATTCACTCTTTACGTTCGCAGTCAGCTTTGGATGATCGAGTAAAGAGAACGGGTTTACCTTCGAAATCTTGTCAAGGAGGTTCTTTATTGAAACTACCTGCCACAAGTACGATATTTAATATCGTCCAACGGTCTTCATCGACCGGAGGTAAAATGCTACCGAATTAGAATGAAATGTTCAAGGCCATTTCATCCGTTTATATGGTTTGTTGCTAACTGTCTTATGCAGCGTAACAAGAAGGTGGCATTGCGGTGTACAATCCAGAAGAAGTCGTCACCACATGCTTATACTGCATACACTCAGTACTTCAACGAATTCAAGAAAGTCCGAAGGTCAAGTCTTCCGTTGTATCAAACTCTGAAGCTTTCAAGAATTATAAAGGTATATGATTGTGGTAAATTACACCTCTTAGGAAAAAGGCGTAAAAGTGGTAAGTATCAAACAAATGACTTTAGGAAAAATCAAGTGTTAATGACCCTTAATGGTGTGAAAGTTCGTTTCCCAAGGAGGTATATGTGTGTGACTAAGATGTTCAAGATTTGTGATTAATATTTGGTTTAGAAGGGGGTTAGAAAAGAAGATGACGAAGACGTGAAAATAAAAATTACCAAGAAAAATCACTATTAGAAAGTTAAAACGTAGAACCTTAAAAATCACAAAAATAAAAATAAATTCTAAAAATTACCAAAAATTCACTAAAAATCATAAAATATAAACTAAGAGTTTACCAATGATCAAAACTTTTTCAAACCTTTTAAATAATTAAATATTCAATTTTTAAATGCTAATTAAAGCCCTAAAAATCAAATAAATTATCAAAAAGTCCAAATAAAGATTTTTCAATTGGTAAACCTCTAAAATTACTTAAAAAGATTAAAAAATATTTTTAGAAATTTTAAAACTAATAAAAACTATTTAAAATGATTTAAAAACTATTAAAACTTAAAATAATTATAAAAATTAATCTAAAAGTGATAAAATTATTCTAAAAGTTGCTAAATTCCTATTTTAATGTAATAAACCTAAGAAAAATGTAAAAAGTTGGAAAATGTGAAATTTCAAAAATAATAATAAAATAATATTAAAATAATATTAAAAATCCAAAAATTATAAAAAATTCTAAAAACTTGCAAACTAGTTTATTTTAACCTAAATAATCAGAAAATCAAAGTGAAATTACCAAAATACCCCTAATGGGCCCTCAAATGGGCCAAATCCAAATTCAGTCAACACAAATGGGCTTTTGGGCCCAAAAAGTCAAACTTGGCCCAATTGACTTGGAAAAGCCCTATCTGACTTAAAATTCAATTCTAAGAACAAAACTCTAAAGGCCCAAAAGCTGAATGTGAGCTTATCACAGCTTATTGAACACAAAGCTTATTCTTATTGGACTTTTCAGCACATTAAGCCATAAGCTAATGCCATAAGATCTAATTTGACACACAACCCTCTTTTAGGATGCTTAAGAGATCTGTCAAAAGAAATTTCCAAAAAGCACACTCAATAAGCCAGAAAATAGAAAAGCAAAAATCCACAAAACGACAAAATAGTCATTTTTGAGAAATAATGCACCTCAGGACTTGATTCAACTTGCAAAAGCTTTCAAATGGACTCAATAAGCAATATCAATCAACAAAAATCCAATAAGCTCAACCAATAAGCCAAAATAAGCACAAATGAACTTATGTAGAAGTCAAAGGAGTTGGTTTTCTAGTCAAACCTAAAAGTCAACCACCCAAATGCTCCAGTATGAACAAATGGGTCAAAATATGAGAACCTATTACAAAAACAAAGTTGTTGCTAGTTGGAATAAGCTAATATAGCTTATTGATAAGCTGACCCCAAATTAACACTATCAGTGGTAACTAGCAGGGGAAAGGAGTTCCCACTGCTTTGACTATTTGACCAAGCTTATTTAAGAGTTCTGGTTTGATTCAATTGGAAACAAAGGCACCCTTGTGATCAGTGAATCACAAGGAGTCAATAGCAACAATAAAATCACATAATGGTTCACACAATAAGCCACAATAAGCCAAACAGTTACCAGATATGCTCTAGATATGCAAATAAGCAGTTAAGCACTTAATAAGTAGATTTAACAACAATAAGCCAACCAAACTTAACAGGATGCATACACAAGATATATAAACTAAGAACAAACACAAAGCAACAAGAATCAAACACTGAATCAAAGTAATCAACAAGATCAAAGCACAAAACGTTTCTGATGAACAATGAACAATATGCAGACAAGTTTTGCTGATATACTTGACACCTGATCCAATTTCAAGCCTCAAATCCTTCCACCCTGGTGTGATTAAATATGATTTAGCACTTGTTAGCCCTGACCTATGCTTAGATCTAGGTGTCCTCAAAATCCTAGCCAATTTTACCAAGTTATAAAGATTTTATAGCCAATTCAAGAATCAATGAGTTCAAAACCTCAAAACCTGCAAACAGATGAACAAATACACCCAAACAACAGATACCAAATCTTGCTTACATAAAACAAACACTTAGCAAACCACAAATCCAACTTATGCAGTAATCCCAAACATCCTTTTAAAACTTGATTCCACAAATTTTCAAAGGCTTATGAAGATTCAACCCACAAATCAGATCAATAACACCTCATTAACATCAAACCAAGCCAAAACAACAATATTCAACCACAATAACACAGATTCAAGCATAAATCTACAAAAATCACAAATAATCAGAAACTTAAAGAGAAAATGAAAAGGGAAGAAGATGCAAACCTCCAAGACCTACATCCAGGCCTTGGATTGTTTGAGCTGAGGTACTAGCAAAACAAGTACCAGCTTCCAAGCTGCTAAGAAGAACAAACCACAAGGTGAGATCAAAAATGATGCCAACTTCTGATTTTTGATGCACAAGCTTTATCACTTAAAACCTTGCCTCAAAAACCTTCAAACAAGATAATGGAACTCAGATTTTAGCTTCTCAAACACCAAACTTTTATAAATAACAGATTAGAACTCAAATTTTAAGAAATTCAAACTTTATTTCATAAAAAGGAATTACAAAGATTAAAAGCTAAAATCTGGAACAAAGGGACTCTCACATGTTGAGGTATCCTTTTATATGCAAATGCCTGGCTAAACACTATTCACAAACCCTAGAACTGAATTCCCTATTATGCCCTTGAGTCTTCTAGACGTTTTCTGAAGTTGAGCTGTCCAAATTGATCAAGGCTGTTCATTTTAGCTTTGTTATGAAGCAATGAATCATAGCTGTTGATTTTGCCACGTCACATAACTTGGAGGCTAAGTTGCATTCTGATTGGTGGAAAGGGAATTGGGGGTGGGGTCCATGGTGAGTGGGAGTGAGGGTTTTATGTGTGGGATGAGATTCTGCATGTGTGAATCACACGTGGGTGTGGGTAATTTTGATTTACCCTCTTGTTTTAAGTGATGGTAAAACTGGGTGGATGAAGGTGAATAGTAAGTTGTTTGATCCGAAATTGGGGGAGTGTTATGTGTTTGGCGCATTTTTGGGCGTTTGAATGTTTCAATAGCACAACTTCAGTCCTTATTCTTTCTTTCTCTTGTCTTTTGTGTTTAAAAACCCATCAGCGTCCAAATCCTTTGTATCAACGTTTCACAACTTGTCATTTTATGCACAAAACTTTCCAAAAAGTGCATCAAGGGTTAATTTTGGAACTTTTGCATATTTGAAGGACTGATCTTGGACATTTTTTATCTTCAAAGGTCTTCAATGTGTCTTTGGCTTGATGAGGGACCATATTTGGCAATTTGGATTTGTTGAGGGACTAATCTTGCCATTTCTTCAAAGTTGAGGGACCTTTTGTGTAATTTTGACAAACTTAAGGGACCAAACTTGTAATTATTAATATACAAGGGTTTTAAGTGTCATTTCTTCAATGAATGAGGATCAATCTTGTTTGTCTTCAAGTCTTCAAGGGTATTTGTTGAGAATTCCATGATTAGGGCCCGGTTCTTTGTACGACTTCGTTTCTCGTGTCCGTTTTTCCTTGTAACTTGTGATCTTTTGTCTTTTTCACGATATCCATACCTAAAATACACAAGTAAACAAACACAAGCATATATATGGTATTTTATGACATTTTTATGCATTTAAAGCCCGAAAAGAACGATGAGATCATGTATAAATGTTATCTCATCACTCCCCCATACTAAGCCATTGCCGTGCCCTGACGCAATGCTAGAATAAAGTATCTAAGCATCACCAAATTTCAATTTTATTAATCTTTATTGAAGAGTAAAAGACTTGCAACATACTACGAAGATGTGTAAAGACATAATGTATGACTTTCATCACAAAAAGTGACTTTTAGGGTCAAAGAATAGAAACAAGTAAATGTCCCTTAGAGTAAACTTCGTCATCCTTGATTGTCATACATTCCATGCTAAGTGTAAAAACGAGATCATTGTTGGTACAAGTCACAATGCTAACACTACTCATACGTCCAAATTGTGTAATACTTTTTCTCCCCTCAATCCTAGTTATTATAAAAGGAAATGGGTTACTAGCATTTTTTTATCTATTTGTCATGGATCACAAGTGATTCATATTGACTTATTTAAGTAGTTATTAGTCCAAAAGCAAAGTAGCACGATTTGATCAATAGTTAGCCGAAGGACAAAATCTTTTAAAACGGCTTCTCGTGTATCTCCTTAAGTTCATATCTTGGCATAACTCGTTTCACGATTTGAGACATTTCTCGGACCGATATTTGGCATGTACTTCATACTTCAAATCTTGGGAAGACGTTCTTGAAATTATGGTCTTCTCTTCATATATTTGGAATTTCTTCACTTGACGTTTTTGAGAGATTCTTCATATTGGACCACGACTTCATCATTTTTCTTCAATCTTTACTTTGGATTTTGATATACAACGATCCGCCTCCTTTTCGGACTTGGATATATTTATCCTCATACCTTGTTAGGGTCTTTTTGGATAGACTTTCTCCATGATCTTTAGGGGAGTAATTGCTTTTCGTCGTGTGTCTCGATCCTTCATATTGATTTAGGAATAATGATACTTCACATCATCTTTGGATCTTTAGCAAAAATAGAGCTCCTCATGCCTTATTAGGGCCTTTTTGGATAATCGCCAATCTTCGCGTCCCGTTTCAATAAGTTATGCCTTGGCTATGAACTCTATTTAACCCCGAGCAAATTTTAAACGATCTTGCGCTAGAGGCTAAGTAACCTTTCAAATCGTACGACCTTACTTATTGCAATTATGATTTATTCCTAATGCATTGATCTTATGGGAAGAAAAAGCCACAATTAAAAACATATGAGTTTTTGAAAGAACATTTTCATGTTCTACGTTTAGCATGATCACTTGTCTAACTCTATCATTTCTCGTTCTTCACTATATAAAGACCTCTAATTAAAGAGACTCGTGAATACTTAGCCATGCAAGTCAAAATTAAGCCAAATTTGGATTAGCTCTCATTAAGACTATATCAAATCAAAGTTTTGGGTTTTCAAGCCACCTATAGGATCTTGCACTTTCTTGGACTTTTTCAAGTTTAGAGAATGCATTTTAAAGTTCCCTTGATAAGTGACTTTCTAGAATCAATTATAGGAACTTGCGAAAAGTTCTTGTTCTTAACCCGTATGAATTAAGACTTTCGCGTTTTAAAACTCCCTATATAAAATTCTAGCAAAACTTGAATTGAGCGGGTTAAAGAATGTAAATGGCTCCAAATGCCCATCAAGTCAAAAATTAACTCTTATTCTACCATCAGAAAATATACATTCGTGTCTTAAAAACACTTATGAAAAACTAAGAAAAATTTTAAAATTTGGCCATTTTTAGCCTTATTAGCAAAACAAAACATTGAAAGATGGAAAGCGTGAGGGCGTAGCAAAGCAAGTACCTATTCACCCCCCATACTAAAAGTAAACATTGTCCTCAATGTTTCGAGTCTAAAGGTGGAGCACCCCCATACTAGAGACGAAGAGTCGAATGCTTAGGATCTAGCATGGAAAGGGTGATCAACAATATATCTAAGCCGTTTATTAAGTATGCTAAAAGATATTTTTTAGAACAATAAAGGATATGTCATGGATTCGTGAAAAACTTCTTCAAACGAACGATGGAGGCTTACGTAAACGAACACGAGAGTCTTCATACGTAGATGATGATGATGATCTAGATAACACAATCACAAACAACCACGAGACAACGAGTTGAAAGGGTACAAGTCCCCTTATTAGTGAATAGTGATCATAAAGATAAGCATGGGATCTCCCCCACGAGGTACCTCGTTTTTGATTACCGAGTCATGAGCTCGACTCGATCCCCTCAAAATGTGAACATTTAGGGAAAATCATGGTATGGTCAATTTTTGGTGGGGCTTACATGATTGACAAGGCCCAAAAAGCAACCGGTATAAAGGACTAAGTCCTTTGATGATGCAAAATACCGGGGTCGAAGATGGCGTTCCCATTTTTATTGGAAAAACAAATTAACGCCACTTCAACATGTGCCATAAACTCAAAGAGTTTGAAGAAAATAGATGAGAAGTAGAAGGGTGGGACAACTGGTAAGTCATAAAAATCATGAGCTACTCGAGGTAGACTCACACCAAGCAAATAGAAAGATTTTCCATTTATTGCATCGGTGGAAGACCGAGATTTCCCTTTACATAAAATTCCGGGATCGAATATCTCGTCCTCGGTGGACAAGGATGAGGGAACATAAGGGGCTTCCCCCATACTAAAACCACACAAAGCATCGTCAAAAGGAGTAGACGAGCTTGTAGTACTCAAAACACGTGGTGATGACGGAGTTAGATTTGTAGAAAAATCAATTAAATCACATTTAAAATCTTTTCCTTTTTTATCTTTTGAACTCTCCTTATGAAAACCTTTTTTGATTATGTCGAAAATATTCGATGTTTCTAAGACGATGTTAGTCACACTAAAAATTCTCAAATTTGTAAACCGTTTTGGTTTTGGTGGTGGCAAGTTCTCAAAACGTTTATCGACGAAGAAAACCTCCCCATCGGGGTCTACATATTCATCATCCGAAAGATCTTCCGTAGAAACCGGCAACTTATCAACACTTTTCAAAAATGAATGTTCGAGGTTAGGCGAAGGATTTTTCGATTCAAGTATTGACGGTTTCTTCTTTGTAGGCTTTGCACTCATAACCTCCACCGGCGGAGGAAATGGTAAATTGTTTTTGGCGACATTTCCTAAAACTCTTGGTGAAATTCTTTGCAAACGACATTGGTTGAATCACCATGGTTTAAAGTTGCAATAGAATAGACATGAGAAAGATTGGAGTTTTGTGTTGCATTGATGACAAGTTCTTCCTCATTGAAACGAAGGGTGATTTTTCGAGCATGAACATCGATAAGTGCTCTTGATGTATCCAAAAATGAAAGACCCAAAATGAGAGGAACTTTTTGATCGATAGGAATGTCTACAACGATAAAGTCAACGGGATAGTAAAACTTTTTGACTTTAACGAAAACGTCCTCGGCTACTCCACATGCCAAAATCGTAGAATGATCGGCCATCTCGATAGACATGTTCGAAGGAGTAAGAGCCGGAAGCGAAAGCGATTTGAAAATCTCAAGAGGCATTAAATTAATACTAGCACCAAGATCGGCCAAGGCGTAGCATTCCTCCATATCTTGAATTGCACACGGAATCAAAAATTTACCGGGATCACCGACTTTTTGTGGTATGCGGCTAAGAAAAACCGATGAACAACTAGACGATTGTTGTAACTTCTCTTTGTTGTTTAGCATACTTTTGAAGTTTGCGGCGAATCGAGGCATCATGATAAGAGCGTCGGCAAAACTTATGTTAAAATGCATATCACGAAACATTTTCATAAATAGCTCAAATTGATAATTTTTCCATTCTTGTGCTTTCTCTTTGTTTCGTCTCGAAGGGTAAGGTAAAGGTGGTGTGGGTTGGTCATTAGGCAACGGCCTTGGAAACTCGGGTTCCACAATTGGTATTGGTTCAACCGTAGGTGTGGTATGAGCGGTACTTCGTGGGATTGTAATGTGCTCCTTTTCGACCATCACCTCGGGTTCTTTCTCGATTTCCTTCTCCGTAGAAGTACTTGGACGAGAGATTGGTTCCTTGAAAGTTTTACCACTTCGTGTAGTAATAACCTTCATTTCTCCCCTCGGGTTGTTAATGGTATCACTAGGAAGACCACCCGAAGAAGAGGGTTTACACATGATTGCTTCAAACATCTTAGCCATTCGGTCCTCAAATTTTGATTGACTAGCATCCGCTTTTAATAACTCTTGCTTAATCTCATGTTGTCCTAATTCCATCTTTTGTTGATTTTGTTGTAGACGTTGGACATTTCCTTCCATTTTGTTTGCATGAGTTTTAAGTTCATTAGCAAGTTCATTTTTTATCTCATTTTTCAACTCGGATCTTAAGCTAAACATCTCACGTTGCATGTTATCAAATTTAGCATCATTTGCTTTAGCATAATCCAAAAATTCTCCTTGCAAATTTTTAGTGTGAGCATTTTGAAAACCTTGTGTAGTGTTTTGAAAATCACGGTTTTGGTTTTGATTAGAAATTTGTCCATTCCCACTTTGATAATTCCCCTTGTTGTAATTGCGTGTGTTGCCTTGGTAATTACCTTGGTTGTTGTTTCGATAATTGTTAACATTTTGGTTTGGTGGAGCTTGATTTGGGCAGGAACCTTGACCGTTTTGGTTGTAAGTACCCGTTGCTACATAAGCACTCGAAGTGTTACAATCCGCGGTAATGCACTCGGAAAGATCATGAGCTCCTCCACAAGATAAACAACTCTTAGCAACCGCTTTAACCGAAGCGGAATTGGAAGCTTCTTGAGCCTTCCAATGGGACATAAGATTAGCAAATCTATCAAAAAACCGATTTTCCTCATTAGCTTCATCATGTAAGGCGTTAATGCCACGAGATGATTGTGACGAAGATGACGAACCCATATTGGCAACACTCGGTGTGTTACGAGGGTTATAAACCTTAGATCTATTCTCAATGATTTGTAAAGCCTCATTTGTTGTCTTGCACAAAAAATTACCACCCGCGGCGGCATTCAAATAATCTCGTTCATGATCATTAAGCCCATTATAAAAAGTATCCACTTGATGCAATTCTGTAAAATCATGGTGTGGACATTCATGTAACATTTCTTTAAAGCGTTCCCATGACATTGAAAAACTTTCATTATTTCTTTGCACAAATCGTGAAATCTCATTTTTCAAGTGTGTTGTTTTAGATGGTGGAAAAAACTTGTTCACAAACTTAGAAACGAGATCGGCCCATGTCAAAATCGAATTTGGCGGTTCTTTCTCGAGCCAAATTTTTGCGGGTCCATCCAACGAGTATGGAAACAACATCATCTTAATGGCGTCATGTGGAACATCCTTAAATTTGCTAGTGGCGGTGAGACGGTTAAAATTCCTAATATGGTAATGCGGGTTGTCTTTCTCGTGACCTCTAAACTTATTTGCTTGCAACATCGACATTAAACCCGTCTTAATTTCGAAATTCTCCGCAAGGATTGCGGAAATCACAATAGCCTCTCCAAAACCCTCGGTGGGTGCTTGTAGCAACTCCATCATAGTACGATTAGCCATGACGACTTCTTGTTCTACAATAGGTTCAACAATTGGAGGTTCTTCAACAATCAACGTCTCTTGATTGGCTTGCTTTTGAAGTCGTTTACGAGCTCGTTTTGCTTGATTACGAGTGATCATAAACTTCACGAAGAATGGGAGGTGAGCAAAGAAGATTCTTTTTGGGTGTTTTGTGAATTTTCAATTTTTTTGTGTTTTTGATGATATTTAATTTTTTTGGATTTTGGTGTATCTTCGTAGACAACAATTTACAAAATCTCTCCTCGAATCAAACTCTTGATTAAAGAAGCCTCAAAGGAATGAAAACGATCACGTGGAGTGAACGTCTTCCAATGACTTTAGAACTTTGGTGAAAACCAAATTGTTCAAGAGGGTTTAATCACAAAGAAACCAAGCAAATATACTATACGTAATAATACTTTGGGCGGCAAAACCCTCGTTTAGCCTTCAATCTCAAAATACTCACAAGCAAGTGGGGAAACGAGGTGGCGCAAAGCACTTAAGAGCCTTTTTCCTTAGGGTATATTTTATAATACCCGCCTTATACCCACCTTATAGTTTGTATTTTTCAAAATCGAGCTTCACGAAAGTATTTATCTATTTTTGCCTTTTTCTTTTTGTTTGAGATTCGAATACAATAATTGAGTGATGAAATCCCAATTAAGGTTGTGTTTTCACACTTTTGGAGATATTGTAAATTTATTGTGATACTTAATACAATATAGTAATAATATTTGTACAAGAAAAACCAAGAAAACCGATAATACGTATTAGTAGAGTTCTACTAATACAAATACTATATGGTTAATATTAAAAAAACAACAATGCAAATTAATCACGACACACCTCCCCGGCAGCGGTGCCAAAGTGATTGTGGTAAATTACACCTCTTAGGAAAAAGGCGTAAAAGTGGTAAGTATCAAACAAATGACTTTAGGGAAAATCAAGTGTTAATGACCCTTAATGCTGTGAAAGTTCATTTCCCAAGGAGGTATATGTGTGTGACTAAGATGTTCAAGATTTGTGATTAATATTTGGTTTAGAAGGGGGTTAGAAAAGAAGATGACGAAGACGTGAAAATTAAAATTACCAAGAAAAATCACTATTAGAAAGTTAAAACGTAGAACCTTAAAAATTACAAAAATAAAAATAAATTCTAAAAATTACCAAAAATTCACCAAAAATCAAAAAATATAAACTAAGAGTTTACCAATGATCAAAACTTTTTCAAACCTTTTAAATATTTAAATATTCAATTTTTAAATGCTAATTAAAGCCCTAAAAATCAAATAAATTATCAAAAAGCCAAAATAAAGATTTTTCAATTGGTAAACCTCTAAAATGACTTAAAAAGATTAAAAACTATTTTTAGAAATTTCAAAACTAATAAAAACTATTTAAAATGATTTAAAAACTATTAAAACTTAAAATAAATATAAAAATTAATCTAAAAGTGATAAAATTATTCTAAAAGTTGATAAATTCCTATTTTAATGTATTAAACCTAAGAAAAATGTAAAAAGTTGGAAAATGTGAAATTTCAAAAATAATAATAAAATAATATTAAAATAATATTAAAAATCCAAAAATTCTAAAAATTCTAAAAACTTGCAAACTAGTTTATTTTAACCTAAATAATCAGAAAATCAAAGTGAAATTGCCAAAATACCCCTAATGGGCCCTCAAATGGGCCAAATCCAAATTCAGTCAACACAAATGGGCTTTTGGGCCCAAAAAGTCAAACTTGGCCCAATTGACTTAGAACAGCCCTATCTGACTTAAAATTCAATTCTAAGAACAAAACTCTAAAGGCCCAAAGCTGAATGTGAGCTTATCACAGCTTATTGAACACAAAGCTTATTCTTATTGGGCTTTTCAGCCCATTAAGCCATAAGCTAATGCCATAAGCTCTAATTTGACACACAACCCTCTTTTAGGATGCTTAAGAGATCTGTCAAAAGAAATTTCCAAAAAGCACACTCAATAAGCCAGAAAATAGAAAAGCAAAAATCCACAAAACGACAAAATAGTCGTTTTTGAGAAATAATGCACCTCAGGACTTGATTCAACTTGCAAAAGCTTTCAAATGGACTCAATAAGCAATATCAATCAACAAAAATCTAATAAGCTCAACCAATAAGCCAAAATAAGCAGAAATGAACTTATGTAAAAGTCAAAGGAGTTGGTTTTCTAGTCAAACCTAAAAGTCAACCACCCAAATGCTCCAGTATGAACAAATGGGTCAAAATATGAGCACCTATTACAAAAACAAAGTTGTTGCAGGTTGGAATAAGCTATTATAGCTTATTGATAAGCTGACCCCAAATTAACACTATCAGTGGTAACTAGCAGGGGAAAGGAGTTCCCATTGCTTTGACTATTTGACCAAGCTTATTTGAGAGTTCTGGTTTGATTCAATTGGAAACAAAGGCACCCTTGTGATCAGTGAATCACAAGGAGTCAATAGCAACAATAAAATCACACAATGGTTCACACAATAAGCCACAATAAGCCAAACAGTTACCAGATATGCTCCAGATATGCAAATAAGCAGTTAAGCACTTAATAAGCAGATTTAACAACAATAAGCCAACCAAACTTAACAGGATGCGTACACAAGCTATATAAACTAAGAACAAACACAAAGCAACAAGAATCAAACACTGAATCAAAGTAATCAACAAGATCAAAGCACAAAAAGTTTCTGATGAACAATGAACAATATGCAGACAAGTTTTGCTGATATACTTGACACTTGATCTAATTTCAAGCCTCAAATCCTTCCACCCTGGTGTGATTAACTATGATTTAGCACTTGTTAGCCCTGACCTATGCTTAGATCTAGGTGTCCTCAAAATCCTAGCCAATTTTACAAAGTTATAAAGATTTTATAGCCAATTCAAGAATCAATGAGTTCAAAACCTCAAAACCTGCAAACAAATGAACAAATACACCCAAACAACAGATACCAACTCTTGCTTACACAAAACAAACACTTCGCAAACCACAAATCCAACTTATGCAGTAATCCCAAACACCCTTTTAAAACTTGATTCCACAAATTTTCAAAGGCTTATGAAGATTCAACCCATAAATCAGATCAATAACACCTCATTAACATCAAACCAAGCCAAATCAACAATATTCAACCACAATAACACATATTCAAGCATAAATCCACAAAAATCACAAATAATCAGAAACTTAAAGAGAAAATGAAAAGGGAAGAAGATGCAAACCTCCAAGACCTACATCCAGGCCTTGGATTGTTTAAGCTGAGGTACTAGCAAAACAAGTACCAGCTTCCAAGCCGCTAAGAAGAACAAACCACAAGGTGAGATAAAAAATAATGCCAACTTCTGATTTTTGATGCACAAGCTTTATCACTTAAAACCTTGCCTCAAAAACCTTCAAACAAGATAATGGAACTCAGATTTTAGCTTCTCAAACACCAAACTTTTATAAATAACAGATTAGAACTCAAAATTTTAAGAAATTCAAACTTTATTTCATAAAAAGGAATTACAAAGATTAAAAGCTAAAATCTGGAACAAAGGGACTCTCACATGTTGAGGTCTCCTTTTATAGGCAAATGCCTGGCTAAACACTATTCACAAACCCTAGAACTGAATTCCCTATTATGCCCTTGAGTCTTCTAGACGTTTTCTGAAGTTGAGCTGTCCAAATTGATCAAGGCTGTTCATTTTAGCTTTGTTATGAAGCAATGAATCATAGCTGTTGATTTTGCCACGTCACATAACTTGGAGGCTAAGTTGCATTCTGATTGGTGGAAAGGGAATTGGGGGTGGGGTCCATGGTGAGTCGGAGTGAGGGTTTTATGTGTGGGATGAGATTCTGCATGTGTGAATCACACGTGGGTGTGGGTAATTTTGATTTACCCCTTGTTTTAAGTGATGGTAAAACTGGGTGGATGAAGGTGAATAGTAAGTTGTTTGATCCGAAATTGGGGGAGTGTTATGTGTTTGGCGCATTTTTGGGCGTTTGAATGTTTCAATAGCACAACTTCAGTCCTTATTCTTTCTTTCTCTTGTCTTTTGTGTTTAAAAACCCATCAGCGTCCAAATCCTTTGTATCAACGTTTCACAACTTGTCATTTTATGCACAAAACTTTCCAAAAAGTGTATCAAGGGTTAATTTTGGAACTTTTGCATATTTGAAGGACTGATCTTGGACATTTTTGATCTTCAAAGGTCTTCAATGTGTCTTTGGCTTGATGAGGGACCATATTTGGCAATTTGGATTTGTTGAGGGACTAATCTTGCCATTTCTTCAAAGTTGAGGGACCTTTTGTGTAATTTTGACAAACTTAAGGGACCAAACTTGTAATTATTAATATACAAGGGTTTTAAGTGTCATTTCTTCAATGAATGAGGATCAATCTTGTTTGTCTTCAAGTCTTCAAGGGTATTTGTTGAGAATTCCATGATTAGGGCCCGGTTCTTTGTACGGCTTCGTTTCTCGTGTCCGTTTTTCCTTGTAACTTGTGATCTTTTGTCTTTTTCACGATATCCATACCTAAAATACACAATAAACAAACACAAGCATATATATGGTATTTTATGACATTTTTATGCATTTAAAGCCCGAAAAGAACGATGAGATCATGTATAAATGTTATCTCATCAGTATAAGTATGTGGAACATGAAGTTACGAAGAGGCGAATATCACAAGTGATGAATGCACAAGGTCAAGGCAAGGAAACATGCTCAATGCTAAAGTTAAAGATCACATCAAGCATATTCACAAGAACAAGATCGAAGACTCAAGCATAGTATGCTAGGTTTAAGATTTTGTAAAATGGTGTGACCACCCTTTGGGGGAGATTGTTGGAAATACATTTTTCCAAGGAAAGTATCGGTCACATAATTATTAGCATAGATCACGAGCTATAGACTATTTAGGACATTGTAACTTGGAGTGACCTCCATTTGGGGGAGATTGTTGGAAATACGTTTTTACGTATTTAGAAAAGATCGGTCACTCCAATGATATTGGGCTCGTGATCCAATATAGCCCATATAGCCCACATGTAGGGTGGACTATATAAACCCCCCTCCTAGCATGTTAGGAGGGGTTGAACACTTTCATTTATAACATTACATCTTTCTTTCATCTCCCTCCTTTCTCTCTCTACCTTTCTCTCTCTAAGTTCTTCCCATTTCCATTCATTCAATAGATTAACCATAGATTGCTAAATCCTTAGAAAACACGATCCTACAATTGGTATCAGAGCTATATATAGACTATATAGGGGGGTTGAACACTTTTCATTTCATCAATTCCATCTTTCTTTCTTATTCCTCTCCTTTCTCTCTCTTCTTTCTCTCTCTAAGTTCTTCACTTACATCAATTCAATAGATTAATCCATACATGCCTAATCCTTAGAAAACACGATCCTACAGATACCAAATTTCAATAAAAATTAACTACTGTACCTTTTAAAATGAATCTAAATACATTCTTACGAACCATATGAACAAAACTTGAGAAATATCATTAACAATTTTACTCTAATAGATTCATGTTACTAGTGATAATCAAAGAACTAGCTATAATAGAATATGAAAATATTAAATCTAACTCTATAGAAACTTTTGAATCAGATTTACAATACCCCTAGCAGATTTACATTAATTAGAGTAGTTTTATCCATGAACAAAATAGTTCCAACAATTTGATGAAAAGCCCAAACTAAACCATTATACTCTCTGAGATCTATCAAATACTAACTATAAGTATAATTAACACTTCTTCTAGTCTATGATAGAATTTAAGCCAGTTTATATTATGCAAGTGTTACCCAAACACTCCTTATTGATGATCTAAAAAGGATTAACACATATTTAACTCACCATGTTTATTCAAACACTACTAACACCTTCCAGTTAACATAATGATTGATCTAAATCATAAAAAACTTTCATTCTGTTAGAAGCTAAGAATCAAAATGACATAATGTTTTTATAAATCATCACAGTTTCAAAAGGACTTAGGTTTTATAATGTTTCAAACCAAAATCACTTCAAACAAACCACAAATTTCTCTCAAGGATTTGATCTAAGCTATTAAACATCCCTAACACTAACTTACGTAAGCAAATATACAAATGACTTAGTCAAGAATTAAGACTACCACAAATAGTTTAGAAACCAAGTAAACAATAAGATCTATACTATTTATATCTAAAACATGCTAATATATGGTTATACTAACAACAAGCAAACAATTATAACCTCCATATAACAAGAACAAAAGAACTTTATGAAATTTAAAGGAAAAATGAGAAAAGTAAAATGCACCTTATGCCTTTGCACAAAACAAGCCTTTGCTCTTAAGAGCTCAAATCTACAGCTCTAACTATGCTATTTAGTTCATTCCTTAAGGTCCCATCCTATCTAGACCTTCTTCCAAATATTGGAATGACCCGATTAACCCGTTTTTGAATGGAATTTTTAATTTCTAGATAATTTGAGTAAAGTTTGTACAAATAATCTATGTAGAGCTTATTTATACAAGTTTGAGCTTAAAGAACTTAAAAATCAGTTTAGGAAAAGCTTATTACAACAATGGAAATTTTTTTGCAGAAAATAAAATGAAGGAAGAACAATTGACTAAAATGTATTTTATATTAATTGGAAGAGTTTTATAGTACAAATAAATGAGAATTACATTATTAATCAAAGTCTGTTTTACATCTATCTAGAAAAATTACAAAAGAAGAATATCAAAGCTGGAAAATTGGGGGTTTAAATAGATGAACCCAAGGTCTTGGAAGAGAGAGAGAGAGATTGTTGATCCCTTATGACTTTGACATTAGTATAAATTAGCATTAGTATTAACATTACTTTGGATGTCAATATTGAATTGGAAGATTGGTTTGGTTATGTTGGTTCAATTATGTTGGTTTAGTATGTAATGGAACAATGTTGGATAGTTTAGGGTTGTGATATGTTGGTGATGGTGTTATTGAAGGGTTAACTAATCAGACTATGTCTGTAGTAGCTATGTGTAGTATCTCGACATCGATAATTTGTATTGGTTTCATTGGCTTCGTCTGGTTTAGTATTTGATTCACCGTATTGCATTTGTTTGGTATGTATGGATTAATTTGCTTGTTTGCTCGCCTACTCGTTTAAATTGGCTGCCTGCCTGAATGCCAAGATCGAGACACTCTAGTAGTAGTCGTCTTTGCTCAGAATGTTAGAATTTTCTTGCCTGATCCCTCTCGTACATCTTCGTGTTTATATGACTTTGTGCTTTGCACCTGCTTTTGATTGCAAATCAGAATGAGACTTCTTTTAGCACCAAGTCCGCACTCTAGAGCACTCCGCTTTCGTTTTCTTTTTAGTTTTAGTTTATGTTTGTAAAAATCCTAACGTTCATGGCTGCGGTATTGTGAGTTTGACGGGGAATATTAGTTAATAAGGCCCATTGTCCTGGCCCAATTGTTTAGTTCTGTTTAGTATTGTCTTTGTATTTTCAATTTAATAATTTGTAATGTGATAGTATTAGTTGAATCTAAGAATATAATTTTTAGTATTCCCTCTTTGATTTCTACATATACAACTACTTCTCGGCTCCACTACACTTTTATGTCAATATCTTATTCGCTCGTGACAATGCAAAAAGAAAAAGATAAGGCTATAAATGGTATTGGACAAATGAACGGGTGTTACACATTAGTGTCACGTAAATATGCACATCCTTTTACATACCTATAATTGTTTCTAAAAGGATTATTCTCATATAAAAAGTCGAAACCATGTACAATGATTAGAATAGTTGAAGTAGGTAACTATCTAAAGTAATAAATCCATGTAGCAATGTACGAAAATAACTCTACCAACAAGTATATCAATAGTATTCATGAAATATTCATGAGTTTAAAAAGGGTAACAAGATTATACCAAGGTAACTTTGTTACAATTTGTTAATGACTGTAATAACACTTTTCTTTCTTAACAAGATCAAACTAACCAAGTATAAGAACTTTACTAGAAACTACACAAGAGAGTTTTTAACTTTTAAAAATAAAATAAGATGTGAATACATCGAATGAGCTGAGATTGAGGGCTATTTATAAGCTCCAAAACACCCATTAGGATGTAGTTATTAAGTGCATAAACCATATCAAAGGTCATCATCATTGCAAGCCATGATTCCACTTAATCGTGCATTAATAGGCGAAGCGAGGCACACTCTGAGTATATGTGCGGCACGATTTATCTGAATTCTAGCGTTTATCAATTTTGGTCCTTCATATATTTTTCTTTTGTCTTTACTTCACTTTATATCTTTATACTCACATTATCATGTGTCCTCTTTCATTGTCCCCCTATCACGATTATTTAGTAATAAAATATCAATAATTTGGTATTCATATTATTTATATGTGTATTTGGTGTATTATTGGATCAATAAATATGTATAATTAGACAGTTATCACATGGATATAGGTTGAACCATAAAACCACTAAGGTTTATGGTTTTTCCTTTTATATACTTAGTATATTTATCTTAGATAAATATACATAACCTGGATAATTACTGTTACACCCCTATAGGAGATTACTTCATAATCTCATTAAGAACATTTGGAAAACATAGAGGGGATGAATATGTTCCCGTTCAAAAATTTAAGTTTTCCGTTCAAATAATCGTTCATGTGTGAACCAATATGATAAGCTATAATAATAGTCCCTACATCTACGAACATAGTTGAAAGCATAATATAAAATATATTACCACAAAAGAAACTAAAATGCCTCAAACAAATCACAAGATATTATAACTTTTAATCTCTTTATCTATAAAATAGTAGTTTGGCCAACGGAAAAATACCCTTACCAGCAGCTAATTGCATTTGTCCCAAATGGTCGATGATCGTTTAGCTCCTGACCTGCACAATTGTAAAACTTCTACATTTTTCTAGAAAACGACATCCCGAACTTGACATACCATGAATACTTCTAAAATGCTTTAAAACTTCATATATATATATATATATATATATATATATATATATATATATATATATATATATATATATATATATATATATATATATATATATATATATATATATATATATATATATATATATATATATATATATATATATATATATATATATATATATATATATATATATATATATATATATATATATATATATATATATATATATATATATATATATATATATATAATATGCACCACTTTGGTCTCAACGATACCTACAAGTGTACTTTATCAAATTTGGATGATTTTTCATATATTTAGAAATTTGGGGGTTTAACTTACTCCGAGCATGGAATTCTGCGACTATATGGGAACTACACTTCAATTTCGTGCTTTAAATCTTAGGCCTTTCAACAAAGACCTTTATCGCTTCATAAACCTATAAAATAGTCACCAACTAAACCGTAAGCATTATGCTTAGTTCGTATGCGACATATGACATATTATCATATGTCATACACACATTATGAGCATTCACATGTAATGTGATGATTATTTTCAAGAATTATACGCATCGTAAGAGCACTATCAAGCGTTACCCAGTAACAGAAACATGAGCCACATCAAGCTAAGAACTTATCACACTAATATTTTATTCTTAACACATAATCAAATATCATTTTTCATTATCACAAATATTCATTTACCTTAGTTAGTCTAATGCCATTAGACCAACACACGCTCTATCAACACATGTCTAACTAGCTAAGTCTTTAGTATGTAACCATGCTTTCAATTTCAAGGTTTTCAGCTTTAATAAAAATATTTACAAACATATAATATAATAAATTATATTTAACATATGTTATAGCCATAATTACTATCTTGGCTCCATATTTATTTATCCGAGGACCTCATCATCGTCAACACTTGATTCTTAATGTCAACACTTGATTCTTAATCAATAATCACGACATTTATATTTAACACTTTTAGTTTACATAACTATAAAAGGGTTTCTAAATATACCCATAACCAAAAGTGAATCTTGAGTAGTTTAACAAAGGAAAAAAACCAATTGTAGTAAAATGTAACAAAATATATAACTTGGAAACAAAGACACAAATGATGATTTTTAAATTTCATCTTGAGGGTTGATGGTTTGTGTCACAATTTCAAGAGGGGCATAACATATATTTCTAAAACAATCTATTGGTACTACTACTAACTTCTCACTATAAGACAAACTCTTGAAAGGGAGGGGGAGGCAGCACCCCTTTCTACCCTAAGGAATCACCATCCTTTCCCATAACCATAACAAAACTTATCTTTTTTATTCATATGATCATACAAAAAATCACCAATTTCATCAATTTCTAAGAAACAACAATGAACCTTAACTTCATAAGTCTAGCAACCGCTGGTGAAATTTTTGGATGACAAGATTCGATGGTTGAGGATGGTGGGACAATAGGGTAAGTGACACCAACTTATGCATGAAGTTTGGAAGAACCTACCTTTATATACCATGTTTTAAAAAATTCAGAATAAAGCAAAATGACGTCGTAGAGCTTAAATGAAATTTTAAAAGAATTTTTTGTCCATAACGACGCAGTTTCACTGCAAAACATTGTCCTTTAGCCAAATCATACTCACAACTAGGTCATGCCCAAAGCTAAACGACGTCGCTTTTCACCTAAAAACATTATCATTTGTTTCACTATTGTATATAAGGGTAATTTATTACACAATGATGCTACTTTGTTTTTAACATGTTAAATTATGTTTGTATTCATTGTTTTCTTGTTTCATGGTCATTTGTTGTTGTCATTATTGATACACATATATTTACGTATAATTCACTCGAGATCTTATGTCAACAAAGTATTTGGGCCTGGCCCACGAATGTAAAACTTATATCATTTTTAGCAGCCTTTCGTAAACCCTAAAAATAAGTGAACAAACAAATATGGCCGTCGGATCAATTTGTTCATTTAATCGGAGATATACTTTAACTATAAAAGGTTTCTAAGGGCACACACAAATTCATAAAGAATCAAATATGAAAACAAGATCGACGGCAAGAAGAAATACATTTTTAGATCCTTGGTTCATAAGAAGAAACCAATTTTAGAAGAAACGTCATGTTTTATTTCGATCATTATTAATATCATTTCGACTGTAAGTGCTATTTTTAATTAGTACGATCTATGCATCTTTGAAAATTGTTATTCAAGGGTTTAAAATGTTGTATGTTTTATTAAATCATATAATCATATATATGTTTTTCTTATATAATTTTTTTTCACTTATGATTGAATCAAACGTTATTTGTGTGCTACTTATTTAAATGACTTATATTCATGATTCTATCTTACATATGTTTCTATTTCTTTCAGAAGAATTCAATGCTCCAAAGGTTTTCGCTTACCGAGTTTGCCTCTATGCTCTACAAATTTCACCGTGCAATATAAAAGGTAATATTTATCGTTAATAATTTTTTTTGCATAAACGAGACATTAACAAAAAGAGTGTTAATAAATTTACCATTTAAAGGCGATATTTGAGCTTTTATTACATTATTACTTTACCACTCATTGAACCTAACACCATGCTTTTTTTCTTAGATTTTTTGTTTATTTTTATTAACTAAAATTTCACAAGAAATATGAAAGAATATTAAAAAACTACAATTTTATTGACATGAAAAGGGTAAGGTTAGAAAATAAAGGCATTACTAACCGATCCTTTAAAAAATAAAGGCATGACTAACCGATCCTTAAACAAGATGTTATATCTTATACCGTATTAAAGATGACAAAAGTAAGTGCCTTTAACCCCTTTTTCTGCTTTGTATGTCTAACAAATCATTTACATCACATTAATATATAGAAACAGATTTATAAAAAAGGTATATAAAACAATTTTCATAATACTTACGTAATATTATAACAATGTATTATTCTATTTTCTTTATTAACTTTTTGTTTATAATAAGCTAACTTTTTCATGTTTTTAATGCCATACTATATATTTTTATATGAATATTACTTACATAAAGTTAGTACTATATATTATAGTCATTTTGGCATATGGTATTATATTAGTTAGAAAAATAATATTACTATATTTTTTATACTAAAGATACTAGATCATAATTTTTTGCGAAATTCAATAATCATAAGATGTAGCAATATAAAATGATTAAACATTACCAACTAAAAACACAAAAACTAAGTCAAATTCAGACATAAAAATATACAAGCCTCAAAAGAGCATTATCATATTCCATATGAATAGTGTAACCGCTTTAACTATTCAATAATATGTAGGTATTTATTTGTCACAACAATATATTTTATTTTTTTAGTTTACATGTACTTATGTTTAATTAATTTATTTAATTAAAATGAGGTGCTTTTATGCTAATGTTATAGAAATAGCTTTCATCGATATTTTATTTGCAAAAATTTATTATTATATATATTCTTATTTTCTTTCATATAAGATTATACATCTTATTTATATTGGTTAAATATTTCTTGCTCTCATTTTTTATAAAAAAATTTCATATTAAAAAAAATCATGAAAAGTTCAAACTCAAAACATTCAATAAACTAATTGTGTAACTTTTTGTCACTAATCACTAGGATATTTCGTGTCATGAAAATTCCTTATTTTTGGAAAAATATTGAAAAAATAATGCGACTAAACAGGTTTTAAGTTTTTTCATTTTTAAATGAATTTTTTTTTGAAAAGTGGAATACTTTTCTTCAACTAAACACATCCTAGTGTGTTTGATAAAGATAAAAGGAAATAAAGAAATGAAATTATTAATAATTCTTATGTTTGGTACGCCTAAAAAAAGATGGAGATTTACTAATCTTCTTAAATTGTCTATAGTGTATTTTGTTGTATTGTGTTTTCCATCTCACTTGGAGTGAAAATGGTATTCTTTAGTATTGGCATAAAAATAGTAAGATGAAATATTTTTTTATTACTACATTATTATATAGCTGCAAATATTCTCTAAATAGAAATTTAACTATTGCTTTGTTATTATATATTTAATAGACGTGTCATTATTTGACTAACATAGGTTGACGCTAATAACTCGAATAAAATTATTGACCTAAATAACTCGATTCAAATATGTTTAATCGGTTTTGGTCTGGGTCGGGTTTTTTGACACCCCTAGTCAAAACATTGCTAAAAAATTAACAGAATGAAAAATTTATGCATTTCCCAAGTCTACGTCTCTGATGTTACTAAACAAGATGTATTATGTGCTCTAATTCTAATCGAAATTCTCTCTACCAAACGAGCCTTAACAAACTTGATAGGAACCCAAACAGTGTGTCCATTAAATTAAGCATGCGACGTAACACGTGCCACTACATATCATAAATAAAACATAAGTGCCCATGACTAATCTAAGACATAAACTGAAAACGATGTACATCTACATAATAACTATTCTTAGAACATGTTCCCAGTTTCGGAAGATTCGTTGTCTTTTCCAATTTTCTAACAACCCATCTTTGCCTTTTCCAAGTCCTCTGGCTTATCCGTTGCCTGGTGTTTTTCCTTTGCCCTCTCGCTAAGAAAAGGAAAAAGAACCGAGTCAGTAATGAACTTCTACTGCCAGACAAAAATTTATGCTATTTCAACTTTCAATTAGTTTTTACCGGTTTCACTTGGCAATAGTAGCACGACCCGTATCTTCTACCAAAGATGTGCCTTAACCCTTTGCCTTAGAAGCAACACAAGTCGTCTCTTCCTCTACCGAAGATTTACATGAAAAAGCACCCGATATCAAAAACATAATATTAATACATGCTTTACTTTACATTCTGATTATTTGAAAAACTCATTTCACATAATTATATATCTTACTTTAGTACATTAAATAGAATAGCATTCCAGCAAATAAACACACTCTAATTTATTTAATGTAAATAACCTGGAAATTTACCTTAAAATAGATTATCCGCCTCCTCGCATCCAAGGTACTTTTCATTCAAGAAATTGTCGAACCCCACTGAATATGCCTCTTCATTCTTCTTTAACCACTTGGAACCCATGTCCTTATTTCGAAATTAGTACATAGATTGTTCTTGTGGTTGTCAACTTTTTGCGATGTTCTTCCTTCTTTCAAAACTCCGTTAGTTTACTCAAACACGTGCAAAACATGTGAGGATAACTTTGTCATAAAACACACCTTCATCTTCAACCCCTCTTTCTAGTAAATTTCTAATAGTGGTGCTTTTGTTCAAGCTGTACGTGGCCATAAGGCGTCCCAGCAAAACACAAAACGATGATAATCTAAACCAAATAACAAATTCCTCATGATATTTCCATAGTCTCCAACGAGATTCGTTAAACTCAAACTAGTTTCATTTTCATCTGGTATTGGCGATTTTAAAACCAGTTCATCATCGGAAAATCTGTCGGATACTTCTCAACAAGTTCTTTTTTTCATAATAATACTGAGAATCAGTTCCTTCTTCCAAGGTTAAAAAAACTATTCGTTTCTGATTCACAAACACCCAGATCATCTGACCCATTTGACCGATTCTCATCTTCGGGTTTGAAAGCAACAACATTACCATTTGACCCGTGTCATCGTTTGATTGATTCAGGTCCTCAGCTTTAGATTTACAATCATACTTATAACCATTTGACCAATATAATTGACCCTGATCCAAATCCACGGCTTTTGATTTACAAACAGCAGGGCAACCATTTGACCTATTTGACTGATACTAATTCTCATCTTCAGAAGGGACATCATTTTTACCGCTTGAGCTGATGACCATGATGTCTCGAGTGGTGACAACTGAGAATTATGGAAAGTCACTTCAAAAAACTTTGTGATGCCTTCTCCTACATTCTCGTTCGGTAGTAATTGTTTTCCCCGATCCTCCGAGCAGCTAATCTTAAAGCACTCCTACTATGACAATTTACTAAGTAATATGAATTTTGAAATTCATACCAAATCAAATCATTGAGTCGGTCTGAAAAAGATCTAAGTCCCTTTAATAAAACTTAACAAAACAAGACCTTGTTTTCAAATACAAAATTAGACAAATATTATTTAACACTAGAAAAACGCGAGGGTCCCGAAAAATAATCAACTAATTAAACTACAGGTTATGAACCATCGGTCTTGCCAATGTTGCGGCCACTTTTATTGTTCCCAATCACTGTTACTGCCAGTACCACAGCCTTCCTTATCTGCATATGTATATTAGTTTCACTAAACTTTAGGGATTAGTATTATGAATGTATTCTAAGCTAGCATGCATACACAAAAAATTGGCACTCTCTCACAAACCTTGCTTATCTGCTTTCTTATACTCAATTGCGCATTCGTACCCATCAAACTGGATAAAGTCAGCCTGCATTAACATCGTAAATTTCTGGTAAATCTCAGCGAATACAGGTTAACAGTTACTACTTCTAAAAACATAGGATAACAATTTCTCCCTATAAAGGTAGCCAAACTTTATTATTTATATATGTGAACCACAAAAACATTTAGCGATATAACTTTTAAATGTTTATCAATTTATATTGAGCCTTAGTATATTTATATATAATTATTAACAGAAGCTTGTAAACTTAAGGCACGTACCTCAACAACTAGTTTTGCAGCTTTCTGGCTGTTGAATTCCATAAATGCATAGCGATACGTCCCATCCTACACATAGAATATATATTTATCAGTTTCATATAGACGATCATAATATGCTTGAAAGATAATCTAGTATATATGAGCCAGGCCGAACCTTAATTGTTCTAACTTGGGTATTCTTGTGCTTGATATTTCCAAATTTTTTAACCGCGCTAGTCTGTGTTCCGCGTGTAGTTATTAGTGGCAGAACTTTAACATAGATCGTCTTATCTGCGACAAGTATTTAAAGAGCTTTCACTAAAAAAATATATTAAGGTCATTATTAAAATACCATTCATTAATACCAAATAATATGCAAGAAATATGACAATAGATCCTAGAGTACCACCAATATTATTTGAAGAAATTGTTGGTTTGGCACGAGCTACTGATGACGATCTTGTTTTGTTTGTCGTTAATCTTGGTTTTGCGAGTTGTGTTTAAGATTGGCTACGCCTTAGTGAACCATTACCTAGAATTCAAAAGCCAAAAATTATATATACTTCAGACTGAATAAGCTTACAATGGTAGCATCATATGTTTTCTTTTCAACTTCATCCTGGGAATCTGGAGGCGACTTCTTTTCATCCTGGCCTTTTTCAGTATCGATAATTTCATCTGCAGAGCTAGATTTTCTGTTTTTTCCTTTCTGAGAATCTCATGAGAAGCTTCTGTCGTGATATCTTTATCTAAACAAAGTAGAACATCGGCTAATTTATACAACACACAATATAATAAACGAGCAATTAGATTACCACTAAGTATATACCATTCTTTTTAGGTGCACTAGATTTTCTATCTGTTTTCTGAAAGCCATCAAAAGTAGCATTCGAAATTGTTAACGATATGGATTTTGTGACCTACATTTAGGAGCAATACTGCTTTAGTTAACCTTCATTGAAGCACATATAGTCAGCAACATAAAGATTGATAAAAGGTGCTCATGATGGATGCATAAAACTTTTTCTTGATAACTTTTTTAGTGTTTGAACGTTTCTTAGATAGTACTAATGAACTCATATTGCCTGATAAGTTTACGCTAATCTTATTGTCTTCTGTAGAGGTCCCCTGGTCTTTCATTAGAACTAGATTGTCTTCTGCTAAACAAACAAAAAGATATAATCAAACGACATGAAACAAACATGTTCAAACGCGATTAACAAGAAAATCAATATTATATATGTCACTGTCACCGCAAATACGATTCATTTTAAAAATTAGCGGGAAATTTGAGATACCAGTGTCGTCATTCTTGATAAGAAACCGAAAGGAGTCATTGTGCACATAAAATCCTATGGCTTGTGGTGCCAACACGAATGTCTGATAGAATCTTTTCATTTTATTATCTTTGCTTAATTCGCCTACTACTCCTACAACAGCCAAGTTTTCTATCGACTCCTGAGCATGCTCAGGACTCGATATAAAAACTCGGTTGTAGTAGAAGTAGTAGCCGAATTAACCAAAGATAATATGATGAAAAGATTTTCTCAGACATTCATGTTGGCACCACAAGCCATAGGATTTTATATGCGCTATGACTCCTTACGGTTTCTTATCACCAATGACCACACAGGTATCTCTAATTTCCCGCTAATTTTTAAAATGAATCGTATTGGCGGTGACAGTAGCATATATAATATCGGTTTTTCTTGTTAATCGCGTTTGATCATGTTTGTTTCATGTCGTTTGATTATATCTTTTTGTTTGTTTAGTAGAAGACAATCTAGTTCAATTGAAAGACCAGGGGACCTCTACAGAAGATAATAAGATTAGCGTAAACTTATTAGGCAATATGAGTTCATCAGTACTTTGAGAAACGTTCAAACACTAAAAAGTTATCAAGAAAAAGTCTTATGCATCCATTGTGAGCAGCTTTTATCAATCTTTATGTTGCTGACTATATGTGTTTCAAATGAAGCTTATCTAAAGCAGTATTGCTCCTAAATGTAGGTAACAAAATCCAGATTGTTAACTATTCCGAATGCTACTGTTGATGGCTTTCAGAAAACAGATGGAAAATCTAGTGCACCTCGAAAGAAAGGTATATACTTAGTGGTAATCTAATTGCTCATTTATTATATTGTCTGTTGTATAAATTAGCTGATGTTCTACTTTGTGTAGAGAAAGATATCACAACACAAGCTTCTCATGAAGTTCTCGGTAAGGAAAAAAATCAGAAAATATAGCTCTACAGATTAAATTATCGAATTGAAAAAGGCCAGGATGAAAAGAAGTCGCCTCCAGATTCCCAGGATGAAGTTGAACAGAAAACATCTTATGCTACCATTGTAAGCTTATTCAGTCTGAAGTATATATAATTTTTTTATTTAGGTAATGGTTCACTAAGTCGTAGCTAATCTTAAACACAGCTCGCAAAATCACGATTAACGACATACAAAACAAGATCATCATCAGTAGCTCGTGCCAAACCAACTATTTCTTCAAATTATATTGGTACTCCAAGATCTATTGTCATATTTCTTGCATATTATCTGGTATTTATGAATGTTATTTTAATAGTGACCATAATATATTATTAGTGAAAGCTCTTTAAATACTTGTCGCAGATAAGACGATCTATGTTAAAGTTCTGCCACTAATAACTACACGCAGAACACTGACCAGCGCGGTTAAAATTTTTGGAAATATCAAGCACACGAATATCCAAGTTAGAACAATTAAGGTTTGGCCTGGCTCATATATACTACAGTATCTTTCAAGCATATTATGATCATCTATATGAAACTTATTAATAGTATTCTATGTGTAGGATGAGACGTATCCCTATGCATTTATGGAAATCAACAGCCAGAAAGCTGCAAAACTAGTTGTTGAGGTACGTGCCTTAAGTTTACAAGCTTCTGTTAATAACTATAATAAATAAACTAAGGCTCATCATAAATTGATATACGTTTAAAAGTTATATCGATATATGTTTATGTGGTTCACATATATAATAATAAAGTTTGGCTACCTTTATAGGGAGAAATTGTTATCCTATGTTTTTAAATGTAGTAACTGTTGACCTGTATTCGCTGAGATTTATCAGAGATTTATGATGTTAATGTAGGCCGGCTTTATCCAGTTTGATGATTACGAATGCGTGGTTGAGTATAAGAAAGCAGATAAGCAAGGTTTAGGAAAGAGTGCCAATTTTTTTGTGTATGCATGCTAGCTTAGAATACATTCGTACAATACTAATCCCTAATGTTTGGTGAAAACTAATATACATTTGCAGATAAGGAAGTCTGTGGTACTGGCAGTAACGGTGTTTGGGAACAATAAAAGTGGCTGCAACAATGGCAAGACCAGTGGTTCATAGCCTGTAGTTTAATTAATTGATTACTTACTTCTCTGGACCCTCAGGTTTTTCTGGTGTTAAATAATCTTTGTCTATCTTTGTATTTGAAAACAAGGTCTTGTTTTTTTAAGTTTTATTAAAGGGACTTGAAGCTTTTTCAGTGCGACTCAATGATTTGATTTGGTATAGATTTTGAAATTCATATTGCTTAGTAAATTGTCATTGAAGGAGTGTTTTAAGATTAGCTGCACGGAGGCTGGGGGGAAATATTTACAACCGAACAAGAATGTAGAAGATGGCATCACAAAGTTTTTTGAAGTGACTTTCCATAATTCTCAGTTGTCACCATTCGAGACATCATGGTCATCAGCTCAAGCGGTTAATGAAGTCCTCCTTGAAGATGAGAATTAGTATCAGTCAAATGGTTGTCCTGCTGTTTGTAAATTAGAAGCCGTGGATCTGGATCAGTATCAATTATATAGGTCAAATGGTTATCTTGATGATTGTAAATCTGAAGCTGAGGACCTGAATAAATCAAACGGTGAAACGGGTCAAATGGTAATCTTGCTGCTTTTCAAATCCAATGATGTGAATAGGTCAAACGGGTCAGATGATCTGGGTGTCTGTGAATCAGAAACGAATAGTTCTTTTAACTTGGAAGAAGGAAGTGATTCTCAGTATTATTATGACAAAGAAGAACTTGTTGAGAAGTATCCCGCATATTTTTTCGATGATGAACTGGTTTTAAAATCGCCAATACCAGATGAAAATGAAACTAGTTTGAATTTAACTAATCTCGTTGGAGATTAGAATAAGGAATCTGTTATTTGGTTTAGATTATCATCGTTATGTTTTTTTGGGATTCCTTATGGCCACGTACAGCTTGAACAAAAGCACCACTATTAGAAATTTTACTAGAAAGAGGTATTATTGAAGATGAAGGTATTTTAAATGACAAAGTTACCCTCACACGTTTTGCACATGTTTGAGTAAACTAACGGAGTTTTGAAAGGAGGAGTAACATTGCAAAAAGTTGACAACCACATGAACGATCTATGTACTTATTTTGAAATACGGACATGGATTCCAAGTGGTTAAAGAAGAATGAAGAGGCATATTCAGTGGGGTTCGACAATTTCTTGAATGAATAGTACCTTGGATGCGAGGAGGCGGATAATCATTTGAAGGTAAATCGCCAGGTTATTTACATTAAATAAATTAGAGTGCGTTTATTTGCTACAATATAATGCTATTCGATTTAATGTACTAATATAAGATATATAATTATGGGAAATGAGTTTATGTAATAATCAGAATGTAAAGTAAAGCATGTACTAATCTTATATTTTTGATTTCGGGTGCTTCTTCATGTATGTCTTCGGTAGAGGAAGATAAAACTTGTGTTGCTTTTAAGGGAAAGGGCCAAGGAAAATCTTTGGTCGACGATACGGCTCGTGCTACTATTGCCAAGGAAAACCGGTAAAAACTATTAATTGAAAGTTGAAATAGCATAAGTTCTTGTTAGCTGGCAGTAGAAGTTGATTACTGCTCATTTCTTTTCTTTTCTTAGCGAGATATGCGTCACAAATTATGCGTCTTCATGCGACCGCTTGGCGGCATATCAGAGCGCAAGGGAAAAACGCCAGGTAATGGCTAAGGCAGAGGCCTTGGAAAAGGCAAAGATGCGTTGTTCGAAAACTGGGAAAGACAACGAATCTTCCGAAACTGGGAACATGTTATAAGACTAGTTATAATGTAGATGTATATCATTTTTAGTTTATGTCTTAGATTAGTCATCGACACTTATGTTTTATTTATGATATGTAGTGGCACATGTTACGTCGCATGCTTAATTTAAAGGACAAGTTGTTTGGGTTCTTATCAAGTTTGTTAAGGATCTCAAGTACTATCATATTAGATCAGTTTATGTACCACCATGGCATTTATGATTTATCTAATCAACGTTATCCAAGTATATTAGCTCGGTTGTATGTATGCAACAAGCTAGTATTCTGTAGCTGTACGTGTAAGTTCTTTATAGAAGGCTTGTGAGTTGTGACATCCAAGATATGTCTTGCAGTTTCTACTATATACCTTATTAGGTGTAAATGTAAGTTCAATTCCTTATTAGGACCTTGATGATGTTGATAACAGAAACTTGACATATTAAGCACCGATGTAAACCCAAAAGTGTAGATCGAACATTCTGTACACCAAAGAGCTAAGTAATGAGCCGGTGGACGATAAATACATAGATTACATGGAGAAGAAAACACATACAACATCTCATATTCCCTCAAAACCAGTAGTATATCATACAATTTCTCCTTTAACGTGTTTAATTGCAAGTAAAATACCTCTCAGGATGTTACTAACTCTGCCAACAGAAACTCGACATGTAATATGCAAACACAAGAGCCTAGACTGAACATGATACTAGGTGTACACTAAAATACAAAGACGACGTATTAAATGTTACACGAGGAAAGCCGTACCTTAACTGTATGTTTCCATCTATCCAATCAAATTGGAAAATTGAACTACAGATATTAAATAAAACGTTTACACATCGAATAGATAGAAAAAAGTTAATACACAGTAAAATAAGAGTCAAGATTTGTAAAATATTGACCAAATGTGTCAAATCAGCTGTCCCACATTGACCAGAGGAAGAAGTTGTTACTGGTTTATATACAGCCCTTAAATGGTTATGTTCGTCCCTTAGGCGACCTCCGATAAAACTGGGAAAAAAATCGTTTGCCTCGGCAACGGTGACACACACAAATTGAGGAACGGTCTAGAATTTTTCTTTTTGTTAACTTGCTGATGTATGGATCGAAACTGATGAAATAGAAATGATCACTTACATGTTCACTAATTGTTGTTCCATATAGAACAAATGAACAAGTTATTTGTATGTAGTCAAATTACACCTCAGGAGACATTCAGCTCCTATGATACATTTGACCCGTTTGACCAATCTCCTTTTCCAACTTTTTGGTTTTACCCATAAGCAACATTAATCCATTCATAGATAACATAACATGTGTTGTTCTCTCCCTCCCTTCTCATTTTCAAGCTTAGCATACAACACAGGAAGTCATTTGCAGACACGGTTAAAGTCAGATCATTTAAGCATACTTGAAATTCAATTCTATCGGCTTGATATTCTTTTCTTTGCACACCTGAGGCAGTCCATCGCTAATATTAGATATAGCCAATAGTATCTTTGATCCCTCCCTAAGAACATCCTATACCTGCTATATTGAAACACTACGGGAAACCATCAAATTAGATATGCTCTTATGCAATTTCGTGAAATAGGGACAACATTTGTTCGAGTCAGTAAGCACATATAAAAGCAAGAGCGAACAATATCGTTGGATGTGAATCAACAATTAAAATATTGATGTTCTTTACCTGTTATGCTATGATACAATAATTTTAAGAGAATCAACTATAAGTTTAGGTCAATGATGCCACATACATACATGTGATTAATCATTTGGTTTTCAACTTAAGATTATCTATGTAACAACAGAAAAAGTGCAAAGAAACTGGCTCACCTCTCTCTCTCTAGAGAAAAAGCATCATAATAATGGAATAAACAATATAAAAGTTTACACATGTGATACTAAATATGCATGGAATGTACAATTTTAGCTAAGTTGTGCAAATTTTCATGTTGGTGAACATTTGTACCACGTTGTTAATTGGATCGCGCATATGGAAATGGAAAAAAATGTGGTTCATGCTCATATTGAGGATCACTCCTCGATTCTTAAATATGATGTTGTTGTTAAAGTTCGAGTCGTTTGACATCTTTGGATCCAAAATCAAAGCAGGAAGTTTTCACTTCTTTGGGCTATAGGGAGAGATGGTCCTCATTTGGTGTCTGTCGGGGAGTAACTGTAAGATGATTTTGTGTCCCAAACCAATTAAGTCATTTGGATATTTGAATAGTATTTTATAAAATGTGATAGAATTATGTGTTTGATTAAAATGAAGTAAACTAACTGTTTTGTTTAAGTAGAAATAAGAGGCTATAGTTGTGTAGTGCTTCATCCAACATGGCTTGAAAGTGAAAAGAACAGGATCTATTGGCTCATTTAGCACTTCTACTAGCACTTCTTTGGACAGGTGATCAAATTGTACTGCGGCTAGCTTGCTAAGAGCGTCTGCCTTCCTATTCTTGGCTCTTGGGATGTGGGATATCTGGAATCTATTGAATGAGCCAGCCGACTCTAGGACTTTCTCTAAGTACTTTATCATATTCTCCCCTCTAGCTTCGTATGAGCCCTCTACTTGACTAGCTACCAACTTAGAGTCTACAAAGGCATGTATGTCCTTTACTCGCATCTCTATTGCTATTCGCAGGCCTGCTAGCAATGATTTGTACTCTGCCTCGTTATTTGAGTTGGGGAAGTTTAATCTGAGCGCATAGGAGTACTCTACATCGTCTGGGCGATTAGGATGAGTCATGCTCCTGATCCTCCACTATTTGATGCTCCATCGGTATACAATCTCCATGCTCTCGGGCCTGGAGTTAGATCTTCCTTGGAGTTGGATGACTCTGGGATGTCTTCCACCATGGGTCTTGGATCCGTTGCTGAGACCACCGCTCTCTCCACTGGTGACTCTGCTAAGAAGTCTGCTAGTACCTGCCCCTTTACGGCTACCCTTGGTATGTAAGTTATGTCGTATGTCCCTAGCTCGACAAACCATTTTGCGAGTCTCCCTGATGCTTCAGATTTGCTCAACACTTGTTTGATTGGGCTATCGGTTATGACTTTTATTGGGTGAGCCTGAAAATATCTCCTCAACCGCCTGGCAGCGTGTACCAAGGCTAGGGTGAGTTTCTCAATCGGATCATAATTTGCTTCTGCTCCTTGCAAGGATGTGCTGACATAGTGAATAGGCATTTGCTTTCCCTGTCTTTCCATGAGGAGGACTGCACTGGCGGCTTCCTCAGCGGCTGATAGGTACATCATCAAGGTTTCTCCCTTCCTCGAGGTGGTGAGCGTAGGTAGCTGTGACACTAGCTCTTTCATTTCTTGGAATGCTGCTTCTGCAGCCTCCGTCCACTTGAAATCCTTCTTGTTGGTACATTTCTTTAGGGTGTCAAGGAAGGGAAAGGATCGTTTAGCCGATTTGGACAAAAAAACGGTTCAATGCTGCCAGCTTCCCGCTGAGGGATTGCATTTGCTTCAGGGTCTTGGGTGAAGACATGTCTGTGACTGCTTTCGTCTTATCAGGGTTAGCCTGTATTCCTTCCGAGGTAACTATGTAGCCCAATAACTTTCCTTCCTCTACTCCAAAAGAGCACTTTTTGGGGTTGAGCTTCATGTTTATCCTCCTGAGGGTGGAAAAGGTTTGCTCCACGTCTCTAACGATGTCTTGCTCGGTCTGGCTTTTGATTACCATGTCATCTACATATGCTTCAAGGTTTACGCCGATCTGCTCAGAGTCGACTAACCTTTGGTATGTAGCCCCCGCATTTTTAAGACCAAACGACATCTTGGTGTAGCAAAAGACTCATGCTTCTGTGTGAAAGGCAGTCTTTTCTTCGTCTTTGTTACTCATCTGAATCTGATGATATCCCTTGTAAGCATCCAAAAAGCTCTTATATTTGTATCCTAACAAAGATTCAATCTTCAAGTCAATCTCTGGTAGAGGGTACAATCTTTAGGGCAGGCTTTGTTAAGAACCTTGTAATCGATGCACATTCTCCAACTTCCATCGACTTTCTTTACTAGGACTGGGTTAGCGACCCATGAGGGGTATCACACTCGTTTCACGATTCCAGCCTTGAGCCACTCATTGACCTCGTCTGTGACTACCTTCCTTCTATCCGGTTCAAGACTTCGCTTTTTATGTACCCTAGGCTCAATGTGAGGATAGCTGTCTAGGCTATGCTCTGTGATTGCTCGGGGTATACCCGTCATATCGGTTGGTGTCCATGTGAAAACATCAGCATTATTCCTGAGGGTCCTTATGAGTGCTATTCGACATTCTGGGGAGAGGTTTCCTCCTATGGTGACTAGCTGGTCAGGGTAGTCATCGTTTACCACTATCTTTTCATCAGGCTTTAACTTGGGTGCTGACCCTGGCTTAGACGGCTTCATCCTCTTAGTGGGTTGTGGTTCTTCTTCCTCCCCTTGCTCCATGGGCTCCTTCCCTGGCCTTCTGGGGTAAGTTTCATCTAGTGCTGGTGGGGGAGGAGCACCATAGGCTAGCCTTCCTGGCGCACCTCTTTGGGCTAGCTCTTCTGTGCAAGCTCTCAGAACTCGCGATTGCGCCTCTTCCATGAGTCTACATTCTTTGAAGGTCTCTCTGCTTGTAATCAAAGTCGATATCCCACTTGACGTTGGGAATTTAACCATTGAGTGTATGGTGGAGGCTACAGATCCTAAGCTTCTCAATCTCGTTCTCCCGAGCAAAGCATTGTACGGCGAGGGACTCTTGACTATAGCGAATTCCAACATCACCGTACTGGTTCTCCCGTACTCTCCCATTGTGACATGTAGGTCAATGACGCCTAGAGGGTAATGAACTTCACCTGAGAAGCCTACCAGAGGTATCCTATATTCTCTTAGCCTTGACCTTGTTTGGTAGCTTAGGTTTCTAAAGCAATGCTCGTACATTATTTCTGACGAGGAGCCCCCGTCAACATACACTCTTCTCACTAGGTATCCTTCGATCATGGCATCCACTATAACTGGGCAATCCCTTAGCTAATAGCGCGATACTGACAGGAATGTTATGGCATTGTCCATCCAATTCTCCACTCTCTCATAAGGTCTCTTCTGATATCCTTGTGATCTCATCATGTTTATGATCTTTTCCTTCCCTTTGGCTGGTCCTTTGTCTTTCTGGACTCCTTGTCTGATATCTTTCACCAAGTGTGCTAGTCTCCCTGAGGCTACTGCTTCTTCAATTCGCTTTTTGAGGTTAAAGCAATTATCCGTGTCGTGACCTCGATCTTGGTGAAAGTCACAAAACTTGTTCATGTTTCTCTTTTCGGGAGTTCCTACCATGGGGGGAAGGGTGGGAAATTCATGTTTCCTGTGGTTAAGGTTTCCTTTGGAGTCTTGGTCAGTCGTGTGAACACTTCCTTCCTAGCGTAGGGAGGGCATATCCCCATGTTCCTTCATTGGCTCCTCCTTTAGTTTCTGTTCCTAGATCCACTTGGGTTTCCTGTCCAGCCAGCTTTGTTATCCCCCCTATCCCATTGTGGAGCCTTGACAATGGCTGTGGTGTCAGCAACTGTCTCTCCCGTGATGAAGGCTCTTACTCTTTCCCACATTTCATCCACTGCTTTTGGGATCTTATCGTTGAGTTTCTTAGCTAGTTCTGGGTGTCCATGCCCGTGCATGAATGCCGAAATCCTTAGCACCGGGGGCACACCCTTAATGTGTGAGCTTTCAGCTTTGAAGTGATCCATAAATGCCTGGAGGCTCTCATTGGGCTTCCGTTTGATCCCATGTATCTCGGTGGGATCTTTATCATATCGTTTCTGTTGTGAGAACTCCTCTAAAAACTTGTTGCTCAATTCTTTAAACCCATCCACACTCTTTGGGTCTAAACTATCGAACCAGTTCCTTGCTGAGCCACCCAAAGTCCGACGAAACATCTTGCACCACACTGGCATGGGGCACTCTTCTTGCTCAGCAGCACCAGAGAAGATGCTGAGGTGGTCTTATGGATCTTTGCTTCCTTCGTAGAAACGGACATTAGCAGGAAGCTTGGCTCGCCTATGATACCTGAAACGCGTGATCCGAGAGGTGAAAGGCATGGGCTTAGGCCGCCTATATGGTGTGCTCAAATCCTCTGAATCACAATCCGACATTGATTCATATCCGGACTCTGAGCTCTCCTTCCTATGGAAAGACCTAGCTGATCGTGACTTGGTCTTAGAGCTCTTGGTTTTGCTCATCCTATTCGAGCGGTGTGAGTTACTGATAGATTTCCTGCGTGAAGGACTTCTATGACGTCTTCAAGCGGACCTAGACCGACCTCGGTTACCAAACTTGGATGAGCTGTCTGAGGAGTATCCTCTTCCTTCCCTCACCGAGGGGCTTCCACGAGAGTTTCCTGACTCTATCTCTTCAAACTCCTTGTTAAAAAGCTTTCGGGGAGTCATCTTCTCGTGATTTTGCTCATCAATTTCCTTCATCATAGTTTTTATTGTTTCAATGTGTTGTTTGACATACGCTGGGGTGAGGCATCCCTGATCAGGTCTTGCAAGAGGAGGGTTTACCTCCAGAGGAGCCCTCTCGTCCCCAGGTGTCTCCGTGTTCAGGCTTAGGCCTAGCCCCAGTGTAGGACCTTGGTCACCGTCTTCCATCACTTAGTTTTTGGTAGATTGGTATTCCCGGTATAACGGATGGCGCCAGATGTTGAAGCAAGTTTCCGAAGAAGCTTCTTCAGCCCTGATCCTTCGGGTATCTTAAGGCTACTCCTTCTAATGAAGCCTTGGCTTGCTCCCTCGGAGTATCTTGTGGCTACTCCTTCATTGTGAAGCCCTAGCTTCCTTCTTCAGAGTTTCTTAGTCTAGCCCTAAGTCTCTTAGGCTGAAATAAGAAAGAACACCATTAGCTCGCCTTGGGGTTTGAATCCGAGACCAACTCCGGCGTGAGAGTAAGTATGTGGTTCTAGTGAGTGATAATTCTAGAGAGAGAGAGTAAGTAGTAAAGTGTGTGTGTAAAACTTAACCTTTGTTCCTGGAGGAACACCTCTTTTTATACTACAAGGAGGTGACCCCAAGACACATGAATTGTGGAGTTAAGGTTGTCTTGTAGGAGCAGCACCTAAATAGCTGATGAGCACCAGGTCTGTCCTTTGTGGTCCAAGTTGTCCTCATGCTCCTCTAGTACTCGTCGTGGTCCAGGCGTTTGTACCATTCGTACATTATCGTACTATGTGAGTCAGATGTGATCATACTTCCTCCGGTGGAGGCAATGCTCTATGTGCGTAGGCCTAGCATTGTGTCTGGGTCTAGCCTTGTGTAGGCCTAGCCTTGTCTGGGTCTATCCTTCTCTGGGCCTAGCCTTTTCTGGGTCTAGCCTTGTCTGGGTCTAGCCTTGTATAGGCCTAACCTTGTCTGGGTCTAGCCTTGTCTGGGTCTAGCCTTGTCTGGGCCTAGCCTTGTCTGGGTCTAGCCTTGTCTGGGTCTAGCCTTGTCTGCTCCTTGTTAGCGCTCTACCTCTTGCCATTGTCCCTGGACCTAAAGTGATCCTCATCACCTTAGCTATTCCAGTGAGCTATTCTAGCTTGAGATAGCTTTGCTCATGGAGCATTAGGAATTAGTTATACTTTGTCTCACCATAAGCATAGGGGTGAGACTATACCTCATCAGTATTCTTGATTCCTCGAGAGACAGTAACCCATGTCTGGTTGATGCGTCATGACCATGTGACCAGAGCGTGATTAGCCAAGCCTTATCTATGGATCAGTAGATGATCGTTGTCAGCTCATCTTGATGGGTCTTACCATGGATGGTCACATGGTTGGTAATACAAGGGTTTGCCTCGTATGAAAGTTCGTTGTTCCGATCTTTTCGAATTGATTACTAGTAAAAGTGCGACTCAGTCGTTCTTGGTTAACAAAAAGAAAATATGGTTATCTATTTCTGAGTAAAAGTTAAATGCGAATAGTAATAAAAATAAGCTAAAAGGAATTAACTAATAAAAACAAAACAATATAAATAATAAACGTGAATTTAAAGCGAAACAATTAATAAAAATAAAACTAAAAGACGAAATTAACTATCGACCCGAAAATAAAGTTTACTTAATGAAAATGTTAGTAAAGTTTAATTAATAAAGTTTACCCGAAAATAATAAAACGTGAATTAATAAAAATGGGAAAAGTTAGAAAAATGGGAAAAGTTGGAAAAATGGGAAAAAGTGAAAAATGGGAAAAAGTGGAAAAATGGTAAAAGTTGGAAAAATGGGAAAAAGTGGAATAATGGAAAAAAGTGAAAAATGGGAAAAAGTGAAAAATGGGAAAAAGTGAAAAATGGGAAAAAGTGGAAAATGGGAAAAAGTGGAAAAATGGGAAAAAGTGGAAAATGAGAAAAAGTGGAAAAATGGGAAAAAGTGAAAAATGGGAAAAAGTGAAAAATGGGAACAAGTGGAAAATGGCAAAAAGTAGAAAATGGGAAAAAGTAGAAAATGGGAAAAAGTGAAAAATGGGAAAAAGTGGAAAAATGGGAAAAAGTGGAAGATGGGAAAAAGTGGAAAAATGGAAAAAAGTGGAAAAATGGGAAAAAGTGAAAAATGGGAAAATCAATAATTTCGGAAAAATGACAAATTCAGAGAAATCTTCGGAATAATAAAACTTTTCAGAGAAATTGTGTATTTTCGGAATATTGAAGGTTTTCAGAGAAAAGGGGTTTTCCGGAATAAAGAAGGTTTACAGAGAAAAGGGTTTTTTGTAATATAGAAGGTTTTCAGGAAAAATGGGTTTTTCGGAATAAACTTTTCAGAGAAAAAGGGATTTTCGCAATAAAGAACTTTTTTAGAAAAAGTGATATTTTCGGAATAAAGAGGTTTTTCAGAGAAAGTGATATTTTCGGAATAATTAACTTTTCAGAGAAATGATATATTTTCAGAATTTAAACCCCTTTTGCGAAGAACATGAAAGATGGAATAGCAGTTACTGTAACATCTCGAAAACAGGAAAATAAGCTACAATTAAGCACAAATCAAATAAGCAAATAACTAAAACTTTAACCAAATAAATTTTAAGAAGAACTAAATAAGCCACAAATTAAAAACTATAAAACACTAAATAATCAAAACATTTAAATCAACTAATAAGCAAATCTATAAATCTATCAAACCAACTTAATCAAAAATAAGCCAAACACCAGTAAATCAACAATCACAATAAGCTCAACACATCCACCACATCAAAACTATAAGATCAATCACATGAATAAATCAATCACATAATCAAATAGATGAAATCAACTACATGATTATTTAAATCACCAAAAGATTAAGAAAGGTAGAATGAGAATTAAATGAAAAACTTGATTAAATTGAAGATTTAAGATTCAAAGTTACAAGATTAAGATGAAGAATAAGAAAATTTGAAGAGGATGCTAGAGAGACAAATAAACACACTAATTACCTACTAAAAATTAAAAACTAAAAATTAACTACAAACTAATTAACACCTCCTAATGACATATTAGGAGGGTATTTATAGGAGGTGGAGAGGTTAAGTGATTAAGCTTTCTTCTTTCTTTCTTCTCGTCTCGACTCGATTTAATTTCTTTGTCTTTCTCGACGTCGTCTCGGGATTTGTCGATATAAGTTGAACTTGTCTTATAATTTTCTTCTAAAATTAGACTTGAGTTCTTCGACTTCATTAAACTTCCGTCTTTAGAATTTTTCTTCGATAAATCTTCAGAATAGGCCTTGGACTTCCGTTCTTTTTGCACTCTCGATCTTTTGACTTCGTCTTTTGTCTTTTTATTCGATAAAAGCCCGTGATAACCCATGTTTTCTTCCTTTTGCATATTTTTATCCTGAAACACAATAAAAACATAAACCACGCATAATTCCGACTTTTACGACATAAAATACACGTTTTGGTCCTGTTATTATAGGAAATAAGTGGTAAAAGAATAAGTGTTTTCACAATTATTAAATCCCCTACACTTGACCATTGCAATGCCCTCATGCAATGCATTATTTTCAAAGCACGGTTTACATTTTTCATCATAGATAACCCACCTTGGCCTTTATTAAATGCTAAACACTAAGGAAACTAAAAGAACAAAACAAGTAAGAAATCAAAGACTTACATTAGGTTTTTGGTTGTCATGAATGTTTATCATCCTCAAGTTTCACGTTCCCCATACTAAGCTTAAAAACAAGATCATTGTTATTATAAGTCAGCAAACTAACACGAACTCATGTGTCCCAATTATTTACTTAGACTCCCTTATTCCTATGTGTATCTCTTATATTTTAATTTTTGTCTTGAATGATCACGAGGATACATTGTTTGACTTATTTTGATAGTTTATTTAGGCCGAAAATAAAGTGGGATGATTTAATCAATAGTTAGCTAAAGGACAAAATCTTTTAAAACTGCTTCTCGGGACCTCATAAAGTTCATATCTTGGCATAACTCGCTTCACGATTTGAGACCTTTCTCGGACCGATATTTGGCAGTGACTTCATACTTCAAATCTTGAGAGACGTTCATGAAATAATGGTCTTCTCTTCATAATCGGAATTTCTTCACTTGAAGTTTTGAGAGATTCTTCATACTTGGACCACGACTTCCTCATTTTTCTCCATTCTTTATTTTGGACTTTGATATACAACAATCCGCCTCCTTTTAGGACTTGGATCTATTTATCCTCATACCTTGCTAGGGTCTTTTTTGATAGACTTCTCCATGATCTTTAGGAGAGTATTTTCTTTTCGTCGTGTGTCTCGATCCTTCATATTGATTTTTGATAAATGATTCTTCACATCACATTTGGATCTTTAGCAACAAAATGTAGCCCTCATGTCTTGTTAGGACCTTTTCGGACTCGCCAATCTTCGCATCCCGCTTCAATAAGTTATGCCTTGGCTATGAAGTCTAATTAATACCGAGCAACTTTTAAACGATCTTGTGCTAGAAGCTAAGTAACTTTTCAAATCGTACAACCTTTTTTATTGCAAATATATTTATTAACAAGCGATGGGAGAATAGGATTATAATCAACTCACATAAATTCACGAAAGAATACCAAACTTATAATTGACTCTATCATCTCTCGTTCTCCACAATTTAAAATCTCAAGGAATGAGACTCGTGGATGTTTAGCCAATTAAATCAAAGTTTTGGGTTTTCGAGTCATCTATAGGATCTTGCAAACTCTTATACTTTCTCAAGTTTAGAATTCGCATTTTAAAGTTCCCTTGATAAACGACTCTCTGGGATCAATTATAGGAACTTGCGAAAAGTTCTTGTTCTTAACCCGTAAGAGTTAAGACTTTTTCGTTTTAAAGCTCCCTATATAAAAGCCTAGCAAAACTTGACTTAAACACGTTAAGGAATCTAGTTAGAGTAAACTTAGATAAGTAAACTCGGGTTGAGTCAAAATATTCACGACTTTGAAAAATTTAAAACCCACTTTATTAAACTTTATTTTAGCAAGGAAAGTAAATAACGATAACAAACGAAAATACTACTATACTACTAGGCCAAAATAGATTAAAAATTTTGAAAAATGTCGAAAAATCAAATTTTCCGGTTAAAATGAGGACAAATTCATGGAAAAGCCCACTTACTTCGATAGAAGTCCCCCCTACACTTGATATAAACATTGTCCTTAATGTTTAAGCATGTGGGAGTAAACTCCCCTACACTTAAGACATTGTGCACTTTGTTTAAATCTTGCTAAGGAAAGGACAACTAGAGTGATTTCTATGTGAACATATGAGATATGAAATATTGAATCACGATAGTTTAGGATAGAACCAGGAAGATGGGAACACCAGATAATGGTTCGTCAAAAGTCATCGAGAATGGATCTTTGAAGCTTTAATCCCTGCACATCATAAGAAACAAGACAACAAACACATACGAGGCTCCTCCTACACTTATTATGAAAACGATAAAGGATAGATCAACGGGTTGCCTCCCGAGAAGCGCTTGTTTTTGTTAACCGAGTCACGAGCCTGACTCGACCCAGAACTAATTCAAGGGAAACGTGGTGAGGGATGGAATCATCTCATGAGAGATGTCCTCACCAAAGTACAACTTCACGCGCTGGCCATTCACTTTAAAATTGGGCCCATTTGACTGAGAAAGCTCAATGGTGCCATAGGGGAAAACTTTGGCGACGGTGAATGGACCAGACCAACGGCTCTTCAGCTTGGCCGAGAAGATCTTCAACCGAGAGTTAAAGAGTAAAACTTTATCACCAACGTGAAACTCTCGGTTCTTAATCCTAGCATCATGGATGATCTTTGTTTTCTCCTTGTAGATCAATGAGTTCTCATAAGCTTGATTCCTCAGTTCATTTAGCTCGTTGAGTTGAATCTTCCGAAGATCGCCGGCTTTGTTGATGTCGAAATTGGCCCACTTCAAGGCCCAATATGCCTTATGTTCCAGCTCGATAGGGAGGTGGCATGCTTTCCCGTACACAAGACGATAAGGTGTACAACCAATCGGGGTCTTATATGCGGTACGTAAAGCCCATAAAGCATCATCTAATTTATCGGCCCACGAGGCACGATGCTCTCCCACAGTACGCTCAAGAATTCGCTTCAATCCACGGTTAGATATCTCGGCTTGACCATTTGTTTGAGGATGATAAAAGGTGGAAAGACGGTGATTGACATCGTACTTAGCCATGACTCGAGCAAATTGATCATTGCAAAAATGAGTCCCGCGGTCACTGATAATAGCACGAGGAACACCGAATCGATCAAAAAGCTGCTTCAAAAAGTTCACAACCACCCTCGCATCGTTCCTAGGGAGAGCCTTTGCTTCAACCCATTTAGAAACGTAGTCAACGGCTACGAGGATGTACTTGTTCCCTTTGGATGATGGAAATGGCCTCATAAAGTCGATGACGTATACATCAAAGATTTCAGATTCTTGTATCAAATTTTGAGGTATCTCATCTTTATGTGTGATCTTGCCTTGGCGTTGGTAAGCATCAAAATTTTTAACCATCTCGTGAGCGTCACGATAAATGGTGGGCCAATAGAATCCTGAATCAAACACTTTCTTCGCGGTGTAGTTAAGACCAAAGTGACCACCGGTGGGTCCTTTATGGCAAGCTTCGAGTATGTCTAAAGCTGCGGGTCCATCAACACACTGGCGAATAATCAGATCAGCACATTGTTTGAAGAGATAAGGGTCATCCCAAAAGTAAGTCTTAACATCTTTAAAGAACTTCTTCTTTTGTTTGGATGTTAACCCTTCGATGAGAATACCACCCGCTAAGTAGTTTGCAATGTCCGCAAACCACGGGGTGTCATCAAGATTGGAGTTGATAGACATTAAGGCCTTAAGGGGAAAAGAGTCATTGATCTCTTGATTTGGATGATCCCTTTGATAAGGATCCTCAAGTCTACTTAGATGATCCACGGCTAGGTTTTCGTCTCCCTTCTTGTCACGAATTTCAATTTTAAATTCTTGAAGGAGAAAAACCCAACGAAGAAGTCTTGGCTTGGAATCTTGTTTAGTTAACAAGTACTTCAACGCGGAATGGTCGGTATAGACAATGGTGGTGGAAAGGACAAGATAGGAGCAGAACTTCTCAAAAGCATACACTACAGCTAAAAGCTCTTTTTCGGTAGTGGTATAATGCAATTGAGCCCCCGTCATTGTCTTGCTAGCATAATGGATTGGTTGGAAGTGTTTGTTCACTCTTTGGCCCAAAACCGCTCCAATATCAAAGTCGCTAACATCACACAACAATTCAAAAGGTAGCTCCCAATTAGGGGTAACCAAGACCGGTGCCTTAGTTAGCTTGTCCTTAAGAAGATTGAAGGATTCAAGACACTCTTTAGAAAAGATAAAAGGAGTAATCTTTTTCCAAGAGGTGGGTCATCGAGCGAGCGATTTTAGAAAAATCTTGAATGAATCGATGATAGAAGCACGCATGACCAAGGAAACTTCTCACACCCTTCATGGTTGAAGGTGGAGGTAATTTTGCAATAACATCGACTTTAGCACAGTCCACTTCAAGACCGGCTTTGGAGATTTTGTGTCCAAGAACAATGCCTTCTTTTACCATGAAATAGCATTTTTCCCAATTTAGAACAAGGCGAGTGTCTTCACATCGCTTAAGCATGCGTTCCAAATTGGCAAGGCAATGAGAGAAAGAATCACCGTAGACCGAGAAGTCATCCATGAAGACTTCCATAGTTTCTTCAACCATGTCATGGAAGATAGACATCATACACCTTTGGAATGTCCCAGGAGCATTGCATAAGCCGAAAGGCATTCTTTTATAAACAAATGTTCCATAAGGACAAGTGAATGTGGTTTTCTCTTGATCTTTGGGATCGATGGGAATTAAAAATACCCGGAGAAACCGTCTAAGAAGCAATAATAGTCATTACCCGCTAGACGTTCAAGCATTTGGTCCATGAAAGGAAGGGGAAAATGATCCTTTCTCATAGCATCATTGAGTTTGCGATAGTCTATACAAACTCTCCACCCTGTAACGAGACGAGTAGGAATCAACTCGTTGTTTTCATTGGGCACAACGGTGATTCCGCCTTTCTTAAGCACACAATGGACAAGACTAACCCATGGTGAATCCGAGATAGGGTAGATCATTCCCGCATCAAGAAGTTTGATAACCTCTTTTTTGATAACGTCATGGATCTTGGGATTCACCCTTCTTTGGCTTTGAATAGTGGGTTTAAAGTCGTCCTCCATGAGAATTTTATGTGTGCAAAAGTGAGGATCAATTCCACGAATATCGGAGATTTTCCAGGCAATCGCTTTCTTATGATTCTTCAGCATGGCGATAAGTCGGGATTTTTCGTCTTCTTTCAAATCTGTAGAAACTAGAAGGGGGGTTGAATAGTTTCTTAAATTTTACTTGTTAAAGATATGGTTTCCAAAAATCCTTTTTCAAAAACATAGGCTTGAGGAAATATGTGAAATCTTCTTATGCACAAATATGAACAATGATAGTGTAGCTAAACTAATACTAACAAAAATATATCCACAAAGAATAAAGAATGATAGTGTAGCTAAACTAATACTAACAAAAATATATCCACAAAGAATAAAGAATGATAGTGTAGCTAATCTAATATTAACACATGTATATGCAAAAAGTAATAAGGAATGTAAAGAGTTAAGGGTAAAGAAAGATCAAACGAACACCAAGGATTTATAGTGGTTCGGCAACGAAGCTCACTCCTCGTTCCTACTCCACTCCTCGAGTACTCCTTACTCGAGAGTTCACTACACAACAAGCTCCTTATGGTGGAGAAAACCGTACACGTCGCTTAACCAATTTCTGACTCTAAGCTAAAAGTCGATCCTAATCGTAGCTAGGACCAATCTACACAACTATACTTAGTACATACACAACTTCCAAATAGACACAACTACTTGGATCTTCACAACTATGACACAACTACAAGAATATACAAATTGATCTTCAATAGATCTTTGGTGGTGGACTCAACACTTCACTAGGATAGTGTTCTTCTCTTTGCACTTGGAGAGGAAGAGATGGAAGAACAAGATTCACTTCTTAAACAAGTAATAATCAAACAAATGATCAAAGATTTGAGTGATTAAAGAAGGGGTTTGAATATGGAAATGAATGTGCAAAAGAGGTGAGGTGAAAAGCTGAGAATGGCCAACTATTTAAAGGACAAAGGAGCCAACGGCTAGTTCTGCCCGCGGTACCTTATCACAGCCCGCGGTACCTTATCGATAAGGTACCGCCGGACTAAACTCCGCTCCTTTTTGTCCTTTAGTGGTGGAGGTCTTATCTGGGTATAAAAATATCCTGAAAGGATATTCTTAACAGTATAAGAATATGCCATTTTCAAATTTCAAATAATTAATTTAATAAAACATTTTCTTAAAAATAAAGTTTAATAAAAACTTGTCACTTTTAATAAAAAGTGAGTTTTAAGAAAAGATTAAATCACTTGATCACTTGATTAAGGTTAGTACTTGTTTATCCATACCTTAAGTGAAAATGGATAAAATGAAAAATACTTGAACTCAAGAATTCGTTTTTCGTTTTTTTCGTAAATGCTTGTTTTTACATATTGTCGTAATCAAAACTAAGCGAGACCAAAAAATGCAAGTAACGTTTTTAGTCATTATTGGATTAACAATCTCCCCCTTTTTGATTTCGACAATACATAAACTCAATTACACAAAAACAAGATTCTCGAAGACGAGTTTATTCATTTCTCCCCCTTTGTCGAAGCAAAAAGGTTGCGTAATCCGGTGTTGAAGAAACGGACTTTGCAAAGACTCCCCCTTGGTGCTTACTCCCCCTAGCTTGGCGCACCGAGGAATCGAGATATGGTGACAAGCTATATAGAAGGGTTAGTTGAACAAAAGAAACAACCAACAATATATAGCAATAGGTCACAAAAAAAAAGAGAAGAAAACACAAAGACAAAGATCCAAGATAGGTTACTAAAAAAAACATCATACAAAGAAGTATGGAAAAAGAAACAAGCCAAAAGCATAAATCTAATCCTAGTTATTCTAGAATTCTAAGATTTGCTTGAATGTGGTGTCTTGAGGATAAGCAATCAATGCTTATATGAAAGACAAGGTAATAGCGGAGGGTGGTGGTGGTGGCTTGTTGGAGATCTCATAATCAAAGTGAAGAGGAGGCTTGATTAAGAGACTCTTGATGTAGCTCAACTCCTCATAGATGTGTGCCATAGCAAGATGTTGATATTGACAACAATGACAATATGTTCCATGGTGCATGACATTATCATGAGAAGGAGGAAGAACACTAAAGGGTGGTGGTGGAAGAAAGGAAGTTCCACAATCAACATTCTTGGTAGGAGAAGTGTGATTAAGAGTGTTCTTGGGTGGGTTTGGATTGAAAGCAATTGGAGAAAATGGAGGAGATTCAAGGCTTTCATTGGGGGAATAAGACATTTTGGATGTGAAGTAATGCAAAAAGCTTATGGTTTAAATAGGGAAGGCTTATGGTATTTTTGGGATGGTCAAAAGGTTTGAAACAAAGATTCTCAAAAAGGTTGGAGGAAATCTGGAGTTTCAGACAAAAACCCGAAAAGGAAAGCCACTGTAGGCGGTTCCTTATCTATGGTGGCGGTACCTTATCAATAAGGTACCGCGGTTCACATAAGGAACCGCCTGCAGAAGCAGGGTTTGGTGTTTGGAGGAAGATTTTCAGCAAATCTTATTTTTCTAGTCTAACTTATCATAGGGATATGCTTAAAAGCAAAGATAGACAAAGAAAACATATGCAAACTTACCAAATAGAGATTTGACCAAAATACATGGATTAAAAAATCAATGTAGGAGGTGTGTAAGACAAGACCTTAAGTCATGACACAATGATCCTCCATGATTCAATCTTGTTCTTGCTATGTTTGAGAGAATCATACATATGAATTATGTAAGCTCTATATTAATAGCGAGAATCTATGAAAAATTGTTTTTAGATTGAATTAACAATGTCAAACGAATTTCTCAACCATTTTCGAAAGAGACTTTGAGAGTTTTGAAAAGGAGATGAGAAGATTTTTCAAAAGAATTTTAGAAGACTCAAGAACTCAAAGACATAATAGAAAACACACAATAAGAAAGGAATTTAAGGAAGATGTTCCATGAATCCTAGACCTAGACGCAAGTAATTGAAAGGTTCCCTCTTAAGTGGCTTAGTGAAGATATCGGCTAAGTTGTCCTCGGAGGGCACCTTTTCAATAGTAATGTTCCCCTTTTGAACATTATCCCTAAGGAAATGGTGTCTAATTTCTATGTGTTTGGTTCGCGAATGTTGCACGAGATTCTTGCTTAGATCTATAGCGCCTTTATTATCGCACATGATGGGAACATCATCAAGAGAAATCCCGTAATCAACAAGCGCTTGCTTCATCCATAGAGCTTGTTGGCATGCTTTACCGGCACTCACATACTCGGCTTCCGTGGTGGATATCGCAAGAGCGGTTTGTTTCTTGGAGAACCAAGAAGTTAAACAACAACCCATGAAGGTACAAACTCCACTAGTGCTTTTCCGGTCCACATAGTCTCTCGCATGATCCGAGTCCGCGTAGACAATGGTTTCTACGCTGGTCCCTTTAGGGTACCATAATCCTAAATGTATAGTGCCTTTAATGTATCGGAAGATATGCTTAACCGCTTCAAGGTGAGAGGTTTTGGGAGCCTCTTGGAAGCGAGCACAAAGGAGAACACTAAACATGATATCCGGTCGACTTGCCGTTAGGTACAACAAACTACCAATCATACCTCTATATTTGGTATTTTCTACCGACTCACAATCATCATCTACGGTGAGTTTAGTATCCGAGGCCATAGGGGTCTTCATTGGTCTAGATTCTTCTAATCTAAATTTCTTTAGCATTTCTTTAGCGTACTTAGATTGACTAAAGAAAATACCATCGTCCATTTGTTTAATTTGGAGTCCTAAAAAGAAGTTAAGTTCTCCCATCATACTCATTTCAAACTCATCATGCATGAATTTGGCAAAGTCATCACACAATTCTTGACAAGTTGAGCCAAATATAATGTCATCAACATATATTTATACAATTATGAGGTGAGAACCTTTCTTCTTTGTAAAGAGTGTATTGTCTACCATACCCATGGTATACTCATGTTTACCAAGAAACGCTTTAAGTCTATCATACCAAGCTTTGGGTGCTTGTTTGAGTCCATAAAGTGCTTTCTTAAGCTTGTAAACATGGTCCGGTTTCTCAAAATCAATGAAGCCGGGAGGTTGAGCTACATATACCTCCTCATTGATCAAACCGTTAAGAAATGCACTCTTTACATCCATTTGTTGAAGCTTAATATCTAAGGCACAAGCGTAGGCTAAAAGGATTCTAATAGATTCTAATCTAGCTACCGGTGCATATGTCTCGTCATAATCAATCCCTTCTTGTTGATTATAGCCTTGAGCTACAAGTCTAGCCTTGTTACGAGACACAACACCATTCTAATCTAGCTTATTCCTAAATACCCATTTGGTTCCTATAATGGTAGAACTTCTAGGTGGAGGAACAAGTTCCCAAACATCATTGGCAACGAATTGATTCAATTCTTCTTGCATCGCAATGACCCAACTCTCATCCGTCAAAGCTTCTTTAACATTCTTAGGTTCAATCAAGGAGACAAAACAAAAGAAGTTGCTTTGGTTTTGGACTTGAGATCTTAGGGTCCTTTGATTTAAGTCACCAATGACATTATTGAGAGTATGATCCCTAGATTCCTTAATGTTTACTTCCTTTTCAACACTAAGGTCTTCAACTCCTATTTTTCTAACCTCTTTGGCTTTAACTACTTCTAATTCATCCAAGTCATCATCAACCAATGGTGGTGTCTTGGGTGAAGGAGGGGTTTCATCAAAGGTTACGTTGAGTGATTTTTCAATAACCCCTGAGGTTCTATTTAGGACTATGTAGGCCTTACTAGTTTGGGAATAACCTAAAAGGATACCTTCGTAAGACTTTGGGTCAAACTTGGTAAGGTAGTCTTTGGTGTTGAGGATAAAGCACTTGCTTCCAAACACCCTAAAGTATTCTAATGAGGGTTTCTTACCTTTAAGAATCTCATAGGGGGTCTTTCCTAGGAAAGGTCGAATAAGAATTCGGTTGAGAATATAAGTCGATGTATCTACGGCATTGCACCAAAACTTTTGAGGCAAAGATTGCTTGTTTAACATCGTCCTACTCATCTCTTGGAGAGTCCTATTCTTCCTTTCAACTACCCCATTTGATTGTGGAGTGCGAGGAGCCGAGAAGTTATGGGTAATACCATGAGCTTCACAAAAGGCACCAAATTGCACTTCATTATCAAATTTCCTACCATGATCCGTCCTAATAGAAACAATTGAACATCCTAGTTGATTTTGAATTCTCCGACTAAAGATTTCAAAGTGATCGAAAGCTTCATTCTTAGATGCCAAAAATCTAGTCCAAGTGAATCTAGAATAGTCGTCAACTATAACTAGGGTATAAAGGTTACCTCCATAACTCCGTATGGCGGAAGGTCCAAAGAGATGCATATGTAGGAGCTCTAAGCACCGAGAGGTCGAAACCAAATTCTTGGCTTTGTGACTTGAGTGAACTTGCTTTCCAACTTTGCAAGCATCACAAAAGTAACTATCAAACTTAATCTTGGGGAGGTGTCTTACCAACTCCTTAGAGACTAAAGATTGAATTAAACGCATATTAGCGTGACCTAATCTCCTATGCCAAAGAGTAGAACTATCATCTATAGTCGCAAGACATATGTTGTCTTTTGACTTCTTATTAACCTTCATGACATAAAGCCCATGCTTTCTAACACCTTTTCCAATGACTTTTCCATCTTTTACGATTTCACTGTCATGTTCCGAAAAGATGACCTTACACTTATTATCACAAATTTGACCTATACTTAAAAGGTTAAAACCTAAGTTATCTACGTGCTCAACATTTTCAATGGTCATGGAGTCAAGAGAAACCGTACCTTTGCCAATGATATTACCACGTAAACTACTAGCGAATGTGACGTTACCTCCATCATATGCTTTGTAATGCGAGAACAAACTTCGATTACCCGTCATGTGTTTAGAACATCCACTATCCTTAATCCACTCATCGGGCTCCAAATCAATTCCCAACCATATCTCTTTAGAAGTGTGAGCCATAAGACATTTCTCCTCTTTGGGGTTGTCATCATCATCTTCACCGCTATCGCTCCAAGCGCCACTAACGAATGCCGTGTGGTTCTTATCACGAGCGGGCTTTGGACAATCACCAATGAAGTGATTTGGATCACCACATCTAAAGCAACTCCTATCACCTTTTTCGTTCTTGACAAACCGATTCTTTGACAATGGTTTCTTGTCATAGTTTGGTTGCCTAACGTGTTGACCTCGTCTCTTGAAGAACTTCTTGAAATCTCTCACCGCCAATGCATACTCCTCGTCATCACTTTCCGAGGAACTATCATGGTCACTTTGTGCCTTCTTGGCTTTAAGTGCAAGAGATTTCCTTTCACTCTTGGTTTTTACTAATTCCGAGTCCTTCAAAATTATCATCTCATGAACCTTCATGTTTCCTATGAGTTCATCGAGTGATAAAGTTGAGAGATCTTTCGACTCTTCAATAGCCGTGACTTTTGCTCTCCACTTTGGATGTAAGGCCCTTAGAAACTTCCTAACATTGTTCTTGCTAGAAAAACCTTCATCAAGTGCTTTTAGACTAGTAATAATGGTGTTAAACCTAGCAAATGCACTATCAATAGTTTCATCTTCTAAGATGACAAATTGTTCATATTGTTGGACAAGAAGATCGATTTTACTTTCTTTGACTTGGCTATTACCTTGGTGGGTTACTAAAAGAGTGTTCCAAATATCTTTAGCGGTTTCACACATAAAAATTCTTTCGTACTCTTTCTTAGGCAAAGCATTATAAATCACCATTTTAGCCTCATTATTTTTTGAAAGTTTCTTTTTAGTATCATCATTAGCTTTGTCAAAAGTGACTAATTCTTTTGTTTTAGAAACTTCATTAAATTGAAAGGGTAAAAAATCACCATTGGTAATAACATGCCAAAGATCTAAATCTTTTGATTTCACATAAGTTTCAAATCTATTTTTCTAATAAATAAAACTATCGGTTTCAAAAAGTGGTGGTCTTTGCATAGATTGCCCTTCTAGGTACTTGTTGGAATCCATAGATCGATTCAAGTTTTAAAATACAATATACTTTAAAAATTCTTGAGCAACCCGCTCTGATACCAATTGTAGAAACTAGAAGGGGGGGTTGAATAGTTTCTTAAATTTTACTTGTTAAAGATATGGTTTCCAAAAATCCTTTTTCAAAAACTTAGGCTTGAGGAAATATGTGAAATCTTCTTATGCACAAATATGAACAATGATAGTGTAGCTAAACTAATACTAACAAAAATATATCCACAAAGAATAAAGAATGATAGTGTAGCTAAACTAATACTAACAAAAATATATCCACAAAGAATAAAGAATGATAGTGTAGCTAATCTAATATTAACACATGTATATGCAAAAAGTAATAAGGAATGTAAAGAGTTAAGGGTAAAGAAAGATCAAACCAAACACCAAGGATTTATAGTGGTTCAGCAACGAAGCTCACTCCTCGTTCCTACTCCACTCCTCGAGTACTCCTTACTCGAGAGTTCACTACACAACAAGCTCCTTATGGTGGAGAAAACCGTACACGTCGCTTAACCAATTTCCGACTCTAAGCTAAAAGTCGAGCCCTAATCGTAGCTAGGACCAATCTACACAACTATACTTAGTACATACACAACTTCCAAATAGACACAACTACTTGGATCTTCACAACTATGACACAACTACAAGAATATACAAATTGATCTTCAATAGATCTTTGGTGGTGGACTCAACACTTCACTAGGATAATGTTCTTCTCTTTGCACTTGGAGAGGAAGAGATGGAAGAACAAGATTCACTTCTTAAACAAGTAATAATCAAACAAATGATCAAAGATTTGAGTGATTAAAGAAGGGGTTTGAATCTGGAAATGAATGTGCAAAAGAGGTGAGGTGAAAAGCTGAGAATGGCCAACTATTTAAAGGACAAAGGAGCCAACGGCTAGTTCTGCCCGTGGTACCTTATCACAGCCCGCGGTATCTTATCGATAAGGTACCGCCTAGGCGCTAAGGTACCGCCGGACTATACTCCGCTCCTTTTTCTCCTTTCGTGGTGGAGGTCTTATCTGGGTATAAAAATATCCTGAAAGGATATTCTTAACAGTATAAGAATATGCCATTTTCAAATTTCAAATAATTAATTTAATAAAACATTTTCTTAAAAATAAAGTTTAATAAAAACTTGTTAATTTTAATAAAAAGTGAGTTTTAAGAAAAGATTAAATCACTTGATCACTTGATTAAGGTTAGTACTTGTTTATCCATACCTTAAGTGAAAATGGGTAAAATGAAAAATACTTGAACTCAAGAATTCGTTTTTCGTTGTTTTCGTAAATGCTTGTTTTTACATATTGTCGTAATCAAAACTAAGCGAGACTGAAAAATGCAAGTAACGTTTTTAGTCATTATTGCATTAACAAAATCCTTTGCGATGATGACGGGTAACTTCTTATTTTCGTCAAGGAAAACGTACTAGAGATGAGATGGTAGGTCCTTAAGCTCTAAATCCAGAGGATTTTCGATGGAAGGCGTTGTCAAATTCGGATCATCGATAGAAATATCCTTAGGAGATGGTGAAGAAATATGGTCCTCATTGAGAAGTTTCTCAATGGTACGAATGTCTTCATTCCAATTAGAGGGAGAATCGTCATATTGTAAATCCACATCTCCCAAAGTTGCTTCAAATTCTTTCAAAAGGAAATCACTTTCTCCAAATGGAGTTAGTGATGGAGCAATAGAGGCAACGCTCTCAACAATGGGAAGAGAAGAAGAACCACTTTTATAAGCGTCTTTGAAATGTTCTTCACAAGCCTCATCAAGAACGTCAATGAAATTAACGCTCTCATTTTCAGAAGGATGTTTAGAAAGTTTACCCATGTTGAAGACGATTTTCTCGTCACCAGCTCTCATGATTAATTCTCCCGCGGCTACATCAATGAGAGTGCGACCGGTCCTCAAGAATGGACGTCCAACGATTAATGGAACACGGGGATCCATCTCGTAGTCAACGACAACAAAATCCGCCGGAAAGGTGAATTTTTCGACACCAACGAAGACATCTTCGTCTATCCCCACCGGATAAGCAACCGTACGGTTAGCTAATTACAAATTCATTCGTGTGGGGACTAGCTCGGGTAGAGATAATTGTTTCCAAACACTTAATGGCATTAAGTTTATACTAGCACCTAGATCGGCTAGGGCCATACAATTCTCTATCTCGGGGAAGTTGCAAGGAATGAGAAGACGACCCGGATCACCAAGTTTGGTGGGTAATTTCCTTAAGAGCACTACAGAGCAATTCTCATTAAGTTGGGTCTGAGCGATGTCAAGAAGTTTCTCTTTATCATTGAGAAGATCTTTAAACATTTTAGCATATTTGGGCATGTGAGCGAGAGCCTCAGCAAAGGAGATATTGAAATTCAGTTGTTTAAACATTTTGAGAAAGTTAGAAACCTGAATATCATCCTTGTTCTTCAATTTCTCTTTCCTCAACCTTGAGGGATAAGGTATATTAGGTTGAGATGAAGGCTTTGGAATGGAATTCTCACTCACATCCTTGGGTGGTGGAGGGGTGGAAGTAGAAGGTGGTGGAATTGGAGAAGTAGAAGTTGGAGGAATTGGAGAAGGGGACTCGTTTTCCTTTGTCACAATCACTGGTGTAGGTGTAGGAAGCTCGGGTTCCTTTAAACCTTTTCCACTACGAGTGGTGATTACTTTCATCTCCCCTCTTGGATTAGCAACGGTGTTACTTGGAAGAGAACCCGAACAAGAGGCTTGATTACTTTGGAAGAAACTAGCCATCATATCCCTTAAGTCATTCGTTTGACTGGCCAAAGAGTTTCGCATATTGGCTCGAAGATCATTCCCTTGTTTCATCATATCTCCTTTCAAGTTAGCCATTTGCCGCTGAAGATTCTGCACTATTGCGTCATTAGTCCTCATGTAAGTTTCAACGTCTTGATGAAATGCGATGGGTTGGGTGGGAGGAAGAGCATGGTAGGCAGGTGGTTGATAAGCGGGTTGTTGATAAACTTGGTTGTTTCCTTGAGGTGGATATGGGTTTCTTTGGGTTGGATATTGATTTGGAGCTCGTGGTTGGTTTTGATTGTTGCGGTTGAGGTTGTTTGGGTTTTGAGGGGGAAAACCGGGTGGTGAAAGAAAGTTGTTTGAGCCATAGCTGAGCAAATTGCGGACACCTTGAGGACGTTCTTGATAGCCTCCCGTGGAATAGTTACCGTTGGCGGCATACACATTTTCCGGATTGTCATGAGTCGAAGGACAATCGGTGTATGAATGAGATCCCCCGCATATTTCACATGATTGACTCAAAGCATTAACTTGAGCATTGATAGCTTTGGTATTGTTAGCGGTTTGGAGAGCAAGTGCTCCAACAAGCGAAGTAAGCTTGTCAATTCTCTTGTCGCTCTCATTAGTGCTAGCACTAGGCACATTAGTCCGAACACTCTTGGTTTGCACTCTAGACTTATTCTCGATAATGTCCCATGCGGCATTAGAAGACTTAACCAAAATGTTACCCCTCGAGGCACTATTTAGTGGATCTTGGTCATTCATGCTTAAACCATTGTAAAAAGTATTTATTTGATGTACTTTTGTGAAACCATGTTGTGGACACTTTCTTAAAAGTTCCTTAAAACGATCCCAAGATTCACTAAATGTCTCACCGTACTTTTGTTCAAAGGTAATGATTTCATTCCGCAAAGTGGTAGTACGTGAGGGTGGGAAAAAGTAGTTGATGAATTTGGTATCTAAATCCGTCCACGTAAGAATACATTGTGGCGGTTCCTTATCAAGCCAATTTCGGGCTTGTCCTTCTAAGGAGAAAGGAAAAAGTTGTAAGCGAATTACCTCTTGTGAAACCCCATTATATTTAACCGTATTGGTGAGTTGAAGAAACCTTTTTATATGGTCATGAGGATCATCAAGCGAACACCTCAAGAAAGGTTGAGTAGAGACCATTTGAATGAAGCCGGATTTGAGTTCAAAATTGTTGGCTCCAATATCGGGTATGACAATAGCATCGGTGTTGCCCTCTACGTGCGATTGCAAAAGCTCGATCATTGGTTGATTGTCCATGGTGACAATAGGTGGAGTAATGACTTCGGCTTGAGCTACTTTCTTCTTACGAGTACGCATACACACCTACAAAAGGAAAAGAAAAATAGACAAGAAATATTTTTGGTTTTTTATGTTTTTCTATTTTTTTGGATTTTTGAAATTTTTTAATTTTTATGGATTTTTGGAAATTTTTAAGCAAGAAAAATAACGTTCAAAAGTTAACGGATCCCAAAATCCAACGCGTCTCTCACTTAAAACCGTTAATCTTAACGAAAAGAGCCGGCAGCGGCGCCATTTAATACAAGGGTTTGCCTCGTATGAAAGTTCGTTGTTCCGATCTTTTCGATTTGATTACTAGTTAAAAGTGCGACTCAGTCGTTCTTGGTTAACAAAAAGAAAATATGGTTATCTATTTCTAAGTAAAAGTTAAATGCGAATAGTAATAAAAATAAGCTAAAAGCAATTAACTAATAAAAACAAAACAATATAAATAATAAACGTGAATTTAAAACGAAACAATTAATAAAAATAAAACTAAAAGACGAAATTAACTATCGACCCGAAAATAAAGTTTACTTAATGAAAATGTTAGTAAAGTTTAATTAATAAAGTTTACCCGAAAATAATCAAACGTGAATTAATAAAAATGCGAAAAGTTGGAAAAATGAGAAAAGTTGGAAAAATGGGAAAAAGTGAAAAATGGGAAAAAGTGAAAAAATGGGAAAAGTTGGAAAAATAGGAAAAAGTGGAAAAATGGGAAAAGTGAAAAATAGGAAAAAGTTAAAAATGCGAAAAAGTGGAAAATGGGAAAAAGTGGAAAATGGGAAAAAGTGGAAAAATGGGAAAAAGTGGAAAATGGGAAAAAGTGGAAAAATGGGATAAAGTGAAAAATGGGAAAAAGTGAAAAATGGGAAAAAGTGGAAAATGAGAAAAAGTGGAAAATGGGAAAATGTGGAAAATAGGAAAAAGTGAAAAAGGGAAAAAGGGAAAAAGGGAAAAAGTGGAAAAATGGAAAAAGTGGAAAATGGGAAAAAGTGGAAAAATGGGAAAAAGTGGAAAAATGGGAAAAAGTGAAAAATGAGAAAATCAATAATTTCAGAAAAAATGACAAATTCAAAGAAATCTTCGGAATAATAAAACTTTTCAGAGAAATTGTGTATTTTCGGAATATTGAAGGTTTTCAGAGAAAAGGGGTTTTTCGGAATAAAGAAGGTTTTCAGAGAAAAGGGTTTTTTCGGAATATTGAAGGTTTTCAGGAAAAATGGGTTTTTCGGAATAAATAAACTTTTCAGAGAAAAGGGGATTTTCGGAATAAAGAACTTTTTCAGAAAAAGTGATATTTTCGGAATAAAGAGGTTTTTCAGAGAAAGTGATATTTTCGGAATAATTAACTTTTCAGAGAAATGATATATTGTCAGAATTTAAAACCCTTTTGCGAAGAACATGAAAGATGAAATAACAGTTACTGTAACATCTCGAAAACAGGAAAATAAGCTACAATTAAGCACAAATCAAATAAGCAAATAACTAAAACATTAACCAAATAAATTTTAAGAAGAACTAAATAAGCCACAAATTAAAAACTATAAAAACTTGTAAAATTAGGTAACTTGCTTTAGGAAAAACAAGCACCTAAAATATAGGGTAAGCACGACGATTTAGGAAAACCGTGTGTAAATGACCCAAAAATGAAGTGAGTTCGTTCTCGAGGAGGCTAGTGCGTTGCGTGATGAATTGATTTTGATTTGTGATTATATTGAGAGAAAGAAAATAGAAATGGGGTGAGAAGAGAATAACGGTTACGAAGACGGATCGAGCTAAGACGAAAAGATCGTTCACGTAAAACCGTAAAAACTACAAAATTAAAACTTTTGAACCTAAAAATTAATTAAAAGTTAAAACTAAGTCTAAAATAATATAAATAAGAATAAAAATCCAATAAAAATATTTTAAAACCTTTTATTAATTAAATATTCAATTTTAAATGCTAATTAAAGCCCTAAAATTAAATATAATTAATCAAAATGTCCAAAATATTATTTTATTGAACAAATAACTTACTTATATTTTAAACTAAAATAATTTTTAAACTAAATTTTAAAAACTATTTCCTAAATTTTAAAAACTATTTTTCTATTTTTTAAATCACTAAAAACTATTTTTAAACTAAAATAATTATAAAAAATAATAAAATAATGCCAAAAACAATTTCTAAATTTTAAAAATCCTAAATTACTCTAATGAACAGTAGAAAATGAAAAAGTTTGAAAAATATAAAATTTTGCACTAAAAGACAAAAATAGTTTAATATTAAACCCTAATTAAACTAAATAAATTCTAAAAAATAATTAAAAAGTGAACAATAAAAACTTTTTGAACTAAAAATCTTAAAATGTTTTTCTTAATCTATGAAAAATGATAAAACTGAAAAATAACAATTTTTTACACAAAATGCCAAAAACAGAATAATAAAAAGTATTTAAATTAGCTATTAAATGTAAAAAATAGCAAATGAACAGTAATAAAAATTTTAATTAAACAGAAAAATCATAAATTAAATTAGAAAAATAATGGAACTAGTTTCAAGTCCTAAATCCAATTTTAGTCCATAAAAGACAAAACATGGTGAATCTGATAGTGACACTTGACCTAGTTTTGTCTTCTTGCTTAGCAGTACTAAAAATAACACTAGCAGGGGTAACTTTTTTCCCACTTCTAGTGTAAAAATCAGGTCTGGTGACCTTTGAGGTTAGGAAAGCTTGTTGGATTGGTTTCTTTTGGAACAAAAGGCACCCCTATACTCAGTTGAGTATAGGGAGTCAATAACAACACAAAAACAACTCAATCACTTCACAAAATTTCACACAAATTGGCAAGAAAGTTACTGATCAATCATGCATGTTTCTGATGAATAGTTACTGATCTATTTGGCAGACATGTGAACTTCAGACCTTCAAAACTTGCACACACCCCTACCAACTAGCATATAATCAATCACAAATCCTACTAAAACCTATCTCCTAACAGCTCATCAAATTTGATGGTCAAATCACTTCAAAAATAGGCAGATTAGGCACTTAATGTGTTTGATTGTTTTTTAGCTAGTGAATACCATTTTTAACATGCAAACTTGTGAAGAACTCTACCAAAATGAAACCCAAATACCTATATCATATAATAACAACCCAATGAGTGATAAAAACAGGTTTTAGAACAAAATTTATATCATCTACCCTAGATCCGACCCTAATCCAAACACTCCTTTATGACTGAAAATCATATTTTCTCAAACCAAAAGCTTTTAAATCACACCCAAAATGATTCTAATCACTACTAACATGCATACAATCCTATATTGAGCATAATCAAACTACAAAATCACACTTTAAACATCTTTCAATCAATTTCACCAATATCACATAAATCACCAAATTTTAAACTAAAAATAAGGTACAAGGAGGTTACCTTGTTGGACCTACATCCAGGCCCAACAGTGACTGAAAAGTAACCTCCAAACAAGCCCGGGCTTGTGCTGATCCTTGGACAAACAAGCTCCTAATAAGCTTCTTGCTAAGAACAATGAACAAACACAATATCCAATTTCTGATTTTTCTTCTTTTTAAATCCTTTTCAAATAATTTTCTCAAATGTTTTTCTTTTCAAAACACTTACACCAAACAACTTTCAAACCTGGAAAACAACATCTTGAAACAAGATTTTACCAAAAATCACCCTTTTTCATAAACCTTTTTCTGAAAATTCAAAACACAAAGTGTTTACACAATATATTTATGGAACTCAGATTAATGCTAATTTTAATACCAACTTTTGACAAAATAAAAATGAATTACTTTTAATTAAAATACCAACTTTTAATTGAAAAAAAGGAATTACAAATAAACTTAGCAAAATCTGGAACAAGGGAAATGTACAAGCCACATTCTCCTTTTATAAGCTTAAATAGAAGGTTCTAGTGCTATGAATAAAATAATAATAAGCTAAAACCCTAATCCTTGAAATTCCAATGTTGCCCTTGGTTCTTGACTGAAATTTTTGTCAATATGGATACATGTGACATGCCAGCTATGAAGAGTTGATCTTGGACGTTAAATAAGCCTTGGGGACCAAGTAGAAGGATCATGGACGCTTATTTGGTCGGGTTTTGTTTTTAAGGGGAATGTGACGTGCAGGGGAGGGCCCTACACTCACATGGGTTGGTCTTGGTTCACGTTTTGGGTGTGGGATGGGTTTAGTTTGGTGTTAATCAACGTTCTGGAAAGTTATAATGTAAAACCCGCATGCTTTTACCATGATCAGTAACCTTAAGATCGTACGTCCTAGATTAAAACTTACCTTATTCAGTATTGATCACATTCATGTGCTAATAATCAAGCAAGTGCATACGTGTATGACATGACAAGTATCGATTACGTACGAACTCATGATAAACAGTAATAAATATATCACGTGAACATAATTAAATCATGATCACCATTTAAAATACTAATTATAATAATTACGTAAATACTCAGAATATATTCACGAGCGTGGAGTTTACGATAAACGACACGTTAAAAGAAACAGAAACACGTTAAACACGAACACGTTTAACCACGAACGAACACGAAACATCGGGACACGAGAAAACATTTGGGCTACCCCTTGTGGGCCCCATATCCACGAATTAAGGAAGAGAAATGGGCCTAGCCCATCATTTTTACTAAACAAGGGGGGTAAGGGAAAATTAGCTAGTCATTTTTCACTTTTCAAAAGAATTAACCAAAAACCTAATTTTGTTCTTCCTCCTCCCTTTTTCTTTCATTTGTGCCGCCACCTATAACACCACCATAGGTGGTTGTTTGTTGATTTTGATCATAAATTCAAGAGTTAGAAACCGTGTTTGTTCATCCTCTTTCAAGATACATAGTGGTATACCTTTATAACCCTTCTTTTTAATTCTTTTGATCTTTGATTATTTTCATGAACATGTTAGTAAGTTTTGTTATAAAAACAAGGTAATTAATCATTGATCTAACATGTTTTGGTATTAATTAAAATCAAGGAAGGATTTATAAGGTTGTTTGTTTTTAGCCGCCTAGCAAAACAAACCCGAGGGGGGTTTGGTTTGCTATTGCCGCCACCACCAAGACCACTTTTGGTCTTGGTTGGCTCATGTGGGACCCACGGCAGCAAGGAGACACGTGTGCCCCGGGTTTGGCCCGGGGTACGGTGTCAAATTCATACCCGATTCATGGTTCGTTGGTTAAATCATGATTCATGATACATGTTAATTTTTATGAATTATGAACTTAGGTTATAATTAATTAATAACATGAAATATTAATTAAATCATGACTTAGGTTATTTTAATTATTAGTTTATCATGACATTAATTTAACCTAAGTATTTTATGTTATAAGTTATAATTAATTAATTATTAAAAACATGCCTATAATTAATTAATTTAGACATGACTTAGGTTATATTATTAATGATAATAATACATATTTTAACCTAAGTATTTTCATTTCATTTTAATTAAAACATGTTATACCTTAATTAAAATGCTTAACCTATAGTTTAATTGAAATACATGAGATAATAAATAAACTATACACTATATCATATGACTTAAGAAATCAGCTTATAAACACTTAGACTTATATGTTAGCTTATGTAACCAGCTTAATTCTAATTATGGAAACTTCTATTTTAGAAACTTAATTAAATAGGGCAACTAATCTAATTATGGAAACCTTCTATATATGGAAATCAATCTATTTCAGGCAGCTAATCTAATCATGGAAACCTTCTATATATGGAAACTTATTTAATTAAGGCAGCTGATCTATTTTTGGAAACTTTCTATTTTTAAAAACTAATCTATTTTAAGCAGTAAATTCTATTTTTGGTAACTTTCTATTTTTGGAAACTTTCTATTTTTGGAAACTTTCTATTTTTGGAAACCTGCTATTTTTGGAAAGTTACTTATTATTACACAGTAAGTATAATAATACATGAAACACCAGTAATACTTAATCAGATTAATCAGAATACCAGATAAACACAGTTTAAGGCTTTAAACAGTGAACCATGACCTAAAACATACCAAATCAGCTAAAATGAGACACAAAACCCAGTACGTAATCAGTGAATCGATACTTATACACGTGTGTATTCATGTAGCGTTAGTGATCCAGAAGTAGGAGTCTTTCTTCCGTTCATTCACTGGACTTGAGGTACGGATTCCCGTCCTTTCAGTATGGACATTCTTTCCTTATTAGGATTTCCCCCGTATGCAGCCAACTGTTTTCCCCAGCATTTGTTTTATTGTTTTGAACTGCTTATGTTAATTTAGCATAAACTATAGCCATATACAAGCATGACCAGTTTCACCTAGTTATGGAGGTACCATAACCATAGCATTGGAGGCACCGATGTTATGACTTCCCCACGGCGGAGTGATTGCTCGTGGCGTCCCTTTCAGTTTTGTCCATATTATTATATCAGGTGGGGCGTATGGGTGCATCCTAGTTACATGTTTTATTCAGTTTATCATGGTGAATGTGGTGTGTGCCTTGCACCCTTCACAAGGAGTTGATCCCTCCTACCCAAATCAGTATATTGATTAGAGGCATCCCCTCTAATCAGCATGATGAGGTCACCCCTCCAAGTATTCATGCACGTGACCTTTTCATGACCTATATGGGCTATGGTATTTATATGTTAAAACAGTTTTCACAGGTTAAACATAAGGCTTTTCAAACTATAAAACCAGTTTTCATGTTACTTAACCAGTTTACTCAGTACTTAGTCTTCCGCTGTTATATGTTACATGCTTATCCTATTTCATGCTTTATTGTACATCCGTGCACTGAGCGTCTTGCTCAGCCGTTACTTTCCTTTCCATGTCCCAAAACGGCAGGTACCCAAGACTCGAGCATTTGGAGGACGCACATAGGATGGAAGCTGCCAGAGACTTCTTTTCCTTTTTGCCTTCATATAGTTATGCTTGTTTAGTCTTTATTCAGTTCATTTCCTTTATTTATGTTTTGGGCTTATATTTGGGAACCGATGTTTGATTCCGGTTTTCCCTTTGGTCATGTATGTTTTACTACATATCACCTTGCATGCTTTGATGACACGCCATAATCACGCGTGACATTCCATTTATCAAAATGGGGTGTTACAATTATGGTATCAGAGCCAAGGCTTCGACCTGTAGGCTCTAAAACTCGACCTGTGACTAGTGGGTAGTCACCAGGAGCTTCCTAAGCCAACGATTGTTATTCCACGTATTGATGTTTCAGCGCGTTGTTGTTTTAACCATTATGTTTTCAGCACCTTTTTGTTTTAGCCATGACGTTTTCAGCACCTTGTAGTTTTCACCATGATGTTTTCACCAGTATCGTCTTACTAATATGGAATGAACAACCGTCATCCATACTTAGTTATGTGTCATTGTCTATGCATGATGTTCCTCGTGAACGGTGACGATGTGGACTGACCCCAGTAGTTCATAATTTTCACATAAAATTTTTTCTGTTAAGTTTTGACAATGACTTTTAATTATTATGTTTCATGCATTCATGCATTTATATCATATGTCATCTGTTGCAGGAATTTTGACTAAGTAATGGTTGGTACAGGACTGGCCCTATTTAGTCGCATGTGCTTTTATCGAAACTTTTAACTTTGGGACCGACCCATAGGCGTCCCCTCGCCATGTCTTTTGTTTTGGAACCGACCCATAGGCGTTCCCTCGCACATGTAAAGGTTTTATAAACTACATTACGCATTCATGCACTGTTTTTCTTGCATAAAATTTTTTTTTCTCATGATTTAAATTGGCATAAATTTTTTTTCATGTCCCATCATAAGTTATTATGTTCTTATGTCAAGTATGCCTTCATACTGTCATGGTTAACTTCAGTTTCATGCTGATTATGTTATACACTTCTTCGTAATAGATGGGTTCATGTTTCCTCATGATAATTCCGTCTTCATGTTGATTATGTTTCACGCCTCTTTTGTTATTTAAGTTGTCCTACAAGACATTGTTAGATTTCTTGAATCATGCTTTCATGATAGTCATGGTTGGTTTTCATTGATCATGCTGTCAGGCACATCATCGTTGAATTTTGTGTAACCACACTTTAGCGTTTCTCTATGCAACCAGAATGACGTCTATGCTAATACTGCCAGGTTATCATGATGGTTTTCCTAACCGTTTAACCGGTTTACTTCCCTTAAATCAGGACAAATGATCGAGCCCATACCGATCATTTCATGTGCATTCCATGTGTACTCCACGTACCGTATTTCATGTGTATTACATGTACCTTAATCCATGTGTATTCCACTTGCAATACTTCACGAGTATTCGCTAGTCGATTCTAAATCATCTCAGGCGTATGTTCACTTACTAATATTCTACAAGATTGTCGATGCCGCTCATAGCTTGGAGATGTTACTGAAGGTTGATGCTGCTGATGTTGGGAGACGCTACGAGATGCTGATGCTGATGCTGTTCACAACCTGGAGATCCTAAGAGACGAAGACAAAGGCGTCGGAGCAAAGCAATTGGACGAGAAGATGCTTCACCATCAAACAATTCCCATCAATCATTGTCCTAAATTCATAGTTACATGTCACACGTCGTTCGGCTGTCATTTCAGCCATGTGAGTGCAAACCAGTACCAGCCGGCCACTCAGCTAAATAGTTACATGAGTCACGGTCATGAGAATGACTGTCAGAGAACCGACAGACAAGATGATAGTAACCACTACTATGACAGCAACTATCCTAGAAATCGCAACCGAGGATCCGGCCACGGACGTGATCAGACATACAAATGATCAGTAGTCCAACCGATTCGCCAATTCTGGCATATTAACCTAATATTTGTAGTTCTAATTGTTTCACATCTCGAGAAACATGTCAAGACATCAGTCAAGACACATGTCTCACGTATTCTTTCTGAGGACACATGTCAAGATACCAGTCAAGACATATGTCACGCTTACATTTCTCAAGACACGAGTCAAGACACATGACTCACGTCTGATTATGGAACATTCTAAGAAATTCAGGGTACCCTCCAAGGGTATATCTATGTTGTTGTGCCATGTATTAATCAGGCCACAAGAATTTCAACACCATTATCGGCGCATCAGTGAGAACTGTCACGTTGCCGATGTCACTTTCATTCCTTTGACCATAGTTCATATATTCATAACCATGAAGGACGCCTTTCGTATTTCCACGTATACGAAGATTTTCCGTCAGCTAAATGATGAGATCCAAGCTGCTAACGCATTTTCCTCGGACAGACACGAGATGAATTTATATCCTAATTATGTACTATGAACACCACACCATGATATGATTCATAATGATGTACAGTAACGTTCAGGCTCCTGAATACATTCAGCTTGATTTTCCATCCGAAAATCTTTACAAATTATCTATACTTTTCAAGCACGTGCTTTTTTTAACCATATTGCTAAAATTTTCTAGCTGCCAGTAACCCACGACTACTAAGGTCCTTTTACGCATAACCAACGGATTATTCCAAAATTGTTCCTTACACTCCAGAAGAACCTTCTAGGAGAAGGATGGTACCATGAGATTATGTGTCGACTACCGTTGACTTAAACAAATCACCATTCATGACCGTTATTCTCCTCCACGTATTGACAACAGGTCCAATCGACCTTATAGTGTTAATCACTTTTTCAAGATCGAACTCACGATCATGCTGCCAACAGTGCCGAGTGAAAAAGCAGGACATGTCCATGACTGCTATTCGTACACGACTCGGTCATGCTAGATGTATGATTTTGAATTAGTCTCATCAATGCTCCAACCGCATTATGGACTTAATTAATTGAGTTTCCATGAACTCCTAAACAAATTCATCAGCGTTTTCATTGAGGATAACCTGATTTCCTCTAAGCCTAGAGAAGAACAGGAAGACCATATCTGCACTATGTTGCAAATTCTATGACAAGGGAAATTCTACCTTTGAATTTTTTTCCAATATCAATTCTGGTTGATTACAGTGACACGCTGAATCACATGGGTTCCTACGGTTAATCTTACCATGACTCTGCTTATGACGTAAAGGAGAGAACCCTACACTACATTAGGTGTTCTAGAAAATCATACCCTAGGAGAAGTCTAGATTCAGAGACTCGGAATTTGGCAAACTCTTAGGTATCAAGTTCTACGAAGCAAGATACAGTTACGTTCATATCTAGGTACCTGACATACCAACAGGTTAAGATAGGACACCAACAAACTGGGATGTTTTCATCATATGAAATTGTGAATCGAAAAGGGACAAGATCTCCATGGATTTTAGTACCAGATTTCAGCAAACTCAGAAGAGGCAGGATGCTATCTGGGTTATTGCCAACAGTTTAATCAAGTCTGCAGAATCCTTACATCCGTACGGATTTCAAAACCAACAGATTGAACGAACATGTTCCTGCCAAGGCTCATCCGATCACTTGGCAATCCCTCAGCTATCGGGTCAGACAAAGATTAGTAATTGTACTCCTAACTTACTTCACGTCTTCATTCTAATTCCACGACTTGCTTTCGCGCTCACGTTCATGACACTATTCACGTTCATGATTGTATTTTGGCTTACGATTTTACGTTCATTTCTTTCCTCATTCTGGGAAGTTTGCAAGAACTTGTGAAACCAGACCCAAGTTTAGTATAACTCTCCATCATCAGATAGACATTTCACGTCATATTCCACGTCTCACCTTGTAGCGTTTGGCGTTACCGCCATTATATTCTATGATCACGATATGTCTCACATGTCATGTTCATTCCACGTTCCTCATATCATGATCAAGATATGTTACACGTATCATGGATCACGATATGTTTACTCTTACTACACTCGCCATATCTCCACGTAGCACGTTCAAAATGTTTTCACGTATCACGTTCAAAATTTTTCACGTACTATGTTTCTTTATGTCTCGCGCATCGTTTCTAATTATCAGCTAAGTCAGATGGTCTTGCATCGTAACGTTTCAGCTACCCTTGCACGTTAACTCTTATTTCCTCAATCGAATGTAGGGGATCTACCTTCCGTTGATAACCAAGAATTTCTTCGTATTCCAAGTCAAGGTCATGAGGACCAAGATTTATCATTAGTGTCAAGATTTTCTGAAGGAACCGTTCCAAGAGGGAGGCCACTTGGAAACGGACAAGTTCATCCGGACTTCTTATCCATTTTTTCTTATCGATTAGATATGTCTTCTCAGTCACGTCACGTTCCATGTCTTTTCAAGACATGTCACGTTCCACGTTCCCTTCTACCATGTCACCTTCATTTCCGTTATTTTGCATACCTTTCCAGTTTGATTCGGGTATGTTTCGCTTCCAGTTACTTTATCTATAATTCGGGGACGAATTATTCTTATTAGGGGGGAAGAATTGTAAAACCCGCATGCTTTTACCATGATCAGTAACCTTAAGATCGTACGTCCTAGATTAAAACTTACCTTATTCAGTATTGATCACATTCATGTGCTAATAATCAAGCAAGTGCATACGTGTATGACATGACAAGTATCGATTACGTACGAACTCATGATAAACAGTAATAAATATATCACGTGAACATAATTAAATCATGATCACCATTTAAAATACTAATTATAATAATTACGTAAATACTCAGAATATATTCACGAGCGTGGAGTTTACGATAAACGACACGTTAAAAGAAACAGAAACACGTTAAACACGAACACGTTTAACCACGAACGAACACGAAACATCGGGACACGAGAAAACATTTGGGCTACCCTTTGTGGGCCCCATATCCACGAATTAAGGAAGAGAAATGGGCCTAGCCCATCATTTTTACTAAACAAGGGGGGTAAGGGAAAATTAGCTAGTCATTTTTCACTTTTCAAAAGAATTAACCAAAAACCTAATTTTGTTCTTCCTCCTCCCTTTTTCTTTCATTTGTGCCGCCACCTATAACACCACCATAGGTGGTTGTTTGTTGATTTTGATCATAAATTCAAGAGTTAGAAACCGTGTTTGTTCATCCTCTTTCAAGATACATAGTGGTATACCTTTATAACCCTTCTTTTTAATTCTTTTGATCTTTGATTATTTTCATGAACATGTTAGTAAGTTTTCTTATAAAAACAAGGTAATTAATCATTGATCTAACATGTTTTGGTATTAATTAAAATCAAGGAAGGATTTATAAGGGTGTTTGTTTTTAGCCGCCTAGCAAAACAAACCCGAGGGGGGTTTGGTTTGCTATTGCAGCCACCACCAAGACCACTTTTGGTCTTGGTTGGCTCATGTGGGACCCACGACAGCAAGGAGACACGTGTGCCCCGGGTTTGGCCCGGGGTACGGTGTCGAATTCATACCCGATTCATGGTTCGTTGGTTAAATCATGATTCATGATACATGTTAATTTTTATGAATTATGAACTTAGGTTATAATTAATTAATAACATGAAATATTAATTAAATCATGACTTAGGTTATTTTAATTATTAGTTTATCATGACATTAATTTAACCTAAGTATTTTATGTTATAAGTTATAATTAATTAATTATTAAAAACATGCCTATAATTAATTAATTTAGACATGACTTAGGTTATATTATTAATGATAATAATACATATTTTAACCTAAGTATTTTCATTTCATTTTAATTAAAACATGTTATACCTTAATTAAAATGCTTAACCTATAGTTTAATTGAAATACATGAGATAATAATTAAACTATACACTATATCATATGACTTAAGAAATCAGCTTATAAACACTTAGAATTATATGTTAGCTTATGTAACCAGCTTAATTCTAATTATGGAAACTTCTATTTTAGAAACTTAATTAAATAGGGCAACTAATCTAATTATGGAAACCTTCTATATATGGAAATCAATCTATTTCAGGCAGCTAATCTAATCATGGAAACCTTCTATATATGGAAACTTATTTAATTAAGGCAGCTGATCTATTTTTGGAAACTTTCTATTTTTAGAAACTAATCTATTTTAAGCAGTAAATTCTATGTTTGGTAACTTTCTATTTTTGGAAACTTTATATTTTTGGAAACTTTCTATTTTTGGAAACCTGCTATTTTTGGAAAGTTACTTATTATTACACAGTAAGTATAATAATACATGAAACACCAGTAATACTTAATCAGATTAATCAGAATACCAGATAAACACAGTTTAAGGCTTTAAACAGTGAACCATGACCTAAAACATACCAAATCAGCTAAAATGAGACACAAAACCCAGTACGTAATCAGTGAATCGATACTTATACACGTGTGTATTCATGTAGCGTTAGTGATCCAGAAGTAGGAGTCTTTCTTCCGTTCATTCACTGGACTTGAGGTACGGATTCCCGTCCTTTCAGTATGGACATTCTTTCCTTATTAGGATTTCCCCCGTATGCAGCCAACTGTTTTCCCCAGCATTTGTTTTATTGTTTTGAACTGCTTATGTTAATTTAGCATAAACTATAGCCATATACAAGCATGACCAGTTTCACCTAGTTATGGAGGTACCATAACCATAGCATTGGAGGCACCGATGTTATGACTTCCCCACGGCGGAGTGATTGCTCGTGGCGTCCCTTTCAGTTTTGGCCATATTATTATATCAGGTGGGGCGTATGGGTGCATCCTAGTTACATGTTTTATTCAGTTTATCATGGTGAATGTGGTGTGTGCCTTGCACCCTTCACAAGGAGTTGATCCCTCCTACCCAAATCAGTATATTGATTAGAGGCATCCCCTCTAATCAGCATGATGAGGTCACCCCTCCAAGTATTCATGCACGTGACCTTTTCATGACCTATATGGGCTATGGTATTTATATGTTAAAACAGTTTTCACAGGTTAAACATAAGGCTTTTCAAACTATAAAACCAGTTTTCATGTTACTTAACCAGTTTACTCAGTACTTAGTCTTCCGCTGTTATATGTTACATGCTTATCCTATTTCATGCTTTATTGTACATCCGTGCACCGAGCGTCTTGCTCAGCCGTTACTTACCTTTCCATGTCCCAAAACGGCAGGTACCCAAGACTCGAGCATTTGGAGGACGCACATAGGATGGAAGCTGCCAGAGACTTCTTTTCCTTTTTGCCTTCATATAGTTATGCTTGTTTAGTCTTTATTCAGTTCATTTCCTTTATTTATGTTTTGGGCTTATATTTGGGAACCGATGTTTGATTCCGGTTTTCCCTTTGGTCATGTATGTTTTACTACATATCACCTTGCATGCTTTGATGACACGCCATAATCACGCGTGACATTCCATTTATCAAAATGGGGTGTTACATATAACAAAACCCCCCTTGTTTTAAAGTTGATTGGGTCTGGGGATTAACTAGGGTTTATAGGGTAATTAGGGTGGATTAGATCCGTTTTTGGGGTGGTTTTATTTAAATAAGTTGTTTGGTGGGAAAAATTGGGGGTTTGACCTTGGTTGACCGAGTTTATTAAATAAACTCGTTAGTGGGGTGTGACTGGGATGGGAGTGGTGAGGTGGAGGATTGTGAGTGGTGGAGTGGGGTGATGTGGAGGATTGGTTGGCTGGGAAAGGTTGTGTTGTCTGGCAGAAATGGTCCCTTGACTCTCTTGATTCCTTCACTTTGTAATAAACAGCCACAAAACTTCCTTCCTTTGTAAATAACTTTGGCAGTTTGTCAAATTTGCCACAATATTTTCTCAAACTTAAAACAAGGACTTTAAATGCATAACTTGCATTCTTCAAGGGCCATTCTTGTAATATCTTCAAACATGGAGGACCTTTCTTGCCAAATGATGATTTCTTCAAGGTCTTTCTTTGCTAAATCTTCAAAAATGAGGGACCAATGTTGACAATCTTCAATTCTTCAAGGACCATTTTGGAAATTCAGGATTCGGGTCCGGTTCATTGTGCGACTTCGTTTCCCGTGTTCGTTTTTTATTGATTCTTGTGATCTTTTTGTCATTTCCTCAATATCCGTACCTAAAATACACAAGCAACAAACACGAGCACATATTTGGTAGTTTTAATGATATTTTATGCATTTTAAGCCCGATTTGGACGATGAGACTATGTATAAAAGCAGTCTCATCACTCCCCCATACTAAACCATTGCCGTGCCCTCACACAATGCTAGAATAAAGTATCGTAGCACTTCCAAAATTCATTTTTATTCACTTTATTTGAACGATAAACTAGCTATACTACTACTATTACTACTACTTGTGTTTGAGACATAATGTATGGATTTCATCGCAAAATGGGACATTTAGGTTCATAGAATAAGAACACGTGAATGCTTCGTTAGAAATAATTTCATCGTCCTCGATTTTCACCCTAATTCCATGCCAAGCGTGCAACGAGATCATTGTCATTATAAGTTAGTAATGCTAACACTACTCATATGCCCTAATCACGTACTTATCCTCCCATTATTCCTAAGTTGTATCTCTTATATTTTATTTTGTCTTAAATGTTTCACGAGGATACATTGTTTGACTTATGCGATAATAGAGATTTAGGTCTAAAAATAGAGTCCTAACGGTGTAACACGGTTTTATAACGGTTTTGAACATGAGACTTATTACCAAGACTTTTATATGCCCCTAACGGAAGGGCCTTATTATCTTTGGTTTACCTCCATCTTTTATTCAACTTCGCCATGAAGCTTTTATTATGACTTCGGTCTTGCCTTGCCTTTTATTATCCGCCTCATCGGTGGTTTTATTAACCAAAGACGTATATCCACACGCTAAAGCGAATTTTGGATCTTTAAAGATTCGAAGATTAAGGCTTGATTCACTTTCAATTTTGCATAGATTTTTCGGCCTTGTGAGCTTCAAATTTTTGCTTAATTTAGGTGAGCACTTGAAATCTTATTATTGGGTGAAGCTTTTGATTATTCGGGTGCCAATACTTCAAAACCGTGACGCTGGCGATACCTTAATGTCTTCCCAATTTAATTACACGGAAGCTACTAGAAAAGACTAGAAACCTAACAATCCCAACTAAACCGCTAAGTCAATATTTATTAAGCAAAAAATATTTACATGCGAAGGGAGAATAAGCAAACAACGAGAACACATGAGTTTTTTGAAAGAATACGAGTACTCTACGTTTAGCGTAGTAACTTATAATTAACTCTATCATTTCTCGTCCTCATTTAAGAGACTTAGCCTAATGTGTAGTTAAGGAATCAAAGCTAAGTGCTCAACACGCACGGTCGAGTCAAAAATTACTCTTATTCTCGCCATCGGAAAACCTACATTCGTGTCTTCAAACACTTACAAAACATGAGAAAAATTTTAAAATTTGGCCATTTTTAGCCTTATTTTGCAACAAAAACGATAAACAAAAAGATAAACTTTGGAAAGCGTGAAGGTTTGGCAAGGCAAGTATCTATTCACCCCCCATACTAAAGTTAAACATTGTCCTCAATGTTTCGAGTGGGGTGCAAACACCCCCATACTAGAGACGTAGTCGAATGCCTAATCTAGCATGGAAAGGGTGTAACCAATAAATTAATAGCCGTTTATGAAGTGTGCTAAAAACCTAAGGTTAGAACATCAAAGGATATATCATTTGGATATTGAGAAAGTCTTCAAAGAAAACGATCGAGTTCTCCCATAAAACGAACACGATAGGCTCCAATCGTGAAGATCATGATCTAAAAACCACAATGCACAAACAACCACGGAACAAAGGTTGGAAGGGCACAAATCCCCTCACATTAAACTACATTAGAAAGCAATAATATGTACATGGATAAGCATGGGTCTCCCCCACGAGGCACCTTGTTTTTGATAACCGAGTCAAAAGCTCGACTCGAATCCCCATAAATGTGATCATTTAGGGATTATCTTGGTATGGTTAATTTTTGGTGGGGCTTACATGATAAACAAGGCCCAAAAACAACCGGTATTAAGGACTAAGTCCTTTGATGGTGCAAAATACCGGGATCGAAGATGGCGTTCTCGTTTTCATTGGAATAACAAATCAACGCCACTTCATCGTGTGTCAACAAAAACCCAAAGGGTTTCAAGAAAATAGATGAGAAGAAATAGAAGGGTGGGACAATGGGTAAGTCATGAAAACATTGAGCTACTCGAGGTAGACTCGCACCAATCAAATAGAAAGATTCTCCATTTATTGCATCGGTGGAAGACCGAGATTTCCCTTTATAAGCAATTCCGGGATCAAATATCTCGTCCTCGGTGGAGAAAGGGGAGGGAACATAAGGGGCTTCCCCCACACTAGGTCCACACAAAGCATCGTCAAAATGAGAAGACGAGCTTGTAGTATTCAATACACGTGGTGATGACGGAGTTAGAGTTGTAGAAAAATCTTTTAAATTAAATTCAAAATCTTTTCTTTTTTCATCTTTTAAACTCTCCTTATGAAAACCCGACTTAATTATGTCAAAAATATTTGGTGTTTCTAAAGCAATGTTAGTCACACTAAAAATTCTCACATTTGAAAACCGTTTTGGTAAAGGTGGTGGTAAGTTCTCAAAACGTTTGTCAACAAAGAAAACTTCCCCATCGGGATCAACACATTCATCATCCGAAGAATCATTCACAATTGGAATCGTAGGCTTAACACTCTTAACCTCCACCGGCGGAGGGGACGGAACTTCATTTTTATCACCAACTCCTAAAACTCTTTTTGAAATCCTTTTACAAATGTTTTTGATGGGATTGACATTGTACAATGACGTGATAGAATACACATGAGAAAGTGTGGAGTTTTGAGTTGCATTAATGACGAGTTCTTCCTCATTGAAACGAAGAGTGATTTTCCTAGCGTGCACATCGATGAGTGCTCTCGAGGTATCCAAAAATGATCGACCTAAAATTAGAGGAACTTTAGGATCGATGGGAATGTCAACAACAATAAAGTCTACGGGATAGTAGAACTTTCCAACTTTCACGAAGACGTCCTCGGCTACTCCACAAGCTAGAATCGTAGAATGATCGGCCATCTCGATTGACATTCTTGAAGGAGTGAGATTGGGAAGATTGAGCGATTTAAAAATCTCAAGAGGCATCAAATTAATACTAGCACCAAGATCGGCCAAGGCGTAGCATTCTTCCATGTCTTGTGTAGCACATGGGATTAAAAACTTGTCGGGATCACCGACTATTTGAGGTATGCGGCTAAGAAAAACCGAAGAACAACTAGACGATTTTTGCAATTTCTCTTTGTTATTCAACATACTTTTGAAGTTCGCGGCAAATCGAGGCATCATGACCAAGGCGTCGGCAAAACTTATATTAAAATGCAAATCACGAAACATTTTCATGAAAAGTTCAAATTGATAATTATTTCATTCATGTGCCTTTTCCTTGTCTCGTCTTGAAGGGTAAGGTAAGGGTGGTGTGGGTTGAGGCATAGGCAAAGGCCTTGGAATCTCGGGTTCCATGATTGGTATTGGTTCAACCGTAGGTGTGGTTTGAGCGGCACTCCGTGGGCTTTGAATGTGCTCCTTTTCTACCACCACCTCGGGTTCTTTCTCTTTTTCCTTCTCCATAGAAGTACTTGGACGAGAAATGGGTTCTTTGAAAGTTTTACCACTACGAGTAGTAATAACCTTCAATTCTCCTGTCGGGTTCACGATGGTATCACTAGGAAGACCACCCGAAGAAGAAGGTTTACACATGATAGCTTCAAACATTTTTCCCATTCGGTCTTCAAACTTAGATTTCCTAGCATCTGCTTTTAACAATTCTTTCTTAATCTCATGTTGACCTAGCTCTATTTTTTGTTGATTTTGTTGGAGTCGTTGAACATTTCCTTCCATTTTATTAGCATGAATTTTAAGCTCATTAGCAAGTTCGTTTTAAGCTCGTTTTTCAACTCGGATCTTAAGCTAACCATTTCACGTTGCATATTGTCAAACTTAGCATCATTTGCCTTAGCATAATTCAAAAATTCTCTTTGAAGATTTTTGGTGTGATCATTTTGAAAACCTTGTGTGGTAGTTTGAAAATCACGGTTTTGGTTTTGGTTTGAAATTTGCCCATTTCCACTTTGATAATTACCCTTGTTGTAATTACGTTGATTGCCTTGATAATTACTACCTTGGTTGTTGTTTCGATAGTTATTAGCATTTTGATTTGGTGGAGCTTGATTTTGGCGGGAACCTTGAACGTTTTGGTTATAAGTTCACGTGGCTATATAAGCACTCGAAGTGTTACCATCCGCGGTAATGCACTCGGAAAGATCATGAGCTCCACCACAAGACAAACAACTCTTAGCAACCGCTTTAACCGAAGCGGAATTCGAAGCTTCTTGAGCTTTCCAATGGGACATAAGGTTAGCAAATCTATCAAAAAACCGATTTTCTTCATTTGCTTCATCATGTAAGGCATTAATGCTACGAGACGATGATGAGCCCAATTTGGTAACACTCGATGTGTTACGAGGGCTATAAACCTTAGACCTATTTTCAATTATCACCAAAGCTTCCTCAACCGTTTTCCACAAAAAATTACCACCCGCGGCGGCATTTAAATAATCTCTTTCATGATCATTAAGTCCATTGTAAAACGTGTCAATTTGATGCAAGTCGGAAAAACCGTGATGAGGACATTCATGTAACATCTCCTAAAACCTATTCCAAGCCGTTGAAAAACTTTCATTTGATTCTTGTGAAAACTTTGAAATCTAATTTTTCAAATGCGTAGTCTTAGAGGGCGGAAAAAATTGGTTCACGAACTTTGAAACGAGATCCTTCCACGTCAATATAGAATTGGGTGGCTCTTTCTCTAACCAAATTTTAGCGGGCCCCGCTAAGGAATACGGAAAAAGCATCATCTTAATCGATTCATTCGAGACATCCTTAAATTTGCAAGTGGCGGTAAGACGATTGAATTGGCGGATATGGTTGTGGGGATTGTCCTTCTCATCACCACGGAATTTGTTGTTTTGGATCATCGACAACAAACCCGTTTTCACCTCAAAATTCTCCGCAAGGATAGCGGGAATCACAATAGCCTCTCCATAACCCTCGGTGGGTGCTTGAAGTAACTCCATCATAGTTCGATTCGCCATGGTTGGTGCTTCTCTTACAATGGGTTCGTCAATAGGAGACTCCTCACTAGAATGATTTGGAGTGGGAGTTTTGTTCTTTCGTTTACGTGCACGTCTTGCTTGATTACGAGTTAGCATAAACGTCACGTACAATGAGGGGACGAGCAAAGAAGATTCTTTATGGTGTTTTGTATTTTTCAATTTTTTTGTGGTTTTTGATTGTATTAACCTTTTTAGATCTTGGTGAATGTATTAAGTAGACACAAATCTACAAATCTCCTCCTTAATCAAATCTCTCGATTAAAGAAGCCTCAAGGAATGAAAACGATCACGTGAAGTGAACGCCTTCGATGACTTTAGAACGTTGGTGGAACACCAAAACGTTCAATAGGGTTTAATCAATGGAAACCAAGAAAATATATATGATACTTAGTAATACTTTGAGCGGCAAAACCCTCGATTAGCTTTCAATCTCAAAATACGCACAAGCAAGCGGAGGAAACGAGGCGGCGCGAAGCACTTAAGAGCCTTTTTCCTTTAGGTCGTGAAATACAACCGCCTTATACCCACCTTATAGTTTGTATTTTTCAAAATCGAGCTTCACGAAAGTATTTATCTATTTTTACCTTTTTCTTTCGTTTGAGATTCGAATACAATGATTGGGTAATGACCTCCCAAGTCAAAGTTGTGATTGCTCATGTATTTGGAGTACTTGTGAATTTATTGTTCTACGTATACACTATAGTAATAGTATTCACACAAAAATCAAAAAACGATAATACGTATTAGTAGAGTGCTACTAATACAAATACTAATTATGGTTAGTATAAAAACAACAATTGTTCAATAAAAACACAGCACGCCTCCCCGGCAGCGGCGCCAAAATGATAGTTGTAAAATTAGGTAACTTGCTTTAGGAAAAACAAGCACCTAAAATATAGGGTAAGCACGACGATTTAGGAAAACCGTGTGTAAATGACCCAAAAATGAAGTGAGTTCGTTCTCGAGTAGGCTAGTGCGTTGTGTGATGAATTGATTTTGATTTGTGATTATATTGAGAGAAAGAAAATAGAAATGGGGTGAGAAGAGAATGACGGTTACGAAGACGGATCGAGCTAAGACGAAAAGATCGTTCACGTAAAACTGTAAAAACTACAAAATTAAAACTTTTGAACCTAAAAATTAATTAAAAGTTAAAACTAAGTCTAAAATAATATAAATAAGAATAAAAATCCAATAAAAATATTTTAAAACCTTTTATTAATTAAATATTCAGTTTTAAATGCTAATTAAAGCCCTAAAATTAAATATAATTAATCAAAATGTCCAAAATATTATTTTATTGAACAAATAATTTACTTTTATTATCTAAGGACTAAAAAGTATTTTTCCTAAATTTTAAAAACTATTTTTCTATTTTTTAAATCACTAAAAACTATTTTTAAACTAAAATAATTATAAAAAATAATCAAATAATGCCAAAAATAATTTGTCAATTTTAAAAATCCTAAATTACTCTAATGAACAGTAGAAAAATGAAAAAGTTTGAAAAATATAAAATTTTGCACTAAAAGACAAAAACAGTTTAATATTAAACCCTAATTAAACTAAATAAATTCTAAAAAACAATTAAAAAGTGAATAGTAAAAAATTTTTGAACTAAAAATCTTAAAATTTTTTTCTTAATCTATGAAAAATGATAGAACTGAAAAATAACAATTTTTTACACTAAATGCCAAAAACAGAATAATAAAAAGTATTTAAATTAGCTATTAAATGTAAAAAATAGCAAATGAACAGTAATAAATTTTTTAATTAAACAGAAAAATCATAAATTAAATTAGAAAAATAATGGAACTAGTTTCAAGTCCTAAATCCAATTTTAGTCCACAAAAGACAAAAAATGGTGAATCTGATAGTGACACTTGACCTAGTTTTGTCTTCTTGCTTAGCAGTACTAAAAATAACACTAGCAGGGGTAACTTTTTTCCCACTACTAGTGTAAAAATCAGGTCTGGTGACCTTTGAGCTTAGGAAAGCTTGTTGGATTGGTTTCTTTTGGAACAAAAGGCACCCCTATACTCAGTTGAGTATAGGGAGTCAATAACAACACAAAAACAACTCAATCACTTCACAAAATTTCACACAAATTGGCAAGAAAGTTACTGATCAATCATGCATGTTTCTGATGAATAGTTACTGATCTATTTGGCACACATGTGAACTTTAGACCTTCAAAACTTGCACACACCCCTACCAACTAGCATATAATCAATCACAAATCCTACTAAAACCTATCTCCTAACAGCTCATCAAATTTGATGGTCAAATCACTTCAAAAATAGGCAGATTAGGCACTTAATGTGTTTGACTGTTTTTTTAGCTAGTGAATACCATTTTTAACATGCAAACTTGTGAAGAACTCTACCAAAATGAAACCCAAATACCTATATCATATAATAACAACCCAATGAGTGATAAAAAACAGGTTTTAGAACAAAATTTATATCATCTACCCTAGATCATACCCTAATCCAAACACTCCTTTATGACTAAAAATCAATTTTTCTCAAACCAAAAGCTTTTAAATCACACCCAAAATGATTCTAATGACTACTAACATGCATACAATCATAGATTGAGCATAATCAAACTACAAAATCACACTTTAAACATCTTTCAATCAAATTCACCAATATCACATAAATCACCAAATTTTAAACTAAAAATAAGGTACAAGGAGGTTACCTTGTTGGACCTACATCCAGGCCCAACAGTGACTGAAAAGTCACCTCCAAACAAGCCCGGGCTTGTGCTGATCCTTGGACAAACAAGCTCCTAATAAGCTTCCTACTAAGAACAATGAACAAACACAACATCCAATTTCTGATTTTTCTTCTTTTTAAATCCTTTTCAAATAATTTTCTCAAATGTTTTTCTTTTCTAAACACTTACACCAAACAACTTTCAAACCTGGAAAACAACATCTTGAAACAAGATTTTACCAAAAATCACCCTTTTTCAGAAACCTTTTTCTGAAAATTCAAAACACAAAGTGTTTACACAATATATTTATGGAACTCAGATTAATGCTAATTTTAATACCAACTTTTGACAAAATAAAAAGGAATTACTTTTAATTAAAATACCAACTTTTAATTGAAAAAAAAGGAATTACAAATAAACTTAGCAAAATCTGGAACAAGGGAAATGTACAAGCCACATTCTCCTTTTATAAGCTTAAACAGAAGGTTCTAGTGCTATGAATAAAATAATAATAAGCTAAAACCCTAATCCTTGAAATTCCAATGTTGCCCTTGGTTCTTGACTGAAATTTTGGTCAATATGGATACATGTGACATGCCAGCCATGAAGAGTTGATCTTGGACGTTAAATAAGCCTTGGGGACCAAGTAGAAGGATCATGGACGCTTATTTGGTCGGGTTTTGTTTTAAGGGGAATGTGACGTGCAGGGGAGGGCCCTACACTCACATGGGTTGGTCTTGGTTCACGTTTTGGGTGTGGGATGGGTTTAGTTTGGTGTTAATCAACGTTCTGGAAAGTTATAACAAAAACCCCCTTGTTTTAAAGTTGATTGGGTCTGGGGATTAACTAGGGTTTATGGGGTAATTAGGGTGGATTAGATCCGTTTTTGGGGTGGTTTTATTTAAATAAGTTGTTTGGTGGGAAAAATTGGGGGTTTGACCTTGGTTGACCGAGTTTATTAAATAAACTCGTTAGTGGGGTGTGACTGGGATGGGAGTGGTGAGGTGGAGGATTGTGAGTGGTGGAGTGGGGTGATGTGGAGGATTGGTTGGCTGGGAAAGGTTGTGTTTTCTGGCAGAAATGGTCCCTTGACTCTCTTGATTCCTTCACTTTGTAATAAACAGCCACAAAACTTCCTTCCTTTGTAAATAACTTTGGCAGTTTGTCAAATTTGGCACAATATTTTCTCAAACTTAAAACAAGGACTTTAAATGCATAACTTGCATTCTTCAAGGGCCATTCTTGTAATATCTTCAAACATGGAGGACCTTTCTTGCCAAATGATGATTTCTTCAAGGTCTTTCTTTGCCTAATCTTAAAAAATGAGGGACCAATGTTGACAATCTTCAATTCTTCAAGGACCATTTTGGAAATTCAGGATTCGGGTCCGGTTCATTGTGCGACTTCGTTTCCCGTGTTCGTTTTTGATTGATTCTCGTGATCTTTTTGTCATTTCCTCAATATCCGTACCTAAGATACACAAGCAACAAACACGAGCATATATTTGGCAGTTTTAATGATATTTTATGCATTTTAAGCCCGATTTGGACGATGAGACTATGTATAAAAGCAGTCTCATCAACACTAAATAATCAAAACATTTAAAATCAACTAATAAGTAAATCTATAAATTTATTAAACCAACTTAATCAAAAATAAGCCAAACACTAGTAATTCAAAATCACAATAAGCTCAACACATCCACCACATCAAAACTATAAGATCAATCACATGAATAAATCAATCACATAATCAAATAGATGAAATCAACTACATGATTAATTAAATCACCAAAAGATTAAGAAAGGTAGAAAGAGAATTAAATGAAAAACTTGATTAAATTGAAGATTTAAGATTCAAAGTTACAAGATTAAGATGAAGATTAAGAAAAATTAAAGAGGAAGCTAGAGAGAGAAATAAACACACTAATTACCTACTAAAAATTAAAAACTAAAAATTAACTACAAACTAATTAACCACCTCCTAATGACATATTAGGAGGATATTTATAGGAGGTGGAGAGGTTAAGTGCTTAAGCTTTCTTCTTTCTTTCTTCTCGTCTCGACTCGATTTAATATCTTTGTCTTTCTCGACGTCGTCTCGGGATTTGTCAATATAAGTTGAACTTGTCTTATAATTTTCTTCTAAAATTAGACTTGAGTTCTTCGACTTCATTAAACTTCCGCCTTTAGACTTTTTCTTCGATAAATCTTCAGAATAGGCCTTGGAGTTCCATTCTTTTTGCACTCTCGATCTTTTAACTTCGTCTTTTGTCTTTTTCTTCGATAAAAGCCCGTGATAGCCCATTTTTCTTCCTTTTGCATATTTTTATCCTGAAACACTATAAAAACACAAACCACGCATAATTCCGACTTTTACGACATAAAATACACGTTTTGGTCTTGTTATTATAGGAAATAAGTGGTAAAAAGATAAGTGTTTTCACACTTATTAGTTCTCTAATAGACAAATTTACTTCTTTTTTGTGTTTCTCATTTAGCATTCATTTTCATTAACACATCTCTAACTCATGAAAGTTTCAGGAGATTAGATAAGTTGCTTCTTATTTGAATATAAGACATGTAAAGTTATAGAGTGTTGCATTTGTGTTGGATGGATCCTACTTAACAACTAAAGTCCATGAGAGAAACCGTTGTTTAAAGATACCAATAAAAAGTAGCACGTTTTGACTAGTATGGTCAAAGCCAATGAACCTTAATTCTAAATAACTTTGTATTTTCTTAATTTTTTTGAGATGTTAAGCTATTAAATCGAATGTGCAATAATATGTACTAAGAAAACCACGCTTATGCTAATTTTTGTAGTTAAAGTCCATGTCAATGTTTAACTTAAGTAATGGTATGTTTGACCTAAGAAATCAACATTTAACGGCAAATTATGCCCTTTGTGTCATCCTTGCGCAGGGTCCATGCTAATCTTCTCTGTATCGTTCCAATTTTATCGGATGTCCCTAAAGGGACGGATATAGGTTAATGGGTGTTGTGATAGCTTAATTCATGGGCTTATGAGCTTATTGAAAATCTCATAAGCCCAACGTGAAAATGCACATACATAATACTCTGTCTAACAATGACTATAATCTTTAGATAAACTATGTAACTGGATTGTAATTGTTATTCATAACGATAGATTTACAATTAGATATATAGAATACATAGTTACATACTGTATCCTCCTATTGTACTAATATTATATATTTTGACTAATATGCCCCCGCAAGCTAAGGCCGGGAAATGACCAGCAGCTTGAACCGTATACTCTCAAACTGTTGTGAGGACAGTGGCTTAGTAAAACATTAGCGATTTGATCCTTAGTAGAGATGAGCCTAACCGAGAGTTTCTTCTCCGCAACCTTTTCTCTAACAAAATGTGAAAGTCTACCTCTATATGCTTTGTGCGAGCATGAAACATAGGATTGGTTGTCAAGTGCGTAGCTCCTAGGTTATCACACCATAAAACATGAATTGTAGCCATGGGAACTCGAAGGGTTCACGAAGGATGGCTTCCAGCCAAGTGATTTTAGCTACCGTGTCTGCTAAGGCTTTATATTCAGATTTAGTTGATGACCGAGAGACAGTCTATTGTTTTCTAGCTGAGCATGAGACAAGATTGGATTCAAGATAGATAGCATATCCCCCAGTAGATCGACGGTCATAATGGCAACCGGCTTACCGGCCCAGTCGGCATCAGCAAAAGCATTCACATAAGGGGAATGCGAATCAATATACGTATGGAAGATGGAACTTGACTCTTGTTTGACCAAAAGACCAAAATCAATGGTGCCTTTTAAATACCGAAGAATCCGTTTACAACAGACCAATGCTAGTCTGTTGGAGAGTGCAAGAACTGGCAAACTTTGTTGACCGCATATGCAATATCAGGTCTAGACAAGGTAGCATATTGTAGAGAACCAACGATCTGACGATACCGAACCGGGTCCTCAAAAAGGGGACTATCACAAAGAGTTAGATTAGTTGTTGTGGTAATGGGTGTTTTGACGGGCTTGGCTTGTGAGAGACCAGCCTTTTGAAGGATCTCCAAGATATATTTCTTTTGAGATAAATGAAAATAAGAGCCTTAGGAGTAATTTCAATACCAAGAAAATAAGAAAGAGATTCCTAATCCTGAACAACAAAGGTCCGGCTCAGATTTTTAATAATCTGCTCAAGAGCTATTGGATTGTTACTTTTCAAGATTATGTCATCAACGTAAACCAACATATATAATACAGTACCCCTGGACGAGTAGATAGAAAGTGAAGGGTCTGTCTTGGATCCTGTAAAACAAAAATAAAGTAGGGCCGTAGAAAACCGATGAAACCATGCCCAAGGTGCTTGCTTAAGCACATACAATGACTTGTGAAGAAGACAAACATGATCTGGCTTGTGTGAATCAACAAAACCAGGGGTTGGCACATATAAACGGTCTAAGTCACATCACCGTGCAACAAAGCATTTTGAACATCCAATTGTCGTAAAGGCCATCTCTTAGACATGACAAGGGAAAGAACCACCAGAACTCTAGTAAATTTAATCACATACTAAAAGTTTCATGATAATCGATGCCCAGTTGTTGCCTGAAACCTTTCGACATTAGACGTGCCTTTTACCATTGAATGGCGCTGTGAGGGTCCCTTTTGATTTTGTATACCCATTTGCAGTCAACCACATTAGCAGTAGGAACATGTGGGACCAAAGACCAAGTACCATTACGAATCAATGCATCATATTCCTCTGCCATGGCATTTTTCGAGGATCTCTATTGGCAGCGGAAAAGGTGGAAGGTTCAGTTTGATTAACAGAGGAGGTGTGATAGGCATAAGGGTTGTAATGCACAGGTTGTTTTGGATTGGGGCGTAAGGAAGGAGGACGGACATGTCTAGGAGGTGTAAGAGCGGTGTCGGGCTGGTGTGTTGGGATAGCCGTGTGGATCAAGTGACGGAGCAACAACAGTCGGTGGTGGTGTAGGCGATGGTGTACGCGACTTGTCACTTGTTGTTTGTGGTATAGGTGGTGATGGTGTAGGCGACTTGTCACCTGTTATTTGTGGTATAGGTGGCGGGGGTGTAGGTGACTGTCAGAGGAATTAAACTACATGGATAAGAAGACACGTAAGGGTCTGGAGATGGGAAATATGTAGATGTAGATGAAGGTAAAGGTATCGTGAATGCAAAACATTGCTCGTTAAACCGTACATGACGGGCAGTGTAAAGAAGATTACTTGTAGCGTCAAGGCATTTGTACCATGTTAAGAAGGGTTGTACCTAAGAAAAACACAAAGAATGGAGCGAAAGTCCATCTTATGTTTATTGTAAGGTCGAAGATGTGGGTAACATTGGCACCCAAACACCATTAGAAAAGAGAAATTTGGTTTGTGTTTAAAGATGTGTTCAAATGGTGAGGTGTTGGAGGATTTCGAGAAGGCGTGCGGTTAATTAGACAAACCGTTGTATCATAGGAAAAATGCCAAAATTTTATAGGAACAACCGATTGGAAGAGGAGAGTTAGACTAGTTTCCACGACATGACGGTGGTGTCTTTCAACCAAACCATTTTGCTCACTAGTATGAGGACATGAGCGACAGTGTAGAATCCTGAGATACGTGAGGAAGGTTGACAGATTCCTGAATTCACCTCCCCAATTTGTTTGAACAGATTTTAGTTTGGTATTGAATTATCTTTCAATGACATTAATAAATTGTTTAAAAACATTGAAGACATTAGATTTGTGGGTCAAGGGAAATATCCACATATACAGTTAGAAGTCATCAACACAAAGTAAAAAACAATTATGGCCATCAGATGAAGTAATAGGTGTAGGGCCCCAAAAATCAAAAACTAATAAATCCAAAATATGAGTGCTTTTATAATTAGAATATGACAAACGAAGTTTTGAAGATTTCCCAATGTGACAAGAATTATAGAAGGAACTTAAACTTTTATTGAAAACAGGAAGACTCTATTTATTCAACATAGTTTGCAAAAGTTGGGGATATGGATGACCAAGTATTTGATGCCATATGGTTGAAGAAGCACGAACACAAGTGAATGCAACTTTGGGGACTTGACGAATTTAAGGCGGACAAAAGGAGTAGAACCCGTTGTTACTTAGACCCATGAGGAGGGTGATGCGGGTAGACGTGTCCTTCACAACAAAGAAAGTAGAGTGAAATTCAAAGAACACATCGTTATCATGACAAAAATTTTGGACTGAGAGTACGTTTTGTGTAATTTGTGGGACATGAAGTATATTAGGTTGTGAAAAAGTTTTGTTTGGTGAATAAAAACGAGTAGATCCAATGTGAAGTATAGGTAAACCCTTACCATTACCAACGTGAAGTGCATCCTCACCGTAATAAGGATCATGACTCTCGAAGTGTGAGGTGTCTTAGGCAACATGACTATTCGAACCCGTGTCTGGAAACCGTGAACTAGATGCCTGAGAACGAAAATCAGCAAGGTTGGTAGAAGGCTGTTGTTGTCTTGACTTTATGGTAGAAGGGTCACGGTTGGGGCACTGATAAGGTACATGTCCTATACCACACCTATTGCATGTGCCATAGAAGGTATTCTGGTTTGACGCCCAACTAAACTTATTTATGGTGCCTCCGGATTGTTGGCTATGATACGAGCCCCGTCCACGGGCGGTTGTTTGAGCCACGCCCTCGGTTGTTTTGAGGACGAGAAGAAAAGAAAGCTTGTGAAGATTGTTGATGTAGCGGTTGAAGTTGAAATCCATGTTGAGCGGCAAGTTGTTGGAGACTCTGCATGGTTTCCGATTGAGAACCCAGGTTTACAGGTGAGGGGTGATCGGTGGAGGCAGCAACAAAGGCTTGGGCTGGTGAAACAATCGGTGCAGATTTATTCACCATAAAATCATGATCAGACAGGAGACCATGGAGTTTGTTGAAAGTTGTTGGAATTTTTCGAGCAAGAAGTGTAGATTTAAGCCCGTTGTATTCTTCACGAAGGCATGATATAAATAGCATGACTAAATATTTTTATTTAACCGATTCACCAATATTTGCTAGGGCATCAGAATATTCTTTTGCCCTAGTAAGATATTTTGATGATGTTTCATCAACCTTCACCTCGATCTTGAGTAATTAAGTCTTTAGGGTGTATTCCCAAGAAGATGTATGAGGAGCATAGGCTCGTTCAAGATTATGAGCATCCTAACATGGGCATCATTATACACCCAAGTAGAGTAGTTAGGATTTGGTTGGGTTTGTACAGGGGCGTCTTTGTCTGATGATTGAGAGGTGATAGTTGGAGAGGGGCAAGGTATGGTTCCATCAATATAACCAATGAGAGTATTAGTGATGAGAAACGATCAAATCATGGTCTTCCAAAAGCCATAGTTTGTGGGAGATAATTTAAAAGCAAACTTGTGAGAATTATGAGATGTTTTTTCAATTATGGAGATCGCAGTGATCATGGCCATTGTTTGGAAATAGTGTTTGATTTGCAAGCAGGGTTGTGGCTGCTGCTAGGGTTATAGGTGGAACATGGCTTTGATACCAAGATAAACTTTGTAACTGGATTGTAATTTTTGTTCATAACAATAGATGACAATTGTATATATAGAATACCTAGTTACATATTGTATCCTCATATTATACTAATATTACATATTTTGACTAATATCTTTTATCCTTTATTTTACTCAGATACTAAAATACTATTGTAGCTAACAAATAACCGACTATATCATATCATGTAAAGGATTTTGATAATGAGCTAGTATTTTTTATAATTTTATTTAAAACGGCAGCACACTTGAAATCTGACCCCTGAATTAACCATCCACTATATCATATCATGTAAAGGATTTTGACAATCAGCTTTGCTTGTTAAGACCAAACATACAAGTGAAGATAGAAAATAAATGAAAAACATGTACAATTAGGGGCTAAGTGGTTATTAAGTGTTTATCTCACATCGGATAAGTAGTGAAAGTTGAGAGTGGGGATGGCTGTATATAATAACCAAGCTGCATAAGCTTAAAGGCACGCAGCCATGCAAAAAGCACAAAACAAACTATTCTTTCGCCTTTTACTAAAGAATACCGTGCGCTTGTTGTATTAAATGGCATACCCTGTTTTTTGGAGAGTTTCTTCCTAAAGAACCAATATCCAGTTCAAAATTATAGTCACTTTTTAGTTAATTTGTTTATGTTTTCTTATAAATTTGTGTTACTTAAGTTAATATTTGACATCAACTACTACTGTAGAAATAGATCCTTTGACAAACAAATATTAGCCCAGTTAAGAGACAGAAGCAAATTTGTTACACATCGTCCAAATGATATATGTATGGTTTTTTTCTTTCTTCCAGTAGTGAAACCAAACCAAATCAGGCAAGAACTGAACTTTCTGGTTCAGTTAGCTCAAAAACCATATTAATGTTGTTCGAAAAAAAATCTAAAAAACCAGACAACAATTTATCTAGCATGGGCTTGATTAGAGATCCAGAAAATCGAAACACTATACAAGTTAGTAAACCGTAACTACAATCAGAAATCTCAAACAACCTGTTTTTCTCGAAAGATTGTATTATCCAATATCAGCAATGAAATTGCAATAAGAACCAAGAATCAGTTATCAGTAAACTATAACCAAAAGTTTCATCTTTGATGGCATTATACTTTGAATATCTAGAAGCAGTTTTATATCACTACTAGCAAGCCATGAACGTCGGGTTCTATTGAAAGCGTGTTAAAAGTGAGGATTCCTGGCTTATCTTGTTAGAGTACCCAGCGATAAGGGTGTAATATGTGTCATGAGTAGAGAATTTGATATGTCACTACACTGATAGGGAGTCGGGCCTCTCCTTATGAATCCAAGGCAGGTTGAAACTAGTAAACCTCTTTTATACGTGAAACAGATGGTTGTGTTAGGACGCCACTCGGGGTCGAAAGAATGACTAGCGGGAGGAAGTTAACATATAAGTCAGAATTTGGACCTTTGAATTTTGGTCTTAGAATTTCTGAACATGCTTATTTGGGGCATTATAGTCTACTAATAATGTGGTGGTAATTCTATGTGACACATGTTACACACCATAAAGTTTAGATAAGAGATCAGGCTCACCAAGGTATGTGAATCGACTCATTTGGTTTTCGAAGCCAAAACAAATATTTATTTGAAGACATGATAAAAGGTGAGTTATAAATTTTCCACAACATTAGATCAAAAAATCCTCTCATGAAGTCAGGCCTCTCCTCATTTTCACGTGGCCACGAGGGAGTTGACATGGTAGAAGGAATCACATTATAAGTTTGCAGCAAAAACACATAAAATGGAAGGATTCGTTAGAAGTATGGAAAGGAATCAAAGGGTATGTATCAACAGGTTTATATATTGACCGCAAGTTGCAATGATCAAGCTTAAAACCATTCCATAGGCATTCATGTTGTTTTGTGTATATATAGTAACTAGTAAGTTCATAGAGGTAGTAACCACCTTCAACATTCTTATATACAATACAGCTTAGAACATTTTTGCCATATAAGCAATTGTATCAACATATTCTATGAATAAAGTCCTCAATGTAGTGTTGCCGGTAGGTACTTGGAACTAAGAAAACGTTCACGAAGTTACTGGTGTTTGCAATGAGGTGCATAATTGGTACTCCTCCAAAACGACCTCAAACATGCAAAGATGGTTACAATGCAAAAGTATGACACAAAAAGAAATAAAAAAAATGGAGATGCGGGGTATCGATCCCCGTACCTATCTCATGCTAAGCGAGCGCTCTACCATCTGAGCTACATCCCCTTTTTGATGTTTAAATTTCATATTTTCACTTCATAAAACAACAGTAGATTTTAAGTCCAAAATTTTGCTGATCATATATTCTTACTTGGTTACGACCCAATATTATTACTTACCTTAACTATGTGCTCTTTGCTTCAATAACAAAATCAAGAAAAATGAGGATAGTCTTGTCGAGTGAAAAGACTGTAAATTTGTTCAAGAGAGTTCGTAGAAAAAAATTTATAGTGAATGTTTCGTCATCATGGACTCAACTCGCCGTTTTTCATAAAACAGCTAATGGACGTCTTGTTTCGTAGAGTGAGTCTCTCATCATTATTAATGCTTGACATCTGTTTTATGTTCCATACCTCGTGGAAGACGAGATTGGGTACCGTTGAGACGTCTATAATCTGTAAACTAGATAAAAGATTAAAATATTTGTACTATCAACAAGAGCGTATAGCACGTGTTTGTGCAGTAAGTCAGTTATGCTTGTTTACATCGTCTTAGCTTTAAGGAATTTCCTAACTTGCATTTCGGAGATATGGGTTAATTTGGGCTTTGCTATATAGTGAACATATAGACAACTTAAGGGGCTGGGTGAGGCCAAGTGTCTAAGAATTTTTTATGCGAAAAATAAAAAAGACATTCAGTTGCCAGAAATTGAACCTGGGTCTCTCGGGTGAAAGCCGAGTATCCTAACCAACTACACTACAACGGATCTTACGCTTGTTATGACTCAAGATAAATAACATTAAGTATAGTTCAGTTCACATATCTATGCTTCCAAGACTGTAATTTTGTTTGAGAAACGTTCAAAACGATCACTTCCAACCACTGTCAGCCATTGCAACACAATCTTCGTCTGGTCAATGCAGGTTTAGTCCTTGTTTCTGTAGGAATAATGCTTAGTGTTGCACTTTGGATCATATATGCAACTACCCCCAAAGGGAGGAAGTGTTTGGTAAAATTACGTCTAAGATAAAAGGCAAATGCAATGTACAGCTGTCGCGTTATGAACATTTGTGTGAATTAATCTTCTTTTCAGGTTGTTGGGTAACAGATAAAAATAAACCCTTTTCTGAATTCATTTTTGCTCTCTGCTTACTATAATCAAATTTGAACTAGCAATTGGAGGGGTGCGCCAAACCTAGGCAGTAGTGCAACGCCAAGGCGACACATGAAGAACCCCAGCAGCAAGCTACTGTGATGGGTTCTTCCCCCATAAAAAATAAGATTAATATTGAGTGAGCCGATGGCTCACATATCAGATATTAAACTGATAAGAACAGATACTACACTTGATCTTAGCCAAAAGGCCGAGAAAGGTTTACCTTAGACCAAATAATGTAGACATTACCAATTCACCTTAATAGACGAGAGATGAGTAGGAAGACCCAAAATGATTAAAGAGACGCTATAACTATCTACTAAAATGCAGAATCATCTTAGCAGAGTATAACCCAGCTTAATTCTATATTCATATTTTAAAAAAAGAAAAAAAAGATGCATCAGGAACAACTCTATTTAACTATTAATTGGAGGGGTGTCCCAAGCCTAGGCAGTAGTGCAACACCAAGACAACACATGAAGAACCCCAGCAGCAAGCTACTGGGTGGGTTCTTCCCTCATAAAAATAAGATTAATATCGAGTGAACTGATGGCTCACATATCAGATATTAAACTAATAAGAACAGATACTAAACTTAATCTTAGCCAAAAGGCCGAGAAAGTAATGCTTGATACATTCACTTGCATTTGTTTTTATACTCAACTCCCACTTGTATGTTTACTTCACCCACTGATGTGGGATACAGACTAAGGTTGTGTTTACTTTTCTTTTAAGGATCTTAGTCGAGTGGGAGGTGAGCCTAAATCCCTTTAATCCTATTATTCCACACTCATATCAAACTCTCTCTATTCCCACTAAGAGGCTTATTAAGACACTCAAGTAGAATCACATAAAAAAAGTAAACAATGCCTAACTTTTGTTTAGATTGCAATGGTTCTAATTGTTTATAATAGCTGTCTTCTACAGGTGCTAAAGTGGCGGATCTATGTGTGGGCTACGTGTGGCACGTGCCACACATAGTTTTACCGCACGAAATGTAATTTGTTTTTGAAATAGCTAGCTGTTTGAAAGTGCTACACTTACTTTCGAGATAGAAAATGCAGATAATTTTGATGGAGAAAGGATGTTTTATAAGCTAATGAACGGTTTAATGAAATTTGGTTGTTCTTTGATGGAGTTGCTATTAAAGGATATGTGGGTCCATCCTTCGTCCCTAAATAAATGTCCACTTTAACTTTTTACGGTATTTCTTGTTCAACTTTAACCTTAAATATTTACGTTTGTGTTATATAATACTTGATGAAAATTATATCAATGAAAAATTTATTTAAAACCCAACCCATCCATATATTTTGCATCAAGTATTATATAACACAAACGTAAATATTTAAGGTCAAAGTTAAACAAGAAAGACCGGAAAAAGTCAAAGTGGACATTTATTTAGGAGGGAGGGATTATTTATCTAAGTTCTAGTTTAGGCCCTTTGGCCTTTATTGCTAGACACTTTTAGCCCTTATTAAACTTTTTGTTAGACAAATTAGTCATAGCAGTACAAGACTACGAGGCCATGCACCGGTGACTAGTTCGTTGTTGTTTCCCCTTTTTGAATGTGTTGATTAGCCTACATACATCAATATCTAATATGTAACCATATGTGGTGTTATTATTTTTTAATTCAATCCATCATATACTTAAAATGATGTCAATGTATACTAATAACTTAGGGTGCGTTTCTTTTTTACAGAATGAGCTCTTTAGTAACAGATTGGGCCAACTAGATTTTATCAACATGTTTCTTTTTCACTGTGTACATATGAATACTCTTTAATATGTCTAACTAGGGATGATTACAAAAACTTCACTCTCCCTATGCTCATAAGTATGCATCATCATCAAAAATTACAATACTATCCTCATCTTCTTCATCCTTTTTTTAGATCTCAAAACAAATCTTCTTAAAACCTTCATTCATCACGCCTCTAACTACATATGTCAACCATTGATCATTGCCCGACATGTAATCATATTATTATGTGTAAAGCATTAGCACCAAATATTCATACTAAACACATTCAACTATTATGCCACAAGATCTTAGAATACGATAATAACAACATCAATAAGACGAAACAAGAAAAACATACCGCAAGCCACAGCGGATGTTGACATGATGCATGCAACACTTAAACATGACTAGTTTCTCACCCTTAACCGAATTGAGTGTAGAGAGCTTGATGGAGAGTTACAATGATTCTACTTGTATTTTGTGTGTGTTGGGTAAGGAGAGGACTTGTCATATAGAGTAAGTATATCCATCAATACTAACAAATAAAATGGTTTAAGAATTGAAGTACCATTAGGAGTAATCATAATAATAATGAATTTGATTGATTACACATATGTAACCAACAATTCAAAATTATGGAGTATTATGACATGTCACAATCTTACATTCTCCCACTTGACATGATATTTCTACATGCTACAACATAAGGCTAGCAAATCAAAATGTCATAACCGTCATCATAAGTATATCAACACAACAAATCACATAATGGGGATTATGACGGTCATACACAATATTTCTCGTATACTCCCTTCCATATATCACAACATTATGAAATAATCATGATAGATTCATAAGTTATATATGAATAACATACAGTTCACATACTTGTTGTGATAATACCTAAAATTTCTTATTCTAATCATAAATGCATGCTTAACATAATATATAAGAAATAAAACCATCAACATTTTTATTGAGCTCAAGAGTGTTAGAACATCATAATTAGTTATCGATACAACCAAGACCCAACCTAGGAACATGTTTCATATATGCCTTTGGTGGTAAACCCTTGGTAAGAGCATCTGTAGTCATTAGATCTGTACTAATATGTTTGAGATACACTTTGTTTCTGAACTTCCTCTTTCACGATAAAGAATTTTATATCCATGTGTTTTGCACCTTTAGAGTATTTATCGTTCTTAGAGAAGAAAATTGTTGCGGTATTATCACAGTACATTTTAAGCGGCTTGCTTACTGTGTCGACAATCCCAGTCCCTGAAATAAAGTTTTGCATCGATAATACATTAATAGTAGCCTCATAAGAAGCTACAAATTCTGCTTCCATAGTAGATGCAGCAATAATAGATTGTTTGGCACTTTTCCAGAAAATAGCTCCTTGAGCCAGCTGAAACACATAGCCAAACAATAACTTTCCACTATCCTTGCATCCAGCATAATCATAATCAACATATCCAACCACTTTCAATTGATTAGACCTCTTATAAGTAAGAATATAGTCCTTTGTTCCTTGAAGATATCTCAATAGCTTTCCAGTGATGAATACCAGGATTACTTTGATATCTACATAGCATCCCGAACACAAAATTGATGTCGGGTCTAGTGCAAGTTTGTAGATACATTAAACTGCCCAAAACTGAAGCATATGGAATGTTTTCCATTTCCTTATGTTCCACATTATTCTTTGGGCATTGTTTAAGACTAAATGTGTCTCCCTTTTGAATAGGGACTATACCATATGAGCATCTGCTCGTATTGAATCTCTAAAGAATTTTATCGATATTGCATTTGAGACAATCCTAATATACCTTGAGATCTATCACCTAATATTAAATTCCAATCACATAGGATGCCTCACCCATAACTTTCATTTCAAAATTCTTGGAGAGATATTCTTTAGTCTTATGCAATAAACCAAAGTCATTAGTCGCAAGGAAGATATCATCAACATATAGAACCAAAAATATAAACTTGCTCCTACTGATCTTGCGGTATATGCATCGATCAATGATGATTTCTTCAAAACTGAAAGATGTAATGGTATCATTGAACTTAATATACCATTGTCTATAAGCTTGTTTAAGTCCATATTGATTTCTTTATATTTACACACCATATTTTCGTTACCATCAACGGAAAACCCTTCAGCTTGTTCCATATAAACTTCCTCATCTAGATTTCCATTCAAAAAGGCGGTTTTCACATCCATTTGATGTAGCTATAAGTCAAAATGAGCCACTAATGCCAGTATTTATTCTCAAGGAATCCTTCTTTGAGACGGGTGAAAAAGTCTCATGGTAATCAACGCCGTTTTTCTGAGTACAACCTTTGGCTACAAGTCTTACTTTATATCTCAACATTGCCTTTAGAGTCGTGTTTGGTCTTATAGACCCATTTAAACCTAACTCGTTAAGAACCTTCTGGCAAGTTTACAAGATCCCAGACATTATTTTGAGTCATTGATTTTAACTCTTTTTTCATAGCGTCAATCTATAATCAGACTTATCACTTTTTATAGCTTGTGAAAACGATACAGGATAATTATCAATACCAATATCAAAATCTATCTCTTGCAAGTAAACAGCATAATCATCAGGAATAGCTGACTTTCTAACCCTTATAGGTTTTTTCAATGCTATTCAAACTAGTTCACTTGTTTTAGTTGGCAACTTATTTTCTTTATGGGGTGTTTGTTCATTATTAAAATGTTGTTCTTGAATTTGAGATACAGGAACAACATCTGGTGCAGTTGTGGATTTATAAACATTTATGGGTGATGAATCATCTCCCTTATTTGGTTAATATCTACAGCTTGATTTTCAACACTCCCACTAACTTCACCATTTTATAGAAATTTAGCATTGCCTGTTTCAACAATTCTAGAACTATGGTTTGGACCATGAATCCTATACCCTTTGGACTTCTCTGGGTAACTAATGAAGTAACCGCTAACGGTTCGAGAATCGAATTCATTTTCTTGTGGATTGTAAACCCGTGCCTATGATGGATAACACCAAACATGTAGGTGTCTCAGGCTAGGTTTCCTTCCAATCCATAACCCAAATGGAGTTTTGGGTATGTTTAACCACTCAAGGGTGGCCTAGTGGTAAAAAGATTTGTGGCTATCACTCCAAAGTGTGTGAGGTCTCAAGTTCAATTCCCACTAGGTGCAAACAACCTTGAAGTGGCTACGCCAACCTCCTGAAAAGGGAGGGCTTTACCTGGTTTGAGTCTGTGTGGCGGTTGGCTCAAACCCCGTGGATTAGTCGGCCAATGAGTCAGAAATCACGGTTACCAAAAAAATGGAGTTTTGGGTACTGACTTACTAGGAACCCTATTTAATAGATACATTGCGGTTCTAAGTGCATATATGCACAAAATTTTGGATAAAGATGATTTACTGATCATGCTCCTAACCATCTCCATTGATTTTCTGTTTCGCCTTTCTGCCACACCTTTTTGTTGTGGTGTGCCTGGCATAGTATACTGAGCACATATGCTATGATTTTTGAGGAATTTTGCAAAAGGACCAGGACACTGTCCAGATTCATCATACTTTCCATAATATTCACCACCTCTCTATCAGATCTTACGATTTTCACTTTTCTATCTAGTTGCCCCTCAACCTTGTTTACAAATACCTTGAGGGCATTTACAGATCGAATTTTTTCATGCAACAAAAAGACATATCCATAACGTGAAAAATTATCTATAAAAGTGATAAAATATTTTTCTCCAGTGAAGGATGGAGTATCAAATGGTCCATAAATATCAGTGGATATAATTTCAAGGAGATCGTTGCTTCTTGTGGCACCTTTCTTGTTATGTTTGGTTTACTTTCCCTTAATGCATTCCACAAACTAGCTAAAATCGATGAAGTCTAGATTTGGTAGATCTCGTTCTTCACCAATCTTTGTAATCTTTCTTTAGATATATGACCCAAAGATTTATGCCACAAGAAGGCAGAATTTTCAAAAACCATACTACATTTTATTCCAACATTATCTTCAACAGTAAACAGAGATTGAGAAAAACATCATCAAGCTTTAATTTATATAAATTATCAATAATAATACCATAACCAATGAAAAATTTATTCTTATATAAATTAAAACGAAAATTTCCACCACCAAAAGTATATCCACTAACATCAAGTCTCGAAATAGTAATTAAATTTACAGAAATTGAAGGTACAAAGAGAATATTCATTAGATCCAAGTAAAACCCGGTATCTAACTTCAAACAATAAGTCTTTACTCCTTTAATCGGGGCCTTCATTCGATTCCTCATAAAGAGAAGGTTATTAGTTGGGCTTATGGTTTGTATTGTAAGGAATTCCTGTATAATATTGGAAACATGAGTAGTAGCACCAGAATCAAACAACCGAGCATTAGAAGGAACTTAAGATAAATTTGATTTAAAGCATATAGAAACATAATGTATACCTTTCTTTTCGAACCAATCCTTACGCTTGAGAGAATCCTTTCTTGCAAAATTTTGCATTTGTTATCCCATTGTTCCTTCTTTTCACCATTAGCAACCTTCTAGGTTGTACCATGTTGCTTCTTATTAAAGTTCTTAGGTTTTGGTTTGAGCTTCTTATCAACTCCTTGATTCACCAAGTTAACGGAGTGAACTCTTTATTTCTATAGTCTCGATTCCTCTTGAATAAGTTTACTAGACAGTTCATCAATATTCCACTTATCCTTTAATGTGTTATAATTGATGTGGAACGGTCCATATTCCGGAGGAAGTGAATTCATAATGAATTGCACCAATAAAGAGCCATCCACATTCATACGTATTGACTTAAGTCTTGTTGTGTTATTTGTCATATCAAGGATATGTTGCTACATACTCTTTGAACCATCAAATTTCATGGTGGTGAGTTCAGTCATAAGTTTCCCTGCTAGTGCTTTGTCAGCAGAACGAAATTTCTCTTCCAATAGCTTAAGAAAATCTTTAGCATTCTCATTTTCTATGCAAAGAAGACTAGGCTTAATGTAGTTGGCAATTGACATCGGCATAAAGTTCAAGCAAAGTCTGTTAGACCTTGTCCATGCCTTATGGTATGCTTTTTGAGCCTTTGTACTCTCATTCGTAAGATTAGCAGGCTTATCCTCCAATAGCGCCAAGTCAAGATCCAAAACACCTAAGTGGAAAGAGACTTGTTCGCTCCATTTGGAGAAATTCACATTGGTAAACAAGGTAACATAAGAAGCTTGAGAGTGAAGGTTAATTGCTGGAAAAATGTATATACGTACTAATTAAAAAATGTGAGATAAATAATTAAAATATATGTTATTGGTCACCTTTGGGTTAACACAACAATATATTATCATCATTATTAGAATGTAATAAAACTTTATATGAAAATAAAATATACTCTGTCAAATGTATAAAGCATCTTTAGATAACTAGACACACATGACAAACGTGTATTAATTTTAAACTTTCAATTGATTAGTTATAGAATAACAATTTTCCTTTAAGCAAAAATTATAATTTCTATCAACTAATAAAATGTATAATAATATTCTTTATGTAAAACAACATCATATGACTAAAATTAGAAATCAACTTGGCCACTTTGGTGACTAACAACTTAGTCTCATCTTAATTTCATATAAGGCATATTCTTTAAACCATGAACTATATGACTATAAATTTTAAATTAACTTGGTCACTTTGGTGAGTAACAAACTAATGCCACTTAATGTCATATAATTAAATTTTCGTAACATCAAACATTCTTAAGGCATTAAGTAAATAATCAGCTTTTAGAAAAAATATATCAAACATATTTAAGACTTTAGATATTACAAAACATTTACTATTATTATATAATTCAAAGATAACATCAATTTTGATTAAGAACTAAAACATGCAAATGTTACAAATGATAAAACCACAATTTTCATAACATCAAGGAATATTTCGTGCATTAATAGTCAATTAATCAAGTTATGAAAAAATAATGATGTTACAAAATTATTGTTGACTTAAACATTGATATGACAACTTTAGTTAGATGTGAATGTTTATATTGTTCATAACAATTACACAAAACCCTAAACGAGATCAAAACACACATAGCAGAACGCTCTGCTCAGACTTTTTCTTTATTTCTCGCAACTCTTCGAGGTAAAGAAGACAATTCCTCTTCTAGTGACCACTTGCCTTGCAATAGTAACAAGTCTCATCCTTCTGAGATTGGTTCTTCTTGACAAAGTTCCTGCTTAGGTTTCGAATAAGTCGCAACTTCCTTGCCCTTATCACCCTTGCCTTTGCCTTTCTTCTTGTTCGCTTACGGTTTTGGCTTACTCACTCTACCCTTTTGTATGTTTATTACAGGAGGAGTATAAGTAGATTCCTTGTCCTTTAACCCCTTTTCATATTCAATGAACATTGCATGCAAATCATTAACTCTCTTCCTCGTGCAATGCATATTATAGTTTCGAACAAAATCATTGAAGTCCTTCTACAAGGACCTATTGATCAAGTTGGTAGCCATATTATGATCATAGGGTTGTCCTAGTGCAATGAGTTGTTCCATATAACCCCTCATCTCCATGTAATGGGCACTAACATACTTTCCAGGAGTTTGCTTCCAGCTATGCAAAGCATCTACTAAGTCGTAGATCTCCACAGCTTGCGGCTTTTCGAACATAGCCTTGAGCTCATCAAGCATTCACATAGACGAAAATAACTCATACTTCTTTTGAAGTGGAGGGGACATTTTCCCTAACATTAAGCAAGCCACCTCCGAGTGCTTCTTAACATTAACAACGTGTTCAATACTTTGCGCTTTAGAAGCTCCTTCAGCAAGATCCTCCGGATAGGGAGTAGTCAAGATATCAATAGTACCCGCTACTCTCAAGACAATTCTTAGTGAGCGGTACCAATCAATTTGGGTCAATAAGTTCAGGACGATCAAAAAACATTTTGAACGCAGAACTTATACTGTTATTGTCAGGTTGAGCCATTTCTATAGAAATAAGTTCAAATATTAGTATTTTCGATAATAAAATACTTTCAAGAAAATAAAATTACCCCGGTATATAAACCATAGTATTTTCCTTGAATCCTAGAACTATATTGACATAGATTCATTACATCAGTTGATCTGCTAGTAATGAATGCACTCAACATAGCGACTTGTCGAACAATTCAAATGACAACCAATTTTTAATTTCTAGATTTTTAAGGGATTTACATTGCCAAAAAACGTTTTGCATTGTAAACATGTTTCATCCCTTCTGAATGCCTTAAGTTTCCGGATCTCACTGAGTAACTTAATTAAGTCGTCTAATCTGAGTAACGTAAAACCATCATACGAATTCTTATTCTATGAACGTTTTCTCTCCCTCACAACATCATCCAAAAATCTCATTTGATGACGTAGTAATATCAAGTGTTCCTCAATTAGGAGCATTCGACCTAAAATTTAAGGGTATAAATTTGATGTCAGAATCAATGTATGGAGAAGCATGCATACAACTCCATAGCATAAATTTAATAAAACAATTTGTAAACTTTTTCACAAGACTAAATTTCTACATAAATTATGTTGAGGTATTGGTTCAACCAATCAAATAATTTACCCACAACTATTCACAACGTACTTATGGCTAAAGCACAAATCAATAACCTTATTCATTGTGAATTCGGATGTGAATTTGCGGTAAATCAACCTTAAGGTACAATTCAAATAATAATCATCGGTTATTTTAATTTGACGCACATGCGAGCCGGGAATTTGGTCAGTGATTAATGGCTTAACACCTCCTTCCTTAACGGGTACATGACCAGCGGTGCGTTATACCCACTTTATAATTTTTCAAAAGGAGTAGGCCGTTAGATTATTATTTCAATTCACCAATCAACGTAATATTATGTCATTTAGATCTCAAACAAGTCTTAATTTTAATATGATTTAGTCCATATTATTTCTTTAAAAAACCCTTGTTAACAACAGTTCGAACAATTTTAACATAAACAAGTAAAAAAAACTAAATCATAAACACTTAACAACAATTTATGTGTGCAATAAATAAATCAAATAGCCACATGTATACAATTTATTCAATAATCTTCAAATCTAGGTTTTTATATTCATATAAAATTCTTCCCTAATTCAAGATTTATTGAATCAAATAAAACAAGTAGCACATAAAATCATATAAACATACGATTTTATGATCTATGAAAACATGCACGTTCATCATGGATCCACCCTCATTAATCGTATCCACCCTCATGAAAACAAGTGTAATGTTATGTTGGAGTAAAAATGATAGCTTTGGTCGACTTCTCTCGAGAAATTGACGTACCCCAAAGATTATGATGCGCGGTCATGTTCTCAATTAAGTCTCAACACTATTGAGGTGTTTTCTTCATGAAGGTACCTCCCACCGTAGCATTAATCGTATAACGATGTCTCAAGGTAAGTCCATTATAAAACGTCTCAATTTGGGTCACAATATGCATATTATGATTTTGAAAACGGTCTAGTGAAATCTTTAAATTTATCCAAACCTCAAAGAAAGATTCCTCGGCCTTTTGATGGAAATTATGATCTCATTTCTCAATTGAGTCACGATAGTTGGAGGGAAATACTTAGAGAATATTTGTCCATCATTTCCTCAAAAGTGTGGATCGAACTGAGATAGACGATCATACCAAGTGGTGGCATGATGTGCTAATGAGTAAGGAAACAATGACAAGTGAAGGGCGTCTTTGGAGACCTCATTTTGCTTCATGTATTGAGTCACCGCAAGAAATTTATCCAAACGTCGATTGGAATCATCACCGAGTAATCAATAATATTTTCATGTATGTTGGATTTGTTGGATCATGTGATGTGTCAAGATAAAATCTGTATCTTGAATGGGAACGGGGGTAATCGGGTCCCGTCGTCCTCTAATAGTCGGCATACATAACTCCTCAATCGTACCAAGATCGGGAGCCAGAGGATTATTAGAACCTGGTGGTGGTGGACCTTGATTATTGCGAGACATATTGAAGGGTGAAATGAAATCACGAGAAATCGAAGGTGATGGATCAAGAAGATTCCTAGATCGAAGAAGACTATCGGTGTTTTGTAATGGACAAAAGAGATGAGTAGAAGAAGAACAAGTGCACATATACCAAAATAACACAACTAAAAATATAGCACAATATTTTTGGTTCTGATAATCAAAAATGTGTATCGGTAGCTCTTTAGTAAAAACGCACAAGGAAGCGGAGAAGCGGGTCAGCATAAAGCGTATTAATATCCTTATTTCGGGTCGTATTTTATAACAGTCCTCCTTATACCCTCCTTATATTTTGTTTAAACATAAGGTGAGCCGTAATCACAAGTGACATGACAATGATTTTTCTTTTGTTGATATATATTTGTAGATTTGATATTTTCTATATTCTAATTTTCTTTTGATTCATATATAGTAAAAAGAAAATGAAAAATTAAGAAGAAGTGTAAAATATTTTTGGATTATATATATATGAAAACTATCACGGAGATAGGATCTTTAAGACAAAAATCTCCAAACACAAACACGATTATCGTAACGAAGCTAAGCCGGCAGCGTCATATTGGTAAAACTCACTAGATATATTATTTATAAAATACGGAAATTACTCTTAGGAAACGTATTAAGGCAATCTAAATCTATAACAAAAGGTAATGAAAACAAATTAACTCAACTGCGCACGTAAAACGCTAAAACAACTAATTCTAAAATCACTAAATTTACTCTAAAATGATTATAATATCCTAAAGTAACTTTTTATAATCCTAAAATGAATTTAAAACTAATTATCTAGTTTTTAACCTTTTATTTATTTTCTAAATTAGTTATTAATTCTAAAATATTTGAATTAAAAATCTAAAAAATGTGAAAATGAAATTTCTAAATGTAAAAATTCTAAATCATATTTAAAACTATAAAACTAATTTTCTAAATTTATTTTTGTTTTTAAACAATTTAACAAAGCTGAAAATTACAAAATAGTAATCTACAAAGTTGAAAATTGATTTTACTGAATACAGAATTTCTAAATATTATCTTAAACCTAAAACATTTTTCTTTATTTTTATAATTATTTTTCTATTTTTAATTAACTATATGAATATAAATCTACTTTAAAGATATAAAACTATTATATAAAAAACTGAAAAATATAAAAGTGTTAAAAGTGTGTAAAAACCTAATATTATCAAAAGACCTAAAAGTTAACTAACTAATAAGCTCTAATTATGATATTAAAAAGTTGTTGTAACCCTAATTAGCCCATGCCAAATATCCTATTAATCTAACTAGTTACAAAGTATAAGCAAGAAAAGTCCCTAGGGCAGTGGTAAACACACTAGTACTATGAACATGAGGCCGGGGGTTTGAATCTCACCCTAACCTTTTTGGAAAATATTTCATTTGAGCCTTTTTACCAGCTAATAATCTAGCTTATTACCAATAATTTCCTAACTATCACTTTTTTTTCTTCTGAAAACTACTTTCAAGCAATCAATCTATCTAAGAAAGTGATAGATTCACTAAAAATAAGAAGCCAAATCAACCTCCATAACTTATTCACATAAGCTATAATTACATAAAATAAGATCAAAATAGTTTACAAACTAGAAACAGCACCCAAGCTAAACCTATTCTACTTGGATACAAAATTTCAGTAAAAACTATTGTACGTTCTAAAATGAATCTAAATACATTCTAATGAACCATATGAACAAAACTTGAGAAATATCATTAACAATTCTACTCTAATAGATTCTTGTTACTAGTGATAATCAAAGAACCAGCTATAACAGAATATGAAAATATCAAATCTAACTCTATAGAAACTTCTAAATCAGATTTACAATACCCCTAGCAGATTTATATTAATTAGAGTAGTTTTATCCATGAACAAAAAAATTTCAACAATTTGATGAAAATTCCAAACTAAGCCATTGTACTCTCTGAGATCCATCAAATACTAAGTATAAGTAGAATTAACACTGCTTCAAGCCTATGATAGAATTTAAGCTAATTTTATATTATGCAAGTGTTACCCAAACACTCCTTATTGATGATCTAAAAACGATTAACACATATTTAACTCACCATGTTTATTCAAACACTACTAACACCTTGTTAATCATAAGACTCAAAGCTATTTAGGGGTGATCCGAAGGTCGGGGAGGATAAAATAAGTGTTTAGACATTTTAGAGAGAGAAAGACTACAAGGTGAAAGGAGTGTGTGTATTTAGAGAGAGAAAGTGAAATACACAAAATGGGAATCCTCACCCCCTCCATGGAAGTATGGAGGGGTATATATAGGCTAAACAAGGAGTAACTTTGACAACTTATCAATAGTAGTCCCTCCACGTTTTGCCTATCTGAATCTAATGTAATTCCGTAAATGGCGCTTACATTTTAGGGCTAACAATCTTCCCCCAATGTGGAGACATACAGAATTACTTACAATGTTCCTAACAAGTAAAAATACAACAAAATAAAGTCTTCCAAGGCGCTTCCAATGCTAAGGATGTCTTTTAATTCTTCTTGTCTTCATAACTTGTACCTGAGCTTGAATCCTCTTTGCCTTTGCTTGTTGTGGAACAATTGTAATATGCATGATTTGGATTAACTTCCCCCTAGTTCATGCAACATGTATTAAAAAAATTTCTTCATAGACTTCTTTTTGATGAAGTTTCTTAATCAGCTTCCCCCAAACCAAATATGTATCTTAAGTAGATTCTAACACTTTGATGTAGTTTGAACAATCTTCTAGCTCATCGGTTTAAGTGCACAGCAGAATTTGTAGAAGAACAACACCAAATAACACTTCTTCTATACTGTTTCATGTCGTTTAGGTTTTCGTGATAATCTGTTTGGGGTAACATGCTGGAAATCAACAACAATTCTTCTCACGCCTGCAGAATACTTCATAAAAATCATATAAAGTGAAGTAGATACCATTCCATGTACACTGCTTCCCCTAGAAGTTGATCTGATTACTTCAAAGTACACGATCTTCCCCCATGATGATTTCGAACTCTCGGAAGCATCATTATCATGGACGTCCATATACTCGAGAAGTTCTTAGTCTTAAGCAAATGTCTTGAAAAGTTTTGAAAGTCATTGAGGAACTTTGAAATATTTTTGCTTAGACTATGAAGTACCATTGTCGTTATGAGGCTCATAAATATCCCGTGAGAATTAATTGCTGATTCCATCTCTCTCTGTCTAACTTACCAACCTCTAATTCATTCGGCTATTTGTTGTGACCACATGTGAAGTAAACCCGATATTCCAAACATGAAACTGAAGTACAATCCCCCAAATTTGTTACTTAAGCTTGCACTTATGTCGATTGAAGAACGATGCAGAAACAAGTCTCTTATACCTTTTGAAGTTATCCACACGAGCAACTGCGTGTGACACTGGGAACTGCAACAAAGCTCCCAAAAATGATAGTAATCCATGTCGTCGACCATCCACCCCTTGACAGTAGAAACTAGATAATTCAAGTCTCAATCATAAATTTTATCGCCCAAGCAAGCCATCAATAGATAGACTGGATTTGAAGAAAAGGGGTAGAAAAATAGAAGGAAGGCTCGATGATGAGATAAGAAGACGTCTTCATGAAATCCCACTTCAACTTCAAATAAAGAATACCAAATCCACTCCGTGATCACTTGTCTTTGAAGAATCAAAACTAGCCGTTGTCGTTTAAGTGGATCTTATATCAGATCGTTTTTAGCGTTAAGTGTTTTGTTTGCTTTGGTGTTGTGTTTGATAATGTCATTATCTAGAACAAATGGCAAAATATCATTAAAGGATGATTTGTCTAGATAACTTGTCGTTAAAGCCTAACGTCAATCACATGCCCAAATGATGCACTTTCGATCGAACCATAAAGCCGTTAACCGGCATCATTATTTACGGCTTACAAGATATAAATGAAACAAATTTCATACGACATATTCGTTTGATCAGGGCTTTTCCCACAAAGGTTATGACCAGCTCATTAAACCAAATCCACTATTACAATAATAGCCCATTTATTCTATGTAATGAACTTCCAGCCCACATGATGTATACCCGGTTTAAAACTTGTAAGCAAATCTAATAACCGAGCTAGTAATCATTAGGTTAGGATATAAAGTGGGTTTGTTAACAAAATAAAGTCTTAGTCAACCCTAATCACTCTTGTTTACACCGCCCCCATCTCATTTTTAGATCAGCCGTTCCATCTTTACATTTGCCAAAAACAAATCCCCATCTCCTTATCTGATCACATAACCAGACACATCTAATCACCAGTCACTATATTTTTCAATCTCATCTCGTATCTTCCTGATACAATCACAACAAGATAGATATGTGACCAACTCATAATCCTAACCTCATAAACCATCTCATATCACCCTAGTTACCAAGGTCTCATCATATAATGCATCTCACCAACATAACACAAGAATCACAAAAGCCTGTTAATCTGAATCAATAACTCGAAGAAGAAGAAAGATATTGGCTTCAAGATCTTTAATGGTCTCAGGTAGGGTTAATTTGTAGTGCATGTGATTGATTTAGTCTTTTAAAACCAAATCGAATCGAAGAATGATGATAACATATTTGTTATCCATCTATCTTGAGATTCGTATATCAAAAAGATGGATTGACCGTACATGATTAGATCAATGATGATTATTTTCTTTCGAATATGGATCTGTTATGGTCTTGATTTGTTGTTATTATAACACGAATTGAAAGAAATAGCTGAGATCTTTGATGATTCTTCAAAAAAATGATTGAGATCGAATATGAGATATTATGATTTGTCTATTTGATTTTTTTGGTTTTAACTTTCGAGTCAAGATGTGATTTAAGTGAAGATGGGTAGGATTAGAGTCAGGTTTTGATTGGTGGATTGATAATAGATGGGTTTTTGTGTCACAATGTTTTTTCAAATGAGTCTCAGTCAGTTTTATCTAAACAACATGGTCTAAAGTATTTGGTTTTTAGTCATCGCAATGTAACCAAATCTCTCCATCAGAATCCAAAAATCAATCGCAATAATAAAACCATGCCATCGCAATGACCGTATCTATGTCTTTCATCGCAATGAGTGAAAGTTTTCCATCGCAATGTTAAAAAAATCCACCCCATCGCACTCCTATAAGCATCGCAACATCCCATCGCGACAAGCCATTGCAAGTTGCAATCGCAGTGGCCATCGCACGATACGATCGCAACATTTCCATCATAATATGCGAACCATCATAATGTACCCATCGTAATCAATGCGATCGTAAGTAGCCATCTGAAAGTAGCCATCGGAACAGGGTTTTGACCAACTTTTTGTAGATACAAAAAAATTGGATCTGGACCATTTGATTTTTGTCCTTTTCCCAAGAAGCAATAGACAAAAAGAATACACGGGTACCAAACAAATGGACTAAGTAATTTGTTACGATGCATGAAAAGACACAGATTTAGACAATGATTTCGTGACAATAACTGATTCAAAGTAAATGATAATAGCTAGACATAATAAAATCAGATATAACTTGAATTAGAAAAAGTACAAACCGTTAATCTTGATAACACAACACGAACACCAAAATAATAAGGAAACACAAACAAAAAACACCCCCGGTTAGCTCTGATGCCAATTGTTAATCATAAGATTCAAAGCTATTTAGGGGTGATCCGGAGGTCGGGGAGGATAAAACAAGTGTTTAGACATTTTAGAGAGAGAAAGATTACAAGGTGAAAGGAGTGTGTCTATTTAGAGAGAGAAAGTGAAATACACAAAATGGGAATCCTCACCCCTTTATGGAAGTATGGGGGGGTATATATAGGCTAAACAAGAAGTAACTTTGATAACTTGTCAATAGTAGTCCCTCCACATTTTGCCTATCTGAATCTAATGTAATTCTGTAAATGATGCTCACATTTTAGGGCTAACACACCTTCCAATTAACATAATGATTGATCTAAATCACCAAAAACTTTCATTCTGTTAGAAGCTAAGAATCAAAATGACATAATGTTTTTATAAATCATCACAGTTTCAAAAGGACTTAGGTTTTATAAAGTTTTAAACCAAAATCACTTCAAACAAACCACAAATTTCTCTCAACGATCTGATATAAACTATTAAACATCCCTAACACTAACTTACATAAGCAAATTTACAAATGACTTAGTCAAGAATTAAGACTACCACAAATTGTTTGGAAACGAAGTAAACAATAAGATCTATACGATTTATATCTAAAACATGCTAATATATGGTTATACTAACAACAAGAAAAAAATTATAACATCCATATAACAAGAACAAAAGAACTTTATGAAATTTAAAGGAAAAATAAGAAAAGTAAAATGCAACTTATGCCTTTGCACAAAACAAGGCTTTGCTATTAAGAGCTCAAATCTACAGCTCTAACTATGCTATTTAGTTCATTCCTTAAGGTCCCATCCTATCTAGACCTTCTTCCAAATATTGGAATGACCCGATTAACCCGTTTTTGAATGAAATTTGTAATTTCTAGACAATTTGAGTAAAGTTTGTACAAATAATCTATGTATAGCTTATTTGTACAAGTTTGAGCTTAAAGAACTTAAAAATCAGTTTAGGAAAAGCTTATTACAACAATGGAATTTTTTTTGCAGAAAATAAAATGAAGGAAGAACGATTGACTAAAATGTATTTTATATTAATTGGAAGAGTTTTATAGTACAAATAAAAGATAATTACATTATTAATCAAAATCTATTCTACATCTGTCTAGAAAAATTACAAAAGAAGAATATCAAAGATGGATTGGGGGTTTAAATAGATGAACCCAAGGTCTTGGAAGAGAGAGAGATTTTTGATCCCTTATCACATTGACATTAGTATAAATTAGTATTAGTATTGATATTACTTTTGTAACACTCTCAATTTTCGTATCGGTACAGCGGAAGAGTCTTTTAGAGTGTTACGGGATAGCACAATAACTCCAATCATAGACAACACATAAAAATGGTTGTACAAGGTTCAACATACATTCATTCGAAAAAAAGTTTCAAGTGTACAACAGGTCCCAAATTATACAGGTCATTAAGTTTACAAAACATAGATCGAATGAACATTTTTATTATTATGTGGGCCATCAGAGTCGATCTCCATCCGGATTACCTTCAAGCACCTGAGATAAAAATATGCAGAAATCATATCAGCGAATGCCGAGTGAATTCATAGACTTTAATAAAACCGTTATATAAAACAATCATTGAAATCAGAACACAAGTATAATATCAGAAGTAAGTCCTCGTATTGCTAGTCAGGAAATATATATATCAAAGCATACATCTTAAACCGTCCATGAGACCGTAGCCTTAATATTACCATTATAGGTAATATTATTGTCGTTATTAGCATCGATATTAAATCGTATTGGATTACATTATTGATTATTATTAGCCACATGACATTGTTACCTTACTATCACAACAACGGGCCGCGAACCCGACAAACAATTTGCCCATCTAAGTTAGTGTGTCGTCACAAAAATCACGCTATGTAAATCTTCTCATACATAAATTCGCTTACCCATAAATGTGGTACGACGGGGATGAACCGTAGTACTATCATATGCATAAGCGTCTACCAAATCCCTGTAGTTCACAATTCATGCTAATGGGACTTTGAGTGACATAACCTACCTACTAATAATCTTTTTTATCTCTTTTATTGGGTCATCGCATCATTCGGGTCCATATCATTAAGCATACCATCGGGACTACTTATGTTCTATTTTATCAAAAACTAGCATGTTATCTCCCTCGCGGGTTTACAAATCATTTTATAAAACATTTAAAAGAGTGCGAGGCTATGAACTCACGTTGATAATGAAAGGCGGATTATCGGCTACGGGCGTGCTTCGGTCACGGAAACCTATATAAATAATAATCGGTCTTAGACTTTTGTCCAATGAATTTATCAAAATAACAAATATACATATGATGATTTTGTACACATGATGATGATCAAGTGGGTTTATATATTCTTATTTACTCATTTTAGTGTTTATGTATCGGTAAATTTTTACTAGTTTACTAGTTTTACCTATTTACCTGTTTTAGGTCCAATAAGCCTATTATAAGTTCATTAACTTGTATTAATCCATTTTATACTTGTATTATCAGTATTTATACTTTACATTTTGGGCCCAAATGGGTTAAGCCCAATAAGTAATTTTTATAAGTGTTTAACTTATTTAGTTAAATTATTATTCCAAATATGCTAACTTAGCTCGTTAATGTCCGTATGTCATATAGTTCGGGTTTTAGCATTTTTCAGTATATGACTTTTAAAAACTTTACATTAGACGGGTTTGATCGTCTAAGTTTTAATTGGCGAAAAACGTTAATTTTACGGTAATAGCCGAAAAAATGTCGTAAAAATCATGTTTATAGTTTTTATAACTTATAAATCTTATTCAACTACCATTTTTAACCTTATACATATTTATATGAATGAAATTTATAAGTTAGTGGGTTTTAATTCACATTTTATACTATATTAGTTTGAGTGCTTATATAATACTATTAAACATTAATTTCACAAAATCTGATTTTTAGTTTCATCTTCACCATTTTTATCATATCTTGAATTCTATAAGGAGATAGAAGCTCATTTTTAGATGGCATAAACTTCATATTATTTTCTACAAATAAGTTGGTTATAGCTACTGCTCATTCCTTTTTTAAGTATCCTTAACCGTCCCTACAAAACAGACTATTCAGATTGGCACACTAATCTTGTTTTGATCATATCTCACTCATTTTGATGATTCCATTTAATGGCCAACTCTCACATGTGTATGATATCTAAAAATTAATGTAAATGGATTCCACCATGCAATTTTATCAGTTTATAACTTGGTTACTTACTGTTTTTATACAACCAACATTTTAAGCAAGATTTTAGCATTGTTTCTTATGGTTTTTCATCTTTTTAATCATATTTATCAACACTTGATCCCCACACAACATTTCTCTCATCATATATTCATCATATACATATACAATAAGAAAGAAAATACATTTGATCTTTACAAAAATAACAAGAGAAATGGAAAGGATGATCTTCTTTACCAACCAAGATTATATCTTGTTTTTGGATGACAATATCTTGATGAACACCAAATATATCTCCAAGATCATCAACCACCAAGATTGTTTGTTGAGAAATTAGCCCTATGACATAAGCAAATCACCTTATTTTTTGTTAATATGGCCACCAATCAATCAAGGTCTCAAGGTTTCTCCATAATATGAATAGATAACATAAGATTTGTTGCTAGAAATGATCAAATGGGGTGTTTGATGGTGGTTATGGGACGGCAATAGGGAGTGGGAGAGAGTATGTGAGTTGTTTTGCATGTGAAATGGGAGCAAATGGTAAGGGTTAGTGGTTTTTGTGGTTTAGTGGAAACTTGTAGCTTACTTGTTAAGCTTATGCTTACAGTGTAAGCTACTTGTTACAAGGGTGCCACATCAAGTGATATAGTGTCCTCTTTAGCCGTCCCTTTTGTTAGTGGGGTGGGATAAACTTGTTTTGTCCCATCCCGCTAATTTACGGTTATTCCTCGATTCTAGTTTCTTTGATTTTCGTGCCCTCGGGTCGTTTTAAGAAAAAAAGTTTTTATAAATTATGAATCAACGGCACAAAACGAATCTAATAAAAATTGTCTCATCAAAAACGGAGTTCAAAAACGTAAATACGTAATCTTAAGGTTTCCGGTTTAGCCGTAAAGGACGCTAAATTATGCACGTAAGCCCAAATTTAAATCCGTAAATTGTGAGTTCATCAACCAACACAAAAATAAGTTTCAAAATAATATACGAGAATATAATTTACTACCTAAAAATGTTAGATTGTCACAGCTCTTCCTCCTAAAAGGGATCAACGTCCTCGTGATCCATTTCATTTTGATGTCTGTTTCTTATTGAAATCAAAGAGGTGCGGATATTTCTTCCACATTTCATCCTCTCGTTCCCAAGTAAATTCCGGTCCATGCTTTAAATTCCATCGGATCTTGACAATAGGTATCCGACTTTGTTTCAGTTGCTTTACCTCACGATCCATAACCTCTACGGTTTCTTCGATAAAATGCAACTTCCCATCTATTCGAACCTTATCCAACGAAATTTTCTCATCACTCACTGCTAGAAATTTCTTTAGATTAGATACATGGAATGTGTTGTGAACACCATGAAGTTTTGGGGGTAACTCTAGTTTATAAGCCACCGGACCTAATCTAGATAAAATCTTAAAGGGTCCAATATAGCGGGGATTCAATTTTCCTCGCTTTCCAAATCTTATAATGCCTTTCCATGGAGATACTTTCAACATTACTCGGTCACCCACTTTAAACTCCATCGGCTTCCGCCGCAGATCCGCGTAACTTTTCTGTCTACTACGCGCAGTCAACAACCTATTCTTAATCTGAACTATCATCTTCATAGTCTCCCGGATCAATTCCGGTCCCGTGAGCTGGGTATCCCCAACTTCACTCCAACATACAGGAGATCTACACTTCCTACCATACAAAGCTTCAAACGGTGCAACCTTAATACTAGAATGGTAACTATTGTTATACGAAAACTCTGCTAACGGCAAATGTTTATCCCAATTCTTACCAAAATCTATCACACAAGCTCTCAACATATCTTCTAGTGTTTGTATCGTTCTTTCACTCTGCCCATCAGTCTAGGGTGATAAGCAGTGCTCATGTCCAGATTCATTCCCAAAGATCTTTGGAGAGATTTCCAAAAATTCGATGCGAATCTAGGATCTCGATCTGAAATGATCGATACAGGCACTCCATGCTTGCATACAACATTATCAAGGTAAATATGAGTCAACTTATCCAGTGAGAACTGCTCTTTAACCGGAATGAAGTGTGCTGATTTTGTCAGTCTGTCGACAATAACCCAAATCGAGTTGTTTCCAGATGATGTTCTAGGAAGCTTGGTGATAAAGTCCATCGTAATTCGCTCCCACTTCCATTCATGAATCTTTGGCTGTTGAAGTAGTCCTGATGGCTTTTGATGTTCAGCTTTGACTCTAGCACAAGTCAAGCATTAAAGAACATACATAGCAATATCAGCTTTCATATTCGGCCACCAGTACAACTTCTTCAAATCATGGTACATCTTATCAGATCTCGGATGAATGGAGTACTTAGATTTATGGGATTCTAACATAATCAAATATCTTAAGCCTCCAAACTTAGGTATCCACATACGACCTCTTAAGCATTTCACTCCATCAGCTCTAACCTCTAAAGGATCTCCTTCTCCTCGTAACCCTTCATTACCAAAATTTTCTTTCTTACAGGCTTCTATTTGCGCATTTCTAATTTGCTCAGGCAAATTATTGTGCACGGTCAAGACTAGAGAACGTACCCTGATAGGCTCTCTATCTTTCCTGCTTAATGCATCGGCAACAACATTGGCTTTTCCTGGGTGATATTTTATATCACAATCGTAATCACTTAACAATTCTATCCATCTTCGTTGCCTCATGTTCAATTTCTTCTGATCGAGAATATCTGTAGGCTTTTGTGATCGGTGAATACCGTACACTTGGTGCCATACAGATAATGTCTCCACATCCTAAGAGCAAAGACTACAGCTCCTAACTCAAGATCATGAGTAGTATAATTCTCCTCATTCTTCCTTAATTTCCTAGAAGCATAAGCTATCACTTTTTCTCGCTGCATCAAAACAGCTCCATAGCCTCTAAAAGATGCATCACAATACACTACAAAATCTTCACTCCCGTCGGGTAATGATAGAATTGGCGCACTACATAATTTTTGCTTTAATATCTGAAATGCTCCATCTTCATCACTTCCCCAAAGGAAAGGTTTATTCTTCTGGGTAAACTTAGTCAAGGGTTTAGCTATTAAAGAAAATTCTTTAATGAATCGCCTATAATAGCCAGCCAATCCTAAGAACTGTCGCACTTCCCTTGGCGTTGTCGGTGCAGACCAATTCTTAATGGCTTCAACCATTGCAGGATCAACATGAATTCCATCCTTGTTAATCACATGACCAAGAATTTGCACAGAATCTAACCAAAAATCACATTTCGAAAACTTAGCATACAACCTTACATCCTTTAACAAATTCAAAATAATCCTTAAATGTTCTCTATATTCATCTTCATTCTTAGAATAGATTAGAATATCATCAATAAACACAACCACAAATTTATCCAAGTAGGGCTTGCACACTCGATTCATTAAATCCATGAAAACCGTAGGTGCGTTAGTTAACCCAAATGGAATTACTTGAAATTCATAGTGTCCATAACGAATTCTAAATGCAGTTATAGGAATATCTTCTTCACGGACGCGAAGTTGGTGATATCCAGACCGCAAATCTATCTTAGAATACACACTAGATCCTTGTAGTTGATCAAACAAATCATCAATCCTAGGTAAAGGATATCGATTTTTAATCGTCAACTTATTCAGTTCCCTATAATCAATGCACATACGGAAAGATCCATCCTTCTTCTTAACGAACAAGATTGGAGCTCCTCAAGGCGACGAGCTCGGTCGAATAAAACCTTTATCAGACAACTCCTTAAGTTGCTCAAATAACTCCTTTAATTCAGAAGGGGCTAATCGGTAAGGTGCACGTGCCACCGGCGCAGCACCAGGAATTAAATCGATTCGAAACTCTACTTGCCTTATCGGTGGAAGTCCGGGTAAATCTTTAGGAAATACCTCAGGAAATCACAAATAATAGGTACATCTTCCAATCGTTTCTCCCTAGACTCATTCCTGGTCACTTGAGCTAAGAATAACTCGTAACCGTTCCTGATGTACTTTTGGACTTTAATACATGAAACGATTTTCAAACGGGATTCACCTCGATTACCATCAATTACTAACGTCCTATTCCTAAGAGGAATCTTAACCTTCTTTTCTCCACATAAAATAGTAGCATTATTCAAAAACAACCAATCCATACCAATAATAATATCAAAACTACTTAATTCTATCAACATCAAATCAATCGGAAAGGAATAGTTCAAGAGATTTAGAGAGCATCCTTCTAATAGCTTATTAGTTTTCACTAATTTAGCATCAGCCAATTCCACCTCGTAACTGGTATTTATCTCAACAGGTTTAATGTCAATAAGGGCACTAAATTTAGTGGATACAAAGCTCCTATCAGCACCCGAATCAAATAAAGCAACAGCATAATGATTGTTGAGTAAAAACGTACCAGTAGCGACATTCGGATCCTCTTTCTTCACCTCGACTGTTCCAAGTTGATAAACACCACCCTGGGGGTTTTTTCCAGGTACAATCGCTTTCAACTTGGGACATTTCGATTTCCTATGACCTTCTTCATTACAGTTGAAGCAAATGGTTCCCTTCTTACACCTTTCAACCTTGTGTCCAAGCTTTCCGCAATTTCGGCACTTCCAGCAGTCGCCAGCATGCCTCTTGTTGCCACACTTAGGACATCTATCATCGTTGCGCGATGTGTTGTTGTTAAGAGCATTTTCATTCCCCTTTCTCTGCTTCTGACGACGATTGAAATTCTTCCTATTATCACCTCTATCTACACGATCACTATCACCCTTTCTTTTCTCACCAACACGGGCTTCATCTTCCCTATCCTGAATTATTTGTCCAATGAGTTGGTAAGCCATTCGAACAGCATCATCAATGGTCAGTGGTTTAGATGATTTCACGTCCCCCTAGATATTCTTGGTCAACCCTTTAATATATTGTTCAATTCGGATCTCTTCGGGTTCTACCAATCGAGGACACAACAACGCCAACTCATGGAATCAGTTTGTGTAACTATCAATGTCCACACCTTTCATTCTCAGATGAATCAATTCTTGTTCTAACTTAATGATCACACTACGAGGACAGAACTCCAAAGTCACCCACTTCTTAATTTCAGCCCAAGGAGTAGCATTAGCAGCATCAATACCCATGAAAGCAATTCTCCCGTTCCACCAAGTCAACGCACGACCTTTAAGATTAGCCATAGCAAAAGTCACCTTATCTTCCTCCTTACACTTACTAATCCGAAACGCCGACTCAATCTTCTCAATCCACTGGCTTAATCCTACAGCACCTTCAGTTCCATTAAAAGGTAGAGGTTCACACTTCATGAACGTCACATAAGTACAACCACCAACTTCAGGTGCATTAGTTCCAAGTCCTCCTACATTTCCTCCAACATTAGCATTCACATTATTAGCATTTACATTCACATTAGTACCACCAATTCCACTACCGCCAGCTCCACTACCGCCAGCTCCACTACCGCCAGCTTCATTTCTAGCATTTGCCATAAATTCAGTCATAGATGCGGTAACTTGCTCCGTAATAATCCTACATACATCATCCTCAGTCACAGCTTTCTTGGGCGGCATAATTCTATAATTTCACAATTTCAAAGTATTAAGCATTCACCCAACAAGGGATTCATATAATATGGATTGAATTCATAATCAAGATACAAATAAGGCAGAATATGGAATTCAAGACAAGATACATATTTCATTGGATTTGAAACAAAAGCATTGTCTTAATTTACATCCCATATCAAAGTTCTAGCACTATACATACTCAAAATTCGTGCCAGGTCTACTACTAACAAGTCGGTTAAATCAAAGTTACAAAGGTACAAAAGATACAAAGGTCACTACTTAAAAACAGACTGGTCTACTGAGAACCGCCAGATGGTCCATCATCCATCGTCTTCTGTATCTTTGTCGGACGATCACTAGACACATCTTCAGTTGGGCGCTTACGGATCACTCCTCTTTCAACCATGTCAGTATAAAATCTACTATTCCAACCCACAGATATATTCAACTCTTTCTCAGCCTTCTCACGCATCGCACGAGCTACATTCAACTGAATCTCCTTAGAATTCACCTTTTTCTTCATGGCAGCAAACTCACCACTTTCTAACACAAATAACCTCCTAAAAGCCTCATTCAAACCACGCTCTACATCAGTCAAATCCAAACTCAGCAATTCCCGCTCTTTCTCACCAACCTTAGTCTTCGACTCCAAATAAGAAACATGAGTCTGAACAACACCTAATCCAATCTCTGTCATACTACTCTGAGCACGGGAAGCATCTAAATCACGTCTCAAGGCCCATGGTGCAAGACCGTCCATATGAGTAGCCTATCGGACACTAGAAGACTCTCCTATCACACGTCTACGAGTAGCAATACCATCAGTACTGTTAGGTGCATTATCATCCTCATCGTCCTCTGATTCAGAATAAGTTTCAGACGATTCAGACATTTCATCTCTAGGTAGCTCAACCTCAGAATCAGAAAAATAAACTGGTGGGGGGTAAGGGCTCGCCCTCCGGAACATCATAAGGGTAAATAAGCTCGGCTTCCTCACCATCATCAACCTCATTGTCTATACCTATATCCTCCTCGACATCCTCATCATCAACCTCATTATCTAAATTATTATCCCAATCTCATCATCATCATTCTCAATATTAACATTATCCATCTCATTCTCTACCATATCAACCTGAGGGGCAATATAATCTCTTAGTCCTATCTCGGGCTCGGGATCCTCAAATGGTTCCTCCTCATCATCATCCATATCATAATCTAATAAGTCTAAATATGGATCATGATCTACATTAGGTTCGGGAATAGCATGGTTCTCTACAGGAATATTAGGGTCAGCCATGACAATCTGCATTTATATATATATATATATCTCGTATTAGGATAACATACTTATTAAACAATTACATACTGAAATCACGATATACACATATATATAAATTAAATTATATATATCAAAATATATATCTTCTCAATAGGGCTTGTTGGTAACGTCGAAGATCTTTGGCACCGTTATAGTCAAAAGATTTTTCAATTATTTTCTCAAATGTTCATAGTTAAAAGATTTTGAAAAGTTTTGTTCAAAACGTTGGTTTTTAAAATCTTTTGTTCTCTATAACGAGAGCTCTGGTACCAAACTGTAACACTCTCAATTTTCGTATCGGTACAGCGGAAGAGTCTTTTAGAGTGTTACGGGATAGCACAATAACTCCAATCATAGACAACACATAAAAATGGTTGAACAAGGTTCAACATACATTCATTCGACAAAAAGTTTCAAGTGTACAACAGGTACCAAATTATACAGGTCATTAGGTTTACAAAACATTGATCGAATGAACATTTTTATTATTATGTGGGCCATCAGAGTCGATCTCCTTCCGGATTACCTTCAAGCACCTGAGATAAAAACATGCAAAAATCATATCAGCTAATGCCGAGTGAATTCATAGAGTTTAATAAAACCGTTATATAAAACAATCGTTGAAATCAGAACACAAGTATAATATCAGAAGTAAGTCCTCGTATTGCTAGTCAGGCAATATATATCAAAGCATACATCTTAAACCGTCCATGAGACCGTAGCCTCAATATTACCATAATAGGTAATATAATTGTCGTTATCAGCATCGATATTAAATCGTATTAGATTACATTATGGATTATTATTAGCCGCATGACATTGTTACCTTACTATCACAACAACGGGTCACGAACCCGACAAACAATTTGCCCATCTAAGTTAGCGTGTCGTCACAAAAATCACGCTATGTAAATCTTCTCATACATAAATTCGCTTACCAATCAATGTGGTACGACGGGGATCAACCGTCAAGGCGCGAACTGGGGTGATCGTCCCCAAATAGTACTATCATATGCATAAGCGTCTACCAAATCCCGGTAGTTCACAATTCATGCTGATGGGACTTTGAGTGACATAACCTAACTACTAATAATCCTTTTTATCTCTTTTATTGGGTCATCGCATCATTCGGGTCTATATCATTAAGCATACCATCGGGACTACTTGTGTTCTATTTTATCAAAAACTAGCATGTTATCTCCCTCGCGGGTTTACAAATCATTTTATAAAACATTTAAAAGAGTGCGAGGCTATGAACTCACGTTGATAATGAAAGGCGGATTATCGGCTATGGGCGTGCTTCGGTCACGGAAACCTATATAAATAATAATCGGTCTTAGACTTTTGTCCAATGACTTTATCAAAATAACAAATATACATATGATTATTTTGTACATATAATGATGATCAAGTGGGTTTATATATTTGTATTTACTCATTTTAGTGTTTATGTATTGGTAACTTTTTACTAGTTTACTAGTTTTACCTATTTATATGTTTAAGGTCCAATAAGCCTATTATAAGTTCATTAACTTGTATTAATCCATTTTATACTTGTATTATCAGTATTTATACTTTACATGTTGGGCCCAAATGGGTTAAGCCCAATAAGCAATTTTTATAAGTGTTTAACTTATTTAGTTAAATTATTAGTCCAAATATGCTAACTTAGCTCGTTAATGTCCGTATGTCATATAATTCAGGTTTTATCGGTTTTTACTTGTATTAGGTACTTATATATCATTATATGAATTTTAAAAACTTTACATTAGACGGGTTTGATCGTCTAAGTTTTAATTGGCGAAAAACGTTAATTTTACGGTAATAGCCGAAAAAAGTCGTAAAAATCATGTTTATAGTTTTTATAACTTATAAATCTTATTCAACTCCATTTTTATAAAGTATCAATTTATTTAACCTTATACATATTTATATGAATGAAATTTATAAGTTAGTGGGTTTTGATTCACATTTTATACTATATTAATTTGAGTGCTTATATATTACTATTAAACATTAATTTCATAAAATCTGATTTTTAGTTTCATCTTCACCATTTTTATCATATCTTGAGTTCAATAAGGAGATAGAAGCTCATTTTTGGAAGGCATAAACTTCATATTATGTGCTACAAATAAGTTAGTTATAGATACTGCTCATTCCATGTTTAAGTATCCTTAACAGTCCCTACAAAACAGACTATTCAGATTCGCACACTAATCTTGTTTTGATCATATCTCACTCATTTCATGATTTCATTGCATGGCCAACTCTCACATGTGTATGACATCTAACACTTAATTTAAATGGATTCCACAATGCAATTTTATCAGTTTATAACTTGGTTACTTACTGTTTTTATACAGCCAACATTTTAAGCAAGATTTTAGCATTGTTTCTTATGGTTTTTCATCTTTTTAATCATATTTATCAACACTTGATCCCCACACAACATTTCTATCATCATATATTCATCATATACATATAAAATAATAAAGAAAATACATTTGATCTTTACAAAAATTACAAGAGAAATGGAAAGGATGATCTTCTTTACCAACCAAGATTATATCTTGTTTTTGGATGACAATATCTTGATGAACACCAAATATATCTCCAAGATCATCAACCACCAAGCTTTTTTTTTTTGAGAAATTAGTCCTAGGACACAAGCAAATCACCTTCTTTGTTGTTAATATGGCCACCAATCAATCAAGGCTTCAAGATTTCTCCATAATATGAATAGATAACATAAGATTTGTGGCTAGAAATGATCAAATGGGGTGTTTGATGGTGGTTATGGGACGGCAATGGGGAGTGGGAGAGAGTATGTGTGAGTTTTTTTGCATGTGAAATGGGAGCAAATGGTAAGGGTTAGTGGTTTTTGTGGTTTAGTGGAGACTTGTAGCTTACTTGTTAAGCTTATGCTTACAAGTGTAAGCTACTTGTTACAAGGGTGCCACATCAAGTGATGTGGTGTCCTCTTTGGCCGTCCCTATTGTTAGTGGGGTGGGATAAACTTGTTTTGTCCCATCCCGCTAATTTACGGGTATTCCTCGATTCTAGTTTCCTCGATTTGCGTGCCCTTGGGTCGTTTTACGAAAAACATTTTTATAAATTATGAATCAACGACACAAAACGAATCTAACAAAAATTGTCTCATCAAAAACGGAGTTCAAAAACGTAAATACGTAATCCTAAGGTTTCCGGTTTAGCCGTAAAGGACGCTAAATTATGCACGTAAGCCCAAATTTAAATCCGTAAATTGTGAGTTCATCAACCAACACAAAAATAAGTTTCAAAATGATATACGAGAAAATAGTTTACTACCTGAAAATGTTAGATTGTCACAACTTTGGATGTCAATATTAAACTGGAAGATTGGTTTGGTTATGTTGGTCAGTTATGTTGGTTCAGTTATGTTGGTTTAGTTTGTAATGGAACAATGTTAGATAGTTTAGAATTGAGATGTGTTGGTGATGGTGTTATTGTAGGGTTAACTAATCAGACTATGTCCGTAGTAGTTATGTGTAGCATCTCGACATCAATAATTTGTATTGGTTTCATTGGCTTCATCTGGTTTCGTATTTGGTTCACCGGATTGCGTTTGTTTGGTTATGTATGGATTCATTTGCTTGTTTGCTCGCCTACTCGTTTAAATAGTCTGCCTGCCTGAATGCCAAGATCGAGACACTCTACTAGTAGTCGTCTTTGCTCAGAATGTTAGAATTTTCTTGCCTGATCCCTCTCGTACATCTTCGTTTTTATATGACTTTGTGCTTTGCACCTGCTTTTGATTGCAAATCGGAATGAGACTTCTTTTAGCACCAAGTCTGCACTCTAGAGTACTCCGCTTTCGTTTTTTTAGTTTTAGTTTATGTTTGGAAAAATCCTAATGTTCACGTCTGCGGTATTGTGAGTTTGACGGGGAATATTAGTTAACAAGGCCCATTGGCCTAGCCCACTTGTTTAGGCATGTTTAGTATTGTCTTTGTATTTTCAATTTAATGTTTTGTAATGTGATAGTATTAGTTGAATCTAAGAATATAATTTTCGGTATTCCCTCTTTGATTTCTACAAATACAACTACTTCTCGGCTCCATTACACTGTTATGTCAATATCTTACTCGCTCGTGACAATGCAAAACGAAAAAGATAAGGCTATAAATGGTATTAGACAAATGAACGGGTGTTACACATTTGTGTCACGTAAACATGCACATCCTTTTACTTACCTATAATTGTTTCTAAAAAGATTATTCTCATATAAAAAGTCAAAACCATGTACAATGATTAGAATAGTTGAAGTAGGTAACTATATTAAGTAATAAATCTATGTAGTAATGTACGAAACTAACTCTACCAACAAGTATATCAATAGTAATTCAGGAAATATTCATGAGTCTAAAAAAGGTAACAAGATTATACCATGGTAACTTTGTTACAATTTCTAAATGACTGTAATAACACTTTCAAATTATTTCTTAACAATATCAAACTAACCAAGTATAAGAACTTTACTAGAAACTACACAAGAGAGTTTTTAACTTTTAAAAATGAAATGAGATGTGAATATATCGAATGAGCTGAGATTGAGGGCTATTTATAATCTCTAAAACACCCATTAAGATGTAGTTATTAAGTACATAAGCCATAACAAAGGTCATCATCCTTGCAAGCCATGATTCCACTTAATCGTGCATTAATAGGCGAACTGAGGCACACTTAGTGTATATGTGCGACACGATTTATCTGAATTCTAGCATTTATCAATTTTGGTCCTTCATATATGTTTCTTTGTCTTTTCTTCACTTCAAATCTTGATACTTCACATTATCATGTCTCCTCGTTCATTGTCCCCCTATCACGATTATTTAGTAATAACAATATCAATAATTTGGTATTCATATTATTTATATGTGCATTTGGTGTATTATTAGATCAATAAATATGTATAATTAGACAGTTATCACATGGATATAGGTTGAACAATAAAACCACTAAGGTTTATGGTTTTTCCTTTTATATACTTAGTATATTTATCTTATATAAATATAAATAACCTGGATAATAACCGTTACACCCCTATAGGAGAATACTTCATAATCTCATTAAGAACTTTTGGAAAACATAGAGGGGATGAATATGTTCCGGTTCAAAAACTTAAGTTTGTCGTTCAAATAATCGGTCATGTGTGAACCAATATGATAAGCGATAATAATAATTCTACATCTACGAACATAGTTGAAAGCATAATATAAAATATATTACCACAAAACAAACTACAATGCGTCAAACAAATCACAAGATATTATAATTTTTAATATCTTTATTTATAAAATAGTACTTTGGCTAACGAAAAAATACCCTCACCAGCGGCTAAATTTCATCTGTCCCAAATGGTCGATGATCGTTTAGATCCTGACCTACACAATTGTAAAACTTGTGCATTTTTCTAGAAAACGACATCCCGAACTTGTCATACCATGAAAAGTTCTAGAATGCTTTAAAACTTCATATATATAAAAAAAAAATATGCACCACTTTGGTATCAATGATACCTACAAGTGTACTTTACCAAATTTGGATGATTTTTCATATATTTAGAAATTAGGGGTTTAACTTACTCCGAGCATGGAATACTACGACTATATGGGCAACTACACTTCAAGTTCGTGCTTCAAATCTTAGGCCTTTCAACAAAGACCGTTATCGCTTCATAAACCTATAAAATAGTCACCAACTAAATCGTAAGCATTATGCTTAGTTTGTAAGAGATACATGACATATTATCATATGTCATACACACGTTATGAGCATTCACATGTAAAGTTATGATTATTTTCAACAATTATACGCATCGTAAGAACACTATCAAGCGTTACCCAATAACAGAAACATGATCCACATCAAGCCAAGAACTTATCACACTAATATTTTATTCTTAACACATACTAAAATATCATTTTTCATTATCACAAATATTCATTTACCTTAGTTAGTCTAATGCCATTAGACCAACACACGCTTTATCAACACATATCTAACTAGCTAGTCTTTAGTATGTAACCATGCTTTCAATTTCAAGGTTTTTTTGCTTTAACAAAAATATTTAAAAACATATAATATAATAAATTATATTTAACATATGTTATAGCCATAATTACTATCTTGGCTCCATATTTATTTATCCGAGGACCTCATCATCGTCAACACTTGATTCTTAATCAATAATCACGACATTTATATTTAACACTTTTAGTTTACATAACTATAAAAGGGTTTCTAAATATACCCATAACCAAAAGTGAAGCTTGAGTAGTTTAACAAAGGGAAAAAAACAATTGTAGTAGCATGTAACAAAAAAATAACTTGGAAAAAAAGACACAAATGATGATTTTCGAATTTCATCTTGAGGGTTGATGGTTTGTGTCACAAATTCAAGAGGGGCATAACGTATATTTTTAAAAAAACTATTGGTACTACTACTAACTTCTCACTATAAGACAAACTCTTGAAAGGGAGGGGGAGGCAACACCCCTTTCTGCCCTAAGGAATCTCCATCCTTGCCCGTAACCATAACAAAACTCATCTATTTTATTCATACGATCATACAAAAAAATCACCAATTTCATCAATTTATACAGAAACCATTAAACTAACAATGAACCTTATCTTCATAAGTCTAGCAACCGCTAGTGGAATTTTTAAATGACAAGATTCGATCGCTTGGTTGAGGATGGTGGGACAATAGGGTAAGTGACACTAACTTATGCATGAAGTTTGGAAGAACCTACCTTTATATACCATGTTTTAAAAAATTCAGAATAAAGCAAAATAACGTCACAGAGATTAAATGCAATTTCAAAAGAATTTTTTGTCCATAACGACGCAGTTTCACTTCAAAACATTGTCCTGTAGCCAAATCATACTCACAACTAGGTCACGCCCAAAGCTAAACGACGTCGATTTTCACCTAAAAAACATTATCGTTTGTTTCACTATTGTATATAAGGGTAATTTATTACATAATGATGCTACTTTATTTTTAACATGTTAAATTATGTTGATATTCATTGTTTTCTTGTTTCATGGTCATTTCTTGTTGTCATTATTGATACACATATATTTACGTATAATTCACTCGAGATGTTATGTCCAAAAAGTATTTGGGCCTGGCCCACGAATGTACAACTTAGATCATTTTTAGCAGCCTTTCGTAAACCCTAAAAATAAGTGAACTAACAAATATGGCCGTCGGATCAATTTGTTCATTTAATCTGAGATATATTTTAACTATAAAAGGTTTCTAAGGGCACACACAAATTTATAAAGAATCATATATGAAAACAAGATCGACGGCAAGAAGAAATACATTTTTAGATCCTTGGTTCATAAGAAGAAACCAATTTTAGAAGAAACGTCATGTTTTATCGCGATCATTATTCATATCATTTCGACTGTAAGTGCTATTTTTTAATTAATACGATCTATGCATCTTTGAAAATTGTTATTCATAGGTTTAAAATGTTGTATCTTTTATTAAATCATATAATCGTATATATGTTTTTCTTATATAAAACTTTTTTCATTTATGATTGAATCAAACTTTACTTGTGTGCTACTTATTTAAATGACTTATATTCACGATTCAATCTTACATATGTTTCTATTTATTTCAGAAGAATTCAATGCTCCAAAGGTTCGCTTACCGAGTTTGCCTCTATGATCTACAAATTTCACCGTGCAATATAAAAGGTAATATTTATAGTTAATAATAATTTCTGAATAAACGAGACATTAACAAGAAGAGTGTTGTTAATAAATTTACCATTTAGAAGCGATATTTGAGCTTTTATTACTTTATTACTTTACCACTCATTGAACCTAACACCATGCTTTTTTTCTTAGATTTTTGTTAATTTTTATTAACTAAAATTTCACAAGAAATATGAAAGAGTATTAAAAAAACTACAATTTTATTGACATGAAAAGCGTAATGTTAGAATATAAAGGCATGACTAGCTGATCCTTAAACAAGATGCTATATCTTATATCGTATTAAAGATGACAAAAGTAAGTGCCTTTAACCCCTTTTTCTACTTAGTATGTCTAACAAATCATTTACATCACATTAATATACATAACCGGATTTATAAAAAAAGGTATATAAAACAATTTGCATATTACTTACATAATATTATAACAATGTATTATTTTAGTTTCTTTATTAACTTTTTGTTTATAATAAGCTAACTTTTTCATGCTTTTAATGCCATAATATATATTTTTATATGAATATTACTTACATAAAATTAGTACTATATATTATAGTCATTTTGGCATATGGTATTATATTAGTTGGAAAAATAATATTACTATATTTTTTTATACTAAAGATACTATATCATAATTTTTTTACAAAATTCAATAATCATAAGATGTAGCAATATAAAATGATTAAACATTACCAACTGAAAAAAAACAAAAACCAAGTCAAATTCAGACATAAAAATATACAAGGCTCAAAAGAGCATTATCATATTCCATATGAATAGTGTAACCGTTTTAACTATTCAATAATATGTAGGTATTTCTTTGTCACAAGAATATATTTTTTTTAGTGTACATGTACTTATGTGTAAATAATTAATTTATTTAAAATGAGGTGCTTTTATGCTAATGTTATAGAAATAGCTTTCATCGATATTTTATTTTCAAAATTTTATTATTATATATATTCTTATTTCTTTCATATGATATTATACATCTTATTTATATTGGTTAAATATTTCGTGCTCTTATTTTTTTTATAAAAAAATTTCATATTAAAAAAATCATGAAAAGTTCAAACTCAAAACATTCAATAAACTAATTGTGTAACTTTTTGTCACTAATAACTACGATATTCATGTCATGAAAATTCCTTATTTTTGGAAAAATATTGAAAAAATAATGCGACTAAACAGGTTTTAAGTGTTTTTATTTTTAAATGAATTTTTTTTAGAAAAGTGGAATACTTTTCTCCAACTAAACACATCCTAGTGTGTTTGATAAAGAGAAAAGGAAATAAATAAATGGGATTATTAATAATTCTTATGTTTCGTACGCCCAAAAAAAGATGGATATTTACTAATCTTCTTAAATTGTCTAGTGTATTTTGTTGTATTGTGTTTTCCATCTCACTTCGAGTGAAAATAGTATTCTTTCGTATTGGCATAAAAATAGTAAGATGAAATATTTTCTTATTACTACACATTATATAGTTGCAAATATTCTCTAAATAGAAATTTAACTATTACTTTGTTATTATATATTTTATAGACGTGTCATTATTTGACTAACATAGGTTGACGCAAATAACTCAAATAAAATTATTGACCTAAATAACTCGATTCAATATGTTTAATCGGGTTTGGTCTGGGTCGGGATTTTTGACACCTCTAGTCAGAACATTGCTAAAAAAATTAACAGAAAGAAAAATTTATGCATTTCCCAAGTTTATGTCTCTGCTGTTACTAAACAAGATGTATTATGTGCTTTAATTCTAATCGAAATTCTCTCTACCAAAGGAGCCTTAACAAAATTGATAGGAACCCAAACAGCGTGTCCTTTAAATTAAGCATGCGACGTAACACGTGTCACTACATATCATAAATAAAACATAAGTGCCCATGACTAATCTAAGACATAAACTAAAAATGATGTACATCTACATAATAACTATTCTTAGAACATGTTCCCAGTTTAGGAAGATTCGTTGTCTTTTCCAATTTTCTAATAACCCATCTTTGCCTTTTCCAAGGCCTCTGGCTTAGCCATTTCCTGACATTTTTCCTTTGCCCTCTCTGCCTCCAAACGGTCGCATGAACACACATAATTTGTAGCGCAGATTCGCTAAGAAAAGGAAAAAGAAACGAGTCAGTAATTAACTTCTACTGCCAGACAAAAACTTATGCTTTTTCAACTTTCAATTAGTTTTTACCGGTTTCACTTGGCAATAGTAGCACGAGCCTTATCTTCTACCAAAGATTTTCCTTAGCTCTTTGCCTTAGAAGCAACACAAGTCGTCTCTTCCTCTACCGAAGATTTACATGAAGAAGCACCCAATATCGAAAAAACACAATATTAATACATGCTTTACTTTACATTCTAATTATTGCATAAACTCATTTGACATAATTATATATCTCTTATTTTAGTACATTAAATAGAATAGCATTGCCACAAATAAACAGACTCTAATTTATTTAATGTAAATAACCTTGCAATTTACCTTCAAACAGATTATCCACCTCCTCGCATCCAAGGTACTTTTCATTCAAGTAATTGTCAAACCCCACTGAATATGCCTCTTCATTCTTCTATAGCCACTTGGAACCATGTCCTTATTTCAAAATGAGTACATAGATCGTTCATGTGGTTGTCAAGTTTTTGTGACGTTCCTCCTTCTTTCAAAGCTATGTTAGTTTACTCAAACACGTGCAAAACATGTGAGGATAACTTTGTCATAAAACACACCTTCATCTTCAACCCCTCTTTCTAGTAAATTTCTAATAGTGGTGCTTTTGTTCAAGCTGTACGTGGCCATAAGGCGTCCCAACAAAACACAAAACGATGATAATCTAAACCAAATAACAAATTCCTCATGATATTTTCATAGTCTCCAACGAGATTCGTTAAACTCAAACTAGTTTCATTTTCATCTGGTATTGGCGATTTTAAAATCAGTTCATCATCGGAAAATCTGCCAGATACTTCTCAACAAGTTCTTTTTTTTCATAATAATACTGAGAATCAGTTCCTTCTTGCAAGGTTGAAAAAACTATTCGTTTCTGATTAACAGACATCCAGATCATGTGACCCATTTGACCAATTCTCATCTTCGGGTTTGAAAGCAACAACATTACCATTTGACACGTTTCACCGTTTGATTGATTCAGGTCCTCAGCTTCAGATTTACAATCATACTTATAACCATTTGACCCATATAATTGATCCTGATCCTGATCCACGGCATTTGATGTACAAACAGCAGGGCAACCATTTGACGCATTTGACTGATACTGATTCTCATCTTTAGAGGGGACATCATTTTTACCTCTTGAGCTGATGACCATGATGTCTCGAGTGGTGACAACTAAGAATTTTGGAAAGTCACTTCAAAAAAATTTGTGATGCCATCTCCTACATTCTCGTTCGGTAGTAATTGTTTTCCCCGAGCCTCCGAGCAGCTAATCTTAAAGCACTCCTATGACAATTTACTAAGCAATATGAATTTCGAAATCCATACCAAATCAAATCATTGAGTCGGTCTGAAAAATCTCTAAGTCCTTTTAATAAAACTTAACAAAACAAGACCTTGTTTTCAAATACAAAATTAGACAAAGATTGTTTAACACCATAAAAACGCGAGGGTCCCGAGAAATAATCAACTAATTAAACTACAGGTTATGAACCACCGGTCTTGCCAATGTTGCGGCCACTTTTAGTGTTCCCAATCACTGTTACTTCCAGTACCACAGCCTTCCTTTTCTGCATATGTATATTAGTTTCACCAAACTTTAGGGATTAGTATTACAAATGTATTCTAAGCTAGCATGCATACATAAAAATTGGCACTCTTTCACAAACCTTGCTTATCTGCTTTCTTATACTCAACTGCGCGTTCGTACCAATCAAACTGGATAAAGCCGGCCTACATTAACATCGTAAATCTCTGGTAAATCTCATCGAATACAGCTTAACAGTTACTACTTCTGAAAACATAGGATAACAATTTCTTCCTATAAAGGTAGCCAAACTTTATTATTTATATATGTGAACCACAAAAACATATATCGATATAACTTTTTAATGTTTATCAATTTATATTGAGCCTTAGTTTATTTATATATAATTATTAACAGAAGCTTGTAAACTTAAGCACGTACCTCAACAACTAGTTTTGCAGCTTTCTGGTTGTTGAATTCCATAAATGCATAGCGATACGTCCCATCCTACACATAGAATATATATTTATCAGTTTCATATAGATGATCATAATATGCTTGAAAGATACTCTAGTATATATGAGCCAGGCCAAACCTTAATTGTTCTAACTTGGATATTTAGACTCAATAAGCTTACAATGGTAGCATAATATGTTTTATGTTCAACTTCATCCTGGGAATCTGGAGGCGACTTCTTTTCATCCTGGCCTTTTTCAATATCGATAATTTCATCTGCAGAGCTAGATTTTCTGTTTTTTTCCTTTCCGAGAATCTCATGAGAAGCTTCTGTCGTGATATATTTCTCTAAACAAAGTAGAACATCGGCTAATTTATACAACAGATAATATGATAAACGAGCAATTAGATTACCACTAAGTATATACCATTCTTTTTAGGTGCAATAGATTTTCCATCTGTTTTTTTGAAAGCCATCAACAGTAGCATTCGAAATAGTTAACAATTGGATTTTGTGACCTACATTTAGGAGCAATACTGCTTTAATTAACCTTCATTGAAGCACATATAGTCAGCAACATAAAGATTGATAAAAGGTGCTCAGGATGGATGCATAATTGACATTTTCTTGATAACTTTTTTAGTGTTTGAACGTTTCTCAGATAGTACTGATGAACACATATTGCCTGATAAGTTTACACTAATCTTGTTGTCTTTTGTAGAGGTCCCCTGGCCTTTCATTAGAACTAGATTGTCTTCTGCTAAACAAACAAAACGATATAATCAAACGACGTGAAACAAACATGTTCAAACGCGATTAACAAGAAAATGAATATTATATATGCCACTCTCACTGCAAATACGATTCATTTTAAAAATTAGCAGGAAATCTGAGATACCAGTGTTGTCATTGTTGATAAGAAACCGAAAGGAGTCATTGTGCACATAAAATCCTATGGCTTGTGGTGCCAACACGAATGTCTGATAGAATCGTTTCATTGTATTATCTTTGCTTAATTCGCCTACTACTCCTTCAACAACCAAGTTTTCTATCGACTCCTGATCATGCTTAGGACTCGATATAAAAACTCGGTTGTTGTAGAAGTAGTAGCCGAATTAACCAAAGATAATACGATGAAAAGATTCTCTCAGACATTCCTATTGGCACCACAAGCCATAGGATTTTATATGCACTATGACTCCTTTCGGTTTCTTATCACCAATGACGACACTGGTATCTCTAATTTCCCGCTAATTTTTAAAATGAATCGTATTGGCGTTGACAGTGGCATATATAATATCAATTTTTCTTGTTAATCGCGTTTGATCATGTTTGTTTCACGTCGTTTGATTATATCTTGTCGTTTGTTTAGCAGAAGACAATCGAGTTCAATTGAAAGACTAGGGGACCTCTACAGAAGACAATAAGATTAGCATAAACTTATCAGGCAATATGTGTTCATCAGTACTTTGAGAAACCTTCAAACACTAAAATGTTATCAAGAAAAAGTCTTATGCATCCATTGTGAGCAGCTTTTATCAATCTTTATGTTGCTGACTATCTGTGTTTCAAATGAAGCTTATCTAAAGCAGTATTGCTCCTAAATGTAGGTAACAAAATCCAGATTGTTAACTATTCTGAATGCTACTGTTGATGGCTTTCAGAAAACAGATGGAAAATTTAGTGCACCTCGAAAGAAAGGTATATACTTAGTGGTAATCTAATTGCTCATTTATTATATTGTCTGCTGTATAAATTAGCCGATGTTCTACTTTGTATAGAGAAAGATATCACGACAGAAGAAGCTTCTCATGAGGTTCTCGATAAGGAAAAAAATCAGAAAATCGAGCTCTGCAGATTAAATTACCGATATTGAAAAAGGCCGGGTTGAAAAGAAGTCGCCTCCATATTCCCAGGATGAAGTTGAACAGAAAACATCTTATGCTACCATTGTAAGCTTATTCGGTCATAAGTATATATAATTTTTTGCTATTATATTCTAGGTAATGGTTCACTAAGGAGTAGCTAATCTTAAACACAGCTCACAAAACCACGATTAATGACATACAAAACAAGATCATCATCAGTAGCTCGTGCCAAACCAACTATTTTTCAAATTATATTGGTACTCCAAGATCTATTGTCATATTTCTTGCATATTATTTGGTATTTATGAATGTTATTTTAATAGTGACCATAATATATTTTTTAGTGAAAGCTCTTTAAATACTTGTCACAGATAAGACGATCTATGTTATAGTTCTGCCACTAATAACTACACACAGAACACTGACCAGCGCGGTTAAGTTTTTTGGTAATATCAAGCACACGAATATCCAAGTTAGAACAATTAAGGTTTGGCCTGGCTCATATATACTACAGTATCTTTCAAGCATATTATGATCATCTATATGAAACTAATAAATATATATTCTATGAGTAGGATGAGATGTATCCCTATACGTGCCTTAAGTTTACAAGCTTCTGTTAATAACTATATATAAATAAACTAAGGCTCAATATAAATTGATATACGTTTAAAAGTTATATCGATATGGGTTAAGTCCATATAATAGCAAGCTACTTTTCAAAATGTATAAAAATCATACGTGAACTTTAAAAAATACTAATATCGTATACGTACTTTCAAAATTCGTCTCAATATTGTACCTTTAAGATGATTTCACAAGAACTAATAAGATTAGTTGCTCGAATCTCTTGGTTAACGTAGCTACAAACACAACTTTGCTTTTGCCATGTTTTTTTGCAACACAGTGTGGGTGGTGACCAAAAACCTGGTTCATATTTGGTCAGTTGATCATCACAAATAAAAAGATAGCATGATATAGTGTACGAAATGATCACAAAAACCACAACTTTCACGTTATCATCACAGCACCGTTTAATGTATCATTAAACCCAATATCGTAATAGATATGATGGTGACCACCAAACTCGATTTCTAAATCAAAGAGATTTGAATAAAAACTAAATGCCACGTTGCATTAAGGAAACCTATTTTGATGATACCATAAGATGCGGAATGAAGAAGCGTTAGTAATTGGTAAGCGTTTGCACACTTTGAGTTACTCATGATACGATATTAGTATTTTTGAAAGTAGAAAGGTATGATACTGAGACGAACTTTTAAAGTACGTATATGATATTAGTATTTTTTTAAGTTCAAGTATGATATGTATACATTTTGAAAAGTATGTTTCTATTATATAAACTTAACCCTATCGATATATGTTTATGTGGTTCACATATATAATAATAAAGTTCGGCTACCTTTATAGGGAGAAATTGTTATCCTATGTTTTTAAATGTAGTAACTGTTGACCTGTATTCGCTGAGATTTATCAGAGATTTACGATGTTAATGTCTGCTGATTTTATCCAGTTTGATGATTACGAATGCGCAGTTGAGTATAAGAAAGAAGATAAGCAGGTTTGTGAAAGAGTGCCAATTTTTTGTGTATGGATGCTAGCTTAGAATACATTCGTACTATCCCTAAAGTTTGGTGAAAACTAATACACATTTGCAGATAAGGAAGTCTGTGGTACTGGCAGTAACGGTGATTGGGAACAATAAAAGTGGCCGCAACAAAGGCAAGACTGGTGGTTCTCAGCCTGTAGTTTAATTAGTTGATTACTTAATTCTCTAGACCCTCAAGTTTTTTCTGGTGTTAAATAATCTTTGTCTAATTTTGTATCTGAAAACAAGGTCTTGTTTTGTTAAGTTTTATTAAAGGGAGTTGATTACTTAATTCTCTAGACCCTCAAGTTTTTTCTGGTGTTAAATAATCTTTGTCTAATTTTGTATCTGAAAACAAGGTCTTGTTTTGTTAAGTTTTATTAAAGGGACTTGAAGCTTTTTCAGTGCGACTCAATGATTTGATTTGGTCCGGATTTTGAAATTCATATTGCGTAGTAAATTGTCATAGAAGGAGTGCGTTAAGATTAGCTGCTCGGAGGCTGGGGGAAATATTTACAACCGAACGAGAATGTAGCACATGGCATCACAAAGTTTTTTGAAGTGACTTCCAATAATTCTCAATTTTCACCATTCTAAGTTCAAAAAAAAAATGTCACCATTCGAGACATCATGGTCATCAACTCAAGCGGTTAATGAAGTCCTCCTTGAAGATGAGAATCAGTATCAGTCAAATGCGTCAAATGGTTGTCCTGCTGTTTGTAAATTAGAAGCCGTGGATCTGGATCGGGATCAATTATATGGGTCAAATGGTTATCTTCATGATTGTAATTTTTAAGCTGAGGACCTGAATAAATCAAATGGTGAAAACGGTCAAATGGTAATCTTGCTGCTTTTCAAATCCAAAGATGTGAATCGGTCAAACGGGTCAGATGATCTTGGTGTCTGTGAATCAGAAACGAATAGTTTTTTTAACTTAGAAGAAGGAAGTGATTCTCAGTATTATTTTGAAAAAGAAGAACTTGTAGAAGTATCCCGCAGATTTTTCCGATGATGAACTTGTTTTAAAATCGCCAATACCATATGAAAATGAAACTAGTTTGAATTTAACGAATCTTGTTGGAGATTAGCATGAGGAATCTGTTATTTGGTTTAGATTATCATCGTTTTGTGTTTTTTCTGGGATGCCTTATGGCCACGTACAGCTTGAACAAAAGCACCACTATTAGATATTTTACTAGAAAGAGGTACTGTTGAAGATGAAGGTATGTTAAATGACAAAGTTACCCTCACACGTTTTGCACATGTTTGAGTAAACTAACGGAGTTTGTAAAGGAGGAGGAACATTTCAAAAAGTTGACAACCACATGAACGATCTATGTACTTATTTTGAAATAAGAACATGGATTTCAAGTGGTTAAAGAAGAATGAAGAGGCATATTCAGTGGGGTTCGACAATTTCTTGAATGAATAGTACCTTGGATGCGAGGAGGCGGATAATCCATTTAAGGTAAATCGCCAGGTTATTTACATTAAATAAATTAGAGTGCGTTTATTTGCTGCAATATAATGCTATTCTATTTAATGTACTAAAATAAGATATGTAATTATGTGAAATGAGTTTATGTAATAATCAGAATGTAAAGTAAAGCATGTACTTATCTTATGTTTTTTATTTTGGGTGCTTCTTCATGTAAATCTTCGGTAGAGGAAGAGACAACTTGTGTTGCTTTTAAGGCAAAGGGCCAAGGAAAATCTTTGGTAGAAGATATGGCTCGTGCTACTATCGCCAAGGATAACCCGTAATAACTATTAATTGAAAGTTAAAATAGCATAAGTTCTTGTCAGCTGGCAGTAGAAGTTAATTACTGCTCGTTTCTTTTTTCTTTTCTTAGCGAGATCTGCGTCACAAATTATGCGTGTTCATGCGACCGCTTGGCGGCAGAGAGCGCAAAGGAAAAACGCCAGGCAATGGCTAAGGCACAGGCCTTGGAAAAGGCAAAGATGGGTTGTTAGAAAACTGGAAAAGACAACGAATCTTCCGAAACTGGGAACATGTTCTAAGACTGGTTATGATGTAGATGTATATCATTTTTAGTTTATGTCTTAGATTAGTCATCGGCACTTATGTTTTATTTATGATATGTAGTGGCACCTGTTACGTCGCATGCTTAATTTAAAGGACAAGATGTTTGGGTTTTTATCAAGTTTGTTAAGGATCTCAAGCACTAGCGTATTAGATCAGTTTATGTACCACCATGGCATTTATGTTTTATCCAATCAACGTTATCCAAGTATATTAGCTCGGTTGTATGTATGCAGAAAGCCAGTATTCTGTAGCTGTACATGCAAGTTCTTTATAGAAGGCTAGTGAGTTATGACATCCAAGATATGTCTTGCAGTTTCTGCTATATACCTTATTAGGTGTAAATGTGAGTTCAATTCCTTATTAGGACCTTGATGATGTTGATAACAGAAACTTGACATATTAAGCGCCGATGCAAACCCAAAAGTGTAGATCGAACATTCTGTACTCCAAAGAGCTAAGTAGTGAGCCGGTGGACGATAAATACATAGATTACGTGGAGAACAAAACACATACAACTACTCATATTCCCTCAAAACCAGTAGTATATCATACAATTTATGCTTTAACGTTTTTGATTGCAAGTAAAATACCTCTCAGGATGTTACTAACTCTGCCAACAGAAACTCGACATGTAATATGCTAACACAAGAGCCTAGACTGAACATGATACTAGGTGTACACTAAAATACAAAGAAGACGTATTAAATGTTGCACGAGGAAAGCCGTACCTTAACTGTATGTTTCCATCTATCCAATCAAATTGGAAAATTGAACTGCAGATATTAAATAAAAAGTTTACACATCGAATAGATAGAAAAAAGTTAATACACAGTAAAATAAGAGTCAAGATTTGTAAAATATTAACCAAATAGTGTCAAATCAGTTGTCCCACATTGACCAGAGGAAGAAGTTGTTACTGGTTTATATACAACCCTTAAATGGTTTTGTTCATCCCTTAGGCGACCTCCGATAAAATTGGAAAAAAAAATCTTTTGCCTCGGCAATGATGACACACACAAATTGAGGAATGGTCCAGAATTTTTCTTTTTGTTAACTTGCTGATGTATGGCTCGAAACTGATGAAATAGTAATGATCACTTACATGTTCACTGATTGTTGTTTCATATAGAACAGCTGAGCAATTAATTTGTATGTAGTCAAATTACACCACAGGAGAAATTCAGCTCCTATGATACATTCGACCCGTTTGACCAATCTCCTTTTTCAACTTTTTTGGTTTTACCCATAAGCAACATTAATCCATTCATATATAACATAACATGTGTTGTTTTCTCACTCCCTTCTCCTTTCCATGCTTAGCATACAACACAGGAAGTCATTTGCAGACACGGTTAAAGTCAGATCATCTAAGCATACTTGAAATTCAATTCTAGCGGTTTGATATTCTTTTCTTTGCACACCTGAGGCACTCCATCGCTAATATAGCCAAGAGTGTCTTTGATCCCTACCTAAGAACATCCTATACCTGCTATATTGAAACACTGCGGGAAACCATCAAATTAGCTATGCTCTTATGCAATTTCGTGAAATAGGGACAACATTTGTTCGAGTCAGTAAGCACATTTAAAAGCAAGAGCGAACAATATCGTTGGATGTGAATCAACAATTAAAATTTTGATGTTCTTTACCTGTTATGCTATGATACAATAACTTTAAGAGAATCAACTATTAGTTTAGGTCAATGATACCGCATACATACATGTGATTAATCATTTGGTCTTCAACTTAAGATTATCTATGTTACAACGGAAAAAGTGCAAAGAAACTGGCTCACCTCTCTCTCTAGAGAAAAAGCATCATAATCTTAATACCTTATAAAACATTTAGACCATTTTCTAAATTTAGTAGTCCTAAAATTTTAAGCCTAAAACATTTCTTCTTTGGGAAAGTTTATGCATACAATGTTTAAAAGTCATTCAAAATCCTGGGAGTTATGCATACATATTTAAAAAAATTAAATATCCTATATCATAACTTAAAAGTGTTTATTATGTAGTAAATATATACGTTTTTTCTAATGTTGGGTCAATAACAAGCCTTAAAAATTAAATTTCTTTAAAACCATGGTTGTAACCGTCCTCCCATATTGTAACAGCCCATATCAACCAAACTTATAAAAGCCCATTGCACAACCTTTTTAAAGCATGCATAAGAGGGTTTTGGTTGTCGTTTTTGCTTTCAAACCCCTCGAACATACAACTCAACCCTTTGCTGTCACTATATTATGAAATTACGACATCTACATCTTCTTCACAACATATGTAGTCTGCTTATGTTTAGATTGTTTTTGTTGGTTATTTTGGTGGTGTTGCGCTGTGGCACATGTTTATATAGTTTAGCCAATCGTGTTGAATTTGAAGTGTTTTTTTATAATAATTCATTCGTTTGCCTCAAAATATAATCACATGTACCCGCCGCCGCATTGCGCGGGTACCCGGCTAGTAATGTAATAAACAATATAAAAGTTTACACATGTGATACTAAATATGCATGGAATGTACAATTTTAGCTAAGTTGTGCAAATTTTCATGTTGGTGAACATTTGTACCACGCTGTTAGTTGGATCGCGCATATGGAAATGGAAACAAAGGTGGTTCATGCTCACATTAAGGATCACTCCTCGATTCTTAAATATGATGTTGTTAAGAAAGTTTTCAGTTCTTTGGGCTATAGGGAGAGATGGTCCTCATTTGGTGTCTGTCGGGGAGTAACTGTAAGTTGATTTTGTGTCCCAAACTAATTAAGTCATTTGGATATTGGAATAGTATTTTATAAAATGTGATAGGATTATGTGTTTGATTAAAATGAAGTAAACTAACTGTTTTGTTTAAGTAGAAATAACAGGAAATAGTTGTGTTGTGCTTCATCCAACATGGCTTGAAAGTGAAAAGAACAGGATATGTTCTATAGGCTCGTAACTCTGTATTCTTGATTCCTCGAGAGACAGTAACCCATGTCTGGTTGATGCGTCATGACCATGTGACCAGAGCGTGATTAGCCAAGCCTTATCTATGGCTTAGTAGATGATCGTTGTCAGCTCATCTTGATGGGTCTTACCATGGATGGTCACATGGTTGTCTAATAGACAAATTTACTTCTTTTTTGTGTTTCTCATTTAGCATTCATTTTCATTAACACATCTCTAACTCATGAAAGTTTTAGGAGATTAGATAAGTTGCTGCTTATTTGAATATAAGACATGTAAAGTTATAGAATGTTGCATTTGTGTTGGATGGATCCTACTTAACAACTGAAGTCCATGAGAGAAATCGTTGTTCAAAGATACCAATAAAAAGTAGCACATTTTGACTAGTATGGTCAAAGCCAATGACCCTTAATCCTAAATAACTTTGTATTTTCTTAATTTTTTTGAGATGTTAAGCTATTAAATCGAATGTGCAATAATATTTACTAAGGAAACCATGCTTATGCTAATTTTTGTGGTTAAAGTCCATGTCAATATTTAATTTAAGTAATGGTATGTTTGACCTAAGAAATCAACATTTAACGGCAAATTATGCCCTTTGTGTCATCCTTGCGCAGGGTCCATGCTAATCTTCTCTGTATCATTCCAATTTTATCGGATGTCCCTGAAGGGACGGATATAGGTTAATGGGTGTTGTGATAGCTTACTTCATGGGCTTATGAGCTTATTGAAAATCTGATAAGCCCAACGTGCAAATGCACATACATAATACTCGGTCAAACAATGATTATAATCTTTAGATAAACTTTGTAACTGGATTGTAATTGTTATTGATAACGATAGATTTACAATTGTATATATAGAATACATAGTTACATATTGTATCCTCCATTTGTACTAATATTATATATTTTGACTAATATGCCCACGCAAGCAAAGGCCGGGAAACGACTAGCAGCTTGAACCGTATACTCTCAATCTGTTGTGAGGACAGTGGCTTAGTAAAAACATTAGCGATTTGATCCTTAGTAGAGATGAGCCTAACCGAGAGTTTCTTCTCCGCAACCTTTTCTCTAACAAAAAATGAAAGTCTACCTCTATATGCTTTGTGCGAGCATGAAACATAGGATTGGTTGTCAAGTGCGTAGCTCCTAGGTTACCACACCATAAAACATGAATTGTAGCCATGGGAACTCGAAGTTCACGAAGGATGGCTTCCAGCCAAGTGATTTTAGCTATCGTGTCTGCTAAGGCTTTATATTCGAATTCAGTTGATGACCGAGAGACACTCTTTTGTTTTCTAGCTGAGCATGAGACAAGATTGGAACCAAGATAGATAACATATCCCCCGGTGGATCGACGGTCATCATGGCAACCGGCGGCCCAGTCAACATCAGAAAAAGCATTCACATAAGGGGAATGAGAATCAGTATACGCATGTTAGATAGAACTTGACTCTTGTTTGACCAAAAGACCAAAATCAATGGTGCCTTTTAAATACCGAAGAATCCGTTTACAGCAGACCAATGCTACTCTATTGGAGAGTGCAAGAACTGGCAAACTTTGTTGACCGCATATGCAATATCAGGTCTAGAAAAGGTAGCATATTGTAGAGAACCAACAATCTAACGATACCGAACCGGGTCCTCAAAAAGGGGACTATCACCAAGAGCTAAAGTAGTCGTTGTAGTAATGGGTGTTTTAACAGGCTTGGCTTGTGAGAGACCAGCCTTTTGAAGGATCTCCAATATATATTTCTTTTGAGATAAATGCAAATTCGAGCCTTAGGAGTAATTTCAATACCAAAAAAATAAGAAAGAGATCCCTAATCTTGAACAGCAAAGGTCCAGCTCAGATTTTTAATAATCTGCTCAAGAGTTATTGGATTGTTACTTATCAAGATTATGTCATCAACGTAAACCAACATATATAATACAGTACCCCTAGACGAGTAGATAAAAAGTGAAGGGTATGTCTTGGATCTTATAAAACCAAAAGAAAGTAGGGTCGTAGACAACCGATGAAACCATGCCCAAGGTGCTTGCTTAAGCCCATAAAATGACTTGTGAAGAAGACAAACATGATCTGGCTTGTGTGAATCGACAAAACCAGGGGTTGGCACATATAAACGGTCTCAGTCATATCACCGTGCAAAAAATCATTTTTAACATCCAGTTGTCGTAAAGGCCACCTCTTAGACACAACAAGGGAAAGAACCACCGGAACTCTAGTGAATTTAACCACAGGACTAAAAGTTTCATGATAATCGATGCCCGGTTGTTGACTGAAACCTTTCGACATTAGACGTGCCTTTTACCATTGAATGGCGCGGTGAGGGTCCCTTTTGATTTTGTATACCCATTTGCATTCAACCACATTTGCAGTAGGAACATGTGGGACCAAAGACCAAGTACCATTATGAATCAATGCATCATATTCCTCTACCATGGCCTTTTTTGAGGATCTCTATTGGCAAAGGAAAAGGTGGAAGGTTTGGTTTGAATAACAGAGGAGGTGTGATAGGCATAAGGGTTGTAATGCACAGGTTGTTTTGGATTGCGGTGTAAGGAAGGAGGACGGACATGTCTAGGAGGTGTAAGAGCGGTGTCGGGCTGGTGTGTTGGGATAGTCGTGTCTCACGGTGGATCAAGTGACAGAGCAACAACAGTCGGTGGTGATGTAGGCGATGGTGTAGGCGACTTATCACTTGTTGTTTGTGGTGTAGGTGGCGATGGTGTAGGCGACTTGTCACCTGTTATTTGTGGTATAGGTGGCGGGGGTGTAGGTGATTGTCAGAGGGAATTAAACTACATGGATAAGAAGACACATATGAGTCTGGGGATGGGAAAGATGTAGATGTAGATGAAGGTAAAGGTATCGTGAATGCAAAACATTGCTCGTTAAACCGTACATGACGGGCAATGTAAAGACGATTACTTGTAGCGTCAAGGCATCTGTAGCCATGATAAGAAGGGCTGTACCTAAGGAAAACACAAAGAATGGAGCGAAAATCCATCTTATGTTTATTGTAAGGTCGAAGATGTGGGTAACATTGGCATCCAAACACCATTAGAGAAGAGAAATTTGGTTTGCGTTTAAAGATGTGTTCAGATGGTGAGGTGTTGGAGGAATTCGAGAAGGCGTGCGGTTAATTAGACAAACCGCCGTATCATAGGCAAAATGCCAAAATTTTATGGGAACAACCGATTGGGAGAGGAGAGTTAGACCAGTTTCCACGACATGACGGTGGCGTCTTTCAACCAAACCATTTGGATCACTAGTATGAGGACATGAGCGATGGTGTAGAATCCTGAGAGATGTGAGGAAGGTTGACAGATTCCTGAATTCACCTCCCCAATTTGTTTGAACATATTTTAGTTTGGTATTAAATTGTCTTTCAATGACATTAATAAATTGTTTAAAAACATTAAAGACATCAGATTTGTGGGTCAAGGGAAATATCCACATATACAGTGAGAAGTCATCAACACAAAGTAAAAAATAATTATGGCCATCAGATGAAGTAATAGGTGTTGGACCCCAAAAATCGCAAACTAATAAATCCAAAATATGAGTGCTTTTATAATTAGAAGATGACAAATGAAGTTTTGATGATTTCCCAATGTGAAAAGAATTATAGAAGCAACTTAAACTTTTATTAAAAACAGGAAGATTATATTTATTCAACATAGTTTGTAAAAGTTAGGGATATGGATAACCAAGTCTTCGATGCCATATGGTTGAAGAAGCACGGACACAAGTGAATGCACCTTTGGGGACTTGACGAATTTGAGGCGGACAAAAGGAGTAGAGCCCGTTGTTACTTATACCCATGATAAGGGTGATGCGGGTAGACGTGTCCTTCACAGCAAAGAAAGTAGAGTGAAACTTAAAGAACACATTGTTATCATGACAAAATTTTGGACTGAGAGTACGTTTTGTGTAATTTGTGGGACATGAAGTATATTAGGTTGTGAAAAAGTTTTGGATGGTGAATAAAAACGAGTAGATCTAATGTGAAGTATAGGTAAGCCCTTACCATTACCAACGTGAAGTGCATCCTCACCGTAATAAGGCTCATGACTGTCGAAGTGTGAGGTATCTTAGGCAACATGACTATTCGAACCCGTGTCTGGAAACCATGAACTAGATGCCTGAGAACGAAAATCAGCAAGGTTGGCAGAAGGTTGTTGTTGTCTTGACTTTATGGTAGCAGGGTCACGGTTGGGGCACTGAGACGGTACATGTCCTATACCACACCTATTGCATGTGCCATAGACAGTATTCTGGTTTGACTCCCAACTAAACTGATTTATGGTGCCTCCGGATTGTTGTTATGATACGAGTCGCGTCCACGGGCGGTTGTTTGAACCACGCCCTCGATTGTTTTGAGGATGAGAGGCAAAGAAAGCTTGTGAAGATTGTTGATGTAGCCGTTGAAGTTGAAATCCAAGTTGAGCAGAAAGTTGTTGGAGACGCTGCATGGTTTTCGATTGAGAACCCGGGTTTGTAGGTGAGGGGTGATTGGTGGAGGCAGCATCAAAGGCTTGGGCTGGTGGAGACCATGGAGTTCATTGAAAGCTGTTGGAATTTTTCGAGCAAGAAGTGTAGATTTAAGCCCGAAGGCATGATATAACTAGCATGACTAAATCTTTTTCTTTAACCGATTCACCAATATTGCTAGGGCATCAGATTATTCTTTTGCCCTAGTAAGATATGTTGATGATGTTTCATCAACCTTCACCTCGATCTTCAGTAATTGAGTCTTTAGGGTGTATTATTCCCTAGAAGATGTATGAGGAGCATAGGCTCGTTCAAGAGAGAGACAAAGACCACTTGATGTTTCGCCATGAACATGAGGAAACGAAGCTTCGGAGACGTTTAAGATGTAACAACTTTAATTTTCGCGTCTATTATTATAAGACGTGCTCGCTTGTAATCGTTTTACTTGTTAACGGTTTGTGCTGGCTATGAAATACTTACCATATTGTCGAGGATACACGTATCCACTTTTGTTTAAGTCTCGTGAATTAGTTCTCAGGTTGTGATTTATATTGTTAAGTATAAACGCGTTTAAAACTCAAGGTCGTTCTGATCAAACCCTTGGTGGGCCGAAATACATGTTGGATTGCCTTATTGGGCCGAACTAATTACAATAGAAATACTGGGCCGAAGCCCAACTAAGATGAAACATATTAACATTTCCAAACTGAAAATAAAACTTAAAATTTATAAACTTTACTTAGAAATCTATTGATTTCAAAAACTGGTCAACAAAAGTCAAACTGCAGAAACTAGAAAAATTATTTTTAACAATTCCACTCACCACTCTAGGCCAACACACAGGTCGAGATTACCCCAAATGGGTGTTTCACAAGATGCAGAATTCAGATGTATGGAAACCCTAGACCACAACTGCTAAAATAAATACTATCACATCTCACAACCCTAACAGTAGAAAATAACATCACACAATCCAAGTATTATAAAGTTTGTTCCTGCTTACATCCAAGCAGTCTTAGTTACAAAGTTCTGAGTAAAATATAGAGAGTAGTAACAAGGCCTTGAACCAGCCGAGCCAAATCCCTCACCCTGCCCGAATACACCAGCCGACAACCCTTTCTCATTGTGAGTCTTTTATCCACCTTTTCTTTTACTTTTATGCATCCATATAGTTTGCTTGTCCATGTTAGAACCATCTGCGAAAACAAACCAAACTTAGTTCTTTTTGAGATCCATCCTGTTTAAACAATAAAACATAATAATAACAACAAGGTGCTATCAATTTGGACTTTGGACCCACGACCCGAAACCCCCATTTTCTGTCGAGACCACAGACCCCCCCCCCCCATTTGACCAAGACCATCTTGCTACGTTTTCTTTGTTGACCAAATTTTTGTTCATAACTATTAATGATGATAACAGTAACAAGAACAAAATTCTTATCCGAATCATATAGCAAATCTGCCGAAACCCTAACTTTTTATAAAATCAGTTATATTATGAAATTAACACGAATTAGTTTACAAAAACACTAAATAATCATAATTAAACCCACGGGTGTGAAAACCCCCCAATTATTTCAAAACCCTAATTTTTATAACTTAATTTTATTCGATAATTAACATCAATTGATGCTTAAAAACAATAGTTAATTATAATAAAACCATTGATTTAGAAAACCCCCAATATTTTCGAAACCCTAATTTAATAATTCGAAAACTCTAATTAATTCGAGACCTTATGTTCATATTTTAAGGAATCAGTCGATTTTAAAATTGATGAACACCCTTGTTTTCGGATAAATAATCAAAGACCATTTGAATCATGTGATTTTGAAATAAAGATTTAGAGAACTTATCTTTGTGAAGAACCACATCGAATCTCCCTGGAAACACCTCAAAAAAGAGATTGGTTTTAATGTAGGGATGAAATCCCACACCCCACGCACGTTATTCAACCTGGGATGTCATGTATATTGATGATAATGAATCGGGCTTAATTATTTTTGGCCATAGATTGTGTTAGATCTGAGTTTTCTAGAGTGAGAGAAAAGGGGCAGTTGGGAGTATTATGACTGGAGAAAGTGAGGTCAATACTTGGTTTTGGGGATAAACGAAACGGATGAACCTATATAACACCCCTTGTTTGTATCGCCTGGGATTGGACCGGGTTGGGTAATAAAAATCAGTTGGGCCGAGCCTATGTTTAAGATGGATAATGGGCCGATTGGTTCAAGACAAATCTATATAAGCCCAAACTAAATTTTTGGTTTATAAATTGTAATAATAAGCCCAAATGCCCACTTACTAAATAACCAAGTATTAATGTCGTGATTTCAGTAAACGAAATGTATTGTCAAGCACAACTAGAATGTCATGCATTTTTATTGGTATAATTTTAGATGTCGTGACATGGTCATTATATTGTATTAGTTTGTGGATAGCGTGATCGTATACTCGAGCTACTTTGTATTTCCATAACTTTGCTTATTTAACGAGGTGAGTTTATAGCCCCACTTTTACTTGTTTTATCACTTTGGGGTGAGAACATTGCTTGTTTTTAACGGATGAACATAAGTGCCTAAAACTCATACGTGCCTACATGATGTCTAAGTAGCGATACCCCTAGATGCTTTAGCCCACTATCATGAACCGTTAATTACTTTGTGTAAGCGCGAATGTTATGGATAGATCTATTGGGATTGGCCTCCCTATCTATTGTTGGTTGTGTGACCAAATTAGATACAAATACATTTGAGGTTGCTACGAATACTTTGGGGTAGTATTTGCTTGGGCACACTCTTATATAAACTGGTTAGTACGGTTAACGCTTCGGTGTCATGAGCTTAGACGTAGGATATCATGAACGTATGCTATTTTGATAATAATCTTGTATTTGTTATAAGATTATTGACGGTTGCATAACTAAAATCTTATGGTTCATCACACTACTTATACTTAAACCTATAAACTCACCGACCTTTGTGTTGACGTTTTAGCAATGTTTTTCTTAGGTGTCAAGGCGGAGGAGTGACGTGGTTGTGCTATGGAGATTAATAAAAATTGTCATGATTTAACTTTGAGACTTGCTGTGGATGTATAATATTTGGGAAACTCAAATTATGTCATCATGAGTTGTAAAACAATTTTCCTTGGGACCACTTCTATTTTTATGTTTTATGAATGAAAAATGACTTTTCTTAGTTATTCTTGTATCTATGTCTCTTGGTTGTCATGATAGTCACATCCTCGTGTAATTGTATATGTGGGCCAAATTGAGGGTGTGACATATTGGTATCAGAGACATGGTTATAGAGAACTAGGTTACTTTTATAAAAAAATCATTTTTACAAAGGTTTTGGTCAAAAATGAAATTTTAGAAAAAGAGTAATACTAGACTATAACTACCTCCATCTCCATAGACCACATCCCTTCGCGCCTTCGACAAGTAAGTTGTACTTTAAGTTGTACCTGTAAGTTGTATCATTTCATTGCTCTTAAGTACTTTACTAAGTAAATTTCTAAAAGTATCAAGTAATGTAATTTATGACTATATTCTAAATGGTTTGTGCCATGCTACGAGTATACAAAATCAATGTTTATTTCGACACTACGTGAAACTCTATGCTAAATGGTTTGTGCCATGCTATATGAATACAAAATCGATGTTTATTTCGACACTACGTGAAATTCTATGCTAAATGGTTAGTGCCATGCTATATGAATACAAAATCAATGTTTATTTCGACACTACGTGAAATTCTATGCTAAATGGTTTGTGCCATGCTATATGAATACAAAATCGATGTTTATTTCGACACTACGTGAGACTCTATGCTAAATGGTTTGTGCCATGTTACGTGAATGCAAAATTGATGCGGTTATATTTCTTGAAAACCCTACGTTAAATGGTTTGTGCCATGCTATGCGAATACAATATTGATCTTGTATCAACGCGTCTTAAAATTTTTGTGCTAAATGGTGTGTGCCATGACAAACTAAAACTTCAACATATTGCAAAATTGATTTATTCTTACACATGCCTTTTTTGATTTGGCAGTGACATGTCTATCTCGTCCGAAGATTCGTTGTACTACTTGAGTTCATCTACGGATGGAGCACGACGCGATTCCACTACTAGTGGTGCTTCGCCACTATCATCTACTTGAGGAGAGCCAAGTGCTCATGCACCTACTCGCGTGTCACCACCACCACCACTCATTTGCTACCAAAGGCGTGGCAAGGCGCCAATGGTTCCTCCCTCCACATCCTCATCTCATGCCCCTAAGGCCCCTCGCCAAAACCGCACCGCGAGGATGTCAGTGAGAGGTTCTATGATTGGGAAGAAGTTGGCCTCAAGACGTGTGAGCTCTACCCGCACTACCCGCAAGTCTTCGAAGTCACCATCCGTGAGAGTGCCCCCAAGGCACGATGCCCCTCGTCGACCTACTATGCCCATGCCACCCCCACCTTGCGGCTATAATGGAGCCGAATGCTCCGCGGCCGCCGAGGCTCGTGGAATGCCCCCTCATCGTTTTACTAGGCTTGCTACCTTACGAGGCAAGGTCACCCACGTGCTTCGTAATTTGGGTGGTTTATCTCATGAGTCATTGCTTCGACTCGAGACTTGTTACGAGGCGGTCATCGCGGGTTTGGGTAGGAATGCCCACCCCCACCCGACCACTTCGCGGGATTAGCTAGGAGAGTCGAGGACCAACATTACGAGATAGGAGCTTTACGCAACCTTCTCCATAGGGCATTGATTGATTTATCCGAGAGGATTGCCGCCCTTGAGCACCGCTTCTATTAGATTTATGTTTAGCTTATTTGTGTACACTTTCATTCCAAATTTTCCCTCCTGGTGTTGTAATCCCTAAGAACTCTAAAACAATGTGTTAACTCTTTGTATTTCTTTTTCTAATCATGGAATGAATTATTTGTGCACTACATAACTTGTTGATTATTACTTCATTGGATGCTATATCGTGTTTTGTGACATGCTTGTACTCTCTAGACATGAACTCGTAATGCTAACCTTGCCATAAAAATTTGTTATGAATTTAGGACCATGTCACCAAAAACCCGCAAGAATAGAGTCGATCCAACTCCGGCCGCACCGATCATCGTCGACCCATCGGTTTTGAGTCAAATGATCGCCGATGGAGTTACCGCCGCTCTTGCCGCCAACAAAGCAAATCCAAGCACGCAAGAGGAGACTAATCGAGTACCAATTCTGATACCTCCTACGCGTGCATGCTCATACAAGGAGTTTCGTTCATGCTTCACAAGTACCTTTAATGGCACCGAAGGTGCCGTGGGACTTGCACGATGGATTGAGAGACTTGAGTCTCAATTTAGCGTAAGCAATGTCGCCGAAGGTGACAAGGTAAAGTTTAGCTCTAGCACCTTGGTTGATGGTGCACTAACTTGGTGGAACATCCATGTGAAGGCCGTAAGTTTGGAAGCGGCCAATGCTACTCCTTGGGCTCATTTCAAGGAAATGCTTCTCAAAAAGTATTTCCCTAGAAACGAGATGAAAAGGTTGGAAGCCGAGTTGTGGAACCTCCGTGTACATGGAGTTAACTTGATGGCTTACACTCAACGCTTCCAAGAGTTGAGGTTGATGTCTCCCGAAATGATACCAAATGAGACACGAGCCGTAGAAACGTACATCGTTGGACTACCGCCTTCAATCCGAGGAGACATCATCTCTTCAAAACCCAATGATTTGAACGAAGCCATTGAAATGGCGGACGGTTTGATGGACTTCGTCACCTTGGAAAGTGGTGATAACAAAGGAAAATGGGAAGGAAACCATGGCCCCAATCATGGTGACCACCCTAACAAACGCCATGATGTGGTAAAGGTGTTCAATGTGAACGGTGGATCCGGTTACCAAGGAAAACTACCGTTTTGTGGTAAGTGTGACAAACACCACAATAGTGCGTGTGGAGGCACATGTCACAATTGTGGGAAAATCGGTCACTTCGCCAAGGATTGTCGAAGTGCACCAAAGCCCACGAATCAAAGGACTCCTATCACTCCAAATGCTCAATACGTGAATGTCACTTGCTATGGTTGTGGCGAAAAAGGTCACTTTAAGAATAGGTGTCCCAAAGCTACCACTCAAGGCCGAGGAAACCAAATCCAAGGCAACAACAACAACCAAGCTCGTCGACAACCTCATCAAAACCACGGTAATCCGAATGGGCGGAACAATGGGAATCAAACGGGAGCACCGGGACGTGTGTACGCTCTATGTGCCGAAGCGGCCATTCAAGACAACAACATGGTCACCGGTACGTTTCTCATCAATTATATCTATGCTTCCGTATTATTTGATTCCGGTGCCGATAGAAGTTTTGCCTCCATTGCCTTTAGTGAACTATTAAATGTGAACCCCACTCCATTAGATGTCGACTATAATGTGGAACTAGCCGATGGTAAAGCGATCACTACAAACACCATACTTAAGGGTTGTACCCTAAGCCTCCAAAATATTCCTTTCATCATCGATCTTTTACCTATCGAACTTGGAAGTTTTGACGTTATCGTTGGTATGGATTGGCTATCCAAGTACCATGCGGAGATAATTTGCCACGAGAAACAAGTCTGTATTCCCTACGGAATCCGAACCCTAACCATCCTCGGTGAGAAGAACGGTGTGAAAAGCCGGGCTAGTTTAAATGTCATCTCATGTACTAAAACCCAAAGGTACATCGAAGAAGGTCGTCCTATTTTTCTTATCCAAGTCAGTAGCAAAAACAAACCCGAACCAAAGGAGAAGAAAATTGGTGATGTACCAATTGTTTGCGAGTTTCCCGAAGTTTTTCCCGAAGACCTACCCGGGTTACCTCCACTTCGCCAAGTGGAATTTTACATCGAATTAACTCCCGGAGCCGCACCCGTCACGAGGGCACCTTATCGACTAGCGCCCGCCGAAATGAAGGAATTAGCCGACCAACTAAAAGAGCTTACCGACAAAGGATTTATAAGACCGAGTTCCTCACCTTGGGGAGCCCCGGTTTTATTCGTGAAAAAGAAAGACGGATCATTCCTATGTGTATCGATTATCGAGAATTGAACAAACTTACTATAAAGAATCGTTACCCTTTACCAAGGATCGATGATTTGTTTGATCAACTTCAAGGTTCGAGCATTTATTCAAAGATTGACCTTAGGTCGGGTTACCACCAACTTAGAGTTCGAGAGGAAGACATTTCCAAGACGGCGTTCCGAACCCGATACGGTCACTTTGAATTCCAAGTCATGCCATTTGGGTTAACCAATGCACCCGCGGTATTCATGGACCTTATGAACCGTGTGTGTAAACCTTATTTGGACAAGTTCGTGATCGTGTTTATTGACGACATCCTTATCTACTCTCGTAGTAAGGAACAACACGAGGAACACCTAAAGAAAATTTTAGAATTGTCGAAACAAGAACAATTATACACCAAATTTTCAAAGTGTTAATTTTGGATTCACACGGTACAATTCCTTGGTCACGTAATCGATAGTAGTGGTATTCATGTGGATCCCGCTAAAATCGAAGCGGTAAAGGATTGGGCGACTCCTACCACATCTACGGAGATTCGCCAATTCCTTGGACTTGCCGGCTATTATAGACGGTTTAGCGAAGGATTCTCGAAAATCTCTAAGTCTATGACGGAATTGACTCAAAAGAACAAGAATTTTATTTGGGGAGACGACCAAGAAACTTCTTTCCAAACTTTAAAACAAAAACTTTGTGACGCGCCCATTCTCGCATTACCCGAGGGTAGTGAAGACTTTGAAGTATATTGTGATGCTTCAATTAAAGGTCTAGGCGCGGTTCTCATGCAAAGGAAAAAGGTCATAGCTTATGCCTCTCGACAGCTAAAGTCGAACGAAGAAAACTACACTACTCACGATTTGGAGCTAAGCGCGGTTGTCTTTGCTCTCAAAATTTGGAGACACTGCCTCTACGGAACTAAGTGTGTAGTTTACACCGATCACAAAAGTCTTCAACATATCTTAGACCAAAAAGAACTCAACATGAGACAACGACGTTGGTTGGAACTACTTGGAGAATACGATTGTGACATTTGTTATACCTCGGGAAAAGCTAACGTTGTAGCCGATGCTTTGAGTAGAAAACCCCATGAGCGACCTCTAAGGGTTCGAGCCTTAGTGATGACTATTGGCTTAAACATACCCGCAAAAATATTAGAAGCCCAACGAGAAGCCTTTAAGATAGAAAACATCGATACAGAAGAAGCCGGTGGAATGATCACCAAAAATCTCGTTGCACGTACCGATGGAACATTGTGCCTTGATAATAGAAGTTGGTTACCTCGTTACGGTAATGTCCGAGAACTAATCATGCATGAATCGCACAAGTCTAAGTACTCGATCCATTCCGGATCGGACAAAATGTACCATGACATGAAAATGTTCTATTGGTGGCCAAACATGAAAGCCGACATCGTGACTTATGTTGGTAAATGCCTAACTTGCGCCAAAGTTAAGGTTGAACACCAAAAGCCTTCCGGATTACTAGTCCAACCTAGGATCCCGGAATGGAAATGGGAACGAATTACTATGGACTTCCTTACAAAACTCCCAAGAACATCCGCGGGTTATGACACGATTTGGGTCATCGTCGATCGTTTGACGAAATCTGCGCATTTTCTTCCCATAAAAGAAAACGATAAAATGGATTAATTAGCACGAACGTACTTAAAGGAGATCGTTACTAAGCACGGAGTGCCAATTTCTATCATATCGGACCGAGACGGTCGATATTGCTCAAGATTTTGGCAATCTCTCCAAGAAGCGTTAGGAACACAATTGGACATGAGTATGGCTTATCATCCTCAAACGGACGGCCAAAGTGAAAGAACCATCCAAACATTGGAAGATATGCTTCGCGCATGTGTAATCGACTTTGTAAACGGATGGGATCGACACTTACCGTTAGTATAGTTTTCATACAACAATAGCTACCACACTAGCATTAAAGCGGCACCGTTTGAAGCACTTTACGGTCGAAAGTGTCGTTCACCCGTTTGTTGGGCGGAAGTTGGTGATGCACAACTTACCGGTCCGAAAATTATTCACGAAACAACGGAGAAAATCGTTCCAATCAAAAGTCGTATGCAAGCGGCTCGTGATCGACAAAAGTGTTACGCCGACAAGAGACGGAAACCATGGGAATTTAAAGTCGGAGATCGGGTAATGTTGAAAGTTGCACCATGGAAAGGTGTAATTCGTTTTGGTAAACGAGGAAAACTAAACCCTCGATATATTGGACCATTCGAAATTATTCAACGCATAGGTGACGTTGCCTATCGTTTAGATTTACCGCAAGAACTAAATCGCGTGCATAATGTGTTCCACATTTGCAACTTGAAGAAATGCTTATCCGACGAAACGCTCGTCATACCTATGGACGAAATCCAACTCAACGACAAACGCGTGTTCGTTGAAGAACCCGTCGAAATTATGGAACGAGAAGTCAAACGACTCAAACAAAGCCGTATACCTATTATTAAAGTGCGTTGGAACGCACGAAGAGGACCTGAATTTACTTGGGAACGCGAAGACCAATTTAAAGCAAAGTACCCTCACTTGTTTACTAATGTGGTGTCAATTTAAAATGTATCGTTTGTTTTGCTTTGCGGACAAAGCCCTCTTTAGGGAGAGCGAATGTAACAACTTGAATTTTCGCGTCTATTATTATAAGACGTGCTCGCTTGTAATCGTTTTACTTGTTAACGGTTTGTGCTGGCTATGAAATACTTACCATATTGTCTATAATACACGTATCCATTTTTGTTTAAGTCTCGTGAATTAGTTCTCAGGTTGTGATTTATATTGTTAAGTATAAACGCGTTTAAAACTCGAGGTCGTTCCGATCAAACCCTTGGTGGGCCGAAATACATGTTGGATTGCCTTATTGGGCCGAACTAATTACAATAGAAATACTGGGCCGAAGCCCAACTAAGATGAAACATATTAACATTTCCAAACTGAAAATAAAACTTAAAATTTATAAACTTTACTTAGAAATCTATTGATTTCAAAAACTGGTCAACAAAAGTCAAACTGCAGAAACTAGAAAAATCATTTTTAACAATTCCACTCACCACTCCAGGCCAACACACAGGCCAAGATTACCCCAAATGGGTGTATCACAAGATGCAGAATTCAGATGTATGGAAACCCTAGACCACAACTGCTAAAATAAATACTATCACATCTCACAACCCCTAACAGCAGAAAATAACATCACACAATCCAAGTATTACAAAGTTTGTTCCTGCTTACATCCAAGCAGTCTTAATTACAAAGTTCTGAGTAAAATATAGAGAGTAGTAAGAAGGCCTTGAACCAGCCGAGCCAAATCCCTCACCCTATCTGAATACACCAGTCGACAACCCTTTCTCATTGTGAGTCTTTTATCCACCTTTTCTTTTACTTTTATGCATCCATATAGTGTGCTTGTCCATGTTAGAACCATCTGCGAAAACAAACCAAACTTAGCTAGTTCTTTTTGAAATCCATCCTGTTTAAACAATAAAACATAATAATAACAGCAAGGTGCTATCAATTTGGACTTTGGACCCACGACCCGAAACCCCCCATTTTTTGTCGAGACCACAGACCCCCCCCATTTGACCAAGACCCTCTTGCTACGTTTTCTTTGTTGACCACATTTTTGTTCATAACTATTAATGATGATAACAGTAACAAGAACAAAATCCTTATCCGAATCATATAGCAAATCTGCCGAAACCCTAACTTTTTATAAAATCAGTTATATTGTGAAATTAACACGAATTAGTTTACAGAAACACTAAATAATCATAATTAAACCCACGGGTGTGAAAACCCCCCCAATTATTTCAAAACCCTAATTTTTATAACTTAATTTTATTCGATAATTAACATCAATTGATGCTTAAAAACAATAGTTAATTATAATAAAACCATGGATTTAGAAAACCCCCAATATTTTCGAAACCCTAATTTAATAATTTGAAAACTCTAGTTAATTCGAGACCTTATGTTCATATTTTAAGGAATCAGTCGATTTTAAAATTGATGAACACCCTGTTTTCGGATAAATAATCAAAGACCATTTGAATCATGTGATTTTAAAACAGAGATGTAGAGAACTTATCTTTGTGAAGAACCACATCGAATCTCCCTGGAAACACCTAAAAAAAGAGATTGGTTTTGATGTAGGGATGAAATCCCACACCCCACGCACGTTATTCAACCTGGGATGTCATGTATATTGATGATAATGAATCGGGCTTAATTATTTTTGGCCATAGATTGTGTTAGATCTGAGTTTTCTAGAGAGAGAGAGAAAAGGGGCGGTTGGGAGTATTATGACTGGAGAAAGTGAGGTCAACACTTGGTTTTGGGGATGAATGAAACGTATGAACCTATATAACACCCCTTGTTTGTATCGCCTGGGATTGGACCGGGTTGGGTAATAAAAATCAGTTGGGCCGAGCCTATGTTTAAGATGGATAATGGGCCGATTGGTTTAAGACAAATCTATATAAGCCCAAACTAAATTTTTGGTTTATAAATTGTAATAATAAGCCCAAAAGCCCACTTACTAAATAACCAAGTATTAATGTCGTGATTTCAGTAAACGAAATGTATTGTCAAGCACAACTAGGATGTCATGCATTTTTATTGGTATAATTTTAGATGTCGTGACACGGTTATTATATTGTATTAGGTTGTGGATAGCGTGATCGTATACTCGAGCTACTTTGTATTTCCATCACTTTGCTTATTTAACGAGGTGAGTTTATAGCCCCACTTTTACTTGTTTTATCATTTTGGGGTGAGAACATTGCTTGTTTTAAACGGATGAACATAAGTGCCTAAAACTCATACGTGCCTACATGATGTCTAAGTAGCGATACCCCTAGATGCTTTAGCCCACTATCATGAACCGTTAATTATTTGTGTAAGCGCGAATGTTATGAATAGATCTATTGGGATTGGCCTCCCTATCTATTGTTGGTTGTGTGACAAAATTAGATACAAATACATTTGAGGTTGTTACGAATACTTTGGGGTAGTATTTGCTTGGGCACACTCTTATATAAACTGGTTAGTACGGTTAACGCTTCGGTGTCATGAGCTTAGACGTAGGATATCATGAACGTATGCTATTTTGATAATAATATTGTATTTGTTATAAGATTATTGACGGTTGCCTAACTAAAATCTTATGGTTCATCACACTACTTATACTTAAACCTATAAACTCACCGACCTTTGTGTTGACGTTTTAGCAATGTTTTTCTCAGGTGTCAAGGGGGAGGAGTGACGTGGTTGTGTGCTATGGAGAGTAATAAAAATTATCATGATTTAACTTTGAGACTTGGTGTGGATGTATAATATTTGGGAAACTCAAATTATGTCATCATGAGTTGTAAAACAATTTTCCTTGGGACCAATTGTATTTTTATGTTTTATGAATGAAAAATGACTTTTCTTAGTTATTCTTGTATCTATGTCTCTTGGTTGTCATGATAGTCACATCCTCGTGTAATTGTATACGTGGGCCAATTGTTTGCGAGTTTCCCGAAGTTTTTCCCGAAGACCTACCCGGGTTACCTCCACTTCGCCAAGTGGAATTTTACATCGAATTAACTCCCGGAGCCGCACCCGTCACGAGGGCACCTTATCGACTAGCGCCCGCCGAAATGAAGGAATTAGCCGACCAACTAAAAGAGCTTACCGACAAAGGATTTATAAGACCGAGTTCCTCACCTTGGGGAGCCCCGGTTTTATTCGTGAAAAAGAAAGACGGATCATTCCTATGTGTATCGATTATCGAGAATTGAACAAACTTACTATAAAGAATCGTTACCCTTTACCAAGGATCGATGATTTGTTTGATCAACTTCAAGGTTCGAGCATTTATTCAAAGATTGACCTTAGGTCGGGTTACCACCAACTTAGAGTTCGAGAGGAAGACATTTCCAAGACGGCGTTCCGAACCCGATACGGTCACTTTGAATTCCAAGTCATGCCATTTGGGTTAACCAATGCACCCGCGGTATTCATGGACCTTATGAACCGTGTGTGTAAACCTTATTTGGACAAGTTCGTGATCGTGTTTATTGACGACATCCTTATCTACTCTCGTAGTAAGGAACAACACGAGGAACACCTAAAGAAAATTTTAGAATTGTCGAAACAAGAACAATTATACGCCAAATTTTCAAAGTGTGAATTTTGGATTCACACGGTACAATTCCTTGGTCACGTAATCGATAGTAGTGGTATTCATGTGGATCCCGCTAAAATCGAAGCGGTAAAGGATTGGGCGACTCCTACCACATCTACGGAGATTCGCCAATTCCTTGGACTTGCCGGCTATTATAGACGGTTTAGCGAAGGATTCTCGAAAATCTCTAAGTCTATGACGGAATTGACTCAAAAGAACAAGAAGTTTATTTGGGGAGACGACCAAGAAACTTCTTTCCAAACTTTAAAACAAAAACTTTGTGACGCGCCCATTCTCGCATTACCCGAGGATAGTGAATACTTTGAAGTATATTGTGATGCTTCAATTAAAGGTCTAGGCGCGGTTCTCATGCAAAGGAAAAAGGTCATAGCTTATGCCTCTCGACAGCTAAAGTCGAACGAAGAAAACTACACTACTCACGATTTGGAGCTAGGCGCGGTTGTCTTTGCTCTCAAAATTTGGATACACTACCTCTACGGAACTAAGTGTGTAGTTTACACCGATCACAAAAGTCTTCAACATATCTTAGACCAAAAAGAACTCAACATGAGACAACGACGTTGGTTGGAACTACTTGGAGAATACGATTGTGACATTCGTTATACCTCGGGAAAAGCTAACGTTGTAGCCGATGCTTTGAGTAGAAAACCCCATGAGCGACCTCTAAGGGTTCGAGCCTTAGTGATGACTATTGGCTTAAACATACCCGCAAAAATCTTAGAAGCCCAACGAGAAGCCTTTAAGATAGAAAACATCGATACAGAAGAAGCCGGTGGAATGATCACCAAAAATCTCGTTGCACGTACCGATGGAACATTGTGCCTTGATAATAGAAGTTGGTTACCTCGTTACGGTAATGTCCGAGAACTAATCATGCATGAATCGCACAAGTCTAAGTACTCGATCCATTCCGGATCGGACAAAATGTACCATGACATGAAAATGTTCTATTGGTGGCCAAACATGAAAGCCGACATCGCGACTTATGTTGGTAAATGCCTAACTTGCGCCAAAGTTAAGGTTGAACACCAAAAGCCTTCCGGATTACTAGTCCAACCTAGGATCCCGGAATGGAAATGGGAACGAATTACTATGGACTTCCTTACAAAACTCCCAAGAACATCCGCGGGTTATGACACGATTTGGGTCATCGTCGATCGTTTGACGAAATCCGCGCATTTTCTTCCCATAAAAGAAAACGATAAAATGGATTAATTAGCACGAACGTACTTAAAGGAGATCGTTACTAAGCACGGAGTGCCAATTTCTATCATATCGGACCGAGACGGTCGATATTGCTCAAGATTTTGGCAATCTCTCCAAGAAGCGTTAGGAACACAATTGGACATGAGTATGGCTTATCATCCTCAAACGGACGGCCAAAGTGAAAGAACCATCCAAACATTGGAAGATATGCTTCGCGCATGTGTAATCGACTTTGTAAACGGATGGGATCGACACTTACCGTTAGTATAGTTTTCATACAACAATAGCTACCACACTAGCATTAAAGCGGCACCGTTTGAAGCACTTTACGGTCGAAAGTGTCGTTCACCCGTTTGTTGGGCGGAAGTTGGTGATGCACAACTTACCGGTCCGAAAATTATTCACGAAACAACGGAGAAAATCGTACCAATCAAGAGTCGTATGCAAGCGGCTCGTGATCGACAAAAGTGTTACGCCGACAAGAGACAGAAACCATGGGAATTTAAAGTCAGAGATCGGGTAATGTTGAAAGTTGCACCATGGAAAGGTGTAATTCGTTTTGGTAAACGAGGAAAACTAAACCCTCGATATATTGGACCATTCGAAATTATTCAACGCATAGGTGACGTTGCCTATCGTTTAGATTTACCGCAAGAACTAAATCGCGTGCATAATGTGTTCCACATTTGCAACTTGAAGAAATGCTTATCCGACGAAACGCTCGTCATACCTATGGACGAAATCCAACTCAACGACAAACGCGTGTTTGTTGAAGAACCCGTCGAAATTATGGAACGAGAAGTCAAACGACTCAAACAAAGCCGTATACCTATTATTAAAGTGCGTTGGAACGCACGAAGAGGACCTGAATTTACTTGGGAACGCGAAGACCAATTTAAAGCAAAGTACCCTCACTTGTTTACTAATGTGGTGTCAATTTAAAATGTATCGTTTGTTTTGCTTTGCGGACAAAGCCCTCTTTAGGGAGAGCGAATGTAACAACTTGAATTTTCGCGTCTATTATTATAAGACGTGCTCGCTTGTAATCGTTTTACTTGTTAACGGTTTGTGCTGGCTATGAAATACTAACCATATTGTCTATAATACACGTATCCATTTTTGTTTAAGTCTCGTGAATTAGTTCTCAGGTTGTGATTTATATTGTTAAGTATAAACGCGTTTAAAACTCGAGGTCGTTCCGATCAAACCCTTGGTGGGCCGAAATACATGTTGGATTGCCTTATTGGGCCGAACTAATTACAATAGAAATACTGGGCCGAAGCCCAACTAAGATGAAACATATTAACATTTCCAAACTGAAAATAAAACTTAAAATTTATAAACTTTACTTAGAAATCTATTGATTTCAAAAACTGGTCAACAAAAGTCAAACTACAGAAACTAGAAAAATCATTTTTAACAATTCCACTCACCACTCCAGGCCAACACACAGGCCGAGATTACCCCAAATGGGTGTATCAAAAGATGCAGAATTCAGATGTATGGAAACCCTAGACCACAACTGCTAAAATAAATACTATCACATCTCACAACCCCTAACAACAGAAAATAACATCACACAATCCAAGTATTACAAAGTTTGTTCCTGCTTACATCCAAGCAGTCTTAATTACAAAGTTCTGAGTAAAATATAGAGAGTAGTAACAAGGCCTTGAACCAGCCGAGCCAAATCCCTCACCCTGCCTGAATACACCAGTCGACAACCCTTTCTCATTGTGAGTCTTTTATCCACCTTTTCTTTTACTTTTATGCATCCATATAGTGTGCTTGTCCATGTTAGAACCATCTGCGAAAACAAACCAAACTTAGTTAGTTCTTTTTGAAATCCATCCTGTTTAAACAATAAAACATAATAATAACAGCAAGGTGCTATCAATTTGGACTTTGGACCCACGACCCGAAACCCCCCATTTTTTGTCGAGACCACAGACCCCCCCCCCCCCCCCATTTGACCAAGACCCTCTTGCTACGTTTTCTTTGTTGACCACATTTTTGTTCATAACTATTAATGATGATAACAGTAACAAGAACAAAATCCTTATCCGAATCATATAGCAAATCTGCCGAAACCCTAACTTTTTATAAAATCAGTTATATTGTGAAATTAACACGAATTAGTTTATAGAAACACTAAATAATCATAATGAAACCCACGGGTGTGAAAACCCCCCCCCCCCCAATTATTTCAAAACCCTAATTTTTATAACTTAATTTTATTCGATAATTAACATCAATTGATGCTTAAAAACAATAGTTAATTATAATAAAACCATGGATTTAGAAAACCCCCAATATTTTCGAAACCCTAATTTAATAATTCGAAAACTCTAGTTAATTCGAAACCTTATGTTCATATTTTAAGGAATCAGTCGATTTTAAAATTGATGAACACCCTGTTTTCGGATAAATAATCAAAGACCATTTGAATCATGTGATTTTCAGAGATGTAGAGAACTTATCTTTGTGAAGAACCACATCGAATCTCCCTGGAAACACCTAAAAAAAGAGATTGGTTTTGATGTAGGGATGAAATCCCACACCCCACGCACGTTATTCAACCTGGGATGTCATGTATATTGATGATAATGAATCGGGCTTAATTATTTTTGGCCACAGATTGTGTTAGATCTGAGTTTTCTAGAGAGAGAGAGAAAAGGGGCGGTTGGGAGTATTATGACTGGAGAAAGTGAGGTCAACACTTGGTTTTGGGGATGAATGAAACGTATGAACCTATATAACACCCCTTGTTTGTATCGCCTAGGATTGGACCGGGTTGGGTAATAAAAATCAGTTGGGCCGAGCCTATGTTTAAGATGGATAATGGGCCGATTGGTTTAAGACAAATCTATATAAGCCCAAACTAAATTTTTGGTTTATAAATTGTAATAATAAGCCCAAAAGCCCACTTACTAAATAACCAAGTATTAATGTCGTGATTTCAGTAAACGAAATGTATTGTCAAGCACAACTAGGATGTCATGCATTTTTATTGGTATAATTTTAGATGTCGTGACATGGTTATATATTGTATTAGGTTGTGGATAGCGTGATCGTATACTCGAGCTACTTTGTATTTCCATCACTTTGCTTATTTAACGAGGTGAGTTTATAGCCCCACTTTTACTTGTTTTATCATTTTGGGGTGAGAACATTGCTTGTTTTAAACGGATGAACATAAGTGCCTAAAACTCATACGTGCCTACATGATGTCTAAGTAGCGATACCCCTAGATGCTTTAGCCCACTATCATGAACCGTTAATTATTTGTGTAAGCGCGAATGTTATGGATAGATCTATTGGGATTGGCCTCCCTATCTATTGTTGGTTGTGTGACCAAATTAGATACAAATACATTTGAGGTTGTTACGAATACTTTGGGGTAGTATTTGCTTGGGCACACTCTTATATAAACTGGTTAGTACGGTTAACGCTTCGGTGTCATGAGCTTAGACGTAGGATATCATGAACGTATGCTATTTTGATAATAATATTGTATTTGTTATAAGATTATTGACGGTTGCCTAACTAAAATCTTATGGTTCATCACACTACTTATACTTAAACCTATAAACTCACCGACCTTTGTGTTGACGTTTTAGCAATGTTTTTCTCAGGTGTCAAGGGGGAGGAGTGACGTGGTTGTGTGCTATGGAGAGTAATAAAAATTATCATGATTTAACTTTGAGACTTGGTGTGGATGTATAATATTTGGGAAACTCAAATTATGTCATCATGAGTTGTAAAATAATTTTCCTTGGGACCAATTGTATTTTTATGTTTTATGAATGAAAAATGACTTTTCTTAGTTACTCTTGTATCTATGTCTCTTGGTTGTCATGATAGTCACATCCTCGTGTAATTATATACGTGGGCCAAATTGAGGGTGTGACATAAGATTATGAGCATCCTAACATGGGCATCATTATACATCCAAGTAGAGTAGTTAGGATTTGGTTGGGTTTGTACATGGGCGTCTTTGTCTGATGATTGAGAGGTGATAGTTGGAGAGGGGCACGGTATGGTTCCATCAATATAACCAATGAGATTATTAGTGATGTGAAACGATCAAATCATGGTCTTCCAAAAGCCATAGTTTGTGGGAGATAATGTAAAAGCAAACTTATGAGAATTATGAGATGTTTTTTCAATTATGGAGATCGCAATGATCATGGTCATTGTTTGGAAATAGGGTTTGATCTGCAAGCAGGGTTGTGGCTGCTGCTAGGGTTAGCGGTGGAAGATGGCTTTGATACCAAGATAAACTTTGTAATTGGATTGTAATTTTTATTCATAACGATAGATGACAATTGTATATATAGAATACATAGTTACATATTGTATCCTCCTATTATACTAATATTATATATTTTGACTAATATCTTTTATCCTTTATTTTACTCGGATACTAAAATACTAGTGTAGCTAACAAATAACCGACTATATCATATCATGTAAAGATTTTGACAATCAGCCAGTATTTTTTATAATTTTATTTAAAACGACAGCACACTTGAAATCCGACCCCCGATTTAACCATCCACTATATCATATCATGTAAAGGATTTTGACAATCAGCTTTGCTGGTTAAGACCAAACATACTAGTGAAGATAGAAAATAAATGAAAAACATGTACAATTAGGGGCTAAGTGGTTATTAAGTGTTTATCCCACATCGGATAAGTAGTGAAAGTTGAGAGTGGGGATGGCTGTGTATAATAACCAAGCTGCATAAGCTTAAAGGCACGCAGCCATGCAATAAGCACAAAGCGAACTATTCTTTCGCCTTATACTAAAGAATACCGTGCGTTTGTTGTATTAAATGGCATACACTAATTTTTGGAGAGTTTCTTCCTAAAGAACCAATATCCAGTTCAAAATTATAGTCACTTTTTAGTTAATTTGTTTAAGTTTTCTGATAAATTTGCGTTACTTAAGTTAATATTTGACATCAAGTACTACTATAGAATATAGATCCTTGGACAAACAGATATTAGGCCAGTTAAGAGACAGAAGCAAATTTGTTACACATCGTCCAAATGAAATATGTATGGTTTTTTTCTTTCTTCCAGAAATGCCTAATTCATCATGAGAGCATGCGACCTCTCTTTTACCAACAACAAAAAAAAAGTGCTGTGTGTTAATTACTGTTTCTTTAGTTTTACAATCAACCATTTGATGCCACAGTAGTGAAACCAAACAAAATCAGGCAAGAACTGAACTTTCTGCTTCAGTTAGCTCAAAAACCAGATTAATGCTGTTCGAAAAAAAAGCTAAAAAACCAGACAACAATTTATCTAGTGTGGGCTTGATTAGAGATCCAGAAAATCGAAACACTAGATAAGTTAGTAAACCGTAACTGCAATCAGAAATCTCAAACAACCTGTTTTTCTCGAAAGATTGTATTATCCAATATCAGCAATGAAATTGCAATAAGAACCAAGAATCAGTTATCAGTAAACCATAACCAAAAGTTTCATCTTAGATGGCATTATACTTTGAATATCTAGAAGCAGTTTTATATCACTACTAGCAAACCATGAACGTCGGGTTCTATTGAAAGCGTGTTGAAAGTGAGGATTCCTGGCTTATCTTGTTGGAGTACCCAGCGATAAGGGTGTAATATGTGTCATGAGTAGAGAATTCGATATGTCACTACACTGATAGGGAGTCGGGCCTCTCCTTATGAATCCAAGGCAGGTTGAAACTAGTAAACCTCTTTTATGCGTGAAACGGATGGTTGTGTTAGGACGCCACCCGGGGTCGAAAGAATGACTAGTGGGATGAAGTTAACATATAAGTCAGAATTTGGACTTCGAATTTTGGTCTTAGAATTTCTGAACATGCTTATTTGGGGCATTATTAGTCTACTAATAATGTGGTGGTAATTCTATGTGACACAGGTGACACACCATAAAGTTTAGATAAGAGATCAGGCTCACCAAGGTATGTGAATCGACTCATTTGGTTTTCGAAGCCAAAACAAATATTTATTTGAAGACATGATAAAAGGCGAGTTACAAAGAAATTTTCCACAACATTAGATCAAACAAATCCTCTCATGAAGTCAGGCCTCTCCTCATTTTCACGTGGCCACGAGGGAGTTGACATGGTAGAAGGAATCACATTATAAGTTTGCAGCAAAAACACAGAAAATGGAAGGATTCGTTAGAAGTATGGAAAGGATCCAAAGGGTATGTATCAACAGGTTTATATATTGATCGCAAGTTGCAATGATCAAGCTTAAAACCGTTCCATAGGCATTCATGTTGTTTTGTGTATATATAGTAACTAGTAAGTTCATAGAGGTAGTAACCATCTTCAACATTCTTGAATACAACAGCTTAGAACATTTTTGCCATATAAGCAATTGTATCAACATATTCTATGAGTAAAGTCCTCAATGTAGTGTTGCCGGTAGGTACTTGGAACTAAGAAAACGTGCACGAAGTTAATGGTGTTTTGCAATGAGGTGCATAATTGGTTTTCCTCCAAAACGACTGCACGAAAGGTCAAACTTGCAAAGATGGTTACAATGCAAAAGTATAACACAAAAAGAAAGAATAAAAAAATGGAGATGCGGGGTATGGATCCCCGTACCTCTCGCATGCTAAGCGAGCGCTCTACCATCTGAGCTACATCCCCTTTTTGACGTTTAAATCTCATATTTTCACTTCATAAAACAACTGTATATTTTAGGTCCAAAATTTTGCTGATCATATAGTCTGTCTTGGTTACAACCCAATATTATTACTTACCTTAACTAAGTGCTCTTTGCTTCAATAACAAAATCAAGAAAAATGAGGATAGTCTTGTCGAGTGAAAAGACTGTAAATTTGTTCAAGAGAGTTCGTAGAAAAAAAATTATCGTGAATGTTTCGTCATCATGGACTCAACTCGCCATTTTTCAGAAAACAGCTAATGGACGTCTTGTTTCGGAGAGTGAGTCTCTCGTCATTATTAATGCTTGACATCTGTTTTATGTTCCATACCTCGTGGAAGACGAGATTGGGTACCGATAAGATGTCTCTATTCTGTAAACTAGATAAAAGATTAAAATATTTGTACTATCAACAAGAGCGTATAGCACGTGTTTGTGCAGTAAGTCAGTTATGCTTGTTTACATCGTCTTAGCTTTAAGGAATTTCCTAACTTGCATTTCGGAGATATGGGTTAATTTGGGCTTTGTTATATAGTGAACATATAGACAACTTAAGGGGCTGGGTGAAGCCAAGTTTCTAAGAATTTGTCATGCGAAAAGTAAAAAAGACATTCAGTTGCCAGAAATTGAACCTGGGTCTCTCGGGTGAGAGTCGAGTATCCTAACCAACTACACTACAACGGATCTTACGCTTGTTATGACTCATGATAAATAACAATAAGTATAGTTCAGTTCACATATCTATGCTTCCAAGACTGCAATTTTTTTTGAGAAACGTTCAAAACGATCACTTCCTACCACTGTCAGCCATTGCAAAACAATCTTCATCTATTCAACGCAGGTTTAGTCCTTGTTTCTGTAGGAATAATGCTTAGTCTTGCACTTTGGATGATATATGCAACTGCCCCCAAAGGGAGGAAGTGTTTGCTAAAATTACGTCTAAGATAAAAGGCAAATGCAATGTACAGCTGTCGCGTTATGACCATTTGTGTGAATTAATCTTCTTTTCAGGGTGCTGGGTAACAGATAAAAATAAACCCTTTTTTGAATTCATTTTTGCTCTCTGCTTACTATAATCAAATTTGAACTAGCAATTCAAGGGGTGCGCCAAACCTAGACAGTAGTGCAACGCCAAGGCGACACATGAAGAACCCCAGCAGCAAGCTACTGTGATGGGTTCTTCCCCCATAAAAAATAAGATTAATATCGTATGAGCCGATGGCTCACATATCAGATATTAAACTGATAAGAAAAGATACTACACTTGATCTTAGCCAAAAGGCCGATAATGGTATGCTTATTCTATTAACAGGCCTTTGTTTTTATAGTCAACTCCCACTTTTCTACTTGGTTCACCTAGGCGATGTGGGATAGCAAGGAGTTTTCAAATTTAATTTGGTTCACACTTTATTTTAATTTGTTTCTGGAGTGAGAGAAGCCAAAATCCAGTATTTTGTTTCTGGACTGACAGAAACCGAAATCCAGTATTCTTAGGACACGATACTTGTTAACACTTACATAAATCAGTATGGGTTTTGGCAACCGCAACATGATAAAGAGCCATGCATTTGATTGGTTCTTAAAGTTTTACTCAAGTTTATATATGTTCTTTTCTGTAAACTATGTACACTAAGTATTGATGCTTTTGTCTTCCATAATGTTAAATCTGTAATCTAGTGCTACAACTAGTATTCAGTCTAGGCTCTTGCGTTTGCATATTACATGTCGAGTTTCTGTTGTCAGAGTTAGTAACATCCCGAGAGTATTTTACTTGCAATAAAAAAGGTTACAGCAGAAATCTTATGATATACTAGTGGTTTTGAGGGCATCTGAAATGTTATACGGAGTATGTGTTTCTTCTCCACGTAATCTATGTATGTATCATCCATCATTTCCTTACTTAGCTTTTTTGGAGTACATAATGTGCAATCTAGGCTTTTAGGTTGGCATCGGCACTTAATATGTCAACTTTCTGTTATCAACATGAAGGTTCTAATAAAGAATTGACCTTACATTTACGAAGGTACATAGCAGAAATTGTAAGACATATCTTGAATGTCACAAGCTTTCTATAAAGAACTTGCACATATAGCTACATAATACTGGTTTGTTGTATACATACAACTGACCCTTACCTTAGACCAAATAATGTAGACATTACCAATTCACCTTAGTAGACGAGAGATGAGTAGGAAGACCCAAAATGATTAAAGAGACGCTATAAGTATCTACTAAAATCCAGAACCATCTTAGCAGAGTATAACCCAGCTTAATTCTATATTCATCTTTTCAAAAAAGAAAAAAAATATGCATTAGGAACAACTCTATTTAACTATTAATTGGAGGGGTGCGCCAAGCCTAGGGACAGTAGTGCAACACCAAGACGACACATGAAGAACCCTAGCAACAAGCTACTATGGTGGGTTCTTCTCTCATAAAAAATAGGATTAATATCGAGTGAACCGATGGCTCACATATCAGATATTAAACTGATAAGAACATATTCTAAACTTAATCTTAGTCAAAAGGCCGAGAAAGTAATGCTTGCTAAATTCACATGCCTTTGTTTTTATACTCAACTCCCACTGTATGTTTACTTCACCCACTGATGTGGGATACAGACTAAGGTTGTGTTTACTTTTCTTTTTAAGGATCTTAGTTGAGTGGGAGGTGAGCCCAAATCCCGTTAATCCTCTTATTTCACACTCACATCAAACTCTCTCTCTTCCCACTAAGAGGCTTATTAAGACACTCAAGTAGAATCACATAAAAAAAGTAAACAATGTCTAACCTTTGTTTAGATACCAATGATTCTAATTGTTTATGATAGCTGTCTTCTACAGGTGCTAAAGTGGCGGATCTATATGTGGGCTACGTATGGCACGTGCCACACATAGTTTTACCGCACGAAATGTAATTTTTTTTTGTTTGAAATAGCTAGCTGTTTGAAAGTGCTACACTTACTTTCGAGATAGAAAATGTAGATAGTTTTGATGGAGAAAGGATGTTTTATAAGCTAATGAACGGTTTAATGAAATTTGGTTGTTCTTTGATGGAGTTGCTATTAAAGGATTTGTGGGTCCATCCTCCGTCCCTAAATAAATGTCAAGTTTGACTTTTTACGGTCTTTCTTGTTCAACTTTAACCTTAAATATTTACGTTTGTGTTATATAATACTTGATGAAAATTATATCAATGAAAAATTCATTTAAAACCCAATCCATCCATATATTTTGCATCAAGTATTATATAACACAAACGTGAATATTTAAGGTCAAAGTTGAACAAGAAAGACCAGAAAAAGTCAAAGTGAACATTTATTTAGGGACGGAGAGAGTATTTATCTAAGTTCTAGTTCAGGCCCTTTGACATTTATTTCTAGACACTTTTAGCCCTTATTAAATTTATTGTTAGACAAATTAGTCATAGCAGTACAAGACTACGAGGGCATTCACTGGTGACTAGTTCCTTGTTGTTTCCCCTTTTTGAATCTGTTGATTAGCCTACATACATCAAAATCTAATATGTAACCATATGTGGTGTTCTTATTTTTTTAATTCAATCCATCATATACTTAAAATGCTGTCAATGTATACTAATAACTTAGGGTGCGTTTCTTTTTTGCAGAATGAGCTCTTTAGTAACAGATTGGGCCAACTAAATTTTATCAACATGTTTCTTTTTCACTGTGTACATATGAATACTCTTTAATATGTCTAACTGGGGATGAGTACAAAAACTTCACTCTCCCTATGCTCATAAGTATGCATCGTCATCAAAAATTACAATACTATCCTCATCTTCGTCATCCTTTTTTTAGATCTCAAAACAAATCTTCTCAAAAACTTCATTCATCACGCCTCTAACTACATATGTCAACCATTGATCATTAACCGACCTGTAACCATATTATTATGTGTAAAGCATTAGCACCAAATATTCATACTAAACACATTCAACTATTATGCCACAAGATCTTAGAATACGATAATAACAACATCAATAAGACGAAACAAGAAAAACATACCGCAAGCCGTAGCGGATGTTGACATGATGCATGCATCACTTAAACACGACTGGTTTCTCACCCTTAACCGAATTGAGTGTAGAGAGCTTGATGGAGAGTTACAATGATTCTACTTGTATTTTGTGTGTGTTGGGTAAGGAGACGACTAGTCATATATATAGTCTTAAGAATAAGTATATCCATCAATACTAACAAATAAAATGGTTTAAGAATTGAAGTACCATTAGGAGTAATCATAATAATAATGAATTTGATTGATTACACATATGTAACCTACAATTCAAAATTATGGAGTATTATGACATGTCACAATCTTACCTTCTCCCACTTGACATGATATTTCTACATGCTACAACATAAGGCTAGCAAATCAAAACGTCATAACTGTCATCATAAGTACTCAACACAACAAATCACATAATGGGGATTATGACGGTCATACATGCTATTTCTCGTATACTCCCTTCCATATATCACAACATTATAAAATCATCATGCTAGATTCATAAGTTATATATGAATAACATACAGTTCACATACTTGTTATGATAATACATAAAATTTCTTATTCCAATAAAAAATGCATGCTTAATATATATATAAGAAATAAAACCATCAACATTTTTATTGAGCTCAAGAGTGTTACAACATCATAATTAGTTATCGATACAACCAAGACCCAACCTAGGAACATGTTGCATAAATACCTTTGGTGGTAAAACCTTGGTAAGAGCAATCATTAGATATGTACTAATATGTTTGAGATACACTTTGTTTCCGAACTTCCTCTTTCACGATAAATAATTTTATATCCATGTGTTTTGCACCTTTAGAATATTTGTCGTTCTTAGAGAAGAAAATTGTTGTGGTATTATCACACTACATTTTAAGCGGCATGCTTATAGTGTCGAAAATCCCAAGCCCTGAAATAAAGTTTTGTATCCATAATGCATGAATAGTAGCCTCATAACAAGCTACAAATTCTGCTTCCATAATAGATGCAGAATGATAGATTGTTTTGCACTTTTCCAGGAAATAGCTCATTGAGCCAGTTGAAACACATAGCCAAACATTAACTTTCCACTATCCTTGCATCCAGCATAATCAGAATCAGCATATCCAACCACTTCCAAGTGATTAGACCACTTATAAGTAAGCATATAGTCCTTTGTTCCTTGAAGATATCTCAATACTTTCTTGTAGCTTTCCAGTGATGAATACCGGGATTACTTTGATATCTACATAGAATCCCGATCGTAAAACTGATGTCGGTTCTAGTGCAAGTTTGTAGATACATTAAACTGCCTACAACTGAAGCACATGAAATGTTTTCCATTTTCTTACGTTCCACATCATTCTTTGGGCATTGTTTAAGACTAAATGTGCCTCCCTTTTGAATAGGGACTATACCATATTAGCATATGCTCATATTGAATCTCTCAAGAATTTTATCGATATTGGATTTTGAGTGTAAAACCCGTAAAAAATAAGGTCATATTTATTTTCTCGTGAATTTTAATTAAATTATATTTTAATTATTTTTCTACTTATTTAAAATGATTTATTTGGCTTTATGGAAATTTTTATATATTTTTCTGATTTAATTAAGTCATGAAAATTGATTTAAACGCTCTCTCGCATAAATTTTATAAAATCGTGACGGATCGATGGAACGGGAACCGGAGGCGATATATTTCGACTTTATTTAGTCAAAAATATTATTTTTATAAATTTTGTATTTACGTAAATAAATTTGCACCGAATAAGATTTATTAGCGTTTTTAAGAATCGAGTTGGGCTAGAAATAGATGCATTTTTTTGGGCTTAAGATTAGTATAATAAGGATTCCATTAGTGGGCTAAAGCCCATTTCTTCCCTTTTGTTTCTTTTGACCGACGCCCCAAAACAACACAAACACATAAATCTATATTTTGTTTACCAAAAATAAATCACCCTCCTCCTTGTTTCTCTCTTGTGCAACGAACAGGAAGCCAAAACAGCCCCAACCTTCAACTTTTCTTCATCAATCTTGCAATTAAATCATACCACAATCATCCTTGGTAAGTCCTAAACACAAACCCATGTTTATTTTTTCATATGCATTGATTTTCAAGAAATCATAAAATTTAGAAGTGATGATTTTGCATGTTTGATCAATGGGATTAACATGCAATGTGTTTATTAAGGTCTAGGCATATATAATTGTTAAGAATTTTGACCACGATCACCCATGGTGGGTTAATGGTGCCACGGCCAAAACATGATCCCATAGGGATCATGTTGTTGATTGTGGTGTTTGATTAGTGTGACTAGCATCATTGATTGAACATGCACTTTAGATGGGCTTTGATTTTGACCATCCATGATATTGAATTATAGTGTTTTGATCTATCTAGTTTAATATAAGATGTGTTTTTGATGGTTGGGAATAAATTAGAGGTTGCTAGGTATAGATGTTATGATGCCCAAATTCGGACAGCAGGTATGTGAGCCCAAAACTCACATATTTTCTACAGTGACCTGCACTTTTTACAGCTTAAATGGGTTCCTTAGTCCTTTTACATGTTAGTGGTGAGTTGGATAGGCACTCAACTCCTCCAGATAAGGAAGTTATAACCTATTTAAGGTCGAAGGCCTATTCCGGGAGAGCAGGTTTGCATAGCTTGTCGCTACAGGTTATTGACCCCCATTTGTGCATTTTAAGGTTTGATACAGTAGTAGGGATCATATGTGAAGTCCTCCCACTGACCTCATGTTAATATCTATAACCAAATGGTTTTTATGACTAAAACGGTAAACCCGAGTTTGAAAACCAAATTCTGATTTTGTAACCTTTCAAAGAATGTATCTTTCCCGCGAATTGGTGGTAGCTATTTACTCGTGGTTGGTATGGCGGAAAGTAGAATCATGAGGCTTTCCAATGGTGGAAATCTCAGTTCCTTAAATCTTATAGGTTAACGGGTTATTTTGTCCCAAGTTTGACTAGTACAGCTTGACTATTAAGTGCTTATGGTAGGGCAGTTAGTGTTTTGGACTTTTAGAATGATCCGTAAACTCTTAGATCAAATGGTTGGACATTTTGGAAAATATATTTCAAGTGTGTTCCAGGGGTTTATATCCCATAGCCATTGGATTTATGGTTTGGGAGAGACACTCTTCCCAAGACAGCCTTACCGGATTTTTTTGACTTTTACGACTTTTGTTATGTAAACTTGAGGCGTTTTGTGTGAAAACCGTATTGGATACTTGGTTTAACACTTAGAACATGTATAATACATAATTCCTACAGTTTGCAAGCTTTATTTAGCCTTGGTTCATTTTGACTTAGGTGTTGGTGCAAATTTTACCCGTAATACATTTTTATCGAATTATTTTCGTATAATTGTTTTATAAGCATATAAAACACGTACTTAAGGCTCGTGATCAATTTTGTAGGTCACGGATAGCCTTGGAGTGCTACTATCTACTCTTCTACAGCCCGGTTCCATTTTTCATCTGTCATCCGTTCCGTTAACTTAAAGGTAAGTCTATAGCCCCGCTTTTATATTATCTTGTAAATGATTTTTAACCCGCGAGGGGGAATACATGTTGTTTTATAAATTGAACACAAGTTGTTTTTGGTATGTTGAACCTTAATATGATGATAAATTCCTAAGTACCATTGTCTTATGAAGTCCCTGAAATTCATGAACTGTTAATTACCTTGTGAGGTAAACACTAATACATATGATAGATCTATTTGGTTTGACAGCCTTATCCTAGGGTATGTATCAATAAGTGATCACCTGAAAGGGATATTATGAATAAGAGGTCGTTGGTATATGACAATATTACTTGTTGTAGGGGCGCCGTAAGTGATTCGGTTGACGTGTTGGTTAACGTTCAGTTGCATGAGCTTAAGGCATTTATCGAAATATATATTACTTGTCTGTGTGACAAGCTTGAGATGATTAAAATTCTTGTGTTCAAATGATTATTTGTAAAACCTATAGACTTGCTCAACCTTTGTGTTGATGATTTTAAGCATGTATTTCAGGTAATCAAGATGGATAGCAGCGGAGCATGCGAGGAGGAAGTTGGTGCTTACTTGTTTAAAACTTTGTTTATTTTTCCATCCTTTGAAATGAATAAAATTACTTTTTAAGTCTTTGATGAATGTATTGTGATTGGTAACGGGTTTTGGGACCAGACGCTACTCTGATTTAATATATTTGGGATGGAAAACTTTTAGACAATGTTGTATATTATTTTAACGTCTCTTTTTGAGGTCGTTGTCTATGATTGTGTGCGATGTGCTATGAGTAGCGCCCCCAAAGTGGTGTTCTGCTGCGTGGTAATTTAGGGATGTTACAAAATAGTATCAGAGCCACAAGTTATAGAGAACTAGGTCAAATTTTAAAAACCTAAACTATAACTTTGGTGTGTTCTAAAAAGTTTTAAGCACGCAACTACTCCGCATGGCTCCGGTAAGGCTATTCTTGCATTACTTTGTGATTGATTGTGATTATGTGAACCTATGTGTATATAGGAATAGTAGTATGTATATGTAGGAATATACTATGGTATTTAGAGACATTGCACATAGAGCAATGGTCCTTGAATGATTGTCGTACATTTTATAATACAGTTTTGTATCGGATTTGGCCTCACTGCCAATCATCGATCTTGATAATTATGTATTATCTGAATACGAGTGTGAAACTCGTTTGATACTTTGAGTATGTATATTGTTTCGTAATCTATCGCATATCGACTTTTTTAAGTTCGATTGTTGTCATCGTATCGTGATGTGCCATTTTAGGACATCTCCTTTCTAAACGTAGTTGATTGATGTGATATTCGTGTTCTGAATACTTCTTATGATTTTGAAGAATCATTTATCCGAGGCGACATCTTCTATGTAATGCGACGTGTGATTTGATTTTATATGACTACGTTTTATTGGCGAAAAGGAGGATGCCAATGTTGGACTTAAGATACATATATCCTAATCAAATATATATAGTTTGGTACAACAAAGATATGCTCGTAGTAGTCATTCGGTTGAGTGACTTAAAACCTTGTATCTAAATGGAATGAGCCATTTAGATATAGAGATTTTAACTCGCCCAACTATGAGTTGTTTAAGGTTGTCTTATTTAAATGGATTGGGACATTTGAATAAGAAAATTTTAAACCACTGGACCTTAGATTATTGTGTTTTCCTTATTCAAATGGAATGGGACGTTTGAATACGGAAATCATGATGTAAGTTTATTGAAACGTTGTATTTACTATGGTATTTGGATATGATATCGTGTTGAGAGGTAGTAATACTTGAGTAGGATGACTTATAATCGTCTCGTTGAAATGGATTGGGACGCCTTTTCATTTGAACAAGAAAGTTATAAGTTCCCGAACTGTAAATTTATAAACTCTTGTATACATGGAGGGGGACGCCTTTTGATGTAGACAAGGAGTTATAAATGAGTGGGCTCAAGTATGTTTGGCTTGATTTGTGGATGTTTGGTGTGCGTACGTCATTCTTCGAATCGTGTTTCATTGATATGAATCATTCGGTGTCGTCGTTATGATGATAGTAGATTATCATCTATGAACGAGTAAACCGTTGGACTTCTCTCGAGTCATAATCTATTTTGATGGACCATTTCTAATGTGTCTCGATGATATCAAGCTTTATAAGCAGATTGTTAAGAACCGTTAACCGTTTCGAGAATAGGCGACTTGTTTAAGTGTCACCAAGAGTTATGTGTGTATTTGTGGATTGATTGAGGATCAAGTTATCAACGACAACTTATCGTGGATGTGAAGATTTTGTAATTTTACTTGCTACTATAAAAGGATCATAGAAGTTTTTTTTATTATTATATTTTTATTATTTTTTTTCTTTCTTGATGACGAACCTGTGGGGCTAATATAATGAGCAAACAAAGAAAATGATGTATCACTTTGAGTACTGAAGTAGGAATTATTGGGACGCCTTTGTATGATGAATGTTAGCAGAAGTTAGTGGGATGCTTTTGTATCTTGAACACTAGAGCAGAAGTTAATGGTATGCCCGATATGTTGTGAATCTTCGCTAATGGACCGAATTTCTTAATGATTGGAATTAATAAATTCGTTATCACTTTGAGGAGTATGTTGAAGCCGACACCGCAAGTGTAAAGACTTTGTAGATCAAGTTGTATTATCAAGGTTTCGTTCAAGGTTTTCACGATGATCAACGGTGGAAATCTGTATTTGATGTTTATGTTCGACCTTTTCTTTTTGATACTTATGTGGTATGTGATCTAGTCGAATGATCGTAAGTTGTGAGAACTTGAGACGACATTGTCCAATGACGTCCGATCATGGAGAACACATACCATGTAATATCTTTTTGACCTTCAACGACGATGTTTATTGAGACTTTGATGCGCGTGGGCGGAAGTGAGATGGTGTTCTTGTATTATCTTTTGCGTATGGATCCGAGTGTGAGCCCTCCGATGACGAAAATACTTTCTTATTATTTCTTCTTGATATGCGTCCGTGGCTATTCGGCCAGTGGATATCCTTTAGCTTGCAATCTTCCAATTGACTGGACTTACCCGAAGTTCTTGTCAAGTATTCTTATTTATCATGGCTTGGCTATTTAGCAAGCATGAGCTAACACGATTGAATTTATTGATTTGGCATGGTTTGGTTATTTTGCAAACATGTCGTGACTTGATTTTACGTCCCTAGTGATGTTTTTTTTTTGTTTTTTTTATTTAGTTCGTAATGCGTCCGATAGAGTAATGTATGCGCCGAATGATGTCCGTATCGATGAACTCGCTTTTGACGAAATATAAAATTGAAGTCGCCGGATGAGCTTCGTTCAATTCACGTAATTCACGTGTGTCGAGCTTGAAGAAGTGTTTGATGGAATTCGAGACGTAGATCAAGATTCACGTGGGAACGTGAGGACTTCCTTAGAAAGAAGTGCCTTCATCCTTCCGAGTAGTGCACAATACGATTATGAAGTGAGTCGAGCCCCGGGACGGTGCTCCCTTAAGGTGGTGAGGATGTAAAACCCGTAAAAAATAAGGTCATATTTATTTTCTCGTGAATTTTAATTAAATTATATTTTAATTATTTTTCTACTTATTTAAAATGATTTATTTGGATTTATGGAAATTTTTATATATTTTTTCGATTTAATTTAAGTCATGAAAATTGATTTAAACGCTCTCTCGCATAAATTTTATAAAATCGTGACGGATCGATGGAACGGGAACCGGAGGCGATATATTTCGACTTTATTTAGTCAAAAATATTATTTTTATAAATTTTGTATTTACGTAAATAAATTTGCACCGAATAGGATTTATTAGCGTTTTTAAGAATTGAGTTGGGCTAGAAATAGATGCATTTTTTTGGGCTTAAGATTAGTATAATAAGGATTCCATTAGTGGGCTAAAGCCCATTTCTTCCCTTTTGTTTCTTTTGACCGACGCCCCAAAACAACACAAACACATACATCTGTATTTTGTTTACCAAAAATAAATCACCCTCCTCCTTGTTTCTCTCTTGTGCAACGAACAGGAAGCCAAAACAGCCCCAACCTTCAGCTTTTCTTCATCAATCTTGCAATTAAATCATACCAAAATCATCCTTGGTAAGTCCTAAACACAAACCCATGTTTATTTTTTCATATGCATTGATTTTCAAGAAATCATAAAAATTTAGAAGTGATGATTTTGCATGTTTGATCAATGGGATTAACATGCAATGTGTTTATTAAGGTCTAGGCATATATAATTGTTAAGAATTTTGACCACGATCACCCATGGTGGGTTAATGGTGCCACGGCCAAAACATGATCCCATAGGGATCATGTTGTTGATTGTGGTGTTTGATTAGTGTGACTAGCATCATTGATTGAACATGCATTTTAGATGGGCTTTGATTTTGACCATCCATGATATTTAATTATAGTGTTTTGATCTATCTAGGTTAATATAATATGTGTTTTTGATGGTTGGGAATAAATTAGAGGTTGCTTGGTATAGATGATATGATGCCCAAATTCGGACAACAGGTATGTGAGCCCAAAACTCACATATTTTCTACTGTGACCTGCACTTTTTACAGCTTAAATGGGTTCTTTAGTCCTTTTACATGTTAGTGGTGAGTTGGATAGGCACTCAACTCCTCCGGATGAGGAAGTTATGACCTATTTAAGGTCGTAGGCCTATTCCGGGAGAGCAGGTTTGCATAGCTTGTGGCTAGAGGTTATTGACCCCCATTTGTGCATTTTAAGGTTTTATACAGTATTAGGTATCATATGTGAAGTCCTCCCACTGACCTCATGTTAATAGCTATAACCAAATGGTTTTTATGACTAAAACGGTAAACCCGAGTTTGAAAACCAAATTCTGATTTTGTAACCTTTCAAAGAATGTATCTTTCCCGCTAATTGGTGGTAGCTATTTACTCGTGGTTGGTATGGCCGAAAGTAGAATCATGAGGCTTTCCAATGGTGGAAATCTCAGTTCCTTAAACCTTATAGGTTAACGGGTTATTTTGTCCCAAGTTTGACTAGTGCAGCTTGACTATTAAGTGCTTATGGTAGGGCTGTTAGTGTTTTGGACTTTTAGAAAGTTCCGTAAACTCTTAGATCTAATGGTTTGACATTTTGGAAAATAGATTTCAATTGTGTTCCAGGGGTTTATATCCCATAGCCATTGGATTTATGGTTTGGGAGAGACACTCTTCCCAAGACATCCTTACCGGAATTTTTTGACTTTTACGTCTTTTGTTAGGTAAACTTGAGGCGTTTTGTGTGAAAACGGTATTGGATACTTGGTTTAACACTTAGAACATGTATAATACATAATTACTATAGGTTGCAAGCTTTATTTAGCCTTGGTTCATTTTGACTTAGGTGTTGGTGCAAATTTTACCCGTAATACATTTTTATCAAATTATTTTCGTTTAATTGTTTAATAAGCATATAAAACGCGTACTTAAGGCTCGTGATCAATTTTGTAGGTCACGGATAGCCTTGGAGTGCTACTATCTACTCTTCTACAGCCCGGTTCCATTGTTCATCCGTCATCCGTTTAGTTAACTTAAAGGTAAGTCTATAGCCTCGCTTTTATATTATCTTGTAAATGATTTTTAACCCGCGAGGGGGAATACATGTTGTTTTATAAAGTGAACACAGGTTGTTTTTGGTATGTTGAACCCTAATATGATGATAAATGCCTAAGTACCATTGTCTTATGAAGTCCCTGAAATTCATGAACTGTTAATTACCTTGCGAGGTAAACGCTAATACATATGATAGATCTATTTGGTTTGACAGCCTTATCCTAGGGTATGTATCAATAAGTGATCACCTGAAAGGGATATTATGTATAAGAGGTCGTTGGTATATGACAATATTACTTGTTGTAGGGGCGCCGTAAGTGTTTCGGTTGACGTGTTGGTTAACGTTCAGTTGCATGAGCTTAAGGCATTTATCGAAATATATATTACTTGTCTGTGTGACATGCTTGAGATGATTAAAATTCTTGTGTTCAAATGATGATTTATAAAACCTATAGACTTGCTCAACCTTTGTGTTGATGATTTTAAGCATGTATTTCAGGTAATCAAGATGGATAGCAGCGGAGCATGCGAGGAGGAAGTTGGTGCTTACTTGTTTAAAACTTTGTTTATTTTTCCATCCTTTGAAATGAATAAAATTACTTTTTAAGTCTTTGATGAATGTATTGTGATTGGTAACGGTTTTTGGGACCAGACGCTACTCTAATTTAATATATTTGGGATGGAAAACTTTTAGACAATGTTGTATATTATTTTAACGTCTCTTTTTGAGGTCGTTGTCTATGATTGTGCGCGATGTGCTATGAGTAGCGCCCCCAAAGTGGTATTCCGCTGCGTGGTAATTTAGGGGTGTTACAAAATGGTATCAGAGCCACAAGTTATAGAGAAATAGGTCAATTTTTAAAAACCTAAACTATAACTTTGGTGTGTTCTAAAAAGTTTTAAGCACGCAACTACTCCGCATGGCTCCGGTGAGGCTATTCTTGCATTACTTTATGATTGATTGTGATTATGTGAACCTATGTGTATATAGGAATAGTAGTATGTATATGTAGGAATATACTATGGTATTTAGAGGCATTGCACATGGAGCAAGGGTCCTTGAATGATTGTCGTACATTTTATAATACGGTTTTGTATCGGATTTGGCCTCACTGCCAATCACCGATCTTGATAATTATGTATTATCTGAATACGAGTGTGAAACTCGTTTGATACTTTGAGTATGTATATTGTTTCGTAATCTATCGCATATCGACTTGTTTAAGTTCGATTGTTGTCATCGTATCGTGATGTGTCATTTTAGGACATCTCCTTTCTAAACGTAGTTGATTGATGTGATATTCGTGTTCTGAATACTTCTTATGATTTTGAAGAATCATTTATCCGAGGCGACATCTTCTATGTAATGCGACGTGTGATTTGATTTTATATGACTACGTTTTATTGGCGAAAAGGAGGATGCCAATGTTGGACTTAAGATACATATATCCTAATCAAATATATATAGTTTGGTACAACAAAGATATGCTCGTAGTAGTCATTCGGTTGAGTAACTTAAAACCTTGTATCTAAATGGAATGGGCCATTTAGATATAGAGATTTTAACTCGCCCAACTATGAGTTGTTTAAGGTTGTCTTATTTAAATGGATTGGGACATTTGAATAAGAAAATTTTAAACCACTGGACCTTAGATTATTGTGTTTTCCTTATTCAAATGGAATGGGACGTTTGAATACGGAAATCATGATGTAAGTTTATTGACACCTTGTATTTACTATGGTATTTGGATATGATATCGTGTTGAGAGGTAGTAATACTTGAGTAGGATGACTTATAATCGTCTCGTTGAAATGGATTGGGACGCCTTTTCATTTGAACAAGAAAGTTATAAGTTCCCGAATTGTAAATTTGTAAACTCTTGTATACATGGAGGGGGACGCCTTTTGATGTAGACAAGGAGTTATAAATGAGTGGGCTCAAGTATGTTTGGCTTGATTTGTGGATGTTTGGTGTGCGTACGTCATTCTTCGAATCGTGTTTCATTGATATGAATCATTCGGTGTCGTCGTTATGATGATAATCGATTATCATCTATGAACGAGTAAACCGTTGGACTTCTCTCGAGTCATAATCTATTTTGATGGACCATTTCTAATGTGTCTCGATGATATCAAGCTTTATAAGCAGATTGTTAAGAACTGTTAACCGTTTCGAGAATAGGCGACTTGTTTAAGTGTCACCAAGAATTATGCGTGTATTTGTGGATTGATTGCGAATCAAGTTATCAACGGCAACTTATCGTGGATGTGAAGATTTTGTAATTTTACTTGCTACTATAAAAGGGTCATAGAAGTTTTTTTTATTATTATTTTTCTTTCTTGATGACGAACCCGTGGGGCTAATATAATGAGCAAACAAAGAAAATGATGTATCACTTTGAGTACTGAAGTAGGAATTATTGGGACGCCTTTGTATGATGAATGTTAGCAGAAGTTAGTGGGATGCTTTTATATCTTGAACATTAGAGCAGAAGTTAATGGTATGCCCGATATGTTGTGAATCTTCGCCAATGGACCGAATTTCTTAATGATTGGAATTAATAAATTCATTATCACTTTGAGGAGTATGTTGAAGCTGACACCGCAAGTGTAAAGACTTTGTAGATCAAGTTGTATTATCAAGGTTTCGTTCAAGGTTTTCACGATGATCAACGGTGGAAATCTGTATTTTATGTTTATGTTCGACCTTTTCTTTTAGATACTTATGTGGTATGTGATCTAGTCGAATGATCGTAAGTTGTGAGAACTTGAGACGACATTGTCCAATGACGTCCGATCATGGAGAACACATACCATGTAATATCTTTTTAACCTTCAACGACGATGTTTATTGAGACTTTGATGCGCGTGGGCGGAAGTGAGATGGTGTTCTTGTATTATCTTTTGCGTATGGATCCGAGTGTGAGCCCTCCGATGACGAAAATACTTTCTTATTATTTCTTCTTAATATGCGTACGTGGCTATCCGGCCAGTGGATATCCTTTAACTTGCAATCTTCCAATTGACTGGACTTACCCGAAGGTCTTGTCAAGTATTCTTATTTATCATGGCTTGGCTATTTAGCAAGCATGAGCTAACACGATTGAATTTATTGACTTGGAATGGTTTGGTTATTTTGCAAACATTTCGTGACTTGATTTTACGTCCCTAGTGATGTTTTTTTTTGTTTTTTTTATTTAGTTCGTAATGCGTCCGATAGAGTAATGTATGCGCCGAATGATGTCCGTATCGATGAACTCGCTTTTGACGAAATATAAATTGGAGTCGTCAGATGAGCTTCGTTCAATTCACGTAATTCACGTGTGTCGAGCTTGAAGAAGTGTTGATGGAATTCGAGACGTAGATCAAGATTCACAGGGAACGTGAGGACTTCCTTAGAAAGAAGTGCCTTCATCCTTCCGAGTAGTGCACAATACGAGTATGAAGTGACTCGAGCCCCGTGACGGTGCTCCCTTAAGGTGGTGAGGATGTAAAACCCGTAAAAAATAAGGTCATATTTATTTTCTCGTGAATTTTAATTAAATTATATTTTAATTATTTTTCTACTTATTTAAAATGATTTATTTGGATTTATGGAAATTTTTATATATTTTTCCGATTTAATTTAAGTCATGAAAATTGATTTAAACGCTCTCTCGCATAAACTTTATAAAATCGTGACGGATCGATGGAACGGGAACCGGAGGCGATATATTTCGACTTTATTTAGTCAAAATTATTATTTTTAATAAATTTTGTATTTACGTAAATAAATTTGCACCGAATAGGATTTATTAGCGTTTTTAAGAATCGAGTTGGGATAGAATAGATGCATTTTTTTTGGGCTTAAGATTAGTATAATAAGGATTCCATTAGTGGGCTAAAGCCCATTTCTTCCCTTTTGTTTCTTTTGACCGACGCCCCAAAACAACACAAACACATACATCTGTATTTTGTTTACCAAAAATAAATCACCCTCCTCCTTGTTTCTCTCTTGTGCAACGAACAAGAAGCCAAAACAGCCCCAACCTTCAACTTTTCTTCATCAATCTTGCAATTAAATCATACCACAATCATCCTTGGTAAGTCCTAAACACAAACCCATGTTTATTTTTTCATATGCATTGATTTTCAAGAAATCATAAAAATTTAGAAGTGATGATTTTGCATGTTTGATCAATTGGATTAACATGCAATGTGTTTATTAAGGTCTAGGCATATATAATTGTTAAGAATTTTTACCACGATCACCCATGGTGGGTTAATGGTGCCACGGCCAAAACATGATCCTATAGGGATCATGTTGTTGATTGTGGTGTTTGATTAGTGTGACTAACATCATTGATTGAACATGCATTTTAGATGGGCTTTGATTTTGACCATCCATGATATTGAATTATAGTGTTTTGATCTATCTAGGTTAATATAAGATGTGTTTTTGATGGTTGGGAATAAATTAGAGGTTGCTTGGTATAGATGTTATGATGCCCAAATTCGGACAGCAGGTATGTGAGCCCAAAACTCACATATTTTCTACTGTGACCTGCACTTTTTACATCTTAAATGGGTTCCTTAGTCATTTTACATGTTAGTGGTGAGTTGGATAGGCACTCAACTCCTCCGGATGAGGAAGTTATGACCTATTTAAGGTCGAAGGCCTATTCCGGGAGAGCAGGTTTGCATAGCTTGTGGCTACAGGTTATTGACCCCCATTTATGAATTTTAAGGTTTGATACAGTAGTAGGGATCATATGTGAAGTCCTCACACTGACCTCATGTTAATAGCTATAACCAAATTGTTTTTATGACTAAAACGGTAAACCCGAGTATGAATACCAAATTCTGATTTTGTAACCTTTCAAAGAATGTGTCTTTCCCGATAATTGGTGGTAGCTATTTACTCGTGGTTGGTATGGCCGAAAGTAGAATCACGAGGCTTTCCAATGGTGGAAATCTCAGTTCCTTAAACCTTATAGGTTAACGGGTTATTTTGTCCCAAGTTTCACTAGTGCAGCTTGACTATTAAGTGCTTATGGTAGGGCTGTTAGTGTTTTGGACTTTTAGAAAGTTCCGTAAACTCTTAGATCGAATGGTTGGACATTTTTGAAAATAGATTTCATGTGTGTTCCAGGGGTTTATATCCCATAGCCATTGGATTTATGGTTTGGGAGAGACACTCTTCCCAAGACAGCCTTACCGGAATTTTTTGACTTTTACGTCTTTTGTTATGTAAACTTGAGGCGTTTTGTGTGAAAACCGTATTGGATACTTGGTTTAACACTTAGAACATGTATAATACATAATTCCTATAGGTTTCAAGCTTTATTTAGCCTTGGTTCATTTTGACTTAGGTGTTGGTGCAAATTTTACCCGTAATACATTTTTATCGAATTATTTTCGTATAATTGTTTTATAAGCATATAAAACGCGTACTTAAGGCTCGTGATCAATTTTGTAGGTCACGGATAGCCTTGGAGTGCTACTATCTACTCTTCTACAGCTCGGTTCCATTGTTCATCCGTCATCCGTTCCGTTAACTTAAAGGTAAGTCTATAGCCTCGCTTTTATATTATCTTGTAAATGATTTTTAACCCGCGAGGGGGAATACATGTTGTTTTATAAAGTGAACACAAGTTGTTTTTGGTATGTTGAACCCTAATATGATGATAAATGCCTAAGTACCATTGTCTTATGAAGTCCCTGAAATTCATGAACTGTTAATTACCTTGCGAGGTAAACGCTAATACATATGATAGATCTATTTAGTTTGACAGCCTTATCCTAGGGTATGTATCCATAAGTGATCACCTGAAAGGGATATTATGTATAAGAGGTCATTGGTATATGACAATATTACTTGTTGTAAGGGCGCCGTAAGTGATTCGGTTGACGTGTTAGTTAACGTTCAGTTGCATGAGCTTAAGGCATTTATCGAAATATATATTACTTGTCTGTATGACAAGCTTGAAATGATTAAAATTCTTGTGTTCAAATGATGATTTGTAAAACCTATTGACTTGCTCAACCTTTGTGTTGATGATTTTAAGCATGTATTTCAGGTAATCAAGATGGATAGCAGCGGAGCATGCGAGGAGGAAGTTGGTGCTTACTTGTTTAAAACTTTGTTTATTTTTCCATCCTTTGAAATGAATAAAATTACTTTTTAAGTCTTTGATGAATGTATTATGATTGGTAACGGTTTTTGGGACCATACGCTACTCTGATTTAATATATTTGGGATGGAAAACTTTTAGACAATGTTGTATATTATTTTAACGTCTCTTTTTGAGGTCGTTGTCTATGATTGTGTGCGATGTGCTATGAGTAGCGCCCCCAAAGTGGTATTCCGCTGCGTGGTAATTTAGGGGTGGTACATTGAGACAATCCTAATATGCCTTGAGATCTATCACGGAATATTGAAATTCCAATCACATAGGATGCCTCACCCATATCTTTCATTTCAAAATTCTTGGAGAGATATTCTTTAGGCTTATGCAATAAACCAAAGGCATTAGTCGCAAGCAAGATATCATCAACATATAGAACCAAAAATATAAACTTGCTCATACTGATCTTGCGGTATATGCATCGATCAACGATGATTTCTTCAATACTGAAAGATGTAATGGTATCCTTGATCTTAATATACCATTGTCTAGAAGCTTGTTTAAGTCCATATTGGTTTCTTTATGTTTACACACCATATTTTCTTTACCATCAATGGAAAACCCTTCAGCTTGTTCCATATAAACTTCCTCATGTAGATTTCCATTCAGAAAGGCGGTTTTCACATCCATTTGATATAGCTCTAAGTCAAAATGAGCCACTAATGCCAATATTTATTCTCAAGGAGTCCTTCTTTGAGACGGGTGAAAAAGTCTCATGGTAATCAACGCCATTTTTCTGAGTACAACCTTTGGCTACAAGTCTTGCTTTATATCTTTCAACATTGCCTTTAGAGTCGTGTTTGGTCTTATAGACCCATTTAAACCTAACTCGTTAAGAACCTTCTAGCAAGTTTACAAGATCCCAGACATTATTTTGAGTCATTGATTTTAACTCTTCTTTCATAGCGTCAATCCATAATTCAGACTTATCACTTTTTATAGCTTGTGAAAATGATACAGGATCATTATCAATACCAATATCAAAATCTGTCTCTTGCAAGTAAACAACATAATCATCAGGAATAGCTGACTTTCTAACCCTTATAGGTTTTTTCAATGCTATTCCAACTAGTTCACTTGTTTGAGTTGGCAAATTATTTTCTTTATGGGGTGTTTGTTCATTATTCAAATGTTGTTCTTGAATTTGAGATACAGGAACAACATCTGGTGCAGTTGTGGATTTATAAACATTCATGGGTGATGACTCACTCCCTTATTTGGTTAATATCCACAGCTTGATTTTCCACACTCCCACTAACTTCACAATTTTATAGAAATTTAGCATTGCCTGTTTCAACAATTCTAGAACTATAGTTTGGACAATAAAACCTATCCATTTGGACTTCTCTGGGTAACTAATGAAGTAACCGCTAACGGTTCGAGAATCGAATTTATTTTCTTGTGGATTGTAAACCCGTGCCTATGATGGATAACCCCAAACATGAAGGTGTCTTAGGATAGCTTTCCTTCCAGTCCATAACTCAGATGGAGTTTTGGGTACTGACTTACTAGGAACCCTATTTAATAGATACATTGTGGTTCTAAGTGCATATATCCACAAAATTTTAGATAAAGATGATTTACTGATCATGCTCCTAACCATCTCCATTGATTTTATGTTTCTCCTTTCTGCCAAACCTTTTTGTTATGGTGTGCCTGGCATAGTATACTGAGCACATATGCTACGATTTTTGAGGAAATTTGCAAAGGGACCAGGACACTGTCCAGATTCATCATACTTTCCATAATATTCACCACCTCTTATTAGATCTTACGATTTTCACTTTTCTATCTAGTTGGCTCTCAACCTCGTTTACAAATACCTCGAGGGCATTTATAGATTGAATTTTTTCATGCAACAAAAAGACATATGCATAACGTGAAAAATCATCTATAAAAGTGATAAAATACTTTTCTCCAGAGAAGGATGGAGTATCAAATGGTCCATAAATATTAGTGTGTTTCAAGGAGATCGTTGCTTCTTGTGGCACCTTTCTTGCTATGCTTGGTTTACTTTCCCTTAATGCATTCCACACACAAGCTAAAATCGATGAAGTCTAGATTTGTTAGATCTCGTTCTTCACCAATCTTTGTAATCTTTCTTTGGATATATGACCCAAACGTTTATGCCACAAGAAGGCAGAATTTTCAAAAACCATACTACGTTTTATTCTAATATTATGTTCAACAGTAAACAGAGATTGAGAAAAACATCATCAAGCTTTAATTTATACAAATTATCAATAATAATACCATAACCGATGAAAATTTATTCTTATATAAATTAAAATGAACATTTCCACCACCAAAAGTATATCCAATAACATCAAGTCTCAGAATATAAATTAAATTTATTGAAATTGAAGGTACAAAGAGAGTAATCATTAGATCCAAGTGAAAACCGGTATCTAACTTCAAACGATAAGTCTTTACTCCTTCAATCGGGGCCTTCATTCGATTCCTCATAAAGAGAAAGTTATTAGTTGGGCTTATGGTTTGGATTGTAAGGAATTCCTGCATAATATTGGAAACATGAGTAGTAGCACCAGAATCAAACCACCAAGCGTTAGAAGGAACTTCAGACAAACTTGATTCAAAGCATACAGAAACATAATGTATACCTTTGTTTTCGAACCAAGCCTTACGCTTAAGACAATCCTTTCTTGCAAAATTTGCATTTGTTGTCCCATTGTTCCTTCTTTTCACCATTAGCAACCTTCTAGGTTGTACCATGTTGCTTCTTCTTAAAGTTCTTGGGTTTTGGTTTGAGCTTCTTATCAACTCCTTGATTCACCAAGTTAATGGAGTGAACTCTTTGTTTCTTTAGTCTTGATTCCTCTTGAATAAGTTTACTGGACAGTTCATCAATATTCCACTTATCCTTTAATGTGTTATAATTGATGTGGAACGGTTCATATTCCAGAGGAAGTGAATTCATAATGAATTGCACCAATAAAGAGTCATCCACATTCATATGTATTGTCTTAAGTCTTGTTGTGTTATTTGTCATATCAAGGACATGTTGTTGCATACTCTTTGAACCATCAAATTTCATTGTGGTGAGTTCAGTCATAAGTGTCCCTGCTAGTGCTTTGTCAGCAGAACGAAATTTCTCTTCCACTAGCTTAAGAGAATCTTTAGCATTCTGATTTTCTATGCCAAGAAGACTAGGCTTAATGTTGTTGGCAATTGACATTGACATAAAGTTCAAGCAAAGTCTGTTAGACCTTGTCCATGCCTTATGGTATGTAACACCCCCAAATTTATACAACTCAATACAGCGGAAGACTCGTTGGTGTTACGGGATAGCACATTACTCACATCATAGACAACGCTTAAAAATCGCATCGTTTATTAATAAAACATTTCCATTCATAAATATCAGATTTACATAGGTCCCAAGTCATTGTATTTTATACAGGTTTTACAAAGCATTTGAATGGAATTTAATATTTAAGTGCGGGCCATGAATTCTTGTTGTCTTCCCGAGAATTACCTTCAAGTACCTGAGATAAAACATGTTAAAAGAAAATGTCAGCGATAACGCCGAGTGAATTCATAGAGTTTAATAAAATCCATCAATTTAACATCGTTATAAAATTATTACCGAAAATCATTTTGTACAATTCATTGTAATAGGGCATAAAATAGCCAAAGTCATTTTTATACAAATCCTTATCGAAAATCATAATATAGGCATTTGCCTTAAAAATCATTATACGAGCCAATGTCGTAAAAACATCATACAATACGTCTTATGACGTTGTATAAACTTAAATAAAAACCGTTATATGATTATGGTTATGAAAACCAAAACACGAACATAATATCAATAGTAAGACCCCGTATTGCTAGTCAGGCAATATATCGTAATTTAATGCTTAAAGCAGTATTTCGTTAATTGGATTATTATAAGCCGCATGACATTGTTACCTTACTACAATAACTAGCGGGTAGCTAACCCGACAATCATTTGCCCATCTAAATTAGCGTGTCGTCACAAAGTTCACGCTATGTAAATCTTCTCATACATAAATTCGCTTACCAATCAATGTGGCATGACGGGGATCAACCGTCAAGGGGCGAACTGGGGTGATCGTCCCCAAATAGTACTATTATATGCATAAGCGTCTACCAATCCCGGTAGTTCACAATTCATGCTAATGGGACTTTTAGTGACATAACCTAACTTTAATAATCCATTTCCTTTCATCTATCGGGTCATAAAATCATTCATCAGGTCATACAATCATTCGGGTCCAAATCAATAAACAAACAATCGGGACAACTAGTGTCCTATTATATAAAAACTAACATGTTATCTCCCTCGCGGGTTTATAAAACATTTCATAAAAACATTTAAAAGAGTGCGAGGCTATGAACTCACATTGATGTGGGAAAGCGGGTTATCGGCAATTCGGACGTACGGTACGTGCTTCAATCACGGAAACCTAGACAAATAATACTCGTCTTAGACTCTTGTCCAATGACTTTATAAAAATAACAATTATGTATACATATGATGATTTATATATATATGATGATCAAGTGGGTTTATATATTCTCATTCACTCATTTTTGTGTTTATGTATTGGTAACTTCTTACTAGTTTACTAAGAGCACATGGTACGGGGGGCATGTAATTTACCAGTTACTCAAAACACCGAGAGACTGAAACCCTAACAATGGCTGCCAGCCGCCACCAAACTCATCCTAAATCGAGTTCTCCAAAACTCTTGTAATTCACCTGTGGAAAATCCCTGCTGTCTTGGGATTGATCTCTTGATCTTCCAAGAGCGAGCGATTTTACACGTTGTGCAATTCTTGAGTTTTGAGATTAGATTTATTTTCAATTTCAATATTTTCCAACCCAGTTTCGATCCACTACCCTCCGTTCATTCTTGAGTCTAAAGAACCTATCGTCTGTGAATCACCTTGTTGTGAGATCCAGAACGAGCTTCTTTATTCACTAGCAATTAAGAGCCATAGAGATCAATTGTGGTTTTTTGTTTGTTCTATTTTCAACAGATCCCCTTTTTCAACCTTCTCAATTTAATTTTTTCAAGACCTCCCTTCAATCTAAATCATGGCTGCTAATAGGAGATCGTATGCTGATGATGTCACCAAGATATCTACATCAGTCTTTGTTACTAACTTCCCTGAGAAGTTCACTGCTAAGGATCTATTTGCTACTTGTAAGCAATACGGACATGTCATAGATGTCTTTATTCCTTTTAAAAGGTCTAAAGAGGGGAAGAGATTTGGTTTTGTTAAATTCATCAATGTATTCTGTGCGGATAGATTGGTGAACAACTTATGTACGATTTGGATTGATAAACTCAAACTTCAAGCGAACATTGCCCGATTTCAAAGAACTCCATTTCTTTCCAATGTTGGCACTCAGAAAGCAGAAGGTAACAACAAAATAAAGGTAAATTCTACTTTCCCTATGACTCCCAAGGTCAATGGTAATTCGTATTTGAACGTGGCGAAAGGGCATAATGACGTAGATACTCTTGCTTTGGTTATGGAGGAAAACTGTTTAGCAACCAAGGACTTGTCTAACTGCCTACTTGGTAGAGTGAAAGTATTTGCTTCGCTAGCCACTATCAAACAATCTTTGGTTAATGAAGGTTTTGCGGATGTTAAGATCAAATACGTGGGAGAAAAATGGATTCTAGTAGAGTTTGAGGATAACAAATCCTTAACTCTTTTCAGAAACAATGTTAGTGTTGCTTCGTGGTTTTCCCAATTCACTAAAGCCTCTTTGGATTTTGTCATTGATAATAGGATTGCTTGGGTGGAAATTGAAGGAATACCGCTTAAATTATGGACTGATAACACGTTTAAGAGAATTGCATCAAAATGGGGGGTGATGCTTGACACTGATGATCAGGAAGATGACTGCCTCCACTCCAAACGTATATGTGTCCAAACAAAATATCACAACTGGATTTCTGAAGTTTTCAAAATCATTTTCCGTGGTAAAGTCTTTTGGATTCGAGCCAAAGAAACTCCTGGGTGGGTGCCTGATTTCGCTAATGAAAAGGAAGAGGATGAATTCAGCAATGTTGATTCCAAAGATGGGATGTTTAAGACAAATGATAATGATAACGACGGTTTTAGTGATGGTGATATCCCTGAAACTGTGTTTGTCGATGAAAATGTTAACGTTTGTTCAAACAATGCAGGGGATCCTCAAAAACCACTTAATGATGAGGATGTCGAGGTCATCAAGAAAGATAATGTAGATGGCATTGATCACCATCAGGATCTATCTGAAGATCCTTTTGGTTTTTACCTGATGTTGAACAAGAAACAAGACAAGAAAGAAACAGCCACAGCTTCACTAGAACAGGAATCCAGTTTGCCAAACCCACCTGGTTATACTCCAAAGGAAAATGAAGACATTTTGTGTGCAAGTGGCAATGACAAAGAATCAGGTAAATATTCTGGATCTAAATCCAAAGAGGGCAGATCAGAATATGTTAGTACAGGGCACTTCAAAAAATCTAAAGGACCTCGTACAGGTGGTTCCATCCTAAACGTTCTTTAAGAAATTGTTAAAGTTGGGCAAGTCATGGGATACAATATGGATGGGTGCACAAATAACATATAGGAGATTGTCAATTCACAAGGAGCGACAGAGTTTCCTCGATGAATTGTTTATCATTGAACATTCAAGGCCTTGCCCAAAAGGCTAAAACTAATTGGGTGCAGGAGTTATGTGTTAAGAATAAAGTAAACATTTTGGCTCTCTAAGAAACCAAAATGGAAACTATGAGTCTTTCTTGTGTTAAATCTTGTTGGGGGAACTCGACATTTGATTTTGTTCATAGTGATGCTGTTGGCAACTCAGGTGGTATTTTGTGTACGTGGGATCCTAACATTTTCATAAGGATAATCATACATTGTCGGATTATTGTATTTTGCTTCAGGGTGTCTGGATTCAAAATGGGATGGACCTCTTTATTATCGTTTTTTATGCTCCTCAAGAGCTCAAAGAAAAAGTAATGCTTTGGGATTTCTTGAAATCTCGTATTAATAGATGGAAAGGGAAAGTGGTAGTTACAGGAGATTTCAACGAAGTCCGTTTTTCATCTGATAGACTCGGATCCATTTTTAATGCTCACGGTGCCAATATCTTCAATTCATTCATTTCTAATGCTGGTTTAGTAGAGGTGGAGTTAGGAGGTTTCTCTTTCACATGGTGTCATAAATCTGCAAACAAATGAGCAAGCTAGATAGATTCTTAGTGTCAGATAACTTTCTTGATGTTTACCCTAATATTTCTGCTATATCCTTGGATCGTTTCCTGTCGGATCATCGCCCTATACTGCTTCGGGAGCATCATCTAGACTATGGACCGATTTCGTTCAGATTTTATAATTATTGGTGTGAAATGGAAGGTTTTTGCAAACTCGTGGAGGACACTTGGAAGGAATGCCCAAATAATCCTTCTGATGTGTTGCTAAATCTTATGGGTAAGTTTAAATTTCTGAAATCTAAGATTCGGGTTTGGTATAAAGATTATATGGCTAACAGGAAGCAATCAAAAAACGATGTCATGTCAGAATTAGCATCTGTGGATGCTATTATTGATAGTGGAAACGGTAATGAGGAGAACGCTTTGAAACGTATTGATCTTGTCAAAAATCTTCAACATATTAACAATCTTAATTCGATGGAGATGATTCAAAAAGCTAATGTTAGATGGGCAGTCGAGGGCGACGAGAAGTCTTCCTTTTTTCATGGTGCAATCAATAAAAAAAGAAAAGTTCTTGCTGTTCGTGGTATTTTAGCTGATGGCGTTTGGATTGAAGATCCAAATACAGTTAAGCAAGAATTCTTGTCGCACTTTGCATATCGATTCTCAAAACCAGCCAGTATGCGAGCTACTCCCCTCTTAGATTTTCCTAGTAAACTATCGTTGGCTCAAAAATCTGAATTAGAATGTCAGGTTACTAATGAGGAGATTAAACGGGCAGTTTGGGATTGTGGCACGGATAAAGCACCTGGTCCGGATGGTTTTTCTTTTGGATTTTACAGGAAATTTTGGTACCTTATTGAGAGCGATGTTCGCAACGCTGTGCTTCACTTTTTCACATATGGAGACATTCCTAAAGGTTGTAACTCCTCATTCATTGCTTTAATTCCTAAATCCCAGGTGCTAACATGGTCAAAGACTTTCGTCCCATCAGTCTTATAGGCCGCTTGTATAAAATTATTGCTAAGATTCTTGCTAATCGTTTGGTTGACAAATTAAGTTCTCTTGTTCATGAGGTCCAATCTGCTTTCGTTGCGAATAGACAGATACTAGATGGTCCGTTCATTCTAGAAGAAGTGATTCAATGGAGTAAGAAGAAGAAGAATAAGCTTTTATTGTTCAAGGTTGACTTTGAGAAAGCTTTTGATTCCATCAGATGGGATTTCTTAGACGACATTCTTAAGAAATTTGGGTTTGGCGACGAATGGTGTATGTGGATTCAAAGCTGCCCAAAATCTTCGGGAGGCTCGATTATTCTTAACGGGAGTCCAACAGAAGAGTTTGAGTTTTACAAGGGTCTCAAACAAGGTGATCCCCTTTCCCCATTACTGTTTATTTTAGCTATGGAAAGTCTTCACATCTCTTTTCAACGAGTGCAAGATGCAGGTTTGTTTAATGGGATCAAATTAGATAATTCTGTTACCATATCTCATCTTTTTTACGCTGATGATGTGGTGTTCGTTGGTCATTGGTGTGAAAAAAACATAAACACTTTGGTTCATGTTCTTGAGTGTTTCTTTCGGGCATCTGGATTAAGAATCAACATGAGTAAAAGTAAACTTATGGGTCTTCATGTGGATACTAACAAGATTAACGACGCTGCTTCAAAGCTTGGATGTCTCACTTTCAATCTTCCGTTTACCTATCTTGGCTCGACTGTGGGAGGATGTATGTCTCGGATTAATTCTTGGGACAAAGTGGTGGACCGTATCACCTTGAGACTTTCTAAATGGAAGATGAAGATGCTATCAATCGGGGGTCGGTTAACATTGCTCAAATCAGTTTTAGGGTCGTCTCCTATTTTTCATATGTCTATTCATAAGGTCCCGACTGGCGTTCTTCAAAAACTTGAATCTATTAGAAGTCATTTCTTCAATGGTCATGCTCCTGATTGTAATAAGGCTTCGTGGGTTAATTGGAATAAAGCTTTAGCTCCTAAAAAGAAAGGCGGGTTAGGAATCGCAAGTCTCCATGCTTTAAATAGAGGTTTGATGTTTAAATGGTACTGGCGATTTTGAACTCAGGGGGATTCATTATGGTCAAGGGTTATTAGGGCTATCCATGGTGATTCAGGACATACTGTTACTGCTTCTGGTTACAACACATGTTGGACAAACATTGTGAAAGAGGTACGACGTTTGGCTTCCAATGGTATTGACTTGCTTTCACCTATTGGCTTTAAACTAGGAAATGGTGAAAAGGCTGATTTCTGGGAGGACAGATGGATTGGCGAGTCTTCTTTAAAAACTCGATTCCCACGGGTATATGATCTAGAGTTGTGTGAACACATCAAGGTTGCATCAAAGGTCAGTGATCTTTCTCTTGTTGATTCCTTTCGTAGACTTCCAAGAGGGGGCGTGGAACAACATCAATTCGAAGAGTTGAAGCTGTTGATTAGTGCTCTTCACTTATCTCCGATGGAAGACAGATGGATCTGGAATCTTTCCAACACTAGTGAGTTTTCAGTTTCTTCGGTTAGAAATCTTATAGACGAGAAAACTCTTCCCGAGTCTGCTCCCATTACTAGGTGGATTCGCTTTGTGCCCATTAAGATTAATGTGCTAGCTTGGAAGATTAAAAATAACTCATTACCTTCTAGATTTAACATATCGTTACGGGGCATTCCTATCAATTCTATCAATTGTGTCAATTGTGATAGTGGAGTAGAGACGGTTAATTACTTGTTCTTTAACTGTGATCTGGTTAATCAACTTTTCAAGATGATTGTTCGATGGTGGAGTGTACCATATTCGGAAGTTAGTTCTTATGTGCATTAGGTTTCGTGGTTAGAAAACTTGCATCTTCCCATTAAGAACAAACAAATGTTGGAAGGGGTCTTTTATGTTTTGTGGTGGCACATTTGGAACTTTAGGAACAAGCTGGTCTTCGATACTATAAGTCCAAGAAATGCGTCCTTATTTGATAATATTGTGTCGCAGTCTTATTTTTGGATTCATAACAGATGTAAAGCCAAATTCAGTATGTATGATTGGCTCAAAAATCCAAACTTTATTTCTGTGTAATTTGCTAGCTGCTTGCTAGTATTCTCTTAAATATAATTGCCGTTCAAAAAAAAAAACTTCTTACTAGTTTACTAGTTTTACCTATTTACGTGTTTTAGGTCCAATAAGCCTATTATAAGTTCATTAACTTGTATTAATCCATTTCATACTTGTATTATCAGTATTTATACTTTACATGTTGGGCCCAAATGGGTTAAGCCCAATAAATAAGTTTATAAGTGTTTTAACCCATTTTGTTGTATTATTAGTCCAATAACGTTAACTTAGCCCGTTAATGTCCGTATGTTTTATAGTTCCGGTTTTATCGGTTTTTACTTGTTATATATGTTTATATACCAGTATATGAGTTTATAAAAGTTTACATTAGACGGGTGCAACCGTCTAAGTTTTATTTAACAAAAACGTTAATTTTACGGTTATAGCCGAAAAAGTCGTAAAAATCATGTTTATAGTTTTATAACTTATAAAACTTATCAAACTACCATTTTTATAAAATGTCCATTTATTTATCCTTATACATATTTATATAAATGTATTATATAAGTTATTGGGTTTTAATTCACATTTTATACTATTTTTATTTGAGTGCTTATATAATACTATTATACTTTAATTTCCCAAAATCTGATTTTTACTTTCACTTTCACCATTTTTACCATATCTTGAGATCTACAAGGATATAGAAGCTCATTTTTGGACACCATAAACTACATGGTATGTGATACAATTAACTTAGTTTTAGCTACTGCTCAATCCAACTCTAAATATCCTTAACAGTCCGTCCAAAACTGACTATTCAGATTGGTACTCTAAACTTGTTTTGATCATATCTCACTCATTATAATGATTCCATTGCATGGCCAACTCTCACATGTGTACAAGACATATTACTTACTTTATATTGATTCTACCTTACCATTTTATCAGTCCAACATGTGGTTAGTTACTGTTTTTATACAGCCAACAATTTAAGCAAGATTTTAGCCTTGTTTCTTATAGTTTTTCATCTTTTTAATCATATTTATCAACACCAAATCCCCACATAATATTTTTAATCATCATTCATCATCATATCCCTATACATAAGTAAAATAAATACAAGATTACATAATCAAAATTAACAAAAGGATGGGGAGGATAATCTTTATATCACCAAGATGATGTAGGTTGTGATTTGGACATGGATTTTGATGGAGAAACTTGTGATAAACCAAGACCATCTTCAAGACCACCATTCTTCAAGAACTCCTTGTGGAAAATCAGCCCTAAGACTCCATAGAAACTCCTCCTTGGATGTTAATACTTGCACCAATCTTCATTACTTTGAATGGAGATTAACATATGTTAATTATAACAAATGTTGATGGTTAAATTTTTGTATGAATGGGATGTTTGATGGTGGTGGTGGGACGGCACAATTGGAGAGAGTGAGAGAGTTTGTAGCTTGTTTTGCATGTATGAATGGAGGTAATGGGAAAGTTAGATGGTTTTGACAAGTTAGTGGCTTCAAAATGAAGCTAAGTTACAAGTGTAACTTAAGCTAGTGTAAAGATGCCAAATCTTTGATGTGGTGTCCTAGCTTGGGCCGTCCCATGTGTAGGGTGAGACAAAACTTTTTTTTGTCTCATCCCACTAATTTACGGGTATTCCTTGATTCTAGTTTCCTCGATTTGCGTGCCCTCGGGTCGTTTTACGAAAAACGTTTTTATAAATTATGAATCAACGGCACAAAACGAATCTAATAAAAATTGTCTCAACAAAAACGGAGTTCGAAAACGTAAATACGTAATCCTTAGGTTTCCGGTTTAGTCGTAAAGGACGTTAAATTAAAATCGTAAGTCCTAATCTCTTCTCGTAAATTTGTGAGTTTATGAACCAACACAAATTTAAAATCTCAAAATAATATTCACGGATAAATTTATTTCCTGAAATGTCGGACTGTTACCAAAACGGTGTATGTAAACGTAAGCACGTAACGTAGAATCCTCCGGTTTAGACGTAGTCGATGCTACTTCAAGACGTAAATCCAAATTACTTCCCAAAAATAAGTGAGTTCATATTATAACATTAAAATAATATTTTTAAATAATATTTGAGAATAAAATATCAATCATAAATAGACGGATTGTCACAACATTTACCCCTAAACAGGATCTTTGTCCTCAAAGATCATCTTACCTTACTACTCGCTTCTTATAGAGTTAAATCCATGTGGGTATTTCCTCCACATTCGGTCTTTTCTCACAAGTGTAATTCATTACAATACGCGAGTTTCATCAAACATAACTACGGGAATAAGATCAGGCTTAATGTTGACTTACTTTCTCTATCCATGATGTTCACGGGTTTTTGATGAATGCAACTTTTCGCCGATCTAAACTTTACTAAGAAACAATCAGATTTTCACTTTTCATCAAGTTCGATATATGAAACATAATTCACGCAACTCTTGAAGTCATAGGGTAGATCCAGCTTATATGCCTTTCAAACCAATCTTTTTACATCATATCTATGGTCCCATACAACGGGGACTTATATCCCATGATCTTTCAGATCATCAATTCATTTTTCCATGGCTAAAATTTTGGCATAACTTCGCTACCCATCTGGCACTTCAAGATCTACATTTCATATTCACATAACCTCCTGCCCACTACCGGCAGTCAATAATCAGATCCTAATTTCAACAATCATTTCAGGTCTCGCGGGTCGAGTACTTTGTAAGGTTAGGTTCGCCATCCTAGGAAACCTTAAACCTAAAAGACATGTCCAACTCACAATGGGTGTATGTCGGGTGTCTTCATCTCAACTCTTGCTTATAGATGCTCTAATATATATCCTCACAAGATTCGATCTTGATCCTAATACGATAATTATCAATGATAATCTCTCCAAAGGAAAACGATTATACGGTTCATTACCAAAGGTCAATCATTCAAACATAAAACAACACTTATAGTATTTTGTATCGTTACTTTACGTCGTCCCTTCGATTGGGGTGGTACATAGTACTCTCATCAAGATTCGTTCTCAATGACTTCTGAGCAAATCTCTAGAAATTCGATGCGAAGCGAGGGTCTTGATAGAGATGATCGATACAGGCACACCATGTTTACACAACTCCTTTAAATACAAAAGATTCAATTTCTTCATCAAGAATCTATCATTAACAGGAATGATATTAGTAGATTTGGTCAGTCTGTCGACGATGACCCAAATCGAATCAAATTCAAATGATGACCTTTATAATAGCTAGACGTTTACTAATGTATGAGGCGGTGTATGCCTTAATAATTTGCCATCAGTACAACTTCTTCTGATAATGATACATTAAATCAGAAATGACAGGAATAGAATACTTATACTTACAAGATTCCAACATAACTATATCTCACAATCCTCCATATTTAGAGAATCACAAGTGGTCTTTTAAAACATTTAACGCCATTGGCTTCTCAGTTCTAATGGTTCACATTAGCCGCGAACCCCTTTTATTATCTATATTATCCTTTTTACAAGCATTATTTATTTTTATATTGTTCGGCAATTTATTTTGCACAGTCATTATTAAGAAACACATCCTAATTGATTCTTTATCTTTTCTACATAATGTGTCAGTATCTATTTTCACCTTTCCTGATGAAATAATTATCATGTCCACAATTCACTCAGATATTCTTTCTTCATATTTTCTAAGTTTTAATTTCGTCTCAACTATTATTTTTTATCAGTTTTGCTTGATCCGACGTTTTAAAGCGTCGATTATTATTACACGTAAATTAACACTAAATATTAAGTTTTTATGAAACGTAAGCGTTAAAAGTTTAAATTTCTTAGTTCGACCAATTATAATAATATGTTCGAAACAAATTTGAATTTAATTAACACGATTTTTGTTGATTTATCGAAAATAATTAATAAGATTCGTAAATGTTTGAAAAATCTTTGGTCAAAATTTTCTTAGTTGAAAAGCAAAAAGTGTCGTTTCAAATTTTCAGGTCATGGTATAAATGGTTTTACTCAATCCTTCTTAAGTTGTCTTGAGGTATACACAAACATTTACCCCTAAACAGGAGTTTAGTTAAATGTTTTGGTTATAAGGGAATGATTCCTTAAATATTCTTTTGATAAAATATTTGTCAAAACATGTTTCTATTTTCTTTTTGGTAAAACCCAAAGCCTTAATGGTTCCAATTTTTGAAGAGTCAATATATTCCTTTTTCTATTAATCATACGGTCATTTAATATAAAGGATTAAGTCTTTCATCACATGTTAATTATTCAAGGTACAAGTTTTCATTGTTCGGCCAATTTAGGGCAGTCTATAACTAATTATTACCTTCTTCTTATTCTTATAAACAAACAAAAGGTCCTTAATGATCACGAGCATGAATTTATCAAATTACAGCCTACACACGAGATTCACCAAATTTATGAATACTACATGTGCATTAGTCAATCCAAACGACATCACGTGAAACTCATAATGTTCATTACAAGTATCGGATGTTGTGATTGGAATAGATAATCTTTTTCGCAGATGCGAAGTTGATAATAACCATGCCGTGGATCAAATCTTTAAAACATACGCTAGAACCTTGTAAATGATCGAACAATCTATCATCTTGGGTAGTGGATATAGATTTTAACCGTCAATTTACCTAGTTCATGGTAATTAAACAAATATAAGAAATAATAACACCATAGCTCTTCATGATGACGAGCTTGGTAGAATAAAATCTTTCTCCGACAACTCTCTCAGTTATACGGTAACACTTTCAATTTAGATGGTGCTGACGTACAGTGCACAAGCCACAGGTGCAGCACCGGGAATATAACCAATACCAATTTCAACTTGCCTTAATGGCAAAAGTCTAGGTAATTCACCAATAAATACCTCCTAAAGTTTCAGATAACAGAAACATCTTTTTAATAACTTCATATTAGGTTCTTTTTAAATTATAGTATCTATGACTAATTCACAACCATTCACGGTATAATTTCAAGTCTAAATGCAGGATACGGTCATCATCACTTTTGATAATCAACATCTTATTATTTAGGGGAATTCTATTCGAGTTCCCATCAATAAAGACAATGTCATCATGTCATAATCAATCAACCCATTCTACTGGCACTATCAACTTTTCAGTTTTGTTGTCGTCGATAAGATGTAAACTTCTCAAAAGACTAATAATAACTCATAATGCTTCACAAATTCAAGGATATCAGGAGACATAACTAACCTTAAAAGAGTAAGGTCAACGCATATTCTATGCGAGTGAATTTCAAATCAGATACAAACAAAAACATTAACGAATATGAATATATCCCATGTTTTCATGAATTCGAGTACGCATTCGAAAGCTCCTCGGATCGTTACCCAGGTCATTCAAATGAAATCTAATCAAAATAAATGATAGGAACGTCGATACATCCAATCAGGTATCAACACTCGGTAATCATATACTTTTCCTAAGAATCTCACTACGGGAGAATTGGACAAGAAAGAATTGTCAATTGTCATATAAGACAATTTCCACAAATGAGTAAATTCGACTCAGAAGAATAGATGCTACAGGCACATACGTAGGTGTCCCTAACATTATGTCCCTATTTTTCACTTCTTGCAGATCTCATAAAATTTAATCTTTCACAATCTTCAAAGAAAATTTAGTGTTTATTAATAATTTTATGGTGACTACTAATCAGCCTTGCATGGTCCATTCCAAATTGTATGTAGGCGCGCAACTATATACAATTTCAAGATTAACGATGCAATACTCAGTTCGTCAAAATTTTATCATCATGTTTATAATAAAAATATTTTCATGCTTAATTCTTAAATAAGAATCAAAAATAAATCTACAAAGATTTTCTTTGTTATGAAAACAATTAAGTTTTCCAAGGTATTTCATAATCAACTTTATTTCAATAATGATTATTTATAAGTCTCACTTTAAATAATCCATATAGTGATGAAAATTCAATTTTTCTCAAGGGATACTATTGTATCTTATAAAAACAATGAGTGATTTGCAAAGGAGTGATGAAGAGTTGTTCACCAAGAACTAACTACAATATAATAGGAAATGAGCTTAGCCAATTAATCATGAGGTGCATGACCTCAATGGCACTCAAAAAGAATAATTCACAACGTAACTCAATTCGATATGAGTACTTGTTCAATGGTTGCATCACTAATGCGAACATTAGGATGAAGCAAGAAAAGATAGATAATATCGATACATGTAGAATTTAGCAATCAAAGGTAGTCTTTTCGTTAATCACAAACAAGTCAGAATTGTACCGTAACACATTACGTGTCACTATGTCATACAATTCCAAGAACTCATCCTACCAACTGATGTCTCAGTTAAGTTAGGGGTTATTTTTAAAAGATACCACAATGAATACTAATCTACAAGAGTCATTAGGTGTCCCACCTGTCCCGGAAGATCCATCGGTCCCAACTTAGAAGAAGATTTCTTCAATTTATTTATTGGACATTGGGCATCCTCGTCATTGGACAATGGCCTAGGAACAACCCTTAACACAAACCTACAATCAATTAAAACCTTATAATTCAATCACAGGACTTAATGACTTCGTCTTAACAATCTTATATTCCATATGGGTTAAATTTTACTTTATTCAAGTTTCAACCAATTTTATACTCAATTCGATATCCTACTTCATTTCCCAATACTTCAACTTTATTTTTAAACCTTAAAAGGGTAATAAAAGCTCGATATGATCAACACTTAATTTCTAATCCTATAGCTCCTTCAATAGTTATCAAATGAGTCACTAGTATGAAAACGACTTACCCATTCAATTAGACTTCTCGTAAGGGTACTAGTGGCATGAGGCTTTTGGGTAATGGTTCCAATTACAGCCTCAAGTGCAACATTCACCCTTTCGATTTCAAATTTAAGAATTGGGTGACAACGAATCAGATGACACCTTTCTAGGTGGTAACGTTTTGTCAAACTCCACTCTATAAGGAGAGATCGTCATGACATCGATATCACATTTAATCTCGCCAATTCTTCTTAATATCACAATCAACTAATATCTATATTTCTACGAATATCAACCATTTCGTTGGGATCATAAATATCCACAACTTGGTTTAGATCTAGGATAGCTAGAATTCCTACGAGAATAGCTTCGATTAATTTACTAGGGGATTTAGGGTTCCTTGTGACAATCTACGTCGTATAAATACCTCGTATAAATATCAAAATAATCATCAAACAATCATGTAATAAAATTACATCATATATATATATATAATCCAAGTTATATATATATTAAAATAACACTTCTCAGTCTGGCCTTGTCGGTAACTCGGGAATTCTTCGGCACCGTTATAGTCAAAAGATTTTTTTTTAGACATTTTTAGAAAAATGTTTATAGTTAAAAGATTTTGAAATGTTTTATTCAAAACCATGGTTTTAAAAATCTTTCGTTCTCTATAACGAGAGCTCTGGTACCAAACTGTAACACCCCCAAATTTATACAACTCAATACAACGGAAGACTCGTTGGTGTTATGGGATAACACATTACTCACATCATAGACAACGCTTAAAAATCGCGTCGTTTATTAATAAAGCATTTCCATTCATAAATATCAGATTTACATAGGTCCCAAGTCATTGTATTTTATACAGGTTTTACAAAGCATTTGAATGGAATTTAATATTTAAGTGCGGGCCATGAATTCTTGTTGTCTTCCCAAGAATTACCTTCAAGTACCTGAGATAAAACATGTTAAAAGAAAATGTCAGCGATAACGCCGAGTGAATTCATAGAGTTTAATAAAATCCATCAATTTAACATAGGTATAAAATTATTACCAAAAATCATTTTGTACAATTCATTGTAATAGGCCATAAAATAGCCAAAGTCATTTTTATACAAATCCTTATCGAAAATCATAATATAGACATTTGCCTTAAAAATCATTATACGAGCCAATGTCATAAAAACATCATACAATACGTCTTATGAGGTTGTATAAACTTAAATAAAAACCGTTATATGATTATGGTTATGAAAACCAAAACACGAACATAATAAAGACCCCGTATTGTCAGTCAGGCAATATATCGTAATTTAATGCTTAAAGTAGTATTTCGTTAATTGGATTATTATAAGCCGCATGACATTGTTACCTTACTACAATAACCAGCGGGTAGCTAACCCGACAATCATTTGCCCATCTAAATTAGCGTGTCTTTACAAAGGTCACGCTATATAAATCTTCTCATACATAAATTCGCTTACCAATCAATGTGGCACGACGGGGATCAACCGTCAAGGCGCGAACTGGGGTGATCGTCCCCAAATAGTACTATTATATGCATAAGCGTCTACCAAATCTCGGTAGTTCACAATTCATGCTAATGGGACTTTTAGTGACATAACCTAACTTTAATAATCCATTTCATTTCATCTATCGGGTCATTTAATCATTCATCGGGTCATACAATCATTCGGGTCCAAATCAATAAACAAACAATCGGGACAACTAGTGTCCTATTTTATAAAAAACTAACATGTTATCTCCCTCGCGGGTTTATAAAACATTTCATAAAAACATTTAAAAGAGTGCGAGGCTATGAACTCACGTTGATGTGGGAAAGCGGGTTATCGGCAATTCGGACGTACGGTACGTGCTTCAATCACGGAAACCTAGACAAATAATACTCGTCTTAGACTCTTGTCCAATGACTTTATAAAAATAACAATTATGTATACATATGATGATTTTAATATATATATATGATGATCAAGTGGGTTTATATATTCTCATTCACTCATTTTTGTGTTTATGTATTGGTAACTTCTTACTAGTTTACTAGTTTTACCTATTTACGTGTTTTAGGTCCAATAAGCCTATTATAAGTTCATTAACTTGTATTAATCCATTTCATACTTCTATTATCAGTATTTATACTTTACATTTTGGGCCCAAATGGGTTAAGCCCGATAAATAAGTTTATAAGTGTTTTAGCCCATTTTGTTGTATTATTAGTCCAATAACGTTAACTTAGCCCGTTAATGTCCGTATGTTTTATAGTTCGGGTTTTATCGGTTTTTACTTGTTATATATGTTTATGTACCAGTATATGAGTTTATAAAAGTTTACATTAGACGGGTCCAACCGTCTAAGTTTTATTTAACAAAAACGTTAATTTTACGGTAATAGCCGAAAAAGTCGTAAAAATCATGTTTATAGTTTTATAACTTATAAAACTTATCAAACTACCATTTTTATAAAATGTACATTTATTTATCCTTATACATATTTATATAAATGTATTATATAAGTTAGTGGGTTTTAATTCACATTTTATACTATTTTTATTTGAGTGCTTATATAATACTATTATACTTTAATTTCCCAAAATCTGATTTTTACTTTCACTTTCACCATTTTTACCATATCTTGAGTAATACAAGGAGATAGAAGCTCATTTTTGGACACCATAAACTAGATGATATGTGATACAATTAACTTAGTTTTAGCTACTGCTCAATCCAACTCTAAATATCCTTAACAGTCCGTCCAAAACTGACTATTCAGATTGGTACTATAAACTTGTTTTGATCATATCTCACTCATTATAATGATTCCATTGCATTGCCAACTCTCACATGTGTACAAGACATATTACTTACTGTATATTGATTCTACCTTGCCATTTTATCAGTCCAACATGTGGTTAGTTACTGTTTTTATACAGCCAACAATTTAAGCAAGATTTTAGCCTTGTTTCTTATAGTTTTTCATCTTTTTAATCATATTTATCAACACCAAATCCCCACATAATATTTTTAATCATCATTCATCATCATATACATATACATAAGTAAAAGAAATACAAGATTACATAATCAAAATTAACAAAAGGATGGGGAGGACAATCTTTATACCACCAAGATGATGTAGGTTGTGATTTGGACATGGATTTTGATGGAGAAACTTGTGATAAACCAAGACCATCTTCAAGACCACCATTCTTCAAGAACTCCTTGTGGAAAATTAGCCCTAAGACTCCATAGAAACTCCTCCATGGATGTTAATACTTGCACCAATCTTCATCTCTTTGAATGGAGATTAACATATGTTAATTATAACAAATGTTGGTGGTTAAATTTTTGTATGAATGGGATGTTTGATGGTGGTGGTGGGACGGCACAATTGGAGAGAGTGAGAGAGTTTGTAGCTTGTTTTGCATGTATGAATGGAGGTAATGGGAAAGTTAGATGGTTTTGACAAGTTAGTGGCTTCAAAATGAAGCTAAGTTACAAGTGTAACTTAAGCTAGTGTAAAGATGACACATCTTTGATGTGGTGTCCTAGCTTAGGCCGTCCCATGTGTGGGGTGAGACAAAACTTGTTTTTGTCACATCCCACTAATTTACGGGTATTCCTCGATTCTAGTTTCCTCGATTTGCGTGCCCTCGGGTCATTTTACAAAAAAAATTTTATAAATTATGAATCAACGGCACAAAACGAATCTAATAAAAATTGTCTCATAAAAAACGGAGTTCGAAAACGTAAATACGTAATCCTAAGGTTTCCGATTTAGTCGTAAAGGACGTTAAATTAAAATCGTAAGTCCTAATCTCTTCTCGTAAATTTGTGAGTTTATGAACCAACACAAATTTAAAATCTCAAAATAATATTCACGGATAAATTTATTTCCTGAAATGTCGGACTGTCACCAAAACGGTGTATGTAAATGTAAGCACGTAACGTAGAATCCTCCGGTTTAGACGTAGTCGATGCTACTTCAAGACGTAAATCCAAATTACTTCCCAAAAATAAGTGAGTTCATATTATAACATTAAAATAATATTTTTAAATAATATTTGAGAATAAAATATCTATCATAAATTGACGGATTGTCACATGGTATGCTTTTTGAGCCTTTGTACTAGCATTCACAATATTAGCAGGCTTATCTTCCAATAGCGCCAAGTCAAGATCCAAAACACCTAATTGGAAAGAGACTTGTTCGCTCCATTTGGAGAAATTCACACCGGTAAACAAGGTAACATAAGAAGCTAGAGAGTGAAGGTTAATTGCTGGAAAAATGAATATGCTTACTAATTAAAAAATGTGAGATAAATAATTTAAATATAAATTATTGGTCTCCTTTGGGTAAACACAACAATATATTATCATCATTATTAGAATGCAATAAAACTTTATATGAAAATAGAATACACTTTGTCAAATGTATAAAACATCTTTAGATAACTAGACACACATGACAAAAGTGTATTAATTTTCAACTTTCAATTGATTAGTTATAGAATAATAATTTTCCTTTAAGAAAAATTTATAATTTCTATCAACTAATAAAATGTATAATAACATTCTTTATGTAAAACAACATCATATGACTAAAATTAGAAATCAACTTGGCCACTTTGGTGACTAACAACTTAATCTCATCTTAATGTCATATAAGGCATATTCTTTAAACCATGAACTATATGACTATAAATTTTAAATTCACTTGGTCACTTTGGTGACTAACAATTTAATGCCACTAAATGTCATATAATTAAATTTTCGTAACATCAAACATTCTTAAGGCATTAAGTAAATAATCAGCTTTTAGAAAAAATATATCAAACATATTTAAGACTTTAGATGTTACAAAACATTTACTATTATTATATAATTGAAAGATAACATCAATTTTGATTAAGAATTAAAACATGGAAATGTTACAAATGATAAAACAACAATTTTCATAACATCAAGGAATATTATTCGTGCATTAATAGTCAGTCAATCAAGTTATGAAAAAATAATTATGTTACAAAATAATTGTTGACTTAAACATTGATATGACAACTTTAGTTAGATGTGAATGTTTATATAGTTCGTAACAATTACATAAAACCCTAAACGAGATCAAAACACACATAGCGGAACGCTCTGCTCAGACTTCTTCTTTATTTGTCGCAACTCTTCGAGGTAAAGAAGACAATTCCTCTTCCAGTGACCACTTGCCTTGCAATAGTAACAAGTCTCATCCTTTTGAGATTGATTCTTCTTGACAAAGTTATGCTTAGGTTTCGAATAAGTCGCAACTTGCTTGCCCTTATCACCCTTGCCTTTTCCTTTCTTCTTGTTCGCTTGCGGTTTTGGCTTACCCACTCTAACCTTTTGTATGGTTATTACAGGAGGAGTAGAAGTAGATTCCTTGTCCTTTAACCCCTTTTCGTAGTCAATGAACATTGCATGGAAATCATTAACTGTCTTCCCCGTGTAATGCATATTATAGTTTCGAACAAAATCATTGAAGTCCTTCTAAAAGGACCTATTGATCAAGTTGATAGCCATATTATGATCATAGGGTTGTCCTAGTGCAATGAGTTGTTCCATATAACCCATCATCTAAATGTAATGGGCACTAACAGACTTTCCAGGAGTTTGCTTGCAGCTATGCAAAGCATCTACTAAGTCGTAGATCTCCACAACTTGCGGCTTTTCGAACATAGCCTTGAGCTCATCAAGCATTCGCTTAGGCGAAAATAACTCATACTTCTTTTGAAGTGGAGGGGACATTTTCCCTAACATTAAGCAAGCCACTTCCGAGTGCTTCTTAACATTAACAGCATGTTCAAGACTTTGCGCTTTAGAAGCTCCTTCAGCAAGATGCTCCGAATAGGGAGTAGTCAAGATATCAATAGTACCCGCTACTCTCAAGACAATTCTTAGTGAGATGTACCAATCAATTTGGGCCAATAAGTTCAGGATGATCAAAAAACATTTTGAACGCAGAACTTATAGTGTTATTGTCGGGTTGAGCCATTTCTATAGAAAAAGTTCAAATATTAGTATTTTCGATAATAAAATACTTTCAAGAAAATAAAACTACCCCGGTATATAAACCATAGTATTTTCCTTGAATCCTAGAACTATATTGACATAGATTCATTACATCAGTTGATATGCTAGTAATGAATGCACTCAACATAGTCACTTGTCGAAAAATTAAATCGAGAAACAATTTTCAATTTTCTAGATTTTAAGGGATCTACATTGCCAAAAAACATTTTGCATTGTAAACATGTTTCATCCCTTCTTAATGCCTTAACTTTCCAGATCTCACTGCGAAACTTACTTAATTCGTCTAATCTGAGTAACGTAAAACCATCATACGAATTCTCATTCTATGACAGTTTTCTCTCCATCATAACATCATCCAAAAATCTCATTTGATGACGTATTAATATTAAGTGTTAGTCAATTAGGAGCATTCGACTTAAATTTTAAGGGTATAAATTTGATGTCAAAATCAATGTATGGAGTAGCATGCATGTTGGGCAAAAAGTTGATGAGTTAAACATTATGGAAACAAGAAAGACCAAATAGGGAGTTCCCACGGCTATAGTTCCCACTACTGGAGTACTTTCCCCTGCTAGAGTAAGTTCCCCCTGGTGGAGTACTTACCCTTGCTAGTGAAAAGTACTTGCCATTACTAGAGTACTTCCCACTGCTAGTGAAAAGTATGAACATTTGGTCAACACAGGATAAAAATGAATAAGTCAGTTTTGATTTACTCATTATTTCTTTATTTAGTTTCCATGTATCCCTAGGTTCCTTAAGTTACAAAAGGAACAACCATTCGTAGGTTTTATTCATATCATTCACTAGTACAATGTAACCTACTGTTGCTTTGATCTCTAGGTGTGGGATTCAATGTACACACACCTAGAGTAGTTTGTGTTAATCAAATAATACAAACTCTTTTGGGAATCTTTCATCTTGTTAAACATCTTGTTCTAATCATTGTTCTATTCCGCTATGATTCATCATATGAATAATGGTTATCCTAGATAAAACGGTTTTTACTGTTTGAGTCTAACGATCTTGGATTCCCCAATTGGTATCAGAGCGGGTGGCTCTCGATATCTTGGAGTTACAAGATGTTTTTGTTGTTGTGAAGATCTAGGGTTTATGTTGAAACCCTAGGTAATTAATTGTTGTCCGCTGAGATATTCGTGTGGCTGCTGTTGTACTTGAATGGTACACAGTGTGAATTAAAAAGAATAGGTTTCACGATGTATATATATATTATACAATGTTTCTGATCGTTGGTCACAACAGTGGCGGTTCGAAAATGAATAAGATTATGTGTTTTTGTTTGCGTACACATTGCACATGAATTCCACAAATACAAAAATTATACACGTGAGTTTGATGGGATGTCTCATACAAAGTGAATGTTATGTTTCTAAAGAAAGTGACGTGAAGAAATAAAGAAACATTATATCAGATGGTGACGTGAGGGATTATTTAAAAGGACGAAGTGCTTGTTACTGTCATATGCCATGTGAAACGAAAGAAGCAAAAAGTGGTCCCACTGTTGTCTCATATGCAATGGTTCATTTGTGTCACACGAATGAGAATTGGTTTGTTTGTGTATGACAGCTGGTCCAACGCTAGTAAACATAGGTATTCAAGTACATTTTGATTTGTTTATTCTGTTACTAAACTTATCAATCCAATACACGTCTTGGATAATGTCTGCAAGGGAAGTACTTTTATGAATATACTACTATGTGGTCTGGGGTTTAAACGATTAGTGATCTCATACTTGATCAAATGTTATTTTGGTCATATACAGTGGGGTATAGCAGATGTGGTGGAGATATCTGCACAAAACAGTGAGCAACTTTTAAACATCAGGTAATATTTACTCTATCTATTTTTGTTATTTCTCTGTTATAAATTCATTCCCACTGTGTGTCGGTTTGGCACAGCTAATAACAAAAATAGTGGCATTATAATTTTCCCCTACTTTTGAAAAAGATTTCATTGTTTTTATTAAAAGTTCCCCCTGCTACGATGCCCCTGGCTTCAATAGATCCCACTGCTTTCATTAATAGATTCCCACTGTTTTTTAAAGTTCCCCCTGCTGTCAGATATGAGTTTTGTGACAGCAATGGTTTAGAGTTTGGTTATTCACAGCAAGTGGTCTTAAAAGGTATAAAGGCTTGATTTAACTTTATTGATTACGAAGAAAAGTTTTTATCATTTATTTGAAGATGAAGGAGATTTTCGCGGGTACGGGTTTTATGCTTACACGCTTAGTGACAAAGTGATACAAGATCTAGGAATATGTGATTTCTCTTATGGCACTCTATGCACATATTTTCTATCACTTGAAGGAGATATATTATAGTGCTCAGTGTCTCATTTTTAGAAAAATGAGGATTTTGTATATACCACCATTTTGTCATGTGGTTAGTGCAGGATATAAAACGCAAGTTCGGGTTATTCTACAACATCATCAAGTAAGTCATAATCACTTTTCTTCATATGTGGTCATTACATAAAGCCTACAGAATTTAAAGATTCAAGATTCTTGACAAAAGTCGTTCTTATTTACTACATTCAACCATAATAAAGTTGTTCTTCAGAGTTTACTATTGCTTGGTTATCTACTGGTGTGGTCATTTTTTAAAAAGGTACTACATGCTAATTTCTGGTAATACTCTTCATGGATGGTACTACACAGTATTTGTTCTTCAAATGGTTAGTTCGTCGTTGGCTTCTTATGGTTGATACATCTACTTTTTGTCAAAAGAAATGGTTAACACAATTTGAGGGGAAGCTCATTTGTTAAAGTGTTAATCATTTTGCATATGGCATTAAGGTGAAGATTTTTGCTACTGTTCATTGGTATTACTACAACTAATGTGAGTATCTACTGGTCTAGATCATTTTTATTAGGTAGGTGGTACTACTGTGCTTCATGGAGGATATCTTGAAAATTGGAATGCTTGGGTTTGATGTATGATATTGGTTAAATAGTACTTGAAAATCAAGGTTGTTCATATAGAAGACCCCTATTTGATCATGTCAAAAGGGGAAGTTGTCTACAGAGAATGTTCAGCCGTTGATCTTTGGTGTTGTATGCTTAAGGGGAAGTGTTTTGACATCATCAACTAGGGGAAGATTGTTGGGCTAAAAGTTGATTAGTCAAACACTATGGAAACAAGAAAGACTAAATAGGGAGTTCCCACTGCTGGAGTTCCCACTGCTGGAGTACTTTCCCCTGCTAGAGTAAGTTCCCCCTGCTGGAGTACTTACCCCTGTTAGTGAAAAGTACTTGCCACTACTAGAATACATCCCACTGGTAGTGAAAAGTATGAAGACTTGGTCAACATAGGATAAGAATGAATAAGTCAGTTTTGATTTAGTCATTATTTCTTTATTTAGTTTCAATGTATCCCTAGGTTCCTTAAGTTATAAAAGGAACAACCAGCTGTAGGTTTTATTCATATCATTCACTAATAAAATGTAACCTACTGTTGCTTTGATCTCTAGGTGTGGGATTCAATGTACACACACCTAGAGTAGTTTGTGTTAATCAAATAATACAAACTCTTTTGGGAATCTTTCATCTTGTTAAACATCTTTTTCTAATCATTGTTCTATTCCGCTATGATTCATCATATGAATAATGGTTATCCTAGATAAAATGGTTTTTACTGTTTGAGTCTAACGATCTTGGATTCCACATCAACTGTTTGAGTCTCAAGATCTTGGATTCAACATGTGGTATCAGAGCATTATCTATTTGAATGGTGACTATTATCTATTTGAAGATGAAGTAGAATTGGATTCAACACGCATACAACTCCATAGCATAAGTTTAATAAAACAATTAGTAAACTTTTTCACAAGACTAAATTTCTACATAAATTATGTTGAAGTATTGGTTCAACCAATCAAATAATTTACCCACAACTATTCACAACGTACTTATGGCTAAAGCAATAACCTTATTCATTGTGAATTCGGATGTGAATTTGCAATAAATCAACCTTAAGGTACAATTCAAATAATAATCATAGGTAATTTCAATTTGACGCACAGGCGAGCCGGGAATTTGGTCAGTGATTAATGGCTTAACACCTCCTTCCTTAACCGGGTACATGACCAGCGGTGCGTTATACCGACTTTATAATTTGTCAAAAGGAGTATTCCGTTAGATTATTATTGCAATTCACCAATTAACGTAATCTTATGTAATTTAGATCTCAAACAAATCTTAATTTTTATATGATTTATTCCATATTATTTCTTTTAAAAAAAACCCTTGTTTACAACAATTCGAACAATTTTAACATAAACAAGTAAAAAAAACTAAATCATAAACACATAATAACAATTTATATGTGCAATAAATAAATCAAATAGCCACATGTATACAATTTATTCAATAATATTCAAATCTAGGTTTTTATATTCATATAAAACTCTTCCCTAATTCAAGATTTATTGAATCAAATAAAACAAGTAGCACATAAAATCATATAAACATACGATTTTACGATCCATGAAAACATGAACGTTCATCATGGATTCACCCTCAAATCATATCATTAAATCTCTTTGGATCGTAACCTTTAATCTACGTGCTAAAGTGTAATGTTATGTTTGAGTAAAAATGATAGCTGTTGCCGATTTCTCTCGAGAAATTGACGTATTCCAATGATTATGATGCGCGGTCATGTTCTCAATTAAGTCTCAAGACTATTGAGGTGTTTTCTTCATGAAGGTACCTCCCACTGCAGCATTAATCATATCGTGATGTCTCAAGGTAAGTCCATTATAAAACGTATCAATTTGGGTCACAATATGGATATTATGGTTTTGAAAACGGTCTAGTGAAATCTTTAAATTTATCCAAACCTCAAATAAAGATTCCTCGGCCTTTTGATGTAAATTAATGATCTCATTTCTCAATTGAGTCATGATTTTTGGAGGGAAATACTTAGAGAATATTTGTCCATCATTTCCTCAAAAGTGTGGATCGAATTCTGAGATAGACGATCATACCAAGTAGTGGCATGATGTGCTAATGAGTAAGGAAACAATGACAAGTGAAGGGCTGTTGATCCCAAACTTAGATCGATTAAGCTTGTGTATACGAGATTGAATCAAGTAATACACGTAGAGAAACTTTTGATATGTATGAAGTAATCTAAGTGTTATGCGGAATTTAACACTTAGAACAACGAACAAAACAAAGTAAAGCAAACTTTCACTTTGATTAATAATATCAATGAATGATTACAATGAAAGTGTTATGAGATATGTGGAAGAGGTGTGTGAAAAAGATGTATGTGAGATGTGTCTTATGTCTAACCCTAAGGCCTCCTTTTATAGGTTTAAGGAGCCTTGTACAAAAAGCTAAGATCAACTATTTTAGGAAGAGACACAAGATAAACATACTCAAATAAAATATTGACTAAATCTTTTTAAACATTAAGAATATATTCTGAATTCTTATCTTCATATTTTGTCCACCAGCTTGAAGAATTCATCATTGACAGATTTAGTCCTTGTCTTTATGTTAAGATTCTTCTCGTCAGCGTCTTGATAATTCTTATCAGCGTCTCATCTGTCAACGCCCTGTTTACTCTTGTCAGCGTCCAAGTTCCTCTTGTCAGCGTCTAGGGACTTGGTCAATTTTATTCCCAACAATCCTCCCCTAAACTTGATATCTACTCTAGTAATCAAGTTTCTGAATAAAATAAAACATACAGAGAGGATTCTTACAAACATACTTATCCCTGAATTTGAGTAATAATAAATCTCGAAAAGTCAATCACTCAAATCACTTGTATAGTCAGCCTTCACTTGGTCTTAATCATCTTCAACACCTGTAGAGTCTTTGGAGCTTTCTTTATTACTTTTGTCACTCAAATTCGATTGCTCCTCCCCTTTTTAAGACTCCTCTCCAAGATCAATATACAAGGACGGAACCAAGAACATCCTCCTTGTATCAGCTTCCAAAACAACAAGTCTATCAGTTCAAAACTATGATCCTTGACAATTTGTACCATTTCTGTATTATGCTTTTACAAGCTAATACAGATTTTCTTCAATTCCATTAATGTCAAAGGTTTCACACTGTCCTCATCCACATTCGGGAAATAAATCCTCAATGTTGATTCATAGGACATGGGGATGGACTTACTGATGATAAGACTGACTTGACCTGCATTAAAGCTAGTTCCAATAGTCTCAAACATCTCCATAACACTATACACCCTTGTGAAAGTGATCTCTGCTGCTACTAGATATCAATCACTAGGAAAAACATCTCAATGATCATTAGGCTTCTAGATATCCAAAAAATTGAAAAATGAAAGGGTGATGAAATGTTTTGGGTCTATAAATCAGTTTAGAAATGACACCAACTGAGATGAAATAGCATAAAATAGACTTGAGAATGTAGAAAACTTTAGTTAGAACATAGACAAAGGTAATAATCCTAAGGAAATTAACTAGACTCTAATAAGCAAGAGTGACAAACACTGTTCATGCATACACTCATGCAAAAGCATGATAGACACACATGAACTCTAGAGTCCTTTGTTCACAAATGCCCCAAAAAGAAAGTTAACTCATATAAAACCTTTGCAACTCCCCAAGTAAGCCCAAAAATATATCTAACCCAAGTCACCCATACGACCACACCCAATTCTAGGTCAAAGTCTTGGTAGCACGCATGTTTAAATAAAAACGTGAATGCTACAGTGCCTCGAGGTTTAGAAATTCCAACAATTCCATAAGGAAAAGTCTTCACTATTTCTAACCCCCACTCACCAGTGGACACAATCTAGAATTGTGATAAGAGCATTCTAAGAATACCCAAAAACCTAGAGGTTTACCTCCCCTTAACAGAAGCATACAAATCATTATATGTGAAGAAGCAAAATTTTATCTCAAGATAAGAATGTAAACATTCCAACCATCATAAATAAAAGTTTGCAACTCTGTATCCATCCAAATGTAGCTCCACTTTCCTGCATAGTTAGAGAAAAACCACAAAAACACACACCAATAGAGGCTACCCTATCCCATGATAATGGGTAGAGATAACATGTCAGTGGATAAAAATAATATTAGTGGAAAGACCAACAATGCATGTTCCTTGAGCATCCACTATCCCAATATCCTTGATCATTAACCTGCTTTTGGATAGGCTGCTCAAAAAGAAAACAAATTAGTTTTCTTTAGAGATCCAAGCCTTATCAGACTTGGATCTGTCTAGTTGTTCAACTAGAGTGGTATTATTCTTTACCATAAATGCCTGTTCATCCCTTTGTGACCTAAGCACCCAATTTGTTCCAATGAGACTAGTAATGACCTTCTCAAGATATTTAAATCTATTGCAAGTCATTGAAATACCATTAAAACTAGAGTTTTGCTCTTGTTTAGGTTTCCAAGTTATGTGGGATGATGCCCTAGACCCTTGACCCTTACTAACCAAGTATCTTTGTTTATATGGTCTAAAATAAGGTCTCATACCAAATTTGGAGCTGTCAGCGTTGCATTTGTTCCTGTCAGCGCTGAATTTATTGCTGTCAGCGCTGAATTTGTTCCTGTCAGCGCTGAATTTTTTCTTGTCAGCGCTGAATTTGTTCTTGTCAGTGCCCAAATTAGGGTTTGCTACAGGAACATACTGTCTGTTTGACCAAGTGTTGGTCTTTTGAAAGGGCCTTTGTCCATGGGTATTAGCTGCCTTAGAGAAGAAAGGAGTTGGTCTAGTAGCCTGTGGTCTAGTGTGGACAAAAGGTCTATGATTGACATTGGATGACCTATTTCCAGCGAATGAATTGTGTCCACTGACACAATTATAGGCCAAATGAGAAAAGCTCCCACATGTATAACAAGCCTTTTTAGACACAAAATTAGGCTTAGACTGGTAAAACCCTGTCCCATTAATACTTTCTTGTCTTTTGAGTGACCTAGGTTTCCTATACATTTCAGTATATTTAACACTAGGTTGTTTCTTAATTGGGGAGCCAAGATTAACAGCTTTTCCAGTGATGGGATTGGTCACAGTGATAGGTTTAGATACTACTGGACTCTCAATGGGTGTAGGTACGAATGGACTCTCACTAAGCATCCCACCCTTAACAAACAAACTGGGGTTAGCCTTCTTCCATTCTTCTTGGTCAGTAACCTTTTGTTGATATTCCTCAACTGGGGAAAGAACTCTAGGTGGAGGAATAAATTCCTCTTCTTGGAGTTCTGGAATACCAGTCCAAGAGAGATCCTTTCTATGGACACCATAGAAGTCCCCAGCAGGTGGTGGAACGGCAACATATTCTTTCAACCCAATCCCAGACATATCCTTAGAATCCCTTTGTTTATTAACACATTCTCCTAGGGTTTGTGTAGCCTTATCAAATCTCTGAATTTTAAGACTCACATTGTCTTTATTCTTATTAGCCTCATCTAACTTAGCTATTAAATCAACATTAACCCTATTCACGATATCGTTAATATCATTACTTTGATTTAACTCATGTTTTAAGATATTTATTTTATCTTTTAAATCAAACTCCATTTTCTTATACTCAGAAACAGTCTTTTCAGTTTGAACAAGTGCCACTTGATAATTAGATAACGAGCATCTTACGTCTGAAAGATCTGATTTTAATTTTAAAATCTCTTTATTAAGTTTTTCAGTATTTATCCTACAAGAAGAGTCATCACATACCTCATTATCAGATGACGAAGATGAGTAGGAACTTGAAGTAGACTTCGCCTTGACTGAAAACATCATCAGATTCTTTTTCACCTTCTTCCTTAGCCTGGTTCACCTCACGATATTGGATCTCGTTCTTCAAATCAAAGTTTCTCAACAAGCTCTGATACCACTTGTTGATCCAAACTTAGATCGATTAAGCTTGTGTATACGAGATTGAATCAAGTAATACACGTAGAGAAACTTTTGATATGTATGAAGTAATCTAAGTGTTATGCGGAATTTAACACTTAGAACAACGAACAAAACAAAGTAAAGCAAACTTTCACTTTGATTAATAATATCAATGAATGATTACAATGAAAGTGTTATGAGATATGTGGAAGAGGTGTGTGAAAAAGATGTATGTGAGATGTGTCTTATGTCTAATCCTAAGGCCTCCTTTTATAGGTTTAAGGAGCCTTGTACAAAAAGCTAAGATCAACTATTTTAGGAAGAGACACAAGATAAACATACTCAAATAAAATATTGACTAAATCTTTTTAAACATTAAGAATATATTCTAAATTCTTATCTTCATATTTTGTCCACCTGCTTGAAGAATTCATCATTGACATATTTAGTCCTTGTCTTTATGTTAATATTCTTCTCGTCAGCGTCTTGATAATTCTTATCAGCGTCTCATCTGTCAACGCCCTGTTTACTCTTGTCAGCGTCCAAGTTCCTCTTGTCAGCGTCTAGGGACTTGGTCAATTTTATTCCCAACAAGGGCGTCTTTGGAGACCTCATTTTGCTTCATGTATTGAGTCACCGAAGAAATATATCCAAACGTCGATTGGAATCATCACCGGGTAATCTATTATATTTTCATGTATGTTGGATTTGTTGGATCATGTGATGTCTCAAGATAAAATCCGTAACTTGATTGGGAACGGGGGTAATCGGGTCCCGTCGTCCTCTAATAGTCGGCATACATAACTCCTAAATCGTACCAAGATCGGGAGCCAGAGGATTATTAGAACCTGCCGATGGTGGACTTCGATTATTGCGAGTCATATCAAAGGGTGAAATGAAATCATGAGAAATCGAAGGTGATGGATCACGAAGATTCCTAGATCGAAGAAGACTATCGGTGTTTTGTAATGGAGAAAAGAGATGAGTAGAAGAAGAACAAGTGCACATATACCGAAATAACACAACTAAAAATATAGCACAATATTTTTGGTTCTGATAATCAAAAATGTGTATCGGTAGCTCTTTAGTAAAAACGCACAAGGAAGCGGAGAAGCGGTTCAACACAAAGCGTATTAAAATCATTATTTCGGGTCGTATTTTATAACAATCCTCCTTATACCCTCCTTATATTTTGTTTAAACATAAGGTGAGCCGTAATCACAAGTGACACAACAATGATTTTTCTTTTGTTGATATATTTTTGGAGATTTGGTATTTTCTATTTTTAATTTTCTTTTGATTCATATATAGTAAAAAGAAAATGAAAAATTAAGAAGAAGTATAAAATATTTTTGGATTATATATTTATGAAAACTATCACGGAGATAGGATCTTTAATACAAATATCTCCAAACACAAACACGATTGTCGTAACGAAGCTAAGCCGGCAGCGTGATATTGGTAAAACTCACAAGATATAATATTTATAAAATACGGAAATTACTCTTATGAAACGTATTAAGGCAATCTAAATCTATAACGAAAGGTAATGAAAACAAATTAACTCATCTGCGCACGTAAAACGCTAAAACAACTAATTCTAAAATCACTAAATTTACTTAAAATAATTATAATATCCTAAAGTAACTTTTTATAATCCTAAAATGAATTTAAAACTAATTATCTAGTTTTTAACCTTTTTATTTATTTTCTAAATTATTTATTAATTCTAAAATATTTGAATTAAAAATATAAAAAATGTGAAAATGAAAATTCTAAATGTAAAATTTTTAAATCATATTTAAAACTATAAAACTAATTTTTTAAATTTATTTTTATTTTTAAACAATTTAACAAAGCTGAAAATTACAAAATAGTAATCTATAAAGTTGGAAATTGATTTTACTGAATACAGAATTTCTAAATATTATCTTAAACCTAAAATATTTTTTTGTATTTTTATAAATATTTTTCTATTTTTAATTAACTATATGAATATAAATCCACTTTAAAAATATAAAACTATTTTATAAAAAACTGAAAAATATAAAAAGTGTTAAAAGTGTGCAAAAACCTAATATTATCAAAAGACCTAAAAGTTAACTAACTAATAAGCTCTAATTATGCTATTAAAAAGTTGTAATTAAGGTAACCCTAATTAGCCCATGCCAAATATCCTATTAATCTAACTAGTTATAAAGTATAAGCAAGAAAAGTCCCTAGGGCAGTGGTAAATACACTGGTACTATGAACATGAGGTCAGGAGTTTGAATCTCACGCTAACCTTTTTGGAAAATATTTCATTTAAGCCTTTTTACCAGCTAATAATCTAGCTTATTACCAATAATTTCCTAACTATCACTTTTTTTCTTCTAAAAACTACTTTCAAGCAATCAATTTATTTAAGAAAGTGACAGATTCACTAAAAAAAAGAAGCCAAATCAACCTTCATAACTTATTCACATAAGCAATAATTACATAAAGTAAGATCAAAATAGTTTACAAACTAGGAACAACACCCAAGCTACACCTATTCTACTTGGATACCAAATTTCAATAAAAATTAACTACGGTACCTTCTAAAATGAATCTAAATACATTCTAATGGACCATATGAACAAAACTTGAGAAATATCATTAACAATTTTACTCTAATAGATTCATGTTACTAGTGATAATCAAAGAACCAGCTATAACAGAATATAAAAATATCAAATCTAACTCTAAAGAAACTTCTAGATCAGATTTACAATACCCTTAGCAGATTTATATTAATTAGAGTAGTTTTATCCATGAAAAAAACAGTTCCAACAATTTGATGAAAATTCCAAACTAAACCATTGTACTCTCTGAGATCTATCAAATACTAACTATAAGTAGAATTAACACTACTTCAAGCCTATGATAGAATTTAAGCCAATTTTATATTATGCAAGTGTTACCCAAACACTCCTTATTGATGATCTAAAAATGATTAACACATATTTAACTCACCATGTTTATTCAACACTACTAACACCTTCCAATTAACATAATGATTGATCTAAATCACCAAAAACATTATTATGTTAGAAGCTAAGAATCAAAATGACATAATTTTTTTATAAATCATCAAAGTTTCAAAAAGGACTTAGGTTTTATAAAGTTTCAAACCAAAATCACTTCAAACAAACCACAAATTTCTCTCAAGGATCTGATCTAAGCTATTAAACATCCCTAACACTAACTTACATAAGCAAATTTACAAATGACTTAGTCAAGAATTAAAACTACCACAAATTGTTTTGAAACCAAGTAAATAATAAGATCTATAATACTTATATCTAAAACATGTTAATATATGGTTATACTAACAACAAGAAAATAATTATAACATCCGTATAACAAGAACAAAAGAACTTTATAAAATTTAAAGGAAAAATGAGAAAAGTAAAATGTGAGGAAACCTTGGTTTCCGGATCTTTGAAGCTACTAGGAATGATCATTGTTCATATGATTAACATAATCAAAGCGGAATTAGAACAACAACCATTAACAAGGTGTTTAGGCACAATACATGAATTAAAACAAAAGGGATGTTCATTATATTAATAATAAACAACCACTAGACGTGTATACATTGAATCCCACGTCTAGTGCACACACGGTTTTAGGTTTACATTGTGAATGAATTGATGATTAAAACCTAAGACCCTTGGTTCCTTTTATAGTGTAAGGATTAGGGTTTACAAGAGATAATAACAAATAAACATGTAAATCTTCTATTTAAATAAACTTATGCAGAATATATCTTGCATGTTTATCTAAATAGAAGCTTCCATAAGCTTCTTGTCTACGTTTCTATCAACTTCTAAATTGCATGTAACAATGCTTAGATTGTACATGACAACTCTTGAGCCAACAACGCTGGATTTGCTCTTGTCAACGCCTAAATTGCTCTTGACAACGCTTAGACAATATCTTCATGTTTTCTTCGTTTTTGAGTTTCTGCCACATCAACTTTTTGACCCAACAATCTTCCCCTAGTTGATGGTGGCAAAACTCTATGTGTATCTCTTGTAAGTTGTACATAATCTTCAGATTGCTTCCCCTTAATTGTAGCATGTATTTCTTCCCCTTTTTGTCACATCAACAGGAAAGTAAACAATGTATGCAATCTTTGAAGATTCTCCAAAATGTAGCTCTAAGTAATGATCTTGAAGAACAATTAATATAATATTTTTGATGTAGAAGTAGAATAACCCAACCTTATGTTCCATGTCTTGTACTATCTATGTGACTAAGAACTTATACTCATGGTACAAAGTATAAATAGACCTCGATCCCTTGTCAATATTCTCATCCTTTGTGAGACACTCAGCACGATAATGTAACTCCTTCAAGTGTTATGACAAGCCTTCATCACCAACCATGTAAAGCACGAACAAGTTACCTTAAAAGTCAATGACTGGGAGTTCACGACTTTAAGATATGATAGAACACAAACTCGCGACAATCTTCTTCAATCATCAAACTTACCATAAGAATTCTTCCCCTTAAGCTAACACCTCTTCATGACGAATCTTTATGAAATAATAGCTTCATATCATATGTAAAATCTTAACTACGGATAACTCTTTTACAAGGCTACCCCGATTACATAATCCAATCAAATATCACTCCATTCAAATACTTCATGACTTGTTGCTAACTCACTTTAAAATCATTAATCCCCTTTAAAAATATCCGAGCCATAAATATCAACATGATATTCTAAATTAAAACGGAGATTCCATGTACCTTTGTGTGTAAACTCCTCCTTTTTGTGTGCTCAAAACGTACTAATTTTCTCAAACAACAGCAATCATTGTGTTGTCCAACATCCTCCTTTATCCAACATCTTTGGCAGATGTATTGTCCGATATCGGACAATACATGTCAGCGTTTAAATTCTTATATATCGGACAACACTGTCAACGCTGTCAGCGTTGACTTATTCTGTTAGCGTCCAAACAAAGCTTGTCAGCGTTTACTTCATTCTTGTCAGCGTCAAAACAATACTTGTCAGCGTTTCTTACTGTCACAAACGCTGACGTCATCTGCAGCAGCTATAATCTCAACAGTGGCTAAAATATAGAATATGATACGTGCATCCCACATACCAATGTTTTACTTTGCTGTCTTCAACCATAATCGTAGCCTAGTACCTTTGCAGCCCTCATAACTGAACATATCACTCTTCCTGCATATCCATCTCATCCCACGTGATAATTCAAATTACAAAATGCAACTCCAAGATTTTAGCAAAAAATATCATGCATCTTGGAAGTACCACGTCTGTATCCCACATCTTGGTAAAAATAATAAGGAATATATTCCAAACGTGTTTTATTGTCACACGTTTTCTACCCCTAAGTTTAAGGGATTCTTCCATAGCAGATTGCAACCATACGTGCAAATTCCCTTATTTTTAGCTCAAATATCACGTCCCCTATTCTCTTATCACATCTAAAAATAGAGTAAATCCCATGATTCTTTCCACATCTCCTTATAGCACGTGATATGTTTGTCAAATATTAACCAGGGATGGAACGATTAATATTAACTTTACGAAGAAATTCCTAGAGATCATGCATCAAGATCTGCTTCCAAGACAATCACACTAAATAAGGAAACTCAATATTTCACTTTTTACCTCTTTGTTTCCTGTGATTAGTTTATCACGTGGGTTTATGACCAACAGCACATGTAATACCCTCTCATTATGCATACTGTTGTAAATGTTGTGGGACCAACAGCAATGTATAAATGGTATACAAACGAATGTATTGTAAAGACCAAAAGTACCTTTGTTTGATATACACCACGTGATAACCTTGGCTATTTAGCACACTCTATGTGCTTGTGCTATAGACGTCCACTTGCTGCTACCTCTTAGTATTACGAATCTAAGATTTGTGAAAACCTTAAGACAACAATCATAGCAACCATAAACCTTCTTCTTTTCTATTAATGACTCGATTTAGGGTTTGTTCAAAACCCTTTCTTGCTGCGTTTCATTACACGATCTGCTGCAAACATCCAATTTTCTGTGATAAAAACGATCTAGGGTTTTCAGAAACCCTAAATCATGATTTCATGTGAATACAAAAAATCTGAAAATCACCTCTGTTGCCAACTTCGACGCCTAATAACTTTTTAATGGGGATAAAACTTGACAATCCCTCCGGTGGATGTCTAGATATATGTGTATAGAATACACATAAGAAATTTCGTGACGATCCAACGGTCCAATTAAAAGTTATGACCTTCTGAATACTGCTGCGCACACAAAATCTCCCAGAAAAACCCTAGACGGATTTTTCTTCTTTTCACCATACACGAACACCTTGTTGGTCCTAGCATCATGAGCTACGAGGCTCTGATACCAATTGAGGAAACCTTGGTTTCCGGATCTTTGAAGCTACTAGGAATGATCATTGTTCATATGATTAACATAATCAAAGCGGAATTAGAACAACAACCATTAACCAAGTGTTTAGGCACAATACATGAATTAAAACAAAAGGGATGTTCATTATATTAATAATAAACAACCACTAGACGTGTATACATTGAATCCCATGTCTAGTGCACACACGCTTTTAGGTTTACATTGTGAATGAATTGATGATTAAAACCTAAGACCCTTGGTTCCTTTTATAGTGTAAGGATTAGGGTTTACAAGAGATAATAACAAATAAACAAGTAAATCTTCTATTTAAATAAACTTATGCAGAATATATCTTGCATGTTTATCTAAATAGAAGCTTCCATAAGCTTCTTGTCTACGTTTCTATCAACTCCTAAATTGCATGTAACAATGCTTAGATTGTACATGACAACTCTTGAGCCAACAACGCTGGATTTGCTCTTGTCAACGCCTAAATTGCTCTTGACAACGCTTAGACAATATCTTCATGTTTTTTTCGTTTTTGAGTTTCTGCCACATCAACTTTTTGACCCAACAAAATGCACCTTATGTCTTTGCACAAAACAAGGCTTTGCTTCTAAGAGCTCAAATCTACAGCTCTAACTATGCTATTTAGTTCATTCCTTAAGGTCCCATCCTATCTAGACGTTCTTCCAACTATTGGAATGACCCGATTAACCCGTTTTTGAATGGAATTTGTAATTTCTAGATAATTTGAGTAAAGTTTGTACAAATAATCTATGTAGAGCTTATTTGTACAAGTTTGAGCTTAAAGAACTTAAAAATCAGTTTAGGAAAAGCTTATTACAACAATGGAAATTTTTTGTAGAAAATAAAATGAAGGAAGAACAATTGACTAAATTGTATTTTATATTAACTGGAAGAGTTTTATAGTACAAATAAATGAGAATTACATTATTAACGAAAATCTATTCTACATCTATCTAGAAAAATTAGAAAAGAAGAATATCAAAGCTAGAAAATTATGGGTTTAAATAGATAAACCCAAGGTCTTGGAAGAGAGAGAGATTGTTGATCCCTTATGAAATTGACATTAGTATAAATTAATATTAGTATTGATATTACTTTGGATGTCAATATTGAATTGGAAGATTGGTTTGGTTATGTTTGTTTAGTTTGTAATAGAACAATGTTGGATAGTTTAGAATTGAGATGTGTTGGTGATGGTGTTATTGTAGCGTTAACTAAACAGACTATGTCCGTAGTAGTTATGTGTAGCATCTGTTGGGAATAAATTAAGGCCAGATCACTTGAGCGCTGACAAGAGTAAACCAAGCGTTGACAAGAGCAAAACAAGCACTGACAGCTCAAGCATTGACAAGATAATGTCAAGCGTTGATACATTGAAGACAAGCACTGTTGGGAAGATATACTCTACGCGTTTATTGTATTCTAGATTACTTCTAGTAAAGATAGGAACAACAATGTATTTTCTATATTTATCTTTACCTAGAATAGCTGATACGTAGATTATTGTACAAGGGTTCTTATGTCTATAAAAGAAGACGTTTAGGTTTATGTTTCATATAAGTTTTCATTTGTAAACTACTTTCATTGTAAGCAAGTTTGATATCATTAATCAAAGTGAAAGTTTGTTTATATCATTGTGTGTTCTTGTTTAAGTGTTAATTCCGCATAACACTTAGATTATCATAAGCATATACAAAGGTTTCTCTAAGTGTATTACTTGATCTAATCTCGTATACATAAAGTTAAATCGATCTAAGTTTGGAATCAACAAGTGGTATCAGAGCTTGTTGAGGAACTTTTGATCTTAAAGAACACAAGAACCCTAAAAATCACCAAAACCCTAATTTTCTCAAAAACCCTAACAACATCATTTCTGAAGCAATAACCTCCTCCTCCTCATCTTTACCAAACATCAAGATTCCCATGCTTGATGCAACCAACTTTGATTTGTGGAAATTCAACTTTGAGCAATATCTGGGAATCTATGACTACACACTCTGGGAGGTTATTGAATATGGAAACACATTCGATAAAGCCCAAAAGATTGCTAATGTTATTGCTCAAAGATCAGCTGTTGCTGGATGTTCTGAAGAGGATAAGAAAGAAAAACTTGGAGATGGTAGAGATGTGGCTGCTAAAGACATAGCAAAGAAAAGGGTCGACATGAAAGCTCTAAATATTCTAAAAGTCTCTTTGGGACAAGAGAACCAGCATAAATATAAAGGCTATGAATCTGCTAAAAAACTTTGGGAAGCTCTTGAAGTTGCATATGGTGGCAATGCAGACACTAAGGAAGAGAAGAAAAAGCAACTTATGCATGATTATGCTGTCTTCAAGTCTCAACCCAATGAGAAACTGAGTAGTGTGAGAAACAGATTGCTTGACATTACAAGAAAGTTGTCCTTCATGGGGACACAACTTGGTGATGTTGACATTAATGCTACCTTTCTTAAAAGTCTTGGTGAGGCATGGAAGATTGAGGCAAGATCTATTCTTTCCAACAATACTTACAAGAGTTCCTCGTTTGATGACATCTACAACAAACTAAGGCTGTTGGAAGATGAAACTCTTTTAGAGAATGGAAGCAAGTCTACCACCAGTAACATAGCCTTCTTCTCTCATAGTGAAGGTCAATTCAATCAGAAGGACTCTTACATGCATCCAGTTACTGGATCATCATATGTCAGCGCTGGAACAAGTCCTGTAAACGTCTCCTATTCAGACGCTGACACATTCAAGAGTGACTCCCCAAGAGTTAAACCTACTGGTTTAGATTTGGATACTATATGTGCTTATATTGCTTCTTTGCCCAATGGTTCAATGATTACATATGAGGACCTTGAGCAGATAAGTGATGAGCACTTATAAGAGATGGACATTAAGTGGAACATGGCTCTTGCTAGTATAAGAGCAAATAGGTGGAACAGAAGGTTTAAAAAGAAGATGACCTTCAATGCAAAAGACACAGCTGGATTTGATAAATCCAAAGTTGAATGCTACAACTGTCATCGTATGGGGCACTTCATGAGGGAATGCAGATCTCCTAGAAGATTTGATGCTGGTAAACCCTCAAGTCAAGTTGTTAAAGCTTAGGATTCCAAAGCCATGGTTGCAGTTCAAGGAATTGATGGTATGGGATGGGATTGGAGCTTTCTGGCTAAGAATGTTGAAGAGGATAAAGCTTTGGTTGCTGAGGTTGAAGAAGAAGAGCATGTTGAATATGCTCTCATGGCACACTCCTCCTCTTTATCTGATAATGAGGTATACAATGATGCTTTTTGTAGTAAAGGTTGTAGGTTAAACACTGAGAAACTTAACAAAGAAGTGTTAAGATTAATGAGTGATGTGAGTACTGAAAAGTGCAAACTGTCTAATTACCAAGTAGCTCTCACTCAAACTGAGAAAACCATTTCTGAATACAAGAAAATGGAATTAGACTTAAAAGATAAAATTAATATCTTAAAACATGAGTTAGATGCTAGTATGGATATTAGAAACATCATGGAAAGGGTTAATGGTGAATTACAGGCTAAATTAGATGAGGCCATTAAGAATAAAGACAATGTTGGCCTTAAAATTCAAAGATTTGATAGAGCCACTCAAACCCTAGGAGACTGTGTGGGTAAACAAAGGGATCCTAAGGACATGACTAGGATTGGGATGAATGATTACTCTTTGGTTCCACCACCAGCTGGTGACTTCTATGGTGTCCAACAAAAGGACCTATCTTGGACTGGTTTGCCAGAATTCCAAGAGGAGGAATTCATTCCTCCACCAAGAGTTGTCACTCCAGTTGAAGAGTACCAACAAAAGTTGACTGACCTGAATGAATGGAAGAAAGCTAACCCTACTTTATTTGTTAAGGGTGGCTTGCTATGTGAAAGTCCCAATGAGTCAACTCCTATTAAGGTTACAAACCCAATCACTGGTAAAGCTGTTGACCTAGGCTCAAACACTGATAGAAAACCTAGCATTAAATATGCAGAGATGTATAGGAATACTAGGTCACCCAAGAGCCAAGTTAGCAATAATGGAACAGGCTTCTTCTCTTCTAGACCTAAGGTTGTGTCTAGAAAAGCTTATTACACTTGTGGTAGCTTTTCACACTTGGCATACAAGTGTGTCAACGCTCCCAAAGCCAGCGCTGACAGAAACAATTTCAGCGCTGACAGGAACAAAGTCAACGTTGTTAGGAAGTCAAACGTTGTCAGACCCAAACCTTGTGTGCAGCAAAGTCCACAAGTGATTAGACCTGCCCTATTCTTTACTAGAGGGTCTAACACTCATGGACAAAGACCATTTCAAAAGACAAACACCTGGTCTAATAGGCAATGGGTTTCTGTAGCAAACCCTAGGTTCAACGCTAACAAGGGTAATTTCAGCGTTGACAGGACCAATTCCAACGCTGACAGAAACGTGACCAGACCTAAATATTTGCAACTACAGGGTAAGAGGTCTAAAGCTTCTTCAAGCTTAACATGGAGACCCAAGAAAGATCAAAACCCTAATGATAATGGGATTTCAATGACCTGCAACAGATTTAATTACATTTCAAAGGTCATTACAAAACCTATTGGGTTAACTGGGTATTTCATCCTAAGAAGGATGAAAATGGGGTTGTTGTGAGAACTAAGTCTGTTCTTATTGAACAACCAGATGAATCCAAGTCTTTTAAGACTTGGGTTCCCAAAGAAAACTAATTTGTTTTCTTTATGTGCAGGGCATTCAAAAACAGGTCAATTATTATGGATATTGGGATAGTGGATGCTCAAGGCACATGACAAGGAAGGAAGATTACTTAACAAACTTCACTCCCATTAAGGATGGTGATAAGGTATACTTTGGAGGCGGATATGGTACTATCATAGGCAAAGGAACCCTTCTCACCAAGAATTTGCATTTTGAGAACGTATTTCTGGTAAAAGAACTTGATTACAACCTTTTTAGTGTATCACAAGTTTGTGATAACAAAAATAAAGTTCTGTTTACTGATACTGAGTGTTTGGTGTTAAGCAAGGATTTTAAGATCCCTGATGAGAAATATATTGAGTATAGAACACCTAGGCATAAAGACATATACAATGTGAATTTGAATGGGATTAAATTGAATAATAATATGTCTTGTTTTTATGCTAAAGCCTCAGTAGATGAAAGTAATTTGTGGCACAGGAGACTAGGGCACATAAATTTTAAAAATATAAATAGGCTTGTGAGACTTGGTTTGGTTGATGGTTTGCCTGAGAAGGCTTCCACAATGACCACTCTTGTGTTGCATGTCTTAAAGGCAAGCAACACAAGGTCTCATTCAAGTCCAAACAGGTGCATACTAGTTCTAGACCTCTTCATATGCTACACATGGACCTCTTTGGTCCAACCAATATAGAAAGTTTGAATGGTAAGTCATATTGCTTTGTTATTACAGATGACTTATCTAGGTTTACTTGGACATTCTTTCTAGCTATAAAGAGTGACACAACTGATATTCTAATTGATTTTATCACTCAGATTGAAAAGAGGTCCGACAATGAGGTTAAAATGCTTAGGAGTGATAATGGTGGTGAATTTAGGAATAAGAAGCTAGATGATTTCTGTGCCAGGAAAGGAATTACTAGGCAATTTAGTATTGCTAGAACCCCACAGCAAAATGGGGTTAATGAGAGGAAAAATAGAACCCTAATTGAAGCAGCCAGAACAATGTTGGCTGATGCTCATTTTCCTATAGCCTTTTGGGCTGAGGCTGTTAATACAGCTTGTTATGTTCAAAATAGAGCATTGGTTAACAAAATTTAGAACAAAACACCTTATGAGTTACTTTGGGGAAGAAAACCTAATATTGGTTTTCTCAGACCTTTTGGTTGTCATGTAGTAGTATTAGATACTAGTGATGCCTTAGGGAAATTTAGTGCAAAAGGTGATGAGGGCTACTTCATGGGGTATTCAGTGTAGAGCAAGGGATATAGGGTTTATCTTAAAGAGGAAAAACATATACTTGAAAGAGTACATGTTAGGTTTTTGGAGAATAAACCTAGTGATCCTGAAAGTGGTCCTAATTGGTTGTTTGACTTGGAACCCTTATCTAGAACTTTAAATTATATGCCTGTCACTAATCCAGACATTGTGAAGGTAACTTCAAATGTTGTGGAGGAACAAGTTGTTGATGTTTCAGGTACACAGGTTCATGAAAAGGTTGGATCACAAGCAGAAAAGACATCTCCTATACAAGAATATGTCACAATTCCCATTTGGACAGATGCTTTTGCTGCTGCTGCTGCTGGTAAAGATAATGGTGGTTTCCAAGTACCACCAGATACTAACATGCATGGTCCTTCAGGCGCTGACAAAGGCAAATCTAGCGCTGACAAGACCAATTCAGACGTTGATGGTTCAGACGTTGACAACAACAGTTCAAGCGTTATTAGCCCAAGCGCTGACAAACAAGGTTCAGGCGTTGACAACACTTCTGCACATCTTTTCTCTTCCATTTTTGAACAAGGTGAACCTTCCAATATGTATGAAGAGGTTCATCCTCCTGTTGATGAAAGAGAGTCTGATGAAGAAGATATTGGCAACATGGAGAATGAAGTTGAAGATACCAGACTTTTTGAAGGAGGAGTACTTACTTCAGTCATGAAGAATCATCCTCCTTCTCAGATCATTGGTCATGTTAATACTCCAGTTCAGACTAGAAGATCTCATCAAGGTCTTTGTGGGTTTATTGCCAATATACACAAGAAGGTTGATACCCCTCTTGTGCAAGCATGTTTGTTTGCCTGTTTTCTGTCACAACAGAAACCCAAGAAAATATTTGATGCTCTCAAAGAACCAAGTTGGGTGGAAGAAATGCAGGATGAGCTTCACCAATTTGCAATTCAGGATGTTTGGGAGCTGGTTGACTGTCCCAGATATGTCAGACCTATAGGGACAAGATGGGTTCTAAGGAACAAGAGAGATGAAAGAGGCATTGTGGTCAGAAACAAGGCAAGGTTAGTAGCTCAGGGATATACACAAGAGGAGGGGATAGACTATGAGGAGGTCTTTGCACTAGTTGCAAGGATTGAAGCTATAAGGATTTTTCTAGCCTATGCATCCTGCATGGGCTTCACTGTCTATCAAATGGATGTCAAGAGTGCCTTCCTCTATGGAACTATTGTTGAGGAAGTATATGTGATGCAGCCTCCTGATTTTGAGGATCCAGAGAATCCAGATAAAGTGTATAGAGTCAAAAAGGCTATGTATGGCCTTCATCAAGCCCCTAAAGCATGGTATGGTACTTTGTCTACCTATTTGGTGGACAATGGATTCAAGAGGGGCACCATAGATCAGACACTGTTTACAAAGAAGAAAGGCAAGGATGTGTTGCTTGTCCAGGTCTATGTTGATGATATCATTTTTGGGTCTACTGATCCAAAGATGAGTGAGGATTTCTCCAAGCTTATAACAGACAAATTCAAGATGAGTGCTATGGGGGAGATAAACTTCTTTCTTGGTTTACAAGTTCAGCAGAAAGAAGATGGTATCTTCATCTCCCAGGATAAATATGTGGCTGCGATCTTGAAGAAGTTTGGCTTTTCTCCACATGAAAAGAGGGCTACTACTCCTATGGATAGAGAACACCCTTGGGGAAAGATTGGAGATGGAAAAGATGTTGATGTCAGGCACTATAGATCCATGATTGGATCCTTGATGTATCTTACTGCCTCCAGACCTGACATCATGTTTGCTGTGTGTGCTTGTGCACGCCATCAAGTGACTCCCAAAGAATGTCACCTTTATGCTGTGAAGAGGATCTTTAGGTACCTAAGATGCTATACTGGTCTTGGTTTGTGGTATCCAAAGGATTCACCATTGGAGCTGATTGCATATTCAGATAGTGATTATGGAGGTGATAAATTTGATAGGAAATCCACAACTAGTGGATGTCAGTTTCTTGGGAGCAGGTTGATATCTTGGAAATGCAAGAAACAAACAGTGGTGGCTAATTCTACAACTGAAGCTGAGTATGTGGCTGCAGCTGCTTGTTGTGGACAAGTTTTGTGGATTCAGAACCAGCTGTTGGACTATGGGTATAATTTCATGCATACCAAGATATTTGTTGACAATAACAGCACTTTATGCATCATTAAGAATCCTGTACATCATTCTAAAACTAAACACATAGAAATTAGACACCATTTTATAAGAGATTGTTTTGAAAAAGGTTTAATACTACCAGATAGGGTTGACACTAAGGAAAATGTGTCAGATTTACTAACTAAACCTTTTGATGCTGGGAGGTTTCAATACTTGGTAACAAGTCTTGGAATGATCAATCTTACATAATATGTGTTTTGGAGTCTTTTTGTAAAAGTATGTACAGGATGATGCATTGTTATTGGTCTTATGGTTTAGATTTTCCACTATATTTTTCTAACACTGACAAAGGTTGCTTGAACGCTGATAAGTGTTTTTGTAACGTTGTCAGCAATATAATTGCCTAACGCTGACAAAGCTTCCCTCAACGTTGTCATGTGTTATCGGGGCGTTGTCAGCAACAATGTTAGTTTTGTGGTTTTCAATCAAAATGTGCAGATGGTGTTAGCAGTATACCATTGGATACAGAGTTGCTTATGGATCAATGGAGAAGCATTTGGACAAGTTTTTATTTATGGATCATGGTTGGAATTTTTAATTCCTATCTTGACATAAATTTTTATGTTCATGCATGATTTTAGCAAACTTATGTATCATAGTTTAAGGGGAGGTTTTAGGAACCTTTAGGATGTTTGGGTATCCATATGATACTCTTATCACAATTCTAGATTGTGTCCACAGGTGAGTATGAGTTAGTTTTACTAAGTCATGAGGCACTGTAGCATGCAAAGTTGATATAATATGCATGCTGCCAAGAAATTTTTGGCCTAGAATTGGTTGTGGTCTGTTGGGAGACTTGGGAATAATTTTGTTATGGGATTTACCTGGGAGTAACAAGGAATTTTGTAAGGTAACTTGGTTGTTAAGAGTTTTGGTTAGCAAGGGACACTAGAGGACTGTTATGTCTATCTTGCTTAAGCAAGTGTGCATAACTGGACAGTGCTTGCCGCCCTATAATAATTATCAGTTTTTTTGTTATCTTCTCTAGGATAAATTACTTTGTTAAGGTCATTTTTCATTTTTAAACATTTTTATTTTTGGACGCTGACAAGAATTTTCCAAGCGTTGTTGTGACCAATTTAGACGCTGACATGGCTATAGGCAAACGTAGACAAGATTATAGCCGTTGGGCGTTGATAGGTTATTTTTTACCGTTGACACTCAATGGGTCCTACCCGGTTGTTACTTTTTGACATATTTTTAGGCCATAATTTTGGGAGTTGTTACTTTTCATTTAATGCATGAGATAAACTTATAATTTTTCAATATTTTCATGACTACATTTTCAAAATACTTGCCTCTTTTTGGGCCTATCACATGCATTTTCTTCTCCTATATATTTGGCTCATATTTTTAAACAGGGTATCTATAATTCTTGTCTAACACAATTTTCTCTTATCAACTTCATCTTCATCAAACAGCTTTCAACAATGGCACCAAAGTTTAGACCATCAGATTTGGAATTGGGGTTTAGAAGTCAACATAACATGATCGCGTATCTTGAAGCTGATGATATCTGTTTCCCCAATACACACAAATGGTGGCGTATTTGAATGCATCCCTTAAGGTATGCTCTTTCTCATGCACCACTCATTCCAGTCACACATAGTAAACAGTTTTGGAACATTGTTAGTTCCTCAACAGTTAATAGAGTGACTACATTGACTTCTATTGTTCATGGGAGACCTTGGGTGGTTACTGAGGCTTTGGTACGCCAAGCCTTGCATCTTGATGATGCTGATGGTATAACCACCATTCCCATCAATGAAATAGAACAAGGGCTAAGGGCTTTGGGATATCCTTTTCCTGATGAAGGTACCTTAAACAAGTATCATAAACAGGAATTTCCCCCAGCCTGGAAGTACCTCATACATGTCCTCCTTCAATGTTTGAGTCCCAAATGCACTGTACACAATGAGATCAATAGATCTATTGCTAGTGCTATTGTGTGCATTGCAACAGGGCAAAAATTTAATTATTCACAAATGATTTTTGAGGGCATGTGTAAAAATAAGGGGAACAATATGACTTTAGCTTATCCCCGATGTTTACAAATGGTTTTTGATGTTCAAGGATACTGCACAAGGGATCATAATGATTTTTATAAGATCCCTGAGCAAAAGAAGGCTATTTTTATGAAGATGAACTCACCACCCCATCGTGACCTACCTTTAACCCAAGCTATGCTTGCTGTTATTGCAGCAGCACAACCCCAACCAGACCTCCAACCCCAAGTTGACCCCCAACTACAACTTGACCCAATACCTGAACCCATACCTTCACCTGAACATATGAAAATTGACCAAGATTCCTTCAACGCTGACACATTAAATGTTGGCGTTGATTTGCCTATTTCCAACGTTGACACACAACCTTCACAAACCCAAACACCCCTTAACCAACCCACATCCACCCATTCTTCCACACCATCTTCCACACCCCTTGAATATAGGTTGATGAAACGCCAAAGGACTACTGGAGTGTTCTCCTCTGGTGGTCCTAGCCATGTAGCAGAGAGAACCACCACCACAAGTGTGGCTGGTGACCTGGATGAGGCTGAGACTATTGGTTCTGGCTTAGATGCTGGCCAAGGCAGTCCCACCATCATTAAGTCCTCATCCATGCCCAATGAATCTGACTTGGGAGGTCAAATCCCTATTTTAGAAGAGGACAGACTGGAACCAATGACTCTTATGGAATTGACGGCAGTCTGCATGAGTTTGCAAAAGCAAAATGCAGACTTAGTACAAGTTGTCAGCTCACAAGGTCTTGAACTCAAGCAATTGAGGGAGAGGATTGTTGTTTTGGAGAGTGCTAGTTCCAGGAGGGGTATGGAGGAATGTTCCAAAGGGGAGGAAGATCCAATAAATCTGAGTGATAAGGGCAGCCATGATGGTCAATCAATGGATGTTGCTGAGGCCCTTACAACTTTAGTTTCTCCTACCAACTTGAATTTATCATTTACAGCCATGTTGGAAGAGGTTACAAAAGTTGCTGAGGCAGGATATTTGGGCGTTGACAAGGAGAATTTGGACGCTGATAGAAATATTTTGGGCGCTAATAGAACAAAATTGGGCGTTGACAGACCTGTACATGAAGGTGATGTATCCCAGTCATTATCTATCATCAAGGAGGTTTCTACACAGGTATCACCATCTACCTTACCAACAATTGCACCATTAGATAAGGGTAAGGGTATTATGGTAGAAGAGAGTGTTCTAAAGGATGCAGCTCAAGTTGAGTTTGATAGAAGATTAGCTGCACAAATCATGGAACAGGATAAAAAGGAGGTGAAAGAGTCACCATTTGTTGTGACTTCAAAAGAAGGAAGTGATGGAGCTAGCTCAGACTCAAGTGTGATGATTATAGAACCAGAAAGACTTGAGTATGGAGAAGAGTTGGCTGAGGAGAAATTGAGAGAGTTGAAATTGTAGGTTGACTTTGACATGCCAGAGGTGGTTCAAATGTATAATGCTTGGGAAGAAAGATGTATGGAGAATCCACACTTGTCTACTTCAGATCAGATTTGGGGTTTGGAGATTCTCCTCAGAGTTCAGAGAGATTGCCAGGTAATTTTGAAACACAAGGCAAGTAATATTCTCTCAGAATTGAAAAGGGATAGAAGAGAGCTATACTGCATGTTGCTCAGATTTCATGGAGTAGGATGGACTTATCAGAAGTTGAGGGCATTGACATTTGATGAGTTGGAATGCAAGGCATATCCCATTTGGGTGAGAGTAGAGGAAGGAAACACTCTCAGACTTCTTTCATATGAAAGAAAGGAAGAACTTGCAGAAGAAATGGAACTCAAGAAAGCTATGTTTATTCCCAGACCAGTGAAAAAGGGAGTTTCTCTTGAGTTTCCCAAAGATATGGATCCACTATATCCAAGTGAAGCTGTCATAAGAAAGAGCCTCAAGCTCTCACCATTAGAAGCTTCAGATATGGTGCAAGTATTACCATTAGATTCCAGAAACACAATTGTGAGCTATGAATAAGATGAATGTGGGTTTTGGAAGATTGGCAGATATGGCAAAGAGGTACACACTTTTACCACTCTCATATCTTTGTTTGCAAGTTGTGATAGAGAAGACTTGGTGGACCTATGGAGGTTGCTGCAGACCAAGTACGAGGCTGAAGCACCAACTTCAGCTAATGGAATAAAACTGTGGTCCACATTCAAAAGAATGTGTGGACTAAAAGATGAGGATCCTGCTATTTGGAAGGATCTTGAAGATGATCTCAGTGGTCTTCAATGGAGATTATATTCAGCTGCTGGTGTTTACCATTTGAGTTCTACAAAGTTTGCTGAGTATCTACTTCTGGATGGTCAGTATTTCATATCCAAGGCTATCTTGGAGAAAATGAAGAACACTCAGCTAGAAATAGATTATTCAAGTGACGTGGCAAAAGACTTGATCAGATTTATTCATTACCAATATGAGAAGGTTTGTAAGATTCCTCCTAGTCCTTAATGCTTATTCAGAAACTTGATCATAAGAGTGGATATCAAGTTTAGGGGAGGATTGTTGGGAATAAATTAAGGCCAGATCACTTGAGCGCTGACAAGAGTAAACCAAGCGTTGACAAGAGCAAAACAAGCGCTGATAGCTCAAGCGTTGACAAGATAAAGTCAAGCGTTGATACATTGAAGACAAGCACTGTTGGGAAGATATACTACGCGTTTATTGTATTCTAGATTACTTCTAGTAAAGATAGGAACAACAATGTATTTTCTATATTTATCTTTACCTAGAATAGCTGATACGTAGATTATTGTACAAGGCTTCTTATGTCTATAAAAGAAGACCTTTAGGTTTATGTTTCATATAAGTTTTCATTCGTAAACTAATTTCATTGTAAGCAAGTTTGATATCATTAATCAAAGTGAAAGTTTGTTTATATCATTGTGTGTTCTTGTTTAAGTGTTAATTCCGCATAACACTTAGATTATCATAAGCATATACAAAGGTTTCTCAAAGTGTATTACTTGATCTAATCTCGTATACATAAAGCTAAATCAATCTAAGTTTGGGATCAACAACATCTCGACATCAATAATTTGTATTGGTTTCATTGGCTTCGTCTGGTTTCGTATTTGGTTCACCGGATTGCGTTTGTTTGGTTATGTATGGATTCATTTGCTTGTTTGCTCGCCTACTCGTTTAAATAGTCTGCCCGCCTCAATGCCAAGATCGAGACACTCTACTATTAGTTGTCTTTGCTCAGAATGTTAGAATTTTTTTGCCTGCTCCCTCTCGTACATCTTCGTGTTTATATGACTTTGTGCTTTGCACCTGCTTTTGATTGCAAATCGGAATGAGACTTCTTTTAGCACCAAGTCTGCACTCTAGAGCACTCCGCTTTCGTTTTCTTTTTAGTTTTAGTTTATGTTTGGAAAAATCCTAATGTTCACGGCTACGATATTGTGAGTTTGAAAAGGGAATATTAGTTAATAAGGCCCATTGGCTTAGCCCACTTGTTTAGGCATGTTTAGTATTGTCTTTGTATTTTCAATTTAATGTTTTGTAATGTGACAGTATTAGTTGAATCTAAGAATATAATTTTTTGTATTCCCTCTTTGATTTCTATAAATACAACTACTTCTGGGCTCCATTACACTGTTCTGTCAATATCTTATTCGCTCGTGCCAATGCAAAAAGAAAAAGATAAGGCTATAAATGGTATTGGACAAATGAACGGGTGTTACACATTAGTGTCACGTAAACATGCACATCCTTTTACTTACCTATAATTGTTTCTAAAAGGATTATTCTCGTATAAAAAGTCGAAACCATGTACAATGATTAGAATAGTTGAAGTAGGTAACTACAATAAATCCATGTAGCAATGTACGATACTAACTCTACCAACAAGTATATCAATAGTAATTCAGGAAATATTCATGAGTTTAAAAAGGGTAACAAGATTATACCAAGGTAACTTTGTTACAATTTAAAAATGACTGTAATAACATTTTCAAATTCTTTCTTAACAAGATCAAACTAACCAAATATAAGAACTTTACTAGAAACTACACAAGAGAGTTTTTAACTTTTAAAAATGAAATGAGATGTGAATATATCGAATGAGCTAAGATTGATGGCTATTTATAAGCTCCAAAACACCCATTAGGATGTAGTTATTAAGTGCATAAGCCATTACAAAGGTCATCATCATTGCAAGCCATGATTCCACTTAATCGTGCATTAATAGGCGAAGTGAGGCACACTTAGAGTATCTGTGCGACACGAATTATCTGAATTCTAGCATTTATCAATTTTGGTCCTTCATATATGTTTCTTTTGTCTTTTCTTCACTTTATATCTTGATACTTCACATTATCATGTCTCCTCGTTCATTGTCCCCCTATCACGATTATTTAGTAATAACAATATCAATAATTTGGTATTTGTTAGCCTCAAAATATTGATTCAAACAAGAATGTTCGGTCATAGGTTTATATTGTAATATTTATTAGAACGTTGTAATAGTTAGTTAAAATAGTCGTGACATTACGGGCTTGATGGTTAGCTTAAAAGGCCTCTTTCAAGGTACTAAGCATTTATTCAAGCCCGACCCAAAACAATATAGTCCATTAGAGAGCCCACATGTGGGTGGACTATATAAGTACCCTCCTAGCATGTTAGGAGGGTGGAAGTTCTCATTATTCTTAATCTAATTTCATAAGTTAATCATCTCCTTCTCTCTACTTTCTCTCACTACTCTCTCTCTCTAAAATTCATATCTTTTCCATCTCATTTTTTTAATCTATCATCATATTATTAGGGACAACAATTGGTATCAATCGTCATGGGGTAGATTCATGTTTAGTTTGTGGTTATCATTTTTGATTTCGTGTGATTTTCATCTTAGAATCATCTCGTATAAAAAAAATTGTGTTTTTGAGCTCAAAATCTTCATACAAATTGCCTACAAAGTTGTGGTAGGAATTTGTGTTCCTTATTTTGTTGATTTCCACGAATAAAATTGGAAGTTTTGGCTTGATTTTTGGGTTAAAATTCGTCATTTGGAGTCTTTGGTTAATCTATTCGGATATTGAAGTTTTTTAACTCGGGAAACAAGGGTTTAGAAATATTCTGAATTAGGTGAGAAAGGGGTATCCCGAACTAGGTCAGTGGTCACGTATTCCGAACTAGGTGAGAAACTTGTTTTTCGAACTAGGTGAGAAATTTGTATTCCGAACTAGGTGAGAAACTTGTTTTCCGAACTAGGTGAGAAACTTGTATTCCGAATTAGTACCCGGTTTGGATTCAGGATTGAGTGTGTCTCTGTATATTCCGAATTAGGTCAGAACATCACAGATTCCTAATTAGCTCAGAATTTCAACAATTTAAAATTAGATCAGAACATCACCGATTCCGAATTATTTTAGAATTTCACTGATTCCGAATTAGATCAGACTCACAGATTCCGAACTAGGTCTGAGACTCACAGATTCCGAACTAGGTCTGAGACTCACATATTCTGAACTAGGTTTTGATCACATATTCCGAATTAGTTGTTGAATACATATTCCGAACTAGGTGTGCATCACGGATTCCGGATTAAGTGCAGAACTTGGATTTCGAATTAAGTGCAAGTTTTTGTCATTCCGAACAAGGTCAGGTTCTACTATTCTCAACAAGGTGAGTCTCTCACGGATTCCGACTTAGGTACAGGTAAAACTTTCCGACTTAAAAAAAAATATTTTTTCCTAGACCATTTTTAGGCCATTTAATCTTTGATTTCAAATTTTGGCGATACGAAAAAAAATTTGACCCAAAATTTAAATTTTCGGACCAAAATTCAAATTTTTAGGCCAAATTTCGGATTTTCTAGGTTTTATTTTTCGTTAAATTTTTCATTTTTCAAAATTTTTCCCTATTATTTTTTGGCTATTTCGAACTCGATTTCAAAATTTGGTAATTTAAAAAATTTTGGGTTTACCGTTTTATCGGACTAAGAAATTTATTGTCGGACTGAGAAAAAAATCGGAAATTTCAAAATTTCAACCACAACACAATCAAACCATATATACTTAAGATCCGAAGTCACTTCATCAACTAAGATACCATCATCATGGAAAAGAGAAATGAGTTTTTAGTTGTCACAACTCTCGAAAAGGAACAATTACAACAACGGACACGCTTCTTGAGAGATAAATGCATGGAAAGTTTGAGAATACTTAAATCATCGTTTGAGAGCCTTTCAAAAGTCCTGCTAGACTTAGGTGAATCCACTGGCATGTTCATAAGAGCTTTCACACAAAACATGGAGAAACTTGCGACACAACTCACCAAAGAACGACTTTTTGGGAGTGAATGCAAGATCACCATCACTGAACTCAAGACGACATTTGAAAAGAATTTTTATTCAGAATTTCTCATGTCTTCGAGTACACAAGGATGCTGCATGAGACATCATAAAACTGCTCAAACATTCAAAGACCTGATCCTAAGTAACATCAAATCACAGAATAATAATTCACGAACAAGAGATCGATAAAAGGTTCAAGGCAAATTGTGGTACAGTATTTTGTCATGTGAATGAAAGCTGCACATCACGGAACAAAAAGCATGGTACGTAGGAGGATCATACCATACATGGGAAAGAAATCAGCAGCACTGGCACACAAGACATCAGTTCTGAGAATGTCATCATCAATAAACCTTCCTATGATAATGGCCATGTCTTCGAATCTGACCCATTGAAAGAGGTACACAATGATGAATATAATGTGTTTGCCAATGATAATACACAAGAGCATTGTGATCAAACTCAAACCCTTATTGACACATGTATGACGGAAAAGGTTGATAGCAATACCATACCTGATCCCCCAGACACATGAAATAATGAGTTTGACGATGATCAACATGCAAATGAGTATAATGATGAGGAGTGTATTGCGCTTGCTAACTTAATTCCTTCTTTACAAAAAGATGTCAAAGAAACTAGAAAGAGTCAAAAGCAATTAAACAAGGAAAATGCTATGCTCACTCAAAATTTTGAAGAATACAATGCTGCTCTAATTAAATCTAGTGAGACCATTGATAGCTATAGAGCTCAGCTTCTTCAAAAGACCAATGAGGTTGAGGGATACAAAGGGTGTTTAATTAATGTTAAAAAGTACGATTTTCAAGAGAAATATAACGAAACTCTTAAGCTTCTTGAACAAGAGAAACGTAATTATAACACCTCTTTGAGTACTGAACGTCACAAAACGTATCTTACTACCACGAATGTCAATGAGCTAACTCAAGTAAATGGTTTTCTTCAAGAGGATAAAACTAAATTTGTTAATGAAAAGAAAGCAGTGATTGAAAAGTTGGAAAAGGATTTCAAAACTAAACAAGCGAAAGATATCAACAAAATGGTGGAACTTGAAACTCAAATTGATTTTTACAAGAAAATTGTTTACAAAACTAATCAATCAGTTCAAACCATGAGAATGTTGGCACCTCGTTCGTTTTTTAAGGATCTACCTAGTTTTGCTAATCCTAAGTACCTTGAGCAAGCTCAATCTGAGAATCAGCACTTATATCTTGATGATTCCCAATGGACCGATCTTGATTGCCTTGTTGTTAGGCCTGACAGTAAAGAGACAACCTATTTGGAAGAAGAGAGTAGACCAGAAGTTAATACAGAGTTTGATAAACCATATAATTATGCTTATGAAAATAGTCTTTATGGTCTTTTCAAACCGCAAACACAGAAGTCTCGTGAGCAAATATTTTTCGAATGTGAACAAATAAGAATTAAATGGAGACAAGTTTTTGCCACTAAGAAAACTAATGTTTCAAAATATATTGGGTACTTGCCGCATCAAGATTCTATAAGCAAGAGTAAGAAAGCACTTAGTATTATTAAGAGTAACATTGGAAATTTCAAAAAGGTTGTTGATGATGACTGGAAAAAACGTGAACTTTCAAACGGCGATAAAGAAACTCCTCACGATATAACTGTGCTTGTGAAAACTATTTTGATTCCATTTGCAGAAAGAACAAAGAAACATGCTTTGGAATTTGAAAAGTTAATCGAGCAAGAAATGTTTGACGATTTGAAATATGTGGAATCTCTTGAAAAAGAAATTGACGATCATCAGCCTGAAAGAGACGAGTTTTCCACAGCATATGATCTACTCTTAAAAGAATGTCTCTCCAAAGATATTTTGTGTGTTTCTCTTACATCTTGTGCAGATATAGATGAATATTCTGACGTGGCATGCAAATATCTTGATCAAGTCAAAGAGTGTGAATGTCTTGAAACAGAGCTTTCGAAACATACAGATAATGTTGACAAAAAGGCTTTTGCATTGATTCAACACCGATGTGAATTCCTTCAAAAACACTGTCATACTCTTGCACTTGCTTTGCAAGACAAAGTCGGAAAAGGTCCAAAAGATAATAACTTGCAAGTAAAACTTTCCTCCTTGTGTCGAGAAATGAACGAAAAGAGTATGGAAATTACAGACTTGAAAGCTCAGTTAGAAGAAAAGGACATAGCGATAGAAGAGTTGAAAAAACTCGTTGCCAAAATGGGTGGGAAAACTGTGAAACCTAAAGTTGTGAAACCTGTTGTTCGACAAACTAATGCCTACAAGGATCCAAAGCCATCTATCTTAGGAAAACCGACTCCTTTCTCCAATTCTTCTCATGTGAAATCTAGGTTACCCTCTAAGACTGATGTGCAACCAAGTGTTCCAAAACCATCCATTTCACCCTATGTTCCTCCATTTAGAAAGCACACTGTTGCTACACCCAACCATGTGAATGCACCTAGCTTTTCTAGGACTCCTCCAAAACGTGTGACATTCGCGTCCACAAAGGAATCTGCAGGTTCAAATGACCTATTTCAAATCCACAACCTAGAGGATGAAAAGCAAAAAGGGAAGATTCAGGAAGACAAACCCGTATATTCCAAACCTAGTTCACCAAATCCCGCTAGAGTTTCACACACTCCTAATGGTAGTCAACCAAAACCTAGGATCCCTCACCAGCAATATAGGAATTGGAAACCATCCATGAATAGTCGTGTTTCAAACACTACGCCTGAACGATTTGGAAAACCAAGGAATATAGGTACTTCTGTGAATCCCAAATTCCCTGTATGTCCCACCTGCGAAAAGGGCATTCACAATGGAAATCATGATCATTGCATTCTGCAATACCTTTATGAGGTCAAATCTCGTTCCTTTGAACGAAGATCGAATACAGAATCCCATAAGAAAACAAGAAGATACAAACCTGTCGCAAAGAAAAGCAATAACAAATCTGAAACGTGGATTAAAAAAGGACATAGTTTCTCTCCAAATAAGTCTTTCGCTGTGCAAGAGAAAACTACTCCTAAATCTAGTCTTCAGTGGAAACCAACGGGTCGGATCTTCACGGAAGTTGGTCTTAAGTGGATTTCAATAGAGAAGAGTGTTGAAACCTGCTCCAGCACTAATGCGGGTGTTCTGAATGTAAACAACGAATTTGTTACTCCTAACACTAGTATTTCTGTGAACTCTTCTTCTGTCATTGCAGGTACAACAGCGGATTCTGAACCCACTTATCCTTCTTCAAAGGGTTCCAATTCTGTACATTCGATATCACCTTCTTCTGTTGTACAAAAGTCTATTTTGGATTATTTTCGAAAAACTTGAGAAAACACAAAAAATAAAATAAAATGTAAATATCATTAGAAAAACAAAATAAAAATGAAACACTTTCAAAATACCAAAAATATTCTTCTCGACATGTCTTTCAGTATCGATAATATGGACGTACCTAGAAATGTCGCTCAATAACGACACGGGGATGTACATAAAGCTCGAATGAAAGTTGTAAATATTTTTCAAAACATGCCATTTCAATGATTTACAATTACTTCAGATTGTTACGCGTGCCTCTAAGAAAGGAAAGTTGATCACGAATGATAACTTATCCTTAATAACGGGAAAATAAATTTTCTCGGTCATGAGCTCTCATTAAAAACATTCAAAGTTTTTAAGCTCATGTAAACGACTTACAGTTAAATGTCAGACTGTAACTCGGACCTCAAATAAAGGAAAGTGTATCTTTAAAGATAACTTATCCTAACAAACGGGTAGAGCAATCTATCACGGGTTGAGCTTGTCACAAAACATTCAACGTTTTGAGCTCAACACAATGGCTTGTAATCAATTTCAGATTGTAACCCGGATCTAAATTCTCGGGGAGTGTACGCTTTCGTGCCCTTACCCTTAGCAAAAAGAAGTTAAATCTTCTTACACTTGAGTGGATTCATCAAGACATTCAAAGTCTATGAACTCAAGTTTATGCTTTATAAAAACCTTTTCGCTAATAAGAATTGATTTTTCAAAAAGCGTTGAACACAATTTATTCAACAATTTCTCAATGATATTCAAAATCTTTCAAAAATTGTGTGTTCAACAACTCCTATCCTCAAAAGTTTAATGTGGATCATATCCTCGTAATGACAATTCCATTGGATCAATTTTTTAGGGGAGCGTTCCAAATTCATGCTACGTTTGACACGTTTTTCTCCCGAAAGCTTTTCAAGACTCTTCTACAAAATATATATTTTAATCAAATTTGGTATCTCTAATATCAAACGATTTTATATATTAGAGATAGGGGGAGAAAATGTGATTAAAATATGATCTAAAGACTCAAGCACTCATGGTTACGATCAAATACCCACAACATCTTCAATTCACGACGTTATTGGTGTCAAAAGGGTGGTTAGGTTTAAGTCCTATGATCCAACCAGAACCGGAGGGATCTTCCCAGGGATAATCCAATAGATTATTAGAAGTCCTTAGGAAAGATGGAGTAGAATGTGAACGAAGCTGAATGCCGACTAAGTACCGATGATAGCACTGGAACAATCACAACAAGGTGCTATTAATGATGTCTTGGTAAGCATTGAAGGGGTTGAAGAATGAAAATGAAATGTAAGGATAAAGGGTGTAAAGAAATTAGCCCTCCACACAACTTAGGCAGAAACCGGGTCAAGACATCATGAAGACAACGCATCATGGACCCAGTGATGTAATGCACAACCCCACCCCAGCCGACTCAGGATTCTCTCAAAAGAAGTTTGTTTTATTGTCACAGAGATCAACATGACTTCTATTGACTTTCTCACTCCGAGATAGTTGATATTGAGTAGGTGGCATCTGCTCCAGCCTCCGACTACTAAAAGTGCACAAATCGAGTCTAGAGCCAAGATATCAATCAAATCTCGTTAGGACACACGGATGAATATCAAGAGAGTCCTACGCTATATCCTTGCGATATTGATAGAACACTCAGAGTGATACTACCGAGTATTCACAATGATGAGTGGAAATCCTTCCAGTGTTAACATCAAACAGCACTATGATAGGTCATGTGTAAGATTCTTTATGAATTGAACATATGTAAAACTGAAAAGCAACAGTGGGTTGTTTCTCTATCGATTCAAACTCGTTTCAGGTTTCTACGCAATATCTTTATGGTCTTGCCAGAAAATTCAAAGTGATATTTATTAATACTCACAGTGACGAATGAAAATCCTTCTAGCGTCAACATCAAACACTGCTACGGTAGGTAACTTGCGAGATTCTTATGAATCAAGCTTGTGTCAACTGGAAAGCAACAATGGTAAAATTCTTAATGAATCAAACTTGTTCCAGGAATTTGAATTGACAACTTTAATCAAGCGGACATTTATCCAATTGATTCACTCTTTATGTTCGCAGTCTTGCTTTGAGACGGTCGAGTAAAGAGAACGGCTAGTACAGCCGCGAAACCCTGTCAAGGAGATTTTTAATTAAATCTACCTAATCAAAGGTACGATATTTAAATATCGTGTAACGGTCTTCATCGACCGGAGGTAAAACGCTACCAATTTAGGACGAATGTCAAAGCCATTCAGTCCGTGTCTATGTTTTGTCTCGAGAAGGTGGCGTTACGGTGTACTTAGCAAAGTCGAAGATTCAACACCACATTCTCATACCCAAAGACATTCAACAATCAAGAAAGCTAAAGACTTCCGTAACTCTGATGATCAAAATCTCCCTTATCAATTAATGTAGAGGAATGACTTCTCTTCAAAGGAGATTGTTAGCAAGCTTTCAAGATTATGCAAAGTATGAGCATGTGGATAAAGACACAAGATCGTAAGATGGCAAATACAAGTCAAGAATGATTTGAAGATCTCAAGATAAAAGACAAAGTCGAAAAACAACGACAAAGGCTCAAAGATCACAACATGAAGGAACAACACTACTATTACACGTTCAAGACTCATTTATGACGAAATTCATAAATCTCCATTGGACTCCAAATATCGAAGAGGAATGACCTCACATTGGGGGAGATTGTTAGCCTCAAAATATTGAGTCAAACAAGAATGTTCGGTCATAGGTTTATATTGTAATATTTATTAGAACGTTGTAATAGTTAGTTAAAATAGTCGTGACATTACGGGCTTAATGGTTAGCTTAAAAGGCCTCTTTCAAGGTACTAAGCATTTATTCAATCCCGGCCTAAAACAATATAGTCCATTAGAGAGCCCGCATGTGGGTGGACTATATAAGTACTCTCCTAGCATGTTAGGAGGGTGGAAGTTCTCATTATTCTAAATCTAATTTCATAAGTTAATAATCTCCTTCTCTCTATTTTCTGTCACTACTTTCTGATGAGACTGTATTTATACATAGTCTCATCGTCCAAATCGGGCTTAAACACTTAAAATATCATCAAAATACCCCAAAATGTGCCTGTGTTTGTTCATTGTGTATTTCAGGTACGGATATCGTGAATTCACCAAAAGATTACAAGAATCAAGCAAAAACGAACACGGGAAATGAAGCCGCACAAAGAACCGGACCCGAGCAATTATTTTCCAAAAATATCCTTGAAGTTTTGAAGAAATACAAGAATGGTCCCTCAACTTTTGAAGACTTGTCACTTTAGACCCTTGTAAACCTCAATTATTACAAGTTTGGTCCTAAATTTTCAAGACATGACATCATTAGCCCTTGAAGAATGCAAATATTGCATGTATGGTCCTTTTTCAAGTTTGAAAATATCTTGGGCCAATTTCAGCAACTTGATGAAACTTGTTTTACAAAGGAAATAAGTTTTTAGCCATTATTTACAAAGTGAACAAAAATGAGATTTCAGGGACTAAAGTGGGGAGACACACAAACATAACCAACCAACCCCTGCCTTACACGTCACTACCCCACCCAATCAACACACACCACCTCATCACTCCATCCACGTCAACCTCCACTATCTTTCTTTACAACTGATTTTATTAATCAGTTTAAAAAATGGGGGTAAACACGTTTTTGAATTAAATTAACCCTAATCCTAAATCAAACCATAACTATTCAACCTTCATCCTAACATTAACCCTAATCCTAATCACCAACAAATCAAAGGGTTATTCCCCCAAAATCTCCAGAATGTTGATTGACCTATCACCAAACCTATCCCACTTTTCATTTTGTCCTCACCTTCACCAAATGGGACCCCCATTGTCCCCTACTCCTTCAAAAGTGGTATAAAAAACGAATCTCCAGCAAATCAACGACTCTCAAATCAAACTTGGTCCCAAAGGAAAGATATATGGCCGAGATCGTCTCAACATAGCTGTCAATCACATGGGATGAACTTTGACTAAATTTTCAAAATCGTCCAAGGGCATTTAGGGGATTCATTGCACTAGGGTTTTATTTTTTCTTGATTCTAGATAGTTCTTTAGACTAGTATATATATGATGGTGCATGTACCACATATCCTTGTTCCAGAATTTGTAACTCTTTTTACTTAATGAATACTTAACGTATTTTGTTCAAAAATTACAAGTTCTGAGTTCCATTTTCTTATTATTGCAATTTAGTTTAAACTTGTTTTTAAATTCGTGTTTTATTTTGCTTCATTAAAGAAAGATAACCTGTTCAATATTTTTTATCAAAAGTTTTTAAGATTGTCAAGATTTCAGCCAAGCTTATGTGGAAGTGAAAGTGGAAGCATAAGCTTTGCTTGATTCTTGATTTATAGGTTTCAAAAAGGATTGAGTTCCCAAGTTCTTTTTGGTCTCAAGTTCTGTTTTTCAAGGATTTTTATAAAATCTGATTTTTACTAGTTTTTGTTAACAGTTACTGTAGCAAAAGCTACAAGCCAAAAGCTTGTAGCCTTTGCTACTTGGAGGGTGTTCTTTGTTGTGTGGTGTTGTGCAGGCAAGATCAACAAAGCTCTTCTCATCTCACCATTTTCTTTGCACTTTTTCTGTTTGAAGATATTATAGCTTAGGGTCCTACTTGGATTCCTCCAACAAGCTTCTCTACTTATTCACAAGCTCACTATAAGCTCCTTAACTACCCGTTTGGAAGGCATCAGCAGGTAACCAGCTTGAACCCCATTGGCTTAAATTTTTGAAGTTTTTATGTGATTGTGTGATTTGGTATGAACTTGTTGGTATGATTGATGTATCAGTTTGATTAGACCCATTTAAGCCTTTTATGCATGATAGAAGTGATTTAGATCAATTTGGTTAAGTTTTTAAGGCTGTTGGTTTGTTATTTTTGACTTTCTGAAAATAAGTGAGTGTTTGGGATTAAGGGATTAGTGGTTAATGTGTATCTAAAACCAGTTTAAATCCACTCAAACATACTTATTTTATTAGCATAGGATGTTTTCTATAATTAGTTTCTGAAATTGATAAGTTTTTAAAGCAATTATATGTTCAAAAGTTTGGGTAATATAGCTTAAAATCATAAACTCACTTAAATAGCTTGTTTTAGCAATTTTTTGTCCATCAATTCTTGCAGTCTGCTAGGGTTGGGTAGTTTCTAGGGTTTAAACTTGGTTTGTGGGAATTTGAGAAGGAATTGAGGGAGATTTGGTGAGCCAATACTCACCAAATGACCAACTAGATCAGCAAAGGACCTAAACCCCATATTCTGTTAAACAGTAACCTACTTGTGCCTTGTGTGTTTAATTTGTGTGAGTGACTTGTGTTTTTTATTGTTTATCTGACTCCCCACAACCCAACTGGTTGTGGGGGTGCCTTTGGATTTGATTAAAACCAAGAAACAAGAAAGATACAATCAAAAACGTGCTCAGACCTGATTTTTACACTAACAGTGGGAACTAAGTTCCCCCTGCTAGCACAAGTGTTCCCACTGCTACACTAAAAGACAGAAACTAACCAAATGTCACTTTCATCTTCTTAGTTTTTTGTCTTTTGTGACCAAAATTAGGTATTAGGGTTTCAAACCAGTTTCTTTATTTTTCTTTTTTAATTTTTGATTTTTCTGCTTATTTAATTTTCATGTTACTGTTCATTTAGTATTTTTTACATTTAATTGCATTTTTAATTAGCTTTTTAATTTCTGTTTTTGTCTTTTAGTGACAAAAACTAATATTTTTCAGTTTTAATATTTTTCATAGATTAAGAAAAAGATTTTAAGATTTTTAGTTTAAAAAGTTTTCACTGTTCACTTTTTAATTATTTCTTATAATTAATTTAGCTTAATTAGGGTTTTAATATTAAACTGTTTTGTCTTTTAGTGAAAATTTTTACATTTTTCAAACGTTTTCAATTTTCTACTATTCTTTAGTATAATATAGGATTTTTAAAATTGTCAAATTATTTTTGGCATTAATTTATTATTTTTTATGATTATTTTAGTTTAAAAATAGTTTTTAGTGTTTTAAAAATAGAAAAATAGTTTTGAAAATTTAGGAAAAATACTTTTTAGTCTTTAAATAATATAACTAACTTATTTGTTCAATAAAATAATATTTTGGACATTTTGTTAATTATATTTAATTTTAGGGCTTTAATTAGCATTTAAAATTGAATATTTAATTAATAAAAGGTTTTAAAATATATTTGTTGGATTTTTATTTTTATTTATATTATTTTAGACTTAGTTTAAACTTTTAATTAATTTTTAGGTTTAATTTTTAATTTTGTCGCGTTTTACGTAATTACGTCATCGTTTTACGTCAACGTCGTAGTTTAATCGTAGTCGTAGCTCGTCTTTACTTTTTCTCTCTTTAAACCAAAAAACATCACTAATCCAAACTTGATTTCATATATATTGGCACATTAATACACACACCTCCTTCGAGAACGAACCCGCATTTATTCGGTTTTACGTTTTTCCTAAAGCGTATAACTTAATGCTTGCCACTCATACGCGTTTTTCCTAAAACGTGTACGAAAAACCTACATCAAATTTTTGGCGCCGCTGCCGGGGAGGTGTTTAGTGTGCCATTATTAGTATCGTGTTTGTGTGAGTAGTGCGTTTTAGCTTTTCATTTTTTGGAAAGCGTGAATATCGTACAGACTCATTTTTGTTATTTTTACTTATTATATTATAGTATCCAAATAAATCGTGTTTAATTTTCCTAAATTAAACACACAACAACCTTTTACTATATTGTAGATATATTGGTTTTCGTTTTTATTGTGAATACATTACTATATTGTATCTACGTAAGAACAATAAATATACAAGTACTCCAAAAGCGTGAAAACGCAACCTTGATTCGGGATTTCATCACTCGATCATTGTATTCGAATCTAAAGCAAAAGTTTAAAGGCAAAATAGATAAATACTTTCGTGAGGCTTAATTTTTAGTAACACAAACTATAAGGTGGGTATAAGGCGGTTGTATTTCACGACCTAAGGGAAAAAGGCTCTTAAGTGGTTAGCGCCACCTCGTTTCTCCCGCTTGCTTGTGCGTGTTTTGAGAAAGAGGGCTAATCGAGGGTTTGCCGCCCAAGTATTATCTACGTATACTATATTTGCTTGTTTTCAAGATTAAACCCTCTTGAACGTTTTGGTGTTCCACCAACGTTCTAAAGTCATCGAAGGCGTTCACTCCACGTGATCGTTTTCATTCTTTGAGGCCCCTTTAATCGAGAAAGTCGATTCGAGGAGAGATTTGTAGATTTGTGTCTACGTAATACAACAAAAATCCAAAAAAAAAAATGAAAAAAAAAATTAAAAACAATCAAAAACCAAAAAAATTGAAAAAATGGAAAAACCGCAAAAAGAATCTTCTTTGCTACCACCCATTCTACGCTTAGTGCATGCGCACTCGATCGAAGGATTATTCCAGTTCTAGCGAAGCTTCGAATCGACGCAATCGTAATCGAAGGAATCGACGACGTAGACGAGAATTAGAAACCGACGTTCCTAATATCGTTGTTGAAGAAACCGTAGAGGAGATGGCCGACAATCGTTCGATGATGGAATTACTCCAAGCACCCACCGAGGGTTAAGGAGACGCGATTGTAATTCCCGCTATCGAAGCGGAGAATTTTGAGATTAAGAGCGGAATGCTTTCGTTGATTCAAGCTACGAAGTTTCGAGGTCGTGAAGCCGATAATCCTCACGGCCATATTCGGAATTTTGATCGTCTTTTGGCCACGAGCAAGTTTAAGAACCTCGACACCGATGTCGTCAAGCTTATGCTTTTTCCGTACTCGCTCGATGGTGCCGCCAAGGATTGGTACGAGAAAGAGCCACCTAATTCGATAACTACGTGGAAGGATCTCGTTTCCATGTTCGTTAATTATTTTTTTCCACCGTCTAAGACAACGTTTTTCAAAAATGAAATTACGAAATTTGAGCAAAAACCGAATGAATCTTTTAGAGACGCGTGGGATCGTTTAAGGAATTGCTTAGGCAATGTTGTAAAACCCGCAAAAATAAGGTCATTACTTAATTCTATCTTTCAAATATTTTTGAAACATTTAATGGCGTTAAATACCATTATGTTTAACGGGTTAAGTTCAAATCGATATTTAATATTTTATTGTTGTGTTTTGATGAGTAACGAGGATTATTAGTGATAGCGATACCGACGGATGCCCAAAATTTTACATTGTATTATCGATAGTTTCGATATTTAATATTTTCTATTGTTGTCGTTTAATTTTTATTTTATTTTATTTTAAAAGTATTTTTCGTAATTTACGTTAAACATTTATGTGTCATTCTTTCATTCGACACATTAACTATTTTAAGTCATTTATGTATCAAAATATAAATGTTCTCATAATGTCGATGTTTTTATTTTTTATTGAGCGTTTATTTTTCGTACTCTACGTGTAATTTTTAAATCGCGTAACTTTTAAAATATCGAGACTTCGATAATACCCGCTTTTACAAATTGTGAGGCAAAATTATATTAATCTTACCCCACAAGCAACATTTACATGACACAACCATGTAGCCACATGTTCTCATGGTATGTGGTATCTTAACAAATAAGAAACATAGATATTTTAGTACATGTTTATCATTTTAAATTCATAACCAACATATACTTACTTCCTTTTTTTGTTTTGCCGTACAAAGACACAAACCAAAACAACACTTTGCATCTCAACATCAACTACAAGTTATTGTTTCATGAAATATGAGCACTAGTAATTTAATTTGGTCTTGCGTCTACTATTAGATCTTTTCAGAATTATTGGGGCTCAAGTTGAAGAAATCTTACATCATATTTTGATCTTGATAAAGTATACATGGGGTTGATTAATAAATATGTTAAGTTGGATGAATTGTTGTCGTAGTGTTTTCTTCATTCCTTTGTCGTCGTTAGAAGCTCGTGGTTTCTCGGTTTATCTTATTTCACCATTTCATTTCTGTCTTGATCGTGCTCCTCGTTTGATATCGCTTTACTTCAAGGTGAGTCTATAGCCTCGTTTGCGCAATTATATGATTTTAAAACCCGCGAGGGGGAATACATGTTTTTATAAACTTAGAACACAAGATTTTTATGGTATGCTTGTCCCTCTTTGAATAGACCCGTGGTTGCCTTAAATTGCATTAAGTGATTGCCTTTGTTAAATCCTCAATTGTGGACCGTTAATTAACCTATGATGGGTTAACCGCTTGTACAAATAATAGATCTATGGGTGAAGCCGCCCGATTCAGTTTGTGGATATGTATTCATAGAAGCTTATGCCTGAACATCCACTGTTTGAATATTTTGTTATGAGATGTCTAAGCATACGGCAATGTGCTTAATACCGGGGGTAATGACAATTAATAAATCTCTCGTCTTATTAGACTGATATGGGAGTGTCTAAGGGTTCGGTTCCATGAGCTTAATGCAATTGTTGCTATATACAATTATAATTGTTGATGCAAATTATTCGATGCTTGTTGCCTAAAAGTATGCCACCAAATTATAACTTTTGCTTGTGTTCAAAATGATTACATAAACCTATAGATTTCACTCAACATTTTTGTTGATGATTTTCTCACATGTATTTCAGGAAATCAAGGAGTCTGAAGCTTGGGAGTCACGGGAATGAAGTTGTGCACTGCTTTTGTTGTTCAAACTCTTTGAATGTTTATCGTTCATTTGCTTAAAACAAATTAAATCTTTTGTTTTAGTTGTACTTTGGTTTATGTCTTGGGACTACGCTACTCTGACAAATGTTTTAGGAATGATAAATTTGAAACGTCTCTTTTCGATTCGTTCTTTATAAATTATGTGTTATTGTATCATTGTTTAGCACCCAAAGATGTATTCCGCTGCGTGTGAATTTGGGGGTGTTAAAGATTGGTATCAAGAGCCATGAGTTATAGAGAACTAGGTCGTTTTCTGAAAACCTAAACTATAACTGTCAGTTTTTATTTTTCAAAGAGTCGGTGCACATAACTTCGCGTGACTTCAGGTTCAAGATGCTTCTAGGATTACAAATTTAGTATGCATTATTATGTATCCCTTGTTGCCAATTATTTATTAATAAATAATATAATCCCTGATTCAATATATATTAATATCGTTAAACTTTTCGATAAAAGTTTATCATTTATTAATGATTTATTTAAATAAATTTATGAAATTTTCATGTATTTAATTTGAAGGATTTTCTATATTTATTTAAAATTTGGAAATTATTATATTTCATTTTTTTTGATGACCTTATATTTATTTTACAAATTTGCCGCCGGACTATTACGTCTTCGAGGAGGAAGTAGGTTCCACTACTGCAAGTGAGTCACAGTCAACTAAGCCATGTGGATCCCCACGTGATTAGTGTCAATTATTTTGCGTCATTGTACTTTATTTATCTTTAAGATCATTCCTTATTGATCTATGATGATGGATTCCTTTGATTCTTATAATGATTGTGATTTCTTGTATTAATAATGTGTATGCATTTGATGATTGAATTTTGTATATGATATGACTATACCATGATTACAATTAACTCATTCATTTTATCTTTTCTCTTTGTGATGTGATAGAATCATGCCACCTAGGAGAATGACAAATGATGCCATTGCAAGGCTAGTTGCTGAAGAGGTAGCGAAAGCATTAGCTGCAGATAGAGTTACACGTGTTAACACTGAAGGAGCAGGTGGCTCTGGAGGTGCAGGAGTTGGAGGTATAGGTACTGAAGGTGTAGCTGGAGCAGGTGAACCAGAATTAGTTGGAGGAGCAGCTGTAGCTGAGAATCCTGCAGGTGGGATTGCTCAGGTTGTTGCTGCAGTAAAAGAGTGTACTTTTTCTGGATACATGAAATGTGGACCCACTACATTTCAAGGAACTGGAGGAGCACTAGAACTGTTCAGATGGATTGAGAAAACAGAAACAACCTTTGAAATTAGTGATTGCTCAGAAAGGAACAAGGTTAAGTTCGCAGTGGCTACTTTTAAGGATCGAGCTTTAAGCTGGTGGAAGACTCAAGTTGCTACCGTTGGATTAGAGGCTGCGAACAGGAAACCTTGGGATGAAATCAAAAGGTTGATGAAAGAAGAGTTTTGTCCAGAAGAAGAGTTATCTGCTTTGGAGGATGAGTTGAGGCACCTTAAGCTGAGGGATAACAACATTGCTGTTTACACTAGTCGATTCAATGACTTGGTTTTGTTGTGTCCAGATGCTTTTGCTACTGAGAAGAAAAAGATGGACCAATATATCAAAGGGTTGCCTGGGTACATTAAAGGTGAGACGACTTCATCTCGACCTAAGAACTATGTGGAAGTTGTAAGGATGGCTCATACACTTATGGGACAGAAAGTTCAAGATTGGGCTGAGAAAGCTGCTGAGGGTAATAAAAGGAAATGGGAGAATTCGCAGAGTGGTAGTCAGGGTAATAACCGACACAATCAGTATAATCAGAGGAGAAATGATGGGGCTAGAGCTGCAACTAACAAAAATAATAATGCTGGCCATGGGGGACCGGCCCAGAAATGTAAGAGCTGTGGTGTTTGTCACTTTGGTAATTGTCCACCAAGGTGCACTAAATGTGGAAAGGTTGGACATGTTGTGGAGAAATGCATGACAAGGGCACCTGCCACTGGAGCAAATGCTATTCCGATTAGGACTTGCTTTGAATGTGGAGAACGTGATCATATTCGCCCTAAATGTCCAAAGTTGAAGAACAAGAAATCAAGTGAAGCTGCTGGAGCAGTTTATCTTGTTAAGGATGCTGATCAAGCACGAGGTCCAAATGTGGTGACGGGTACGTTCTTACTCAACCATCGTTATGCTAGTGTGTTGTTTGACTCAGGATCTGATAGGAGCTTTATAAGCACTTCCTTTAGTCGTTTAATTGATATTGAGCCAACAAACCTAAATGCTAGTTATGAGGTCGAGTTAGCTGATGGACAATTAGTTAGTACTACCACTATATTTAAGAAGTGTCCTTTGAAATTAGCAAATCATTTGTTTGAAATTAATTTGATGCCAATAGAGCTGGGTTCGTTTGATGTGATTGTTGGGATGGATTGGTTGGTTGCACATGATGCAGTGATTGTATGTGGAGAGAAACTTGTTCACATACCGGTTAAGAACAAGGTGTTAGTAGTTGAAGGTGATGTCGGTAGATCTCGTCTGACGGTGATATCTTGTATAAAGGCGAGGAAACATGTGGAAAGAGGTTGTCACATGTTCTTGGCTCAAGTAGTGGAGAAAGAACTACCGGTACGGCGTGTGGAAGATGTTCCGATTATTCGTGATTTTCCTGAAGTATTTCCTGATGACTTGCCAGGGCTTCCGCCTCAGCGAGAAGTCGGATTCAAGATTGATCTAGTGCCGGGAGCTGCACCGGTGGCGCGTGCACCATATCGTTTGGCACCGTCTGAAATGAAGGAGTTGGCAGATCAGTTGAAGGAGTTAATGGATAAGGGGTTCATTAGACCAAGTTCGTCACCTTGGGGAGCTCCAGTATTGTTCGTGAAGAAGAAGGACGGATCTTTCAGAATGTGCATAGACTACCGAGAGTTGAACAAGTTAACTATTAAGAATCGTTATCCACTTCCTAGGATTGATGATTTGTTTGATCAACTTCAAGGTTCGTGTGTGTACTCGAAGATAGACTTGAGGTCGGGCTATCACCAACTTCGTGTTAGAGAAGAGGACATACCTATTACAGCTTTTCGGACGCGTTATGGACACTTTGAATTTCAAGTGATGCCGTTTGGTTTAACTAATGCACCTGCGGTATTCATGGACTTAATGAATCGTGTGTGTAAACCATATCTCGACAAGTTTGTGATTGTATTTATCGATGATATCCTGATTTATTCCAAGAGTCGGGAGGAGCATGAAGGTCATCTGAAGATTATTTTGGAGTTGTTGAAGAAGGAGAAGTTGTATGCAAAATTCTCCAAGTGTGATTTTTGGTTGGATTCTGTCCAATTCCTTGGACACGTGATCAATAGTAGCGGAGTTCATGTTGATCCTTCCAAAATTGAAGCTATTAGAGATTGGGCTATGCCTAAAACCCCGACTGAAGTTAGACAATTCTTGGGATTAGCTGGATACTATCGGCGATTCATAGAAGGATTTTCTTTAATTTCTAAACCTCTTACTAAACTTACACAGAAAAACAAGAAGTATGAGTGGGGTTCAGAAGAAGAAGAAGCATTCCAAACTTTGAAACAGAAGCTGTGTTCTGCACCAATTTTGGCTTTGCCCGAGGGAACTGAAGACTTTGTGGTATATTGTGATGCATCACATAGGGGTTTTGGTGCTGTGTTGATGCAAAGGGAGAAAGTGATCGCGTATGCATCTCGTCAATTGAGGAAGCATGAGGAGAATTATACTACCCACGATTTGGAATTAGGAGCTGTTGTGTTTGCTCTTAGACTTTGGAGACACTATCTCTACGGTACAAGGAGTGTGATATACACCGATCATAAAAGCCTTCAGCATATTTTAGATCAGAAGGAGCTCAATATGAGGCAGAGAAGATGGGTTGAATTGTTGAGTGATTACGACATTCAAATTTTCTATCATCCCGGCAAGGCGAACGTAGTTGCTGATGCTCTTAGTAGGAAGGAAAGAGAAATTACCAAAAGGGTGAGAGCTTTAGCCATGACAACTTATTCTGACTTATCTAATCGAATACTTAAAGCTCAAACAAAGGCGATGAAGGAAGAGAATGTAAGAGATGAAGACTTGGGTAGAAGGATGACACCCATATTCGAGATTCGTGATGACGGAATTCGGTATTTTGAGAATCGTGTATGGTTACCAGTGTATGGAGGATTGAGAGATTTAATTATGCACGAATCTCATAAGTCTAAATATTCGATTCATCCAGGGTCGGATAAAATGTACCAAGACTTGAAGAAATGCTACTGGTGGCCGAATATGAAGGCTAACATTGCTACTTATGTTAGTAAATGCTTGACGTGTGCTAAGGTGAAGTTTGAGCACAAGAGACCTTCAGGTTTACTACAACAACCTGAAATTCCGGAATGGAAATGGGAAAAGATCACTATGGACTTTGTTTCGGGACTTCCGAGAACTCCTAGTGGTTATGATACGATTTGGGTGATTGTCGATCGGTTGACTAAGTCGGCTCATTTCTTGCCGATAAAGAAAACTGATGATTTAGACAAACTCACCCGGTTGTATTTGAAGGAAGTTGTTTGTAGACATGGAGTTCCTTTATCAATTATTTCTGATCGAGACAGTCGGTTCACATCTGAGTTTTGGAAATCGCTTCAGCGAGCTTTGGGGACTCAGTTGGACATGAGCACTGCGTATCATCCGGAAACGGACGGACAAAGTGAAAGGACTATTCAAACTTTGGAGGATATGCTACGAGCGTGTGTAATAGACTTTGGAGGTAGTTGGGATCGACACTTACCTTTGGTGGAGTTCTCATATAACAACAGTTATCACGCAAGTATCAAGGCGGCACCATTTGAAGCACTTTACGGGCGAAAGTGTAGATCACCAGTTGGATGGTGTGAGGTTGGTGAAAGTCAATTGACAGGTCCTGAATTGATTAGAGAAACGACTGAGAAGATCGTGCAAATCAAGAATCGTTTATTGACTGCCCGTAGTAGACAGAAGAGCTATGCGGATAAGAGACGAAAACCATTGGAGTTTGATATTGGCGATATGGTTATGTTGAAAGTATCACCTTGGAAAGGAGTAATTAGATTTGGCAAACGAGGAAAGCTTAGTCCACGCTATATTGGTCCATTCAAGATTATTGATCGAGTTGGTCATGTGGCGTATAAGTTGGAATTGCCAGACAAGTTAAGTGCGATTTACAACACTTTTCACGTTTCCAATCTTAAAAGGTGTTTGGCAGACGAGAATTTGATAATTCCACTTGAAGAGATTCAACTGGATGACAAGTTGCATTTCATTGAGGAACCGGTGGAGATTATGGATCGAGAGGTGAAACGGCTTAAGCAAAGTCGGATCCCTATAGTAAAAGTGCGATGGAATTCCAGACGTGGACCTGAATACACTTGGGAGAGAGAGGACTACTTCAAGAGCAAGTATCCACATTTATTCGTAGATGGACCTAAGGAGAAGTAAGCCCCGGGACGGTGCTCTCCTAAGGTGGTGAGGATGTAAAACCCGCAAAAATAAGGTCATTACTTAATTCTATCTTTCAAATATTTTTGAAACATTTAATGGCGTTAAATACCATTATGTTTAACGGGTTAAGTTCAAATCGATATTTAATATTTTATTGTTGTGTTTTGATGAGTAACGAGGATTATTAGTGATAGCCATACCGACGGATGCCCAAAATTTTACATTGTATTATCGATAGTTTCGATATTTAATATTTTCTATTGTTGTCGTTTAATTTTTATTTTATTTTATTTTAAAAGTATTTTTCGTAATTTACGTTAAACATTTATGTGTCATTCTTTCATTCGACACATTAACTATTTTAAGTCATTTATGTATCAAAATATAAATGTTCTCAGAATGTCGATGTTTTTATTTTTTATTGAGCGTTTATTTTTCGTACTCTACGTGTAATTTTTAAATCGCGTAACTTTTAAAATATCGAGACTTCGATAATACCCGCTTTTACAAATTGTGAGGCAAAATTATATTAATCTTACCCCACAAGCAACATTTACACGACACAACCATGTAGCCACATGTTCTCATGGTATGTGGTATCTTAACAAATAAGAAACATAGATATTTTAGTACATGTTTATCATTTTAAATTCATAACCAACATATACTTACTTCCTTTTTTTGTTTTGCCGTACAAAGACACAAACCAAAACAACACTTTGCATCTCAACATCAACTACAAGTTATTGTTTCATGAAATATGAGCACTAGTAATTTAATTTGGTCTTGCGTCTACTATTAGATCTTTTCAGAATTATTGGGGCTCAAGTTGAAGAAATCTTACATCATATTTTGATCTTGATAAAGTATACATGGGGTTGATTAATAAATATGTTAAGTTGGATGAATTGTTGTCGTAGTGTTTTCTTCATTCCTTTGTCGTCGTTAGAAGCTCGTGGTTTCTCGGTTTATCTTATTTCACCATTTCATTTCTGTCTTGATCGTGCTCCTCGTTTGATATCGCTTTACTTCAAGGTGAGTCTATAGCCTCGTTTGCGCAATTATATGATTTTAAAACCCGCGAGGGGGAATACATGTTTTTATAAACTTAGAACACAAGATTTTTATGGTATGCTTGTCCCTCTTTGAATAGACCCGTGGTTGCCTTAAATTGCATTAAGTGATTGCCTTTGTTAAATCCTCAATTGTGGACCGTTAATTAACCTATGATGGGTTAACCGCTTGTACAAATAATAGATCTATGGGTGAAGCCGCCCGATTCAGTTTGTGGATATGTATTCATAGAAGCTTATGCCTGAACATCCACTGTTTGAATATTTTGTTATGAGATGTCTAAGCATACGGCAATGTGCTTAATACCGGGGGTAATGACAATTAATAAATCTCTCGTCTTATTAGACTGATATGGGAGTGTCTAAGGGTTCGGTTCCATGAGCTTAATGCAATTGTTGCTATATACAATTATAATTGTTGATGCAAATTATTCGATGCTTGTTGCCTAAAAGTATGCCACCAAATTATAACTTTTGCTTGTGTTCAAAATGATTACATAAACCTATAGATTTCACTCAACATTTTTGTTGATGATTTTCTCACATGTATTTCAGGAAATCAAGGAGTCTGAAGCTTGGGAGTCACGGGAATGAAGTTGTGCACTGCTTTTGTTGTTCAAACTCTTTGAATGTTTATCGTTCATTTGCTTAAAACAAATTAAATCTTTTGTTTTAGTTGTACTTTGGTTTATGTCTTGGGACTACGCTACTCTGACAAATGTTTTAGGAATGATAAATTTGAAACGTCTCTTTTCGATTCGTTCTTTATAAATTATGTGTTATTGTATCATTGTTTAGCACCCAAAGATGTATTCCGCTGCGTGTGAATTTGGGGGTGTTAAAAATGTCCTCACCATGGTTTTTCCGAGTTGCACCAAATCGATACGTTTTACAACGGTCCTAATTTTCAAGAACAAGATTCGTTGAATTCCGCCGTCGGTGGCAACTTTTTGTGTAAAACTCCGAAAGATGCATTGATAATTATCGAAAACCGATCCAAGGTTTACCAACTCCGCAACGCACCGAGTGTTTCCAATGTCGCCAATGTTAGTAGTTCTAATCGCGACATTGAGAGAGTTGATGCGAAAGTCGACAAGTTGACAAATGTGTTTACGTCTTTTCTCGTTGAGATGCAAAAGAAAGACGCTCCCGCTACGGTGAAAGCGGTTGAGGTTTCGTGTACGTTTTGTGGTGGACCTCATAATTATTACGAGTGTGCGGCTACGGATGGCCAAACGTCGAATGTGAGTGCGTTAAATGGAAACAACAATTTTCAAAATCAAAATAACGCGGGTCCATCACAACAAGGAAATTATAACCAAGGCAACAATTTTAATCAAAACCGAAACAATTTTCAAGGAAATAATCAAGAAGGAAATTTTTCGAATCAAAATCAAGGTTATAATCAAGGTCGTAATATAACTTGGCAAAATCGAGACAATAATCAAAACTCGAATTTTTCAAACAACAACAATCAAGGCAACAATTTTTCAAGTGGTAATCAAGGAAATTTTCAAAGAAACAATCAAAACCAAGGGAACTTTAATTCTAATCAAAATAGTTCGTCAAACGATTTTCAAAATTACATGAAAACGAATGAGGCTAATATGAGACGATTAGAGGGAGAAATTGGTACTTTGAAAAACGACTTTTCTAATACATTGAAATTGCAAAACACGAAGATTGAGCAAGGGCAAATTGATATTAAAAAGATGTTTTCGGCCATAATGAACAAGTCCTCGGGTGTGTCATCGAGTTCGTTACCTAGTGACACCGTTGCTAATCCGAAGGAACAATGTAAAGCCGCCTCGTCTTGTGAGAAAGGTCGTGTGATTACCCCTAACCTTGAAGGATTCCGTGTTGTTTATTCTTCTCAACCCTCGACTTCTAAGACGTCTTCTTGTTCTAAAGTTGATGGGGTGAACGTGGCGACCTAGGAAAAGAGTGCACACCCTCGTGTACCTCAAATTCCATCCACGGTTCAAAAAGAGAGCTTTGTCGACCTTACCAAAGTAACCCTTGAAGAAACTTGTGCTTCATTCCTTCTTAAAAAACCCAAAAGGCGTATGCCGAGAAAGGAAAAGGATCCGGGCCAATTTCTATTACCTTGTGATTTTTCCGAGATTGAGGGATGTTTAGCCCTTGCCGATTTAGGTGCTAGCATCAATCTCATGTCTCATTCTCTTTGGAAATTGATGAGATTGGCTTTACTTACCCCCACGAACATGACAATCAAGCTTGCAAATTGTACGCCTTTAATACCAATTGGAATAGCCGAGGATGTCTATGTTAGGATTGGAAAGTTTGTTTTTCCCGCGGATTTCGTTATATCCGATTACGAGTGTGACCCTAAATGTCCCATTATTTTAGGCCGACCATTCTTATCAACGGCTCGAACCGTAATCGACGTTCACGAGGGGAGACTTACTATGAGATATGGGGATGAAAAAATGGACTTTTTCGCTAGAAAATCCCAAGTTTTTAATGATCATGAAAAACCGAGGATTCAAAACCTAATGATTCAAATCCTAATGATTTCAAAATGTTCACTTTAGCGGAAAGAATGAGGCTTAATGCATGTTTTGAAAGAACTAAGAAAAACGGTTTTAAAGATGATGATTTTAATGATAAAGAGTACGTGTACCTAATTCAAAAGGGTATGTGTAAATTTATGGATGAAAACTCACTTTGGGATGTTTTTAGCGAAACAAGTGAAACACCAATTCCGAAGGGCGACGTTAGTGCCATCACGAAAATAACCAAAATGGACTCGTCGTCACCACCTTCGAAGGACCACGTCTTTGAGGCTTCAACTTCTAACTCCATCGAAGTGCCTCCTTTGCCTAGCCCAACACCCGTTGAGGCTAAAGGGTTTATCGACATCGATCCTCTCGTCTTAGAAAAGTCACCTAAGCGTAGCCCTAGTGCTTGTAAGACCATGGTTGTGAGTGCTCACATCGACTCTTTCTTTGACGATGACGATGGAGATTTTGCCGAGATTGATCACGTACTTTGAAATCCACATGCAATTTTTGATTCTCCTAAAAAGAAACATGTGAAGTACGATGATTATGAGTTTGATCCCGAGATTGAGGAAATCATTGAACGAGAGCTAGCTCTTATGCCTTCACTTCCACCTACGAGTGAGGTTGATCTTTCCAAAATCGAGGATGAACTTAATGAGTTGGAACGTCTTATTTTCGATGACGAACCAACTCATGTGACCACCCAAAATCCAATTCTCGAGGAGTTACCTAATCAACACTCCTCAAATGAGAATTACGTTTACCACATTCGTGAGAATTTAACTTATCAACAATCCCCACAAAAGAATGATGGTTTCGTGCTTGATCGTGATCTTTTCGAGAGAGTTTCTAAGATACTCGAGGAGGGGAATGACAAACCTTGGTTTGACAAGCCTATCTTTGATGAAGAAATCGATGAGATCGACGTTCATGAGGATGACGAGTATGTTGACCCCGAGGGGGCGGTGTTCTTTATTGACAAACGTTTTGAGAACTTATATAATCCGCCACCCCCTCCCACCAAAGACTTAAATGTGAGGATTTTTAGCGCGACTAATTTTGAATTTGACACGCCAAATATTTTCGACATTATCAAATCGGGTTTTCATAAAGAGTTTTTAAACGATGAAAAAGGAAAAGATTTTTAAAATGTTTTAAAAGATTTTTCTACATGTTTAACTCCGTCATCACCGCGTTATATGAGTGCTACCACCTCGTCTACTCCTTTTGACGATGGTGTATGTGGTTTTAGTGTGGGGGAAGCCCTCTATGTTCCCTCCCATTTCTCCACCGAGGACGAGATTTACGATCCCGGAATTGCTTGTAAAGGGAAATCTCGGTCTTCCACCGATGTAATAAATGGAAAATCTTTTTGTTTGCTTGGTGTGAGTCTACCTCGAGTAGCTCATTATGTTTCCTTACCCATTGCCCCACCTTTCTACTTCTTATCTATTTTCTTCTACCCCATTGGGGTTCATGTTCGAGTAGCGTTGTTTCGTCTTTCATTCGAAAACGAGGACGCTATCTTTGACCCCGGTATACATGTATCGGGTTTTTAAAGTACTCCATGTACTTTTGGGCCTTGTTTATCATGTAAGCCCCACCAAAAATGACCATACCATGATTATCCCTAAATGATCACATTTATGGGGATTCGAGTCGAGCTTTTGACTCGGTTATCAAAAACAAGGTGCCTCGTGGGGGATTCTCATGCTTATCCTTGTAAATATTATCGCTTTCTTAGTTAATGTAACGAGGGGACTTGTGCTCTTCCAACCTTTGTTTCGTGGTTGTGTGTGATTGTGATTTATTAGGTTCATCGTCATCATTGAAGCCTCTCGTGTTCGTTTTATGGATCACTCGAGCTTCGATCGTTGCCTTTGGAGATTCCGATATCCGATGATATCCTTTTATGTTCTAACGTTTATCTTATTAGCATAATTCATAAACGGCTTTTAGGTTATTCGTTTTACCCTTTCCATGCTCGAGATTAAGCATTCGACTTCGTCTCTAGTGTGGGGGTGTTTACACCCCTAGACTCGAAATATTGAGGACAATGTTTAGTTTTAGTATGGGGGGGGTGAGTAGATACTTCACCTTGCTTACGTCACCACGCAATCCAATATTCATCTTTTTGTTATCAATTTGTTATCAATTTGTTGCAAAATAAGGCTAAAAATGGCCAAATTTTACAATTTTTCGTATTTTTCATAAGTGTTTAAGACACGAATGTAGGTTTTCCGATGGTGAGAACAAGAGTAATTTTTGACTCGACCGTGCGTGTTGAGCACTTAGCTTCGATTCCTTAACTTTTTAGGCTAAGTCTCTTAAATGAGGACGAGAAATGATAGAGTTATTTATAAGTCTCGTAATCGTCACGATCTCATGTGTAGTAATTATTAGCTTATTCTCCCCACGCTTTTGCATAATAAATTGTTAATAAATCATGATTTGGCGGTTTAGTCACTATTGTTGGTTTCTAATTTGTTTTAGTAGCTTCCATGTAATTAAATTGGGAAAACATTAAGGTATCGCCAGCGTCACGGTTTTGAAGTATTGGCACCCGAATAATCGAAAGCTTCACCTAATAATAAGATTTCAAGTGCTCACCTAAATTAAGCAAAAATTTGAAGCTCACAAGGCCGAAAAATCTATGCCCAAATTGAAAGTGAATCAAGCCTTAATCTTCGAAGCTTTAAAGATCCAAAATTCGCTTTAGCGTGAGGATATACGTCTTTGGCTAATAAAACCACCGACGAGGCGGATAATAAAAGGCAAGGCAAGACCGAAGTCATAATAAAAGCTTCATGGCGAAGTTGAATAAAAGATGGAGGTAAACCAAAGATAATAAGGCCCTTCCGTTAGGGGGCGTATAAAAGTCTTGGTAATAAGTCTCATGTTCAAAACCGTTATAAAGCCGTGTTTATCGATCCTTCTTGTTGACTTAATTTTTTGACATCGTTGTCTATTAGGATGAATTATTAATTTAATGATTTTGGTTACACCGTTAAAACTCTATTTTTAGACTTAATCTCTATTCACGCATAAGTCAATGATGTATCCTCGTGATCATTATGACAAAAATAAAATATAAGAGATACCAATTAGGAATAAGGGAGTTTAGGTTCGTAATTAACACTCATGAGATATGATCGTGTTGCTAACTTATAATAACAATGATCTCGTTACACGCTTAGCATGGAATTGGGTGAAAATCGAGGACGACGAAATTATTTCTAACGAAGCATTCACGTGTTCTTGTTCTATGATCCCAAAAGTCACTTAATCGTGATGAAAACAATACATTATGTCTAAAACGCGTGTAGTAGTTCATTCAAGTTTATGTCTTCAATAAATGTCATCATAAAATGAATTTTGGAAGTGCTAAGATACTTAATTCTAGCATTGCGTGAGGACACGGCAATGGTTTAGTATGGGGAGTGATGAGACTGTATTTATACATAGTCTCATCGTCTAAATCGGGCTTAAAACGCTTAAAATCTCATCAAAATACCCCAAAATGTGCCTGTGTTTGTTCATTGTGTATTTCAGGTACGGATATCGTGAATTCACCAAAAGATTACAAGAATCAAGCAAAAACGAACACGGGAAATGAAGCCGCACAAAGAACCAGACCCGAGCAATGATTTTCCAAAAATATCCTTGAAGTTTTGAAGAAATACAAGAATGGTCCCTCAACTTTTGAAGACTTGTCACTTTAGACCCTTGTAAACCTCAATTATTACAAGTTTGGTCCTAAAGTTTCAAGACATGACATCATTAGCCCTTGAAGAATGCAAATATTGCATGTATGGTCCTTTTTCAAGTTTGAAAGTATCTTGGGCCAATTTCAGCAACTTGATGAAACTTGTTTTACAAAGGAAATAAGTTTTTAGCCATTATTTACAAAGTGAACAAAAATGAGATTTCAGGGACTAAAGTGGGGAGACACACAAACATAACCAGCCAACCCCTGCCTTACACGTCACTACCCCACCCAATCAACACACACCACCTCATCACTCCATCCACATCAACCTCCACTATCTTTCTTTACAACTGATTTTATTAATCAGTTTAAAAAATGGGAGTAAACATGTTTTTGAATTAAATTAACCCTAATCCTAAATCAAACCATAACTATTCAACCTTCATCCTAACATTAACCATAATCCTAATCACCAACAAATCAAAGGGTTATTCCCCAAAATCTCCAGAATGTTGATTGACCCAACACCAAACCTATCCCACCTTTCATTTTGTCCTCACCTTCACCAAATGGGACCCCCCATTGTCCCCTGCTCCTTCAAAAGTGGTAAAAAAGGAATCTCTAGCAAATCAACGACTCTCAAATCAAAACTTGGTCCCAAAGGAAAGATATATGGCCGAGATCGTCTCAACATAGTTGTCAATCACATGGGATGAACTTTGACTAAATTTTCAAAATCGTCCAAGGGCATTTAGGGGATTCATTGCACTAGGGTTTTATTTTTTCTTGATTCTAGATAGTTCTTTAGACTAGTATATATATGATGGTGCATGTACCACATATCCTTGTTCCAGAATTTGTAACTCTTTTTACTTAATGAATATTTAACGTATTTTGTTCAAAAATTACAAGTTCTGAGTTCCCGTTTTCCTATTATTGCAATTTAGTTTAAACTTGTTTTTAAATTCGTGTTTTATTCTGCTTCATTAAAGAAAGATAACCTGTACAAGATTTTTTATCAAAAGTTTTTAAGATTGTCAAGATTTCAGCCAAGCTTATGTGGAAGTGAAAGTGGAAGCATAAGCTTTGCTTGATTCTTGATTTGTAGGTTTCAAAAAGGATTGAGGTCCCAAGTTATTTTTGGTCTCAAGTTCTGTTTTTCAAGGATTTTTATAAAATCTAATTTTTACTAGTTTTTGTTAACAGTTACTGTAGCAAAAGCTTCAAGTCAAAAGCTTGTAGCCTTTGCTACTTGGAGGGTGTTCTTTGTTGTGTGGTGTTGTGCAGGCAAGATCAACAAAGCTCTTCTCATCTCACCATTTTCTTTGCACTTTTTCTGTTTGAAGATATTATAGCTTAGGGTCCTACTTGGATTCCTCCAACAAGCTTCTCTACTTATTCACAAGCTCACTATAAGCTCTTTAACTACCCCTTTGGAAGGCATCAGTAGGTAACCAGCTTGAACCCCATTGGCTTAAATTTTTGAAGTTTTTTATGTGATTGTGTGATTTGGTATGAACTTGTTGGTATGATTGATGTATCAGTTTGATTAGACCCATTTAAGCCTTTTATGCATGATAGAAGTGATTTAGATCAATTTGGTTAAGTTTTTAAGGCTGTTGGTTTGTTATTTTGACTTTTTGAAAATAAGGGAGTGTTTGGGAATAAGGGATTAGTGGTTAATGTGTATCTAAAACCAGTTTAAATCCACTAAAACATACTTATTTTATTAGCATAGGATGTTTTCTACAATTAGTTTCTGAAATTGATAAGTTTTTAAAGCAATTGTATGTTCAAAAGTTTGGGTAATATAACTTAAAATCAGAAACTCACTTAAATAGCTTGTTTTAGCAATTTTTTGTCCATCAATTCTTGCAGTCTGCTAGGGTTGGGTAGTTTCTAGGGTTTAAACTTGGTTTGTGGGAATTTGAGAAGGAATTGAGGGAGATTTGGTGAGCCAATACTCACCAAATGACCAACTAGATCAGCAAAGGACCTAAACCCCATATTCTGTTAAACAGTAACCTACTTGTGCCTTGTGTGTTTAATTTGTGTGAGTGACTTGTGTTTTTTATTGTTTATCTGACTCCCCACAACCCAACTGGCTGTGGGGGTGCCTTTGGATTTGATTAAAACCATGAAACAAGAAAGATACAATCAAAAACGTGCTCGGACCTGATTTTTACACTAACAGTGGGAACTAAGTTCCCCCTGCTAGCACAAGTGTTCCCACTGCTACACTAAAAGACAGAAACTAACCAAATGTCACTTTCATCTTCTTAGTTTTTTGTCTTTTGTGACCAAAATTAGGTATTAGGGTTTCAAACCAGTTTCTTTATTTTTATTATTTAATTTTTGATTTTTCTGATTATTTAATTTTCATGTTACTGTTCATTTAGTATTTTTTACATTTAATTGCATTTTTAATTAGCTTTTTAATTTCTGTTTTTGTCTTTTAGTGACAAAGACTAATATTTTTTAGTTTTAATATTTTTCATAGATTAAGAAAAAGATTTTAAGATTTTTAGTTTAAAAAGTTTTCACTGTTCACTTTTTAATTATTTCTTATAATTAATTTAGCTTAATTATGGTTTTAATATTAAACTGTTTTGTCTTTTAGTGAAAATTTTTACATTTTTCAAACTTTTTCAATTTTCTACTATTCTTTAGTATAATTTAGGATTTTTAAAATTGTCAAATTATTTTTGGCATTATTTTATTATTTTTTTATGATTATTTTAGTTTAAAAATAGTTTTTAGTGTTTTAAAAATAGAAAAATAGTTTTGAAAATTTAGGAAAAATACTTTTTAGTCTTTAAATAATATAAGTAACTTATATGTTCAATAAAATAATATTTTGGACATTTTGTTAATTATATTTAATTTTAGGGCTTTAATTAGCATTTAAAATTTAATATTTAATTAATAAAAGGTTTTAAAATATATTTGTTAGATTTTTATTCTTATTTATATTATTTTAGACTTATTTTAAAATTTTAATTAATTTTTAGGTTTAATTTTTAATTTTGTCGCGTTTTACGTAATTACGTCATCGTTTTACGTCAACGTCGTAGTTTAATCGTAGTCGTAGCTCGTCTTTACTTTTTCTCTCTTTAAACCAAAAAACGTCACTAATCCAAACTCGATTTCATATATATCGGCACATTAATACACACACCTCCTTCGAGAACGAACCCGCATTTATTCGGTTTTACGTTTTTCCTAAAGCGTATAACTTAATGCTTGCCACTCATACGCGTTTTTCCTAAAACGTGTACGAAAAACCTACATCACTTTCTCTCTCTAAAATTCATATATTTTCCATATCATTTCATTAATCTATCATCATATTATTAGGGACAACAGTATTCATATTATTTATATGTGTATTTGGTGTATTATTGGATCAATAAATATGTATAATTAGACAGTTATCACATGGATATAGGTTGAACCATAAAACCACTAAGGTTTATGGTTTTTCCTTTTATATACTTAGTATATTTATCTTAGATAAATATACATAACCCGGATAATTACTGTTACACCCCTATAGGAGAATACTTCATAATCTCATTAAGAACTTTTGGAAAAAGGGATGAATATGTTCCCGTTCAAAAACTTAAGGTTGTCGTTCAAATAATCGGTCATGTGTGAACCAATATGATAAGCGATAATAATAATTATACATCTACGAACATAGTTGAAAGCATAATATAAATATATTACCACAAATCAAACTAAAATGCCTCAAACAAATCACAAGATATTATAATTTTTAATCTCTTTATTTATAAAGTAGTAGTTTGGCCAACAGAAAAATACCCTCACCAGCGGCTAAATTTCATCTGTCCCAAATGGTCGATGATCGTTTAGCTCCTGACCTGCACAATTGTAAAACTTGTGCATTTTTCTAGAAAACAACATCCTGAACTCGACATACCATGAAAACTTCTAGAATGCTTTAAAACTTCATATATATATATATATAAATATGCACCACTTTTGTCTCAACAATACCTACAAGTGTACTTTACCAAATTTGGATGATTTTTCATATATTTAGAAATTTGGGGGTTTAACTTACTCCGAGCATGGAATTATACGACTATATGGGCAACTACACTTCAATTTTGTGCTTCAAATCTTAGGCCTTTCAACAAAGACCCTTATCGCTTCATAAACCTATAAAATAGTCACCAACTAAACTGTAAGCATTATGCTTAGTTCGTAAGAGACACATGACATATTGTCATATGTCATACACACGTTATGAGCATTCACATGTAATGTAATGATTATTTTCAACAATTATACGCATCGTAAGAACACTATCAAGCGTTACCCAATAACAAAAACATGAGCCACATCAAGCCAAGAACTTATCACACTAATATTTTATTCTTAACACATAATCAAATATCATTTTTGCATTATCACAAATATTCATTTACCTTAGTTAGTCTAATGCCATTAGACCAACACACGCTTTATCAACACATATCTAACTAGCTAAGTCTTTAGTATGTAACATGCTTTCGATTTCAAGGTTTTTTTGCTTTAACAAAAATATTTACAAATATATAATATAATAAATTATATTTTACATATGTTATAGCCATAATTACAATCTTGGCTCCATATTTATTTACCCGAAGACCTCATCATCGTCAACAGTTGATTCTTAATATCAACACTTGATTCTTAATAATTAATCACGGCATTTATATTAAACACTTTATAGTTTACATAACTATAAAAGGGTTTCTAAATATACCGATAACCAAAAGTGAAGCTTGAGTAGTTTAACAAAGGAAAAAAAAACAAATTGTAGTAACATGTAAAAAAATATATAACTTGAAAAAAAGACACAAATGATGATTTTCGAATTTCATCTTGAGGGTTGATGGTTTGTGTCATAATTTCAAGAGGGGCATAACGTATATTTTTAAAATAATCTATTGGTACTACTACTAACTTCTCACTATAAGACAAACTCTTGAAAGAGAGGGGGAGGCAACACCCCTTTCTGCCCTAAGGAATCTCCATCTTGCCCATAACCATAACAAAACTCATCTATTTTATTAATATAATCATACAAAAAAATCACCAATTTCATCAATTTATACAAAAATCATTAAACTAACAATGAACCTTAACTTCATAAGTCTAGCAACCGCTAGTGGAATTTTTGGATGACAAGATTCGATCGCTTGGTTGAGGATGGTGGGAAAATAGGGTAAGTGACACCAAATTATGCATGAATTTTGGAAGAACCTACCTTTATATACCATGTTTTAAAAAACTCATAATAAAGCAAAATGACGTCGCAGAGCTTAAATGCAATTTCAAAAGAATATTTTGTCCATAACGACGCAGTTTCACTAAGCCAAATCATACTCACAACTAGATCATTCCCGAAGCTAAACGACGTCGCTTTTCACCTAAAAAACATTATCGTTTGTTTCACTATTATATATAAGGGTAATTTATTACAAAATGATGCTACTTTGTTTTTAACATGTTAAATTATGTTGGTATTTATTGTTTTCTTGTTTCATGGTCATTTCTTGTTGTCATTATTGATACACATATATTTACGTATAATTCACTCGAGATCTTATGTCAACAAAATATTTGGGCCTGGCCCACGAATGTACAACTTAGATCATTTTTAGCAGCCTTTCGTAAACCCTAAAAATAAGTGAACTAAATATGGCCGTCGGATCAATTTGTTCATTTAATCTGAGATATATTTTAACTATAAAAGGTTTCTAAGGGCACACACAAATTCATAAAGAATCAGATATGAAAACAAGATCGACGACAAGAAGAAATACATTTTTAGATCTTTGGTACATAAGAAGAAACCAATTTTAGAAGAAACGTCATGTTTCATCGCGATCATTATTCATATCATTTCGACTGTAAGTGCTATTTTTTAATTAATACGATCTATGCATCTTTGAAAATTGTTATTCAGGGTTTTAAAATGTTGTATCTTTTATTAAATCATATAGTCGTATATATGTTTTTCTTATATAATTTTTTTTTCATTTATGATTGAATCAAACTTTATTTGTGTGCTACTTATTTAAATGACTTATATTCACGATTCTATCTTACATATGTTTCTATTTCTTTCAGAAGAATTCAATGCTCCAAAGGTTTTCGCTTACCGAGTTTGCCTCTATGCTCTACAAATTTCACCGTTCAATATAAAAGGTAATATTTATAGTTAATAATAATTTCTAAATAAACGAGACACTAACAAGAAGAGTGTTGTTAATAAATTTACCATTTAAAAGTGATATTTGAGCTTTTATTACTTTATTACTTTACCACTCATTGAACCTAACACCATGCTTTTTTTCTTATATTTTTTTTATTTTTTATTAACTAAAATTTCACAAGAAATATGAAAGAATATTAAAAAAAACTACAATTTTATTGACATGAAAAGGGTAATGTTAGAAAATAAAGGCATGACTAACCGATCCTTAAACAAGATGCTATATCTTATATCGTATTAAAGATGACAAAAGTAAGTGCCTTTAACCCTTTTTTCTTCTTTGTATGTCTAACAAATAATTTACATCACATTAATATACAGAACCGGATTTATAAAAAAGGTATATAAAACAATTTGCATATTACTTACATAATATTTTACATAATATTATAACAATGTATTATTCTATTTTCTTTATTAACTTTTTGTTTATAATAAGCTAACTTTTTCATGCTTTTAATGCCATAATATATATTTTTATATGAATATTACTTAAATAAAATTAGTACTATATATTATAGTCATTTCGGCATATGGTATTATATTAGTTAGAAAAATAATATCACTATATTTTTTTATACTAAAGATACTATATCATATTTTTTGTACGAAATTCAATAATAATAAGATGTAGTAATATAAAATGATTAAACATTACCAACTGAAAAAACAAAAACCAAGTCAAATTCAAACATAAAAATATACAAGGCTCAAAAAAGCATTATCATATTCCATATGAATAGTGTAACCGTTTTAACTATTCAATAATATGTAGGTATTTCTTTGTCACAACAATATATTTTATTTTTTTCAGTGTACATGTACTTATGTTTAAATAATTAATTTATTTAAAATGAGTTGCTTTTATGCTAATGTTATAGAAATAGCTTTCATCGATATTTTATTTGCAAAATTTTATTATATATATATTCTTATTTTCTTTCATATGATATTATACATCTTATTTCATATTAAAAATATCATGAAAAGTTCAAACTCAAAACATTCAATAAACTAATTGTGTAACTTTTTGTCACTAGTCACAACGATATTTCGTGTCATGAAAATTCCTTATTTTTGGAAAAATGTTGAAAAAATAATGCGACTAAACAGGTTTTGAGTTTTTTCATTTTTAAATAATTTTTTTTAGAAAAGTTGGATACTTTTCTCCAACTAAACACATCCTAGTGTGTTTGATAAAGAGAAAAGGAAATAAAGAAATGGAATTATTAATAACTCTTATGTTTGGTACGCCCAAAAAAGATGGAGATCTACTAATCTTCTTAAATTGTCTAGTGTATTTTGTTGTATTGTGTTTTCCATCTCACTTGGAGTGGAAATGGTATTCTTTCATATTGGCATAAAAATAGTAAGATGAAATATTTTCTTATTACTACATATTATATAGTTGCAAATATTCTCTAAATAGAAATTTAACTATTGCTTTGTTATTATATATTTTATAGACGTGTCATTATTTGACTAACATAGGTTGACGCTAATAACTCAAATAAAATTATTGACCTAAATAACTCGATTCAAATATGTTTAATCGAGTTTGGTCTGGGTCTCGTTTTTTGACACCCCTAGTCAAAACATTGCTAAAAAATTAATAGAAAGAAAAATTTATGCATTTACCAAGTTTATGTCTCTGCTGTTACTAAACAAGATGTATTCTGTGCTTTAACTCTAATCGAAATTCTCTCTACCAAACGAGCCTTAACAAACTTGATAGGAACCCAAAAAGTGTGTCCTTTAAATTAAGCCTGCGACGTAACACGTGCCACTACATATCATAAATAAAACATAAGTGCCCATGACTAATCTTAGACATAAACTAAAAACGATGTATATCTACATAATAACTATTCTTAGAACATGTTCCCAGTTTTGGAAGATTCGTTGTCTTTTCCAATTTTCTAACAACCCATCTTTGCCTTTTCCAAGGCCTCTGCCTTAGCCATTTCCTGGCGTTTTTCCTTTGCCCTCTCTGCCACCAAACGGTCGCATGAACACACATAATTTGTGACGCAGATCTCGCTAAGAAAAGGAAAAAGAAACGAGTTAGTAATTAACTTCTACTGCCAGACAAAAACTTATGCTTTTCAACTTTCAATTAGTTTTTACCAGTTTCACTTGGCAATAGTAGCACGAGCCGTATCTTCTACCAACGATTTGCCTTATCCCTTTGCCTTATAAGCAACACAAGTCGTCTCTTCCTCTACCGAAGATTTACATAAAGAAGCACCCGATATCAAAACACAATATTAATACATGATTTACTTTACATTCTGATTATTGCATAAACTCATTTCACATAATTATATATCTTATTTTAGTACATTAAATAGAATAGCAATGCAGCAAATAAACACACTTTAATTTATTTAATGTAAATAACCTGGCAATTTACCTTCAAATAGATTATCCGCCTTCTCGCATCCAAGGTACTTTTCATTCAAGAAATTGTCAAACCCTACTGAATATGCCTCTTCATTCTTCTTTAACCACTTGGAACCCACGTCCTTATTTCAAAATAAGTACATAGATCGTTCATGTGGTTGTCAACTTTTTCCGATGTTCCTCCTTCTTTCAAAACTCTGTTAGTTTACTCAAACACGTGCAAAACATGTGAGGATAAATTTGTCATAAAACACACCTTTATCTTCGACCCCTCTTTCTAGTAAATTTCTAATAGTGATGCTTTTGTTCAAGCTATACGTGGCCATAAGGCGTCCCAACAAAACACAAATGATGATAATCTAAACCAAATAACAAATTCCTCATGATATGTTCATAGTCTCCAATGAGATTCGTTAAACTGAAACTAGTTTCATTTTCATCTGGTATTGGCGATTTTAAAACCAGTTCATCATCAGAAAATCTGCCGGATACTTCTCAACAAGTTCTTTTTTTTCATAATAATACTGAGAATCAGTTCCTTCTTCCAAGGTTGAAAAAACTATTTTTTTCTGATTCAAAGACACCCAGATCATCTGACCCATTTGACTGATTCTCATCTTCGGGTTTGAAAGCAGCAACATTACCATTTGACCCGTTTCACCGTTTGATTGATTCAGGTCCTCAGGTTCAGATTTACAATCATACTTATAACCATTTGACCCATATAATTGATCCTCATCAAGATCCACGGATTTTGATTTACAAACAGCAGGGCAACCACTTGACGCATTTGACTGATACTGATTCTCATCTTCAGAGGGGACATCATTTTTACCGCTTGAGCTGATGACCATGATGTCTCGAGTGGTGACAACTGAGAATTATGGAAAGTCACTTCAAAAAACTTCGTGATGCCATCTCCTACATTCTCGTAGTAATTGTTTTCCCCGAGCCTCCGAGCATCTAATCTTAAAGCACTCCTTCTATGACAATTTACTAAGCAATATGAATTTCAAAATCCATACCAAATCAAATCATTGAGTCGGTCTGAAAAAGCTCTAAGTCCCTTTAATAGAACTTAACAAAACAAGACCTTGTTTTCAAATACAAAATTAGACAAAGATTATTTAACACCAGAAAAAACGCGAGGGTCCCGAGAAATAATCAACTAATTAAACTACAGGTTATGAACCACCGGTCTTGCCAATGTTGCAACCACTTTTATTGTTCCCAATCACTGTTACTGCCAGTACCACAGCCTTCCTTATCTGCATATGTATATTAGTTTCACCAAACTTTAGGGATTAGTATTACGAATGTATTCGAAGCTAGCATGCATACACAAAAAATGGAACTCTTTCATAAACCTTGCTTATCTGCTTTCTTATACTCAACTGTGCATTCGTACCCATCAAACTGGATAAAGCCGGCTTGCGTTAACATCGTAAATCTCTGGTAAATCTCAGTGAATACAGGTTAACAGTTACTACTTCTAAAAACATAGGATAACAATTTCTCCCTATAAAGGTAGCCAAACTTTATTATTTATATATGGAACCACAAAAACATATATCGATATAACTTTTAAATGTTTATCAATTTATATTTAGCCTTAGTTTATTTATATATAATTATTAACAGAAGCTTGTAAACTTAAGCACGTACCTCAACAACTAGTTTTGTAGCTTTCTGGCTGTTGAATTCCATAAATGCATAGCGATACGTCCCATCCTACACATAGAATATATATTTATTAGTTTCATATAGATGATCATAATATGCTTGAAAGATACTCTAGTATATATGAGCCAGGCCAAACCTTAATTTTTCTAACTTGGATATTCTTGTGCTTGATATTTCAAATTTTTTTAACCGCGCTAGTCAGTGTTCCGCGTGTAGTTATTAGTGGTAGAACTTTAACAAGATCGTCTTATCTGCGACAAGTATTTAAAGAGTTTTCACTAAAAAAATATTAAGGTCACTATTAAAATACCATTCATTAATACCAAATAATATGCAAGAAATATGACAATAGATCCTGGAGTACCATCAATATTATTTGGAGAAATAGTTGGTTAGGCACGAGCTACTGATGACAATCTTGTTTTGTTTGTCGTTAATCTTGGTTTTGCGAGTTGTGTTTAAGATTAGCTACGCCTTAGTCAACCATTACCTAGAATTTAACAGCAAAAAATTATATATACTTCAGACTGAATAAGCTTACAATGGCAGCATAATATGTTTTATGTTCAACTTCATCCTGGGAATCTGGAGGCGACTTCTTTTCATCCTGGCCTTTTTCAATATCGATAATTTCATTTGCAGAGCTAGATTTTCTGTTTTTTTCCTTTCCGAGAATCTCATGAGAAGCTTCTGTCGTGATATCTTTCCCTAACCAAAGTAGAACATCCGATAATTTATACAACAGATAATATAATGAATGAGTAATTAGATTACCACTAAGTTATACCATTCTTTTTAGGTGCACTAGATTTTCCATCTATTTTCTGAAAGCCATCAATAGTAGCATTCAGAATAGTTAATGATCTGGATTTTGTGACCTACATTTAGGAGCAATACTGCTTTAGTTAACCTTCATTGAAGCCATATAGTCAGAAACATAAAGATTTATAAAAGGTTCTCACGATGGATTCATAATTGACTTTTTCTTGATAACTTTTCTAGTGTTTGAACGTTTCTCTGATAGTACTGATTTACTCATATTGCCTGATAAGTTTACGTTAATCTTATTGTCTTCTATAGAGGTCCCCTGGTCTCTCATTAGAACTAGATTGTCTTCTGCTAAACAAACAAAAATATATAATCAAACGACATGAAACAAACATGTTCAAACGCGATTAACAAGAAAATCAATATTATATATGCCATTGTCACTGCAAATACGATTCATTTTAAAAATTAGTAGGAAATCTGAGATACGAGTGTCGTCATTGTTGATAAGAAACCGAAAGAGTCATTGTGCACATAAAATCCTATGGCTTGTGGTACCAACACGAATGTCTGATAGAATCTTTTCATTGTATTATCTTTGCTTAATTCGCCTACTACTCCTACAACAACCAAATTTTCTATCGACTCCTGAGCATGCTCAGGACTCGATATAAAAACTCGTTTGTTGAGAAGTAGTAGCCGAATTAACCAAAGATAATACGATGAAAAGATTCTCTCAGACATTCGTGTTGGCACCACAAGCCATAGGATTTTATATGCACTATGACTCCTTTCGGTTTCTTATCACCAATGACGACACTGGTATCTCTAATTTCCCGCTAATTTTTAAAATGAATCGTATTGGCGGTGACAGTGGCATATATAATATCGATTTTTCTTGTTAATCGCGTTGATCATGTTTGTTTCACGTCGTTTGATTAGATCTTTTCATTTGTTTAGCAGAAGACAATCTAGTTCAATTGAAAGACTAGGAGACCTCTATAGAAGACAATAAGATTAGCGTAAACTTATCAGGCAATATGAGTTCATCAGTACTCTGAGAAACGTTCAAACACTAAAAAGTTATCAATAAAAAGTCTTATGCATCCATTATGATCAGCTTTTATCAATCTTTATGTTGCTGACTATATGTGTTTCAAATGAAGCTTATCTAAAGCAGTATTGCTCCTAAATGTAGGTAACAAAATCTAGATTGTTAACTATTCTGAATGCTACTGTTGATGGCTTTCAGAAAACAGATGGAAAATCTAGTGCACCTCGAAAGAAAGGTATATACTTAGTGGTAATCTAATTGCTCATTTATTATATTGTCTGTTGTATAAATTAGCCGATGTTCTACTTTGTATAGAGAAAGATATCACAAGAGAAGCTTCTCATGAGGTTCTCGGTAAGGAAAAAATCAGAAAATCTAGATCTGCAGATTAAATTATCGATATTGAAAAAGGCCAAGATGAAAATAAGTCGCCTCCATATTCCCAGGATAAAGTTGAACAGAAAACATCGTATGCTACCATTGTTAGCTTATTCGGTCTGAAGTATATATAATTTTTTGCTATTAAATTCTAGGTAATGGTTCACTAAGGCGTAGCTAATCTTAAACACAGCTCGCACAGCCACGATTAACGACATACAAAACAAGATCATCATTAGTAGCTTGTGCCAAACCAACTATTTCTTCAAATTATATTAGTACTCCAAGATCTATTATCATATTTCTTGCATATTATTTGGTATTTATGAATGTTATTTTTATAGTGACCATAATATATTTTTTAGTGAAAGCTCTTTAAATACTTGTCGCAGATAAGACGATCTATGTTAAAGTTCTACCACTAATAACTACACGCAGAACACTGACCAACGCCGTTAAATTTTTTGGTAATATCAAGCACATGAATATCCAAGTTAGAACAATTAAGGTTTGGCCTGGCTCATATATACTATAGTATCTTTCAAGCATATTATGATCATCTATATGAAACTGATAAATATATATTCTATGTGTAGGATGAGACGTATCCCCATGCATTTATGGAATTCAACAGCCAGAAAGCTGTAAAACTAGTTGTTGAGGTACGTGCCTTAAGTTTACAAGCTTGTAATAACTATATATAAATAAACTAAGGCTCAATATAAATTGATATACGTTTATAAGTTATATCGATATATGTTTATGTGGTTCACATATATAATAATAAAGTTCGGCTACCTTTATAGGGAGAAATTGTTATCCTATATTTTTAAATGTACTAACAGTTGACCTATATTCACTGAGATTTATCAAAGATTTTACGATGTTAATATAGGCCAGATTTATCCAGTTTGATTATTACGAATGCGCAGTTGAGTACAAGAAAGCAAAAAAGCAAGTTTTGTGAAAGAGTCCCAATTTTTTGTGTATGCATGCTAGCTTAGAATACATTCGTACAATACTAATCCCTAAAGTTTGGTGAAAACTAATATACATTTGTAGATAAGGAAGTCTTTGGTACTGGCAGTAACGGTGATTGGGATCAATAAAAGTGGCCGCAACAATGGCAAGAATGGTGGTTTATAGCCTGTAGTTTAATTAGTTGATTACTTACTTCTCTGGACCCTCAGGTTTTTTCTGGTGTTAAATAATCTTTGTTTAATTTTGTATTTGAAAACAAGTTCTTGTTTTCTTAAGTTTTATTAAAGGGACCTGAAGCTTTTTCAGTGCGACTCAATGATTTGATTTGGTCTGGATTTTGAAATTCATATTGCTTAGTAAATTGTCATAGAAGGAGTACTTTAAGATTAGCTGCTCGGAGGCTGGGGGGAAATATTTACAACCAAACGAGAATGTAGCAGATGGCATCACAAAGTTTTTTGAAGTGACTTTCCATAATTCTCAATTGTCACCATTCGAGACATCATGGTCATCAGCTCAAGCGGTTAATGAAGTCCTCCTTGAAGATGAGAATCAATATCAGTCAAATGCGTCAAATGGTTGTCCTGCTATTTTAAATTAGAATATGTGGATCTGGATCAGGATCAATTATATGGGTCAAATGGTTATCTTCATGATTGTAAATCTGAAGCTGAGGACTTGAATAAATCAAACGGTGAAACGAGTCAAATGGTAATCTTGCTGCTTTTCAAATCCAAAGATGTGAATCAGCCAAACGGGTCAGATGATCTGGGTGTCTGTAAATCAGAAACGAATAGTTTTTTAACTTGTAAGAAGGAAGTGATTCCCAGTATTATTATGAAAAAGAAGAACTTGTTGAGAATTATCCCACATATTTTTCCGATGATGAACTGGTTTTAAAATCGCCAATACCAGATGAAAATGAAACTAGTTTGAAATTAACGAATCTCGTTGGAGATTAGCATGAGGAATTAGTTATTTGGTTTAGATTATCATCGTTTTGTGTTTTTCTGGGATGCCTTATGGCCACGTACAACTTGAACAAAAGCACCATTATTAGAAATTTTACTAGAAAGAGGTACTATTGAAGATGAAGGTATGTTAAATGACAAAGTTACCCTCACACGTTTTGCACATGTTTGAGTAAACTAACGGAGTTTTGAAAGGAGGGGGAACATTGCAAAAAGTTGACAACCACATGAATGATCTATGTACTTATTTTGAAATAAGAATATGGATTCCAAGTGGTTAAAGAAGAATGAAGAGGCATATTCAGTGGGGTTCGACAATTTCTTGAATGAATAGTTCCTTGGATGCTAGGAGGCGGATAATCCATTTGAAGGTAAATCGCCAGGTTATTTACATTAAATAAATTAGAGTGCGTTTATTTGATGCAATATAATGCTATTCTATTTAATGTACTAAAATAAGATATATAATTATGTGAAATGAGTTTATGTAATAATCAGAATGTTATGTAAATCATGTACTAATCTTATGTTTTTTATTTCGGGTGCTTCTTCATGTAAATCTTCGTTAGAGGAAGAGACAACTTGTGTTGCTTTTAAGGCAAAGGGCCACGGAAAATCTTTGGTAGAAGATACGGCTCGTGCTACTATTGCCAAGGAAAATCGGTAAAAACTATTAATTGAAAGTTAAAATAGCATAAGTTCTTGTCACCTGGCAGTAGAAGTTAATTACTGCTCGTTTCTTTTTTATTTTCTTAGCGAGATATGCGTCACAAGTTATGCGTGTTCATATGACCGCTTGGCGGCAGAGAGTGCAAAGGAAAAACGCCAGGCAATGGCTATGGCAGAGGCCTTGGAAAAGGCAAAGATGGGTTGTTAGAAAACTGGAAAAGACAACGAATATTCCGAAACTGGGAACATGTTCTAAAACTAGTTATGATGTAGATGTATATCATTTTTAGGTTATGTCTTAGATTAGTCATCGGCACTTATGTTTTATTCATGATATGTAGTGGCACCTTTACGTCGCATGCTTAGTTTAAAGGACAAGCTGTTTGGGTTCTTATCAAGTTTGTTAAGGATCTCAAGTACTAGCTTATTAGATTAGTTTATGTACCACCATGGCATTTATGTTTTATCTAATCAACGTTATCCAATTATATTAGCTCGGTTGTATGTATGCAGCAAGCCAGTATTCTGTAGCTATACGTGCAAGTTCTTTATAGAAGGCTTGTGAGTTGTGACATCCAAGATATGTCTTGCAGTTTATGCTATATACCTTATTAGGTTTAAATGTAAGTTCAATTCCTTATTAGGACCTTGATGATGTTGATAACAGTAACTTGACATATTAAGCGCAGATGCAAACCCAAAAGTGTAGATCGAACATTCTGTACTCCAAAGAGCTAAGTAATGATCCAGTGGGCGATAAATACATAGATTACGTGGAGAAGAAAACACTTACAACATCTCATATTCCCTCAAAACCAGTAGTATATCAAACAATTTATTCTTTAACGTTTTTTATTGCAAGCAAAATACCTCTCTAGATGTAACTAACTCTGCCAACAGAAACTCGACATGTAATATGCAAACACAAGAGCCTAGACTGAACATGATACTAGGTGTACACTAAAATACAAAGAAGACGTATTAAATGCTGCACGAGGAAAGCCGTACCTTAACTATACGTTTCCATCTATCCAATAAATTGGAAAATTGAACTGCAGATATTAAATGAAAAGTTTACACATCGAATAGATAGACAAAAGTTAATACACAGTAAAATAAGAGTCAAGATTTGTAAAATATTAACCAAATAGTGTCAAATCAGCTGTCCCACATTGACAGAGGAAGAAGTTGTTACCAGTTTATATACAGCCCTTAAATGGTTATGTTCGTCTCTTAGGCGACCTCAAATAAAATTAGAAAAAAAATCTTTTGCCTCGGCAATGGTGACACACACAAATTGAGGAACGGTCCAGATTTTTTTTTGAACTTGTTGATGTATGGCTCGAAACTGATGAAATAGCAATGATCACTTACATGTGCACTGATTGTTGTTCAATATAGAACAACTGAACAAGTAATTTGTATGTAGTCAAATTACACCTTAGGAGACATTCGGCTCCTATGATACATTCGACCCGTTTGACGAATCTCCTTTTTCAACTTTTTTGGTTTTACCCATAAGTAACATTAATCCATTCATAGATAACATAACATGTGTTGTTCTCTCTTTCCCTTCTCCTTTTCATGCTTAGCATACAACACATGAAGTCATTTGTAGACACGGTTAAAGTCAGATCATTTAAGCATACTTGAAATTCAATTCTAGCGGCTTGATATTCTTTTCTTAGCACACCTAAGGCACTCCATCACAAATATTAGATATAGCCAATAGTGTCTTTGATCCCTCCCTAAGAACATCCTATACCTGCTATATTGAAACACTGTGGGAAACCATGAAATTAGCTATGCTCTTATGCAATTTCGTGAAATAGGGACAACATTTGTTCGAGTCAGTAAGCACATTTAAAAGCAAGAGCGAACAATATCGTTGGATGTGAATCAATGGTCCTTGAATGATTGTCGTACATTTTATAATGCGGTTTTGTATCGCATTTGGGCTCACCGCAAATCATCGAACTTGATAATTATGTATTATCTGAATACGAGTGTGAAACTCGTTTGATACTTTGAGTATGTATATACTGGTTCGTAATCTATCACATATCGACTTGTTTAAGTTCGATTTTTATCATCGTACCGCGATGTGCCATTTTAGGACATCTCCTTTCGAAACGTAATTGATTGATGTGATATTCATGTTCCAAGCACTTATGATTTTGAAGAATCATTTATCCGAGTTGACATTTTCTATGTAATGTGACGTGTGATTTGATTTTATATGACTACGTTTTATTGGCGAAAAGGAGGATGCCAATGCTGGACCTAAGATATATATATCCTAACCAAATATATATATAGTTTGGTTACAACAAAGATATGCTCGTAGTAGTCATTCGGTTGAGTGACTTAATATCTTGTATCTAAATGGACTGGGACATTTAGATATAGAGATTTTAACTCGCACAACTATGAGCCGTTTAAAGTTGTCTTATTGAAATGGGTTGGGACATTTGAATAAGAAAATATTAAACCACTAGACCATAGATTGTTGTGTTTTCCTTATTCAAATGGAATGGGACGTTTGAAGACGGAAATTATTGTGTATGTTTATTGTCACCTTGTATTTACTATGGTATTTGGATATAATATCGTGTTGAGAGATATTAATACTTGAGTAGGATGGCTTATAATCGTCTCGTTGAAATGGATTGGGACGCCTTTTCATTTCAACAAGAAAGTTGTAAGTTCCCGAACCGTAAATTTTTAAATCTTGCATACATGAAAGGGACGCCTTTTGATGTAGACAAGGACTTATAAATGAGTGGGCTCAAGTATGTCTGGCTCGATTTGTGGATGTTTGGTGTGCGTACGTCTTCCTTCGAATCGTGTTTTGTTGGTGTGAATCGTTCAGTTTCGTCGTCATTATGATGATCGTCGATTATCATCTATGTATGAGTAACCCGTTGGACTTCTCTCGAGTTGTGATTTATTTCGATGGATCATTTCTAATGTGTCTGGATGATCGCGAGCTTTATAAGCTAATCGTTAAGAACCGTTGACCATTCAGAGAATAGGCGACTTGTTTAAGAGTCACCAGGATTTATGCGTGTAGATTTGCTTTTATCTAATCCGGTGGTCTAGGTGGGTGGTGGAAGGTGGAAGCCAGTGTTGAGTTGAGAGAAAGAGAGGTTGTGTGTGAAATAAGAAAAAGTGTATTAAACAAAAAATGAAAACACAATCAACACCCCTCCTTGGAAGCCTAGGAGGGGTATATATAGCCACACACCAAACACTTAACTATACATTGTACCTAGTCTAGTCTAAGCGTGTGTGACTATGATAACTAATGGAAATTCTTAAATGTCTTCACATAAAGTGAATAACAATCTTCCCCCATGGGACGACGTGTAGAATTCCTTACAATATTTTTCCTAACAAGTACATAATGATAAAGAACAAGAGCTTTCATGAAGCGTCCAATGCTGATGATGTCTTCTGAGGCCTTTGACTTCAAGTCTTCACTTCAGAACGACTCATCTTTAAAGTAACTTGTAGTAGAAATACTGTAACGGCACGAGCTAAGTAATCCATTTACTTCTGGATAAGGAGAAGCTTCTGAATTAACTTCCCCCTAATTCATGCCACATAAACTTGATGTAGAAGCTTTTAAATAGCTTCCCACTAAACCGACAATCCTCGTAAGCAACTTCAAAGCTTTCAATAAAGCTTAGAATGATTAAGCGCACAGCGGAATTTAACAAGCAAATCCCATCATATAACATGATAATGTTGCTATGAGTGATTGAAAGTAGGGGGCACACCAAGTAGATCAACAACTTCTCTTCTCACGCTTGAATAATTCTTCTGAATTTTTCTTCCCCCTGAGAGTTCAAGATATGCATACTAGAAAGAATCAAGACATTTATTCCCCCACATAGTTGAAGAAAATAAACCAATCCCAAGTATGAAGCTCAAATACTGAAGTAGACACTTTATCCCATTCATGAAGTTGACATCATAACACCAGAGTCAATTAAGTCCCGGAAACTCACATATCTTCTTCCGGAGATGCACCAGAGTCAATTAAGTCCCGGAAGTGCATATTTATCCATATAGGATAATGATGATGAATAATTGCAACAACCAAACAATTAAACATCAAATTAGTAGTGTACCGTTTAGAGATTGATAACGCCACGAGTTAAAACACTGATTTTCTCTGTGGCTATGACAAATGTCATCCCGGAATGTCTTCAAATCAAAAGAAGGTATGAAGTTCATCACGTGTACTCGTTGTGCGTTCAATGTGTCTTCTTCTTCCCCCTTGATGGTTTCGAAACTCGGAACCATCAATAAATCGTACGCACATGTACCTGAAATCTCATGAGAATAATAAATAAGATGAATTATATATTTTGTGAGAATCAGTTGCTGATCGAAAATCTCTACTCATAAACACTCCATGGCCATCTTTACCAACCCCCTTGTAGGCAAATTTGAAGTGACCACTGATAGAATGAACCAGATACATCAAACATGAAGCCGAAAAAAAATCCTTCGATCTTGTGACGTAAGCTTTCACTATTGTTGAATGAGGAACGGTGGAGAAATCTATAAGTGCCGAATGCATCACTGAAGAAGTCTATAAGCACAACACCTCTTGAAATTATCCACGTCGACTAAGCGCGTGACACTGAGTACAACAATGTAACCCCTTTAAGTGATAGTTATCCGAGTCATCAACCAACCACCCCGATCCCGGAAACCAGATAAAAAAGTCTTCATTCTAAGATTAAGCACGAGCAAGTTATCTTTGAAGATAAAATAAATACACGCCTTCGAAAATTCCGTCTCCAACTTCACATAATTTATACCCGGTCAAACAAATCCGTATCCACTAAAAAATCTCCATTTTTCTTGATCTCGTCAAAATAAATCCCGTTACTTTGTCTCGTCTTTTAATCTCGTCACTTTGTCACGTCACACGGTCATTGTCAAGCACCGATTATAACCAAAATATAACTTAATACACACAAATTTTATTCAAAATCAATAATTTTGGCATAAAATTTGTATAATATAAGTTTTGATACTCGGCAAATCTTGCAACCCATAAACAAACGTAGCCCAAAAATATACTTAACAATTTTTTAAATAGATTTGGAATCCACCAAATGTTGCCAGCCTAACAATACACAATCCATGAACATAGTCCAGCTCGTCTTGACACACGGCCCAATCCCAACCCGGTTGTATCACATTTGGGATAAAAAGTGGGGATACCTAAACATTGTTAGAAATACGTTTTACGTATATTAGAAGTATCGGTCACTCCACAATATTATTTATGTTGTAATAGCTCGTAGTTAACAAATAGTTATTAGTTGCTTATTAAGTTAAGTAAGAACCGGTCCATGGGCTTGTCATGGACCGGCCCAAGCCCAATGTAAGCTTGGAAGTATAAATACCCCTTTCCACCATGGAAAGGGGTTGGTTGTTGTCATTTTGCTAGTTCCATTTATTGAAATAACACATAGTTTTCTCTCACTTTCTCTCTCTTGTTTCTCTCTCTAGAAAACAACAAACCCCTTCATAGATTCATAGGTTATCAATATTCTACAATTGGTATCAGAGCTATGGGGTGATTTAAGGTAGTGATTTGTGTGGTTTTTTAGTTTTTGATTGTATTAGTGTTCTTTAAGAAGATTCATCTTGATTCTTGGTGTTTTTGGTGTTTTTGTGATTGGGATTAGTGGATAAGTATTAGTTTTTACTTATTATTGTAGAAATCACAAAACTTTTTGGGTTATTTGGTCAAAATCTGGGTTTAATCTTCATTTTAGTGGTCGACTGTTCATCGGAACAAGGTTTCTGATTAACCCAACAAAAGTTCCGAACCAACAAGTTCCGGATCACCAAAAAGTTCCGAACCAGGAAGTTCCGAACGAGAAAGTTCCGGATCAAGAAAGTTCCGGATCAAGAAAGTTCCGAACCAAGGAAAGTTCCGAACCAAGAACTTCCGAACCAAGAACTTCCGAACCAAGAAGTTCCGAACCAAGAAGTTCCGGATCAAGCCAAAAAAGTTCCGAACCAAGAAGTTCCGGATCAAGCCAAAAAGTTCCGAACCAAGAAGTTCCGGATCAAGCCAAAAAGTTCCGAACCAAGAAGTTCCGGATCAAGCCAAAAGTTCCGAACCAAGAAGTTCCGAATCAAGCCAAAAGTTCCGAACCAAGAAGTTCCGAATCAACAAAAGTTCCGAATCAAGGGTTATTTTGCTTGTTTTTTCGACGATTTTTAGAGGATTTAATCTTGGTTTCTTACAACAAAAACTCAACACAATTCACAAGCTTTACTTCACTGCTCGATCAACCGATAATCTTTGTCTCTTTGAAGTTAACAAAATGAATCCGAATTCAGTAATGCCTCAGATGACATCACTTACGGATATTTCCGTCATTACGGGAACGGATAATCGCCCGCCAATGCTCATCAAAGAAGTTTTTGAAGCATGGCAAGGCCGGATGATGTCTTATCTTAAGGGAAAACCGGTTTATGGGAGGCTTATGGTTAAGTCAATCTTAAATGGTCCACTTGACTATGGTACCATCGTGGCTAACAATGTGTCTCGACCAAGAGAATTTGAAGAACTTACACCAGCTCAACAACTTGTTGCCGATGCAGACGAGAAAGCTCTTCAAACAATTCTCCAAGCTCTTCCCCATGACATCTATAGGATGGTAAGTCAGTATACGGTGGCAAAGGATTTATGGGAACGTCTTAAGGTGTTGCTACAAGGTACGTCTCTCACCAAACAGGAAAGGGAATGTCAGTTGTATGACCTGTTTGACAGATTCACTTACAACCCAGGGGAAACGCTTCACGATTATTACTTCAGATTCACCACACTCATGAATGATCTGAATGTATACAATCTGGTGATTGCTCCATTCCAGGTTAACACCAAATTCTTGAATACTTTACCTCAAGCTGAATGGGGTGAGTATATTACCGATGTTAAGTTAACCAGGCGTCTGCATAAGTGCAATTTGGATCAACTATATGCTTTTCTTCAGCAGCATGAGAAACATGTGATCATGCACCGTTCTCCACGAGGTATGTACCCTGATTCATTAGCTTTGATGGCGAATCAACCAAGCTTGTCTCACAACAACACTCCTTATATTTTGGGACATCAACCCTATCATCCATCACCTTACATGACACCAACCTTTCCCCAATACTCGATTCTACCACAACCACCCACCTCACATCAGCAACAATATCGGTTTAGTGCACCTTCATCACAATATGCTACACAACCTCACCCAGCTAGTATTGCACCTTATGCTCAATCTTCATATTCTTCTTATCAAGAGAATGCAGCATATCCAACAAGCTACCCTGATCAAATGAGTATTCCTTCTAGTGATTATGCAGCTCATCAAGACCAAGTAATGTACTGTGATGATGAGGAAGTCCCCGTTCCTATATTCAAACAAGGTGCTGATCCAGTTGAAGTGTTAACCACTATGTCTGCTTATCTCACAAGGACTTTAAGCAAACGAGGATTTAGGGGATCAGCTCCTACCAACAATCAGTTGAGGAATTCATCCAATTCTCGCCAACAAGCTACTATTGAGAATGACAGGGTAATGGTTCAGCCTATTCAACCATATCAGGGGAGACCTACCACATCAACTACCAATGCTCGCACAGTCAATCAGGCTCCAATGGTCAATCCTGCTCCACGGGCTAATTTCACGGGCAAATTGCGAATGATTACATGCTACAACTGCAAGGAAGAGGGTCACATGTCCAGGGATTGTAAGAAACCCAAGAGGAGAAGGGATGGACAATGGTTTGCAGAAAAGATCTATCTGGTGAATGCTCAGGCACAAGGAAGGGAACTTGATGAAGAGGAGCTTGCATTTCTTGCTGATCCAGGGATTGCTGAACAAGACACGGCCACCACACAGAATGCAGCATACCAAACAGATGATCTCGATGCGTATGACTCAGACTGTGATGACTTTCAATCTGCAAAGGCTGCTCTCATGGCAACTATCTCTAGCTTAGGGCCAGAAAAGAGATCTGAGGTACTTATTAATACCACCGATAATACCACTGATGCTAGTATTCAACCACATCAAGTTGTGCAAGAGAGTTCTGATTCGAATGAATCTTCGGTGGTGAGTCTTTCAAATGAGGAGACAAACAATGATTGCAATATCAATGTGAGTCCCCAGACTTTGAGTGAATCACAACCGGGACCCATTTCGCATACGCCTACTCCTGCTCAACAAGATTTGGTCATGGTTCCTGCTACATTACTTAGCCAAATGAATGCTGCACTCTTAGAAACCTTAGCTAAGAATAAGAATTTGTCTGATGAGCTTGCCTTAAGCAATGAGAAAGTTCAAACCTTGGAATTAGTGCCTTCGTCTAGTGTTCTAACTAATCCCGAATATGATCATTTTAGAAACAAACAAATGGGTCACTTGCAAGAAATTGAAAACTTAAGAGCTAATCTGACTAATGAACTTAAAGAAAAGGAGTTAGTGGTCACTATTTTTCAAAAACTTCAAACGGATTTTGAATCACTCGAGTCTAAGAAGAATGAAATGGAGATTAATGCTACTAATAAGATTAGAAGTCTAGATTACTTGCTGTTAAGACAATACGCTGCTTCTCAACTAGTGCACTTATTTGATGCTTCGTTTAGAGAATTTAACTTATCTCGTCAAAAAGGCCTTCCCCCTAATCCACGATATGCAAAACAAGCTTTAAGACATAGTCCTAGACTTTATAATGCAACTCAATTAGGATTGGCCTTAGACCCGATTGTTTTTCCTGATGATTGAACAAGTAAGGATCTGGTCGATGAGGATCGGTCATACAATTCTGCAAAATATCCCGAGTGTGATTATTTTAAATTGAATAAGGAGCTTGCAAAAACGGATTTTAGAATTCGCTTCCATATGGACAAAGATCTCATAACAGCGTCGACCTACATATTAGATGAAGAAAACCCTAGTACATTTCCTACACTTGTCAATATGGAAGGTCCTAAGGATATTCCAAAGGATCTTCCACCTGTTAGCACTGTATGGTTAAACTTGCAAGAGATTAATCAAAACTTTACTAATTTTGACAAGGTCATTTTGGAATGTACGACTTCAAATGGCTTAAATGCCGGAGAATGGGCTTTCGAACATATGAACGAGGTGTTTAAAAATGAGATCAATCCGTTTGTCGAAAGTCTAAAAGGAACTTTTGCATCTCTTAAGGAAAATCTTGTGTTTGAAATTGGTGAAGTTCAAAAAGTGTTTTATGAAATGGACACCGCTTACGAACTACAACTAATTGAAAAAGAAAAGATTTTAACCGAATATGACCGATTCTTGTCTGCAGTAATCTCGTGTGATGTGCTTACTACTGTAAATGTTAATTATTCGAATGAGCTTACATCCGCTATGATTAATTGTGATGCTGTGCATATATGTGATGATGTTTGTGATCTCTCTGTAAATGTTGCTGATACTGTAAATGAGGTAGATAATCATTCTTGTCACGAATCTAACGCTGAGTTTTTAAAGCTACAAGATTCTTACAATTTACTTTCAAAACGCTTTAATCAAGTAGAACAACATTGTATATCTTTAGAATTAAAACAACAAACTCCAAATGAGGATCTTTTGATATCAAATGGTTGTGAAAACGGTGTTGAGACGAGTGACAAGATGATTGCAATTGTTAAGACATTAGAGGAAGAAATCATGAGATTGAAGAGAGATGTGTCCTCAAATGAAACATTAAAATTGGAACTAGAGGCTGCAGAGTCTAAAAACCAAGTCTTAGAAATTAGACTTTCGTCTGTTCTAGGGGAGATGGATCGGACAAGACAGGGATTATCCGCTCTTTATGGTTCACTAGAAGAACGCTTCGCTTTTAATGCGGCACAACAACAATCTTATGTTGAACAACTGAACCAAAAGTGCGAGGAAATCTCTTATTTGAACATCCTGCTCATTGACAAAAATATGGTTTTGGCTGAGTTAAAGGAGACACTTCTTCTCACCCGACAAGAAGTTGTTGATAACTTAGCTACCGACTCTGCACCGTCCACTAGTGCTCCAACAACCAAGTCAGTAGTGCTTTATAAGAACCCGCTTCATAAGAGAAACCCAGTTACCTATGATGATTATATGAGGAATGCCATTAAGCATGTCGATCTTCTTAGGGATATTTTAGACGATCTTTATGCCTTAGATCCCTCAAGTAGCGACTATTATTCGGCTCATGAATATATTAAGCGAGTTCAATATTGCTTAGCATATTTGCAATACATAGGTACACCAGGTTCTGCACTACTTAATAATAGGCCCATTGCTGTAACTTCATTTAATAAGACTCCAGGAGCAAAACCGTCATTGGCACAATCAAGTAAGGCACCTTTAAAATCTGTTGCTAATATTCCCACTTTGCCTTCTACAGGATTAAAAGAGACTACTAAGGCTAAAGGATCGCAACTCAAGAAAGATAAGATCAAGCCCTCCACTAGTAGTGCCAAAAAGAAGAAAGTAGAAGTTCACAATAGGAATGCTAGTTCAGTTTTAAATAAAAAGAATCATGTTAAGACTAAAAGCTCTGCGCCTGTGCAGAAGCCAAAACCATTCGTGAATTCTGATTTGAATTGTTGGAATTGTAATGAATGTATGTTTTCCCAACGTCATGATTTGTGTCTGATTGATCATGTGAATGAAATGAATGCTATTAAGAATGGTCTTGAATGGAAGCCAACGGGTAGAACTCGTGCCCAAGTTGGCTGGCAATGGCGTCCCACTGGTAGGACCTTTACATTAGATGGAAAAATGTGCCCTTTAACTAGGAATGCATCCATTGAGGTTAGGTCTGAGCGTCCTTTAGTTAGGAACACTCGCACTCAAGTATGGAAACATCGCCCTTTAATTAGGTCAGCCCCCACTATAGTGCCTATCAGTGAAGAAATACCTCAGGATTTAAGCCAACTAGAATCTACACCACCTTTTAAGAAAAAGAAGGCTAGGAAATCTAAGAAACCTAGAGTTAGAAAATCTAAGATTATTAAATCTGTACCTGCTAATAACAAGGAACACTCAGATTCCGATACCTCTACATTGTCTTCGTGTGGTGATATTTTCAGGTGGTCCAAATCATCCTGTGGTATTTGGACTCCGGTTGTTCAAAACATATGACCGGAAATCGCTCGATGCTCCGAAATTTCGTCAGCAAGTTTCTTGGTACGGTTAAATTCGGGAATGATCATATAGCAAAGATAATGGGGTATGGTGAATATCAGATTGGAAACGTGACAATTTCAAGGGTATACTATGTAGAAGGTCTTGGTCATAATTTATTTTCAGTAGGACAGTTTTGTGATTCCAACCTTGAGGTTGCTTTTAGACAACACACTTGTTTCATCCGCAACTTGGAAGGAAAAGATTTGTTGAAGGGATCACGTGGTTCAAATCTATATACCTTGTCCTTACAAGACATGATGGCCGCATCTCCAGTATGTCTTCTCTCTAAAGCATCTAAGACCAAGTCATGGTTATGGCATCGCAGATTATCTCATCTTAACTTTGATGCTATTAATCATCTGGCTAAAAATGATTTAGTTCGTGGTCTTCCAAAGCTTAAATTTCACAAGGACCATTTATGTTTCGCGTGTTCAAGGGGGAAAAGTACCAAGAAATCTTACAAGCCCAAAGCTGAAGACACCAATCAAGAAAAACTTCATCTTTTGTATATGGATCTTTGTGGGCCAATGAGAACTGAAAGTGTGAGCGGTAAGAAATTCATTCTGGTAATTGTGGATGATTTCTCCAGGTTTACATGGGTTAGATTTCTACGTACAAAGGATGAAGCACCGAAGGCTATCATCACTTTTCTGAAATTCATTCAGGTACGTTTGAATACTACTGTCCGCCGTATTCGTACAGACAATGGTACAGAGTTCGTCAACCAGACTCTTCGTGATTATTATGAAGGAGTTGGTATCTCACATGAAACATCCGCTGCACGCACTCCACAACAAAACGGTGTCGTTGAAATACGGAATCGTACACTTATTGGAAGCTGCTAGGACTATGCTTATTTACGCGAACGCTCCATTGTTCTTGTGGGCAGAGGCTATATCTACTGCATGTTTCACCCAAAACCGTTCTATCATTCGGAAACGCCATGGAAAAACACCTTATGAGCTTCTACATGACCGTAAACCCGATGTTTCATTTTTCATGTGTTTGGTGCTCTTTGTTATCCAAACATCAATAGTGAGAACTTGGGTAAGCTTCAACCGAAAGCCGATATAGGTATTTTCATTGGTTACTCACCGTCCAAGAAAGCATATCGAATCTATAACCGTCGTCTTGGCAAGATTGTAGAAACTATGGACGCAGATTTCGATGAGCTGACAGCAATGGCTTCTGAGCAACACAGCTCTGAACCCGCGCTTCATGAGATGGGAACCGGTGCTATTAGTTCCGGATTAGTTCCCAATAATCCTACTTCTACATCATTTTTACCACCAACAAGGCCCGAGTGGGATAAACTGTTTCAACCGTTGTTTGATGAATTCTTCGATCCCCCGACTGATGAAGTTCTAGCACCTGTAGTAATCGCTCCAATCCCTGAAGTGGTTGCTCAAGCTAATGAACCTTTATCTAATGCATCTACAATTCACATTGAACTGGATGCACCTTCACCAAGTGATTCTCAAACTACACCTGAATCGTCACCCCTACTTGTGCCTAATGATGTGGAAGAGGATTCTATTGATCACGACTTGGAATATGCTCACCTGCAAGAGCTTCCTTTCTTTGGTGTAGCGATACCTGAAAACCCTTCAGCCGCGTCTACCTCAGAAGAAGCTCCTTCTATTGTTCACTCCAGACCACCTAGGATTGAAAACCATAGCACTAAATGGACAAAAGATCACCCAATTAGGAATGTTATTGGAGATCTAGATCGACCAGTCTCTACACGCCATCAATTACAAGAGAGTGCACTTTATTGCTACTTTGATGCATTTCTCTCTGAAGTTGAACCTAAAAATTGGCAGCAGGCTATGACCCAATCATCTTGGATTGAAGCTATGCAGGAGGAACTAAATGAATTCCAACGACTTGAAGTATGGGAATTGGTTCCTCTCCCTGACAAGGTCAACATCCTTACTTTGTTATGGGTTTATAAGGTTAAACTTGATGAGATGGGTGCGGTATTGAAGAATAAGGCTAGATTGGTCGCTAGAGGATATAAACAAGCCTTCGGTATAGACTTTGAAGAATCTTTTGCTCCTGTGGCAAGATTGGAGGCGATTAGACTATTCCTTGCGTATGCTGCTCATATGAACATGATCGTCTATCAAATGGATGTGAAGACGGCATTTTTGAACGGTGAACTAAGGGAAGAAGTCTATGTTAGTCTGCCGGATGGGTTCGTCAGTACGGAGTTTCCTAATCATGTGTACAAGCTTAAGAAGGCTCTCTATGGGTTGAAACAAGCTCCACGCGCGTGGTATGATCTCCTGTCAACATATCTCATTTCGAAAGGCTTCTCCAAAGGCAAGGTGGACCCCACTCTATTCACTCTCAAGGAAGGCAACGACATGATTCTGGTACAAATTTATGTTGATGATATAATATTTGCTGCCACTAACATAGAATTGTCAAATCGATTTGAGAAGATAATGTCCACACGCTTTCAGATGTCGATGATGGGAAAAATTTCATTTTTCTTAGGATTACAGATTTCTCAGAATCCCAGAGGCATCTTTATTAATCAATCCAAATATGCTCTAGAATCTCTTAAGAAATATAACTTTGAAAATTGTGACCCTGTGGACACTCCAATGGTGGAGAAATCCAAGTTAGATGAAGATAGGAATGGGACTATTGTCGATCCAAAACTTTACCGTGGGATGATCGGCACCCTTCTATATCTGACTGCTAGCAGGCCTGATTTGCAATTTGCTGTATGCATGTGTGCCCGGTATCAGGCTCGGCCTACCGAAAAGCACCTACATGTTGTGAAAAGGATCTTTCGGTATCTAAAAGGAACACTTCATCGTGGTCTATGGTATCCGAAAGATTCCTCTATTGCTTTAATATCATACGCAGATGCCGATCATGCTGGATGTCAAGACACGAGGCGTAGCACTTCTGGATCTGTGCAACTCCTTGGAGATAGATTGATCAGTTGGTCTTCAAAAAGGCAGAAAAGCGCTGCAATATCAAGCACGGAGGCTGAATACATCTCCATGTCCGGTTGTTGTGCTCAAGTCCTTTGGATGAGATCACAATTAACTGACTACGGTTTGGGATTTAACAAAATCCCGATGTATTGTGACAACAAGAGCGCCATTGCCCTTTGCTGCAACTACGTTCAACACTCCCGGGCCAAGCACATAGACATTCGCTACCATTTCATTAAGGAGCAGGTGGAGAACGGAGTGATCGAGCTGTATTTTGTCACTACTGAGTACCAACTGGCGGATATGTTCACCAAAGCCTTAGATCGAGGACGAATCGAGTTTTTGATCGACAAGCTTGGCATGAAATCATTCACTCCAGCGACTCTCAAAGAGTTGGCAGAAGAATCAGCTGAATAGTCGTGGTAAACTATTCAGAGTATCCTTTGTTCGTGATCATGTATATTATCGTAAATATATAAACCACAAAAGAAAAATACAAAAATATAAAACCAACAAAAACCATAAAAAATATAAAACCTAGAAAAACCATAAAAATTATAAAATCAAGAAAAACCAAAAACATTTTTCGTTTTTAAAACGGGCATGTCTTTTAGTACGGTAATATTTACGGCCTTAGAAATGTCAATTAATATTGACACGGTGCCATAAATAGAGTCCGTATAAAAGTTGTACATTTTTAAAACATGCCCATATATGGCTTGTAGTTATTTCTGACTGCAACCCGGTTTTCTTATTAAAGTCACGTATTTCCTTGGAAAACGTTGGCTCAGAACGGGAATTAATTTTCTCGGGCGTGATTTACAAGCCAAATCATGCAAAGGGATCAAGTTTACTTTACAACTTGGTCTAACACGAATTTGTGTACGTCTCACTGCATAATTTTGTTAAAATAAGAGAAATCTTATTCACACCACGAATCAAACTTTTTCAAGATACAAATTGGAAATGCTTTCATCAATATTTGACTCTTTAAACAATGACTACCGCTCTTTAAATAGAAAACGGGTCATCGTTTAAGGGGGAGAAAATATTAAATCATCTTCGTCATTAAATCGATTTTTTTAAAAGTGATTGTGGAAAATTAATGGCTAAATGGTAAATGAATGGTATTGCTTTAGAAAATGACTTGTGCTTGTTCAAGGTGATAGGACTTGCTTTAGAACTTGGAGATATGCTAATTAGATGCGATACTTAAGTTGTGTGAGATTGTCAAGTTTAGTTTAACTAAGCAAAATTAAGTGGACTAAGTTTATCAATGAAAAATAAAAATGAAATGAAAAGTTGTAAACAAAAAGGAAAAGAATAGATAAATATAGGGACTTAAGGTGATATATGTTGAAACTTGTCAAAAACTTGACCTAAGTCAAAACAAAACCCCCCGCCCCTTACTATTACTCTTCACTGTTTATTATCTTGTTGCCGCCATTGTTACACACACAAACAAGCACTCAAATCTTTCGTTTATTCATCCAACCGGTTCATTAAATCTACAAGGTAATAACATCTATATTTAACTTATAATTCGTTAAATTCATCATCTAAATCTTGTTAAATTAATTCGGGTAGTAAACTTTACCATATCTAGGGTTTATTTGCCAATTTAGGATTAATTGTTTTAGATTTATGGTGGGTTTTGTGCGGATTAGCATGATATGATGTTTAAATGCCTTAGATTGCCTTAGAAACTCACAAACGCGCTTAGAATTAACCTCATAGGCTGTGTTTTGATGTTCCGAATGAACTAGGATATAACTTCCGAATGAAGGACATTTTGAACAAAACTTCCGAATGAAGGATTTTTATGAAAAACTTCCGAATGAGTAAGTTCCGAATGAAGAACTTCTGAATGAAGAAGTTCCGAACGAAGAACTTCCGAATGAAGAAGTTCCGAACGAAGGACTTCCGAATGAAGAAGTTCCGAATGAAGAACTTCCGAATGAAGAAGTTCTGAATGAAGAACTTTCGAATGAAGGAAGTTCTGAATGAAGAACTTCCGAATGAAGAAGTTCCGAATGAAGGACTTCCGAATAAAGAAGTTCCGAATGAAGAACTTCCGAATGAAGAAGTTCCGAATGAAGAACTTCCGGATGAAGGAAGTTCTGAATGAAGGAATGTTCCGAATGAAGAACTTCCGAATGAAGAAGTTCCGAATGAAGAACTTCCGGATGAAGGAAGTTCCGAATGAAGAACTTTCGGATGAAGGAAGTTCCGAATGAAGGAATGTTCCGAATGAAGAAGTTCCTAATGAAGGAAAGTTCCGGATGAAGAGTTGTTTGATTATTATTGTTTGCATGTTATATGTACTTGTTGTATTATGTTATGAAATGTGTTATGCTTAGAAGTAAGAATGATATATATCTATATGTTTTTGTGCATCAACCTTTCATGTCTTATCTTAAGCAGATACAATGACTAATCCAACAGTACAAGCAATCCAAGACTCTAGAGAAGCCGCTATTGCTAAAGCACGAACCCCTAAGTTTATACCCAACAACTACCGGCTGAAGCAAGTCTCAAAATCCACTCACCATAGGTTTAAAGTAGCCATCGCGATCCTTGATCAATCCCATTTTAAGAATGCTTTAAGAAGTAGTGCCTCGGTGCCTTATGATTATATGTATGAATTTTAGGCTACCAAGGAAATCACTTCAAACAAGATCACCTTCACCATCGACAACAAGCAGCAGACGCTCACAGTTTCAGACTTCCGTAAGATTTTTGGTATATGGGATACACCCAAAGGCATGTCATTTTCGAGGGATCCTACTAAAGATGAACTCATGGAGTTATTTGACGCTCTTGGATGTCCTGACATACGAGTTGCGTCTGAGTTTACCACTGCTAAAGTAGGACAACCTTGGAGAGCATTGATGGGTATTCTAAGTAGATGTCTTACACCAAAAACAAGTGGCCATGATGCTCTGCGCAGTCCTATAATAAACCTGTTCTATGGCATGTACAAAGCTGCAAATGCAGATTATGCATTGTTGATATGGGAAGAATTCACCTTTCAACTCTTCCAAAACAAGAAGCTGAAGACAAATTTCTTTCCTTATCCAAGGTTTATCAAGCTTATCATTAATTATTTTATGAAAAATGATGCTACTATTGATAGGCGTGTAGCAAGTCGTTATCACACTGAAGAAGCTGATGATACTGTGGATCTGAGGCATGAAGGACCGTCTGGTGGTGTGATTCCTGGTCCTATTCCCGATTATCTTCTGACGGAGAAAATCAAAGGTTCTGCTGATTACAAGCTACTGCAGCTAGAAATCAAGAAGCTGAAAGCAAACCTTCAGACTGGAGAAGACTCGTCTACAACGGTCAAGAGTAAAGGTAAACGCAAACAACCAGCTGCGTTACCTGAACCCGAAACCAAGAAGAAGAAGACTGAGGGTAAGAAGGGAAAGGGTAAGGCTGATGAGATGGTTTTACGTGACGAAGAAGATGTTGTTGATCCTGCTCTTGACAAGACAGAGAAACAAATGATGAAGATAGCAATTCAAAGGAGTAGGAAAGATACTGGCGGTAGTGGTTCAGGTGCAAGGGTAAATGTTGAAGAAGAGTACCAGGAACCAGATGATATTTATGAGTTTGGGTCACCTGAACATTATTCCACTTCGAAGGAGCCATCAATCCCTATTTCAGCAAGTGTGGAAAAGGAGTCTGTTGCTCCTACGATCATGGTGTCAACTCAACCTTTAGCAACTCAACCTCCACCAATACAACCCTTACCAACCAGACCGGCTTCAACACCATTTCTTCCACCACCTATAACTCCCATCCTTAGTACCGCAGTAACAACCGAGCCTCTTCAATCAACCCAGAGCAGCTCTGCAACATCTACAATGGCTGCATTGGTGATGGCCGAAATGTTGGATAAACATGTGGATAATCACAAACGAGAAATGGATGAACTTCGCCAAGAGTTACAGAGACGAGCTCAAAGTGAAGAAGCATCTAGGAAAGCCCAAGAGGAGATGATTGCTAAGTTCGCTGCAGATATGGAGTTGACTCGAAAAGCACATGCCGAAGAACTAGCTCGGGTTAAGCAGGCTGAGGCTGATAAGCATGCTGCACATATCACCAGACTTCAAGCAATGAGGGATAAATATAAGGAGCAAAAAGAAGCACTTGAAGCTTCTGTTGAAGAAACAGTGCAAGAATCCGTTGAATCCATTATGCCTAAACTGCGTGATGAGTTGAAGACGCTAGCAGCTGATAACTTGTTGATCAAGTCATCCAATCCTTCAGAATCCGCCTACAAGATTGCTTATGACTTGACGGATTTTGAATTGAAGAAGATCCTTAAGGCTCGTATGGTGGAACTTGGATCGTTTGATAAGTCTAGGATTCAACGGGCTCTATACAAATCCCTGAATGACGCTATCATGGAGGATGATAGGTTATTCAAAACGTTTGGAAGTGTGGTACCTTATCACATTCTACCTGAGGAAGAAAGGGAAGAAAGTGAGCAGGAAGAGGGTACTGGTGAAGAGGAAGAGGAAGAAGAAGGAGAAGAAGAGGAAAAGGATGACGATGATGGTGATGATGAGGATAAGGATGAGGATGATGATGACGATGATGATGATGATGATGATGGCGATGATGGTGGTGATGAGAATGAGGAGAGTGCTAGGGGGAGTAACGGGGATAACAATGAGGATGATGATGGGGGTGAACAACCTAAAGAGGGAGACAAGGTTACCAGCTCCAAGAAACCTGCTAAGTCTGGAACCAAGTCCAAGAAAGATGCAGCGCAGAAGGACAAATCAACATCATCGGAATCAAGACGATCTAAGTGGCGCCACGATGTGAATGCCACTACAGCGTCATCGGTTCCCGGTACCTCTATCGCTGTATCTTTACCTATTACCACTAACCCCATTAGTTCTGTTGTTGTTGCTCCTGTGATTGCAGAATCGGTAACTGAACCTGAAGCTGCACAACACTCACCAGTTCACGACACTGCCGAAATGCCTGAATCAGAACCAGCAGATGTTCGAGCTTCTACTCCTCTACAACAAGCACAACAATCTACGGTTCCTGAACCAAGCACACGAGACTGGGCAGACACGTTGGAGATAGACGAGACTGCACCACCACAGGCTTGGATCACGGCAGCAGCACAATATGATCCGATCACAGACGCTGACAAAGATGTGTTGTATCTCCGTATCCGCAGTCCGATTGACTTATGTGCATTTCTTGCTCATGAGTATAAGACTTCGGTTACTCCATCCTTGGTGAAGAAAGCGCTGAAGGATAAGAGACTTCGTGCCAAAACCCGGTTAACCCGAATGGAGTTCGAGTATTATGCCGATGAGATCCTGAAGGCTCTGAATACCGTTCAACGACCAGGCCTTCATGAATCAGAAAGAGCTCCACCTCCAATGTATCCTTCTCAAGATAATCAGATTGCTCTTGACTTCTTCGTCACCAATGATCTTGTGTATCTTCTGAAGGGGTCATCAAAGTACGCAACCTCCCTGACCTTGCTGAAAGCTGCCAACTGGGGGACAATACCCTTTATCGAGGAAAAGGTAAACCGACTCTGGGTCCCAAAGGTAAATCGTAATTATGATATGTATGCTGTCATAGGTGCATCTCATTGGGACGAACGAGTTCGAAGGGCGTACAGGGGTTGCTGCCTAGTCAATTCTGGAAGTATCGTTAGATCCGATATCTGCATCTCCAGCATTTTAGGGTTGAAAACTGAAGCCAAGAACGGCTATTATCATGTGACGGAGATTCCTTTGAAAAGGGAGGATGACAGGGAATACAAAATCCAGCAGGGAGATTTTTCCATCATTCCCCTTGAGGATATCGAAGATATGCTGCTTCTGATGACCTGAGATCAACTCACACATATTCCTCGTGAAGACCTCATTGCTTTGAATACAGCACTTCGTATGTTCACACGAAGCGTTGTCATCAAGACACGAGTTGAAGATCTTCAGTTGGGAGTCGAAAGCTATCAAAGGAAGCTTAACCTAACCCGTCCAGTGAATCAAGTGCTACCTCAACATGTAGAAAGATGTCCCTATACCGGCATTTCTGTCCCGAATTACGGCATTTTCTACTTGAACAGTCGAGGTTTAATGAAGTTTATGAGGGTGGGTGAGCTCCATAAGTACAGTGATGGGACTCTTCTACAAGTCAGAGGAAAGTTGGAGCATATGAACTCGGGTGGGACTTTGCCAGAAATGACGGAGGATTGGCATCCGGGTTACCGGCAGATGGCGAAGTACGTGATCAAGAAGATAGATCAAAAGCTCCGTGAACGTAGATTGATGAGGAGCTTGGAAAGGTTCGTTGGTGGAAGACCATATTTAGTGCACCACAAGCTACTGCAACGATCCATCTAATGGGTCGTACATTTCAGGTCCACTTTATATTGGTTTTCAATTGTGAATATGTATATTTGTGAATATTGTGCTTGTATGGCTTGATGTAGTGTTAAGGTATGATAATTTTTCAAGAATTTCTCACGAGATTCTAAATCTTTCAAAATATATCATACTAAAGCACTACAACTATCCCTTATTAAATTAAGGGGGGAGCAATAACTTGTTCTATGGCCAAACATCGATTTCATTTTTACCCAAAGACCGGTTAATCCATTCAATATCCCAAATATTAATGGTTAACATTTTGGATAAGGGGAGAAAATGGGATTAAGGAGACTTAAGTGATACTTGGCTAAAAGATGAAAAAGACTTAACGATAATACAACTTAATATGTGTTAAGCACGTGTTAAGGGGGGGCGTTTTTGATGAACAAAACACCTAAGGTACAAAACTTTTGATTTTAATATCACAAGTACCTTATGTGATTTTCAATGATTTTTCATGGTGGCAATTCCTTCCCAAAACACGCTTAATTCACGACGAATGTGGTGACAAAAGGGTGGTAGGAATAGGTTTAGTCCAATGATTCATCAGAGCCGATGGAATCTTCCCAAGGACAATTCCCTAGATAGAATTAGAAGTCCTAGGAAAGATGGAGAAAGAATGTGAACGTAGCTGAATGCCGACCAAGTACTTAAGCTAACACTGGAACAATCACAACAAGGTGCTAGTGATGACGTATTGGTAAGCATTGAAGGGGTTGAAGAATGAAAAAGAATTGTAAAGATAAAGGGTGTAAAGAAAGAAGCCCTCCTTACAACTTTAGGCAGAAACCGGGTCAATACATATGCTATTTAGGTCATTTTTGCTAATGATTCTCGGTACTGAAGAAAGACATCATGGACCCAGTGATGCAATGCACAACCCTTCCCAGCTAACTCAAATATCTCTCAAAAGGTATTTGTTTTAATCACACGGAGATCAACACGTTATCTATTGGTTTATTCACTCCGAATAGACTGGTATTGAAAAGGTGGCACTCCTCTCCAGCCATCGCTCACTAAATCAAAACGCACAATCGAGTCTAGAGCCAAGAGATCATCAAAAGTCTCATTAGGACACTTTCCATTTATTCCTTGCTTTCTCACACACTGTGAAAAGTAAGAGATTTTCATGAGTCCTACGTAATATTCCTGTAATATTGCCAGAACATCCGAGTAATACGTAAGTATTACAATGAAGATGGAAATCCTGCTTGAGCCAACATCAAACAAGCTCATGGTAGGTTACACGTGCGGTTCTTTTAGAACCAATCTTGTGAAAAACTGGAAGGAAACAGTGGTTTAATTCTTAATTGAACTTAAACTCGTTCCAGGCCTCTTCGCATTATCATATGATCTTGCCAGAACACTCAGAGTGACTCTTTATTGATCACAGTGACGAGTGGAAATCCTTCTAGTGTTAACATCAAACAGCACTTGGTAGGTGACGTGCAAGATTCTTTATGAATTGAGCTCGTGACAACTGGAAAGCAACGATCGTGAAAATCTTAATTGAAATTCACTTGTTCCAGGTTTCATGAATTGACGGCTTCAAATCACAAGGATAATTTATCCAAGTGATTCACTCTTTATGTTCGCAGTCAGCTTTGGACGGTCGAGTAAAGAGAACGGGTTTACCCGCGAAATCCTGTCAGGAAGTTACTTAATTGAAACTATCCGTCACGGGTACGATATCTAATATCGTCCAACGGTCTTCACCGACCGGAGGTAAAATGCTACCGAATTAGAATAAAATGTTCAAAGCCATTTTATTCGTGTCGTTGCTGTGCACTTGTTAAAGACGGTGGCGTTGCTGTGTACCTGTTGAAGACGGTGGCGTTGTTGTGTACCAGTAAAGACGGTGGTGTTGCGGTGTACCTGTAGAAGTCGTTCCCACATGCTTATGTTTTTCTGCATCAAAGTTTAGCAAAAATTCAAGAAAGTACAAGATAAAGTCTTCCGGTGTACCAAACTCTGAAACTTTCGAGAATTCAACAAAAAGACATAATTGTATGGAACATGGAGTCACGAGAAGGCAAATTCACAAGAGAGGCAAAGATCGCACGTGAAAGGCCAAAGAACAATGCTCTCAAGCCAAAGCCAAAAAGATCAAACCAACATATTCACAACAAAAGAAAGAAAAGAAGAAAAGACTACGAGCTAAAGAACGAAGACTTAGTATAGTATGCTAGGTTTAGAACTTTGTAACGTGGAGTGACCTCCCTTAGGGGGAGATTGTTAGAAATACGTTTTACGTATATTAGAAGTATCGGTCACTCCACAATATTATTTATGTTGTAATAGCTCGTAGTTAACAAATAGTTATTAGTTGCTTATTAAGTTAAGTAAGAACCGGTCCATGGGCTTGTCATGGACCGGCCCAAGCCCAATGTAAGCTTGGAAGTATAAATACCCCTTTCCACCATGGAAAGGGGTTGGTTGTTGTCATTTTGCTAGTTCCATTTATTGAAATAACACATAGTTTTCTCTCACTTTCTCTCTCTTGTTTCTCTCTCTAGAAAACAACAAACCCCTTCATAGATTCATAGGTTATCAATATTCTACAAACATTATGTCACAACTTAACCTAATCCCTTTCTTAGTAACATCCGCCCCTCAAACTCCATCTCTTCTCCCATCCACCAAATCATCTCCACCTCACAGACCCAATCTCCAAACAAATCTATTCTGATCTCTGATCATATCACAAATAATACTCAACCCGGCCATCCATCAAACCATTGAAACTAACCTAACCCAAACCCTTTTAATATTGCTGTTAACTTATAATTCGATCTACACGAGATGACAAGAACGAAGTTGCATCTTCAAGATCCGTTAATTGGGTCACGGGTAGGTTAATTGTTTGTGATTGCATGTCGGTTTTGGGTAGGTTAGTTGTTTGTGATTGCAAGTCTTCTCACAGATTAATGATGCATGTGTTGTTTAATTGTTCCACCGAAACCAAGGCTGATGATAACATAATTGTTATTTGTCAATCTTGATTTTCGAAAATTAAAAAGAAGACATTGATCTTCTCACGGATCAGTGATGAGTAAGTTTCATTTTTATAAAATCTTAAAAGATTGTATAAATAAGATGAAAACAATCTGAGGTCATGTTTATATTATGAGTCTAGATGAGATGGGGAGTAGGTGACGATGGGCGTAGGTTTAGATCATGGTGTTGATTGGGAGTTAAAGGGTTGGAGTGTTAAGTTGGTACTGGTCAAATGTCAATTTGAAAAAAACAGTCGCAATGTTTAAATTAAAAAAACCATCGCAATGTTTTAATCTGTTTTCCATTGCAATGTTTTCAAAATAAGTCCATCGGAATGTTTTCTAATTAAACAATGCATCGCAATGTTTAAAAACAATGACTCCATCGCAATGTAGAATCAAATAAGCCATCGGAATGTCTCCTCTACACCCCATCGGAATGCATCCGTCGGAATGCATCCGTCGGAATGCATCCGTCGGAATGCATCCGTCGGAATTTGTTCCATCAGAATATTCGATCGCAATGTAGAAACCAATGGTTTTTGCGATCGCAATATTCCGATCTGAATGTGCATCTGACATCTTATCTGTACTATTTCCGATATTTTGGGATCATGCATCTTCTGAATCTGTTATACTGGGAAAATCTGGGTTTAACTTCATCTTTATCTTCAAAAAAGTAATACCAGATGAAACCATGAATCAAAAATGAAAATGATAATACTGATAACAGATTAGACACAATGAGCCATAAGACTGATCATCACAACAAATTTTGTCCAGGACAGGACTCCATGGACAAATGAGATAAAATAAGATGAAATAAAATATTGGACTGTGAAACAAAGATATAATATTATGACAGAAATGATGACCAATCGTGACAAAGAGTTAACAAATCGGACCATAAAAATTTATAGAACGAGACACAACGAAAAAATTTTTAGACCACCAAATAAAAAACAAGAATACGATCCAAGAATGGAACCGAGGCTCTGATACCAATTATAGATTTGCTTTTATCTAATCCGGTGGTCTAGGTGGGTGGTGGAAGGTGGAAGCCATTGTTGAGTTGATAGAAAGAGAGGTTGTGTGTGAAATAAGAAAAAGTGTATTAAACATAAAATGAAAACACAATCAACACCCCTAGTCTAGTCTAAGCGTGTGTGACTATGATAACTAATGGGAATTCTTAAATGTCGTCACATAAAGTGTATTTCCAACAATGCGTGTACTTGTGGATTGACTGAGGATCAAGTTATCAACGGCGACTTATCGTGGATGTGAAGATTTTGTAATTTTACTTGCTATTATCGAAGGGTTCATTCAAGGTTTTCTCGATGATCAACAGTAGAGATTTATATTCGATGTTTATGTTCGACCTTTGCTTTTTAGGTACTTATATGTATGTGATCCAGTCAAATGATCGTAATTTGTGCGAACTTGAGACGGCATTGTCCAGTGACGTCCAATCATGGAGAACATGTACCATATAATATCTTTTGACCTTCCTTGGAAACCTAGACAATTTCAACGAGCGATCGAGGAAGAACGCAAGTTGATCTTCGGGACGAAGATCCCAATTTGGTGGGGATAATGTGACAATCCGTCAATTTCAGGTCGTTATTTTAATCTCGACTATTAAATATTATATGTTTACTTTAATGAGAATTTTAAATTATCAATCAACCGAGAAGGTTATGGCTTAAAACTTAACGTAAGAATGTCGTTTCGATGAAGACCGACAAGAAAAACATTAAGTATCGATAATATATTCTCAAATTTATTTATAATGATTTTATTATATTTATTTTCATTTCTCGTATTTTGCGTTTTAACGAATGACGAGAACTACGAATGATCGCGATACCGACGGATGCCCAAAAATTTACGTTTTATTATCTATTGTCTCGATATTTAATATTTTCGACGTTTCCGATTTATGTACGTTTTAAGTCGTGTCGATGTAATATTATTATATTTAAGAAGCGTTTTAACTTTTAAAAAGTATTTTTACGAAACCCGAGTCCCGTAAATATTTTCAAAATTTAATATTTACATTTTATACCCTTACAACTATTTAATTTCATTTTAGATTAAAACTATACCTATTTGGCAAAATTAGTCCCTCCACTACCTAGTATAAAAAGATTTTTTTTATTAAAATCTTCCACTAGCTTATTTTTATATAAAAAAACACACCTTGTTTTCTCCTCCCCTTCTTGCCGTCCCACCTTCAAACACAAACACCACCACCATTTTTGATTCACCTTGAATCATTTAAAACTAATAAAAGACCCATCTTGGAAATTCAACAAGGATCATATTGGTATAAATTTTACTTACATGCATAAACTTTATTTTTCTTTTAATTTTTGGTGAAGAACATGTGTTTGATCCATTTTTATGTTTATGTATGTTGTTAATATTATTATATTTGAGTGGGGTTGTTGTTGCATGCATAATTTTATATATTTGATTTTTATTAAATTGAATTTGAGAGTGTTAGGAGTTAGTTAGATGTGTTATGATAATATTAGGATGATATTAGAAGTATAAAAATTGTTAAAATGGGTTGAAAAATTGTTTTAGTATGATTTTTAGAAAGGTATTTTAGACCAGTAGGTAAAAGGTAATTTTCGAAAATCTTACTTTTTGTAAATGAATAAACTAATAGGATAGGCTGGTAGATATCTCTTTTAGCTTCGATTTGCCGCTTGAATGAGCTTCTAACTCATTTCGAGCGAAAAGTTATGCTACTTTTAGTATTCGTGTACCGGGAGACGGGTATCGGCACAATCCGAAAATTGTTGTCGATATTTGGATCGAATCTCGGGGACTATAGAATGAATTTTAAAAATGTTCAAGGACTGATGTTGGAGTCTAAACCTCAGGTCATGAGTGTATTTTCAAACCCGAGAGTCGGTTTTATAAATGGAGTTGTTTAAATATGTCAAAATAGTTTTACGAGTTGAAGACGTAAATCTGTCCGGTTTTTACAACACGAAGATGTGTCGGGCAGAAGGTCTTAGAAGTAATATTTTTGAATGAAATTTAAACTGAGTCTTATTCATATTATATGTGAGTTTGTGACCAAGTTTCGTCGAAATCGGACAAGTGTAGATAGGGTAGATTGGTGTGTACATTTGGAGTATACATACTGATTGGTATTTTGGACACGTAGTTCAATAATTATGTGGCGTGAGTTGAGTATTCGCCATTGGACATGGTGATTTACTCAAGTGTTAAGTTATTATGTAAATGACTTAGCTACTGGTCCGAGGGAAGTAAAATGAGAATTTGACTTGCGTTGACTTGGCGTCTTAAGACGAGTCAATATCGAGAGTGCAATTGTTTAAAAGTATAGTGTTGAATAAAAGGATATTGTAATAACACTTGTATTATTAAATTTTTCGGGATTGTCTTGGTTTTGTAATTTTGATTTTTATATTATTTAAGTATGATTTATACTTAAGTCGATTTTTAACGAACGCACCTTATTTGGTAGGTTGCGGTTTTCGTGTTTAAACGGGCATCACTAATCGTCGGCGATCGTCTCATTACCACTACTGGCTAAGGTGAGTCTATAGCCTCGCTTTTAACATATTTACTTGTTTTATAAACCCTCGAGGGGGATAACATGCTTGTTTTATTAAAATAAAAGGGTACAACGATAAGTTGTGGAAACTCTACTTATTGGAAAAGTATGGGTGCAACGAGAAGTTGTGGAAACATTTATTACTTGAAAAGTAATTATTGAAAATGAAGGGTACAACGAGAAGTTGTGGTAAACCCTCTTTGTTTTAAAATTGAACACAAGGAACTTGATTGTATGCTTAGATGAAAGTTATTTCATAAGTTTGTTTAGCCTTAAAAGACCCATGAATCGTGAATTGTTAATCGAAGTAACGCTAATGCTATGGATAGATCTATCGGGGTGACGCCCAGTCCGGTCGCGATTAGCTCTCGCGTGGTGTTGTGATGCACTAGTAATGAAACATCGGATGCATTATATAAGAGAAATATACGCACTTGGCTAGGTGTGTTGGGCTGAAATAATATATGTTAACGTTCAATGTCACGAGGCTTATGTAATGAAACCGATAATTATGTCCGTACAACATAATGGTATTTCGGTGAATTATTAACCATGGAAGGTTATTTTGAATACTCGTGTTCTCTTTATTTAAATTTAAACTCTATAGATTCACTCGGTAAATTTTGCTGACTTTTTAAGCATGTTTTATCTCAGGTCCATATAGAAGGCACTCGAGGAAGACGATTTCGTGAAGCTTGCATATTTGAAATGTTTTGGCTCGCTTTTCTAAAACATATCCAGTCAAATAACTTTTATCATTTATAATAGTTTGTAAACTTTTGAATCATCTGGGACCGTGTATGAAATTTTATCTTGATTAAATGAAATTGAATGGATGTTTATTAAAACGTCTCGTTTGGAGCCGTTTTCTATGATTACGAGATTGAACCATGATAGTAACACCCAATGACCCTTCCGCTGTTATGACTGAAATTGGGGGTGTTACAGATTGGCATCAGAGCTCAAGTTATAGAGAACGGAAAGATTTTCCAAAAATGAATTTTTGAAATCTTTTAACTATAACTGTTGCAAGCGAAACCTCCGAGTTGCCAATGGACGAGAATGAAAGTATATATATATATATATATATATATATATATATATATATATATATATATATATATATATATATATATATATATATATATATATATATATATATATATATATATATATATGGGATTATATATATGTTGTAATCTTTATCGATTATTTGAACTTGTGAATTACAAGGTATGTTTTCATTTATTTAATTATAAATGATGTTTTTATATTTATACGAAATATTTATACGACGTCGATTGTCACGAAGCCACCCTAGTCATTTTAATGCTAGCTCTGAAGCTATTCCTGAAATGAATCATGTTATTCTCGAGATTAACTAAGTTGTAGATAGACATGATCCCAACGAAGGTTAATATTCTGCTGATATTCTTTTGGTTACAAGATTTTGATTTCCTTGGTTCTTATTCTTGATTTATCTATTCGTTCATATCGTTTAGCAAATCTAATTTGCATTTTCATTAATCTTTGACATTATACTGTTTTGATAAAAACAAGTTTGTCCGAGATGGTACTATTAATTGTTAAGAACTGAGATTGATTTGTATGGTATTCACATGCCAACCAGGATTCCATATCATATCACTGATCATTTTCTGTTAAATTAGTTTCGCATTTGTTTCGATCTTGATCTTTTGCGTTGAGCTGGCGATGCTTGAATAAAGTGATTTATAATCGTTGAAATAAATTGGCCATTTATTTGAACAAGGAAATTATAAATAGTTGAACTACAAATTTCTGAATCTTATTTGGAAGTACTTGATCAATCCATGGAAATAATGATTCATAAATGTGTGGGCTTAAGCATATAGCATCTGCGTGATTAAACTCTTATTGACTCATAATTCGTTTTCTTGATTCATTCTTTGATTTTGTTCCTTTAATACCTTAATCGTGAAATGGTTGTATTGAGGCTGTTCCAAAGGCACCAATTGAGGAGGGTATCAAGCGTCTCTGAAAGACATTGAAGAAATCTTCTTCTTGTGGGACCAAGGAGCTTTCTTAGCCATGTGAAATACCTATTAACTCTTAGTAGATTAGTTTATCAATTGTAGTATCTTCTCATTAGTCTCTAACTAAACTGTGACAACAGTTAGTAGGACTAGTCTTTTAAGTTGTATGGCATTAGACGGTGATTATCTATAATGTTTGACAATACGACTTGTACTAGTTTGTGATCAATGGAATGACTATCTTTTGATTCCGAATTCTACATCGTTCTATTATTATCTTTCTTTTCTTTTCTCTTCTAAATTCCTGTGGTATAACGCAATCACTGAATGAATACTCATTATGATTTGATTTGTGCTACACAAGACTCATGTAGTAAATGAAAGCTATGACTGAAGCACGAACGCGCCAAGTTATTAGTGAATAGTTGTTGTATCTTTAGTTAAATTCATGGCCAACATGAATGTTGGATCTAGAACTGGAGCTGAAGCTAAAACTTGTGGAACTGGAACCGGTGGAGCTGAAGCTGGGGCCGATAATGTTCGTGGTATGGATGGAACAGATGTGCCCGAAGTTAGAGGCTATAACTACACTTCATTCGTTAATTCCAAACCGTAGACTCTTAAGGGGACTAAAGATGATGGAGGATTGTGTCAGTTATGGAAAGCTGGCGTCAGTCTTTCGAATCAGTGACCCTAATCAGGAGGATAAGGTGCAGTTTGAAATCACTACTCTCCAAGGTCGTGCATTAATTTGGTGGAATGTCAGACTTGCTTCCATAGGTATCGTTACTTATGGGACACCATGGACTAAGGTGAGGAAACGGTTAACTGAGGAGTTTGTCCTCGAAGTATTTCCAAAGTATGGAGCAAGTGTTTTACAATCTGAAACTGAAGGGAACTAACATTGGTAGATGTATCAAGTGTTTCCATAAGTTGACTCTTTTATGTCCAAGAATTGTGGCACCCGAACCGTCAAGGTCAAGCAGTATATTTACGGCTGACCAAGAATATATGCGGTGATGTGACTTCTTCTAAGCCAATTGCTTTTGTGAAGCTGTCTGTGTGGCTTATTAGCTCATGGGACACATAATTCAAGGCAAGGCTGACAAGGTCACTGAAGGGAAAAATAATTCCAAACTGAAAATTCTTTTCGTGCAATAGAGCTCGTAAGTATATCGAAAAAGGTTGTGGAGTATTCATGGCTTAGGAATCGTAGAAGGAATCGTAAGAGAAGTAAGTAGAATTACTCGAGCCATTTGTGGCTATTCTGAAGTGTTTCTAGAAGATTTGCCGAGGCTTCCGCCTCCAAGGCAAATAGAATTCCTAATTGATCTGATTTCTGGTGCTGCAACTGTGGCACATGAGCCATATTTATTAGCACCCTCTGAGTTGAAGTAATTATTTGTGCAGTTTTAAGAACTATCTGATTGATGTGTTATTCGACTGAGCTCGTTAGTTTGTAGAACCCCTATTCTATTCGCTAAGAGGAAATATGATTCGTTCGTATGTGTATCGATTAGCGAGAGCTGGATAAGCTAACGATCAAGATTCGTTACCCGCTTCTATGAATTGATGATCTATTTGATCAACTTCATATTCTCGTGTTTTCTCCAAAATTCTGGTGTTTTCTCCAAAGATTTGTAACACCCCCAAATTTATACAACTCAATACAGCGGAAGACTCGTTGGTGTTACGGGATAGCACATTACTCACATCATAGACAACACATAAAAATTGCGTCGTTTAATAATAAATCATTTCCATTCATAAATATCAAAGTTACATCGGTCCCAAGTCATTACATTTTATACAAGTTTTACAAAGTATTTGAATGGAAAAATATTGTTTAAGTGCGGGCCATGAATTCTTGTCGTCTTCCCGAGAATTACCTTCAAGTACCTGAGATAAAACATGTTAAAAGAAAAGGTCAGCGATAACGCCGAGTGAATTCATAGAGTTTAATAAATTCCATCAGTATAACTTTGGTATAAAATTAGTACCAAAAACCAATTCGTACAAATCATTGTAATAGGCCGTAAAATAGCCAAAATCATTTTATACAAATCCTTATCGAAAATCATAATATAGGCATTTGCCTTAAAATCAATATACGAGCCAATGTCGTAAAAACATCATACAATACGTCTTATGACGTTGTATAAAATCAAATAAAAGCCGTTATATGAATATGGTTATGAAAACCAAAATACCAACATAATATCAATAGTATGACCCAGTATTGCTAGTCAGGCAATACATCGTAATTCGGAGCGTCCAGTAATATTTTGGTTATTGGATTATTATAAGCCGCATGACATTGTTACCTTACTAAAACCAAAACGGGTAGCTAACCCGATACCAATTTTGCCCATCTAAAGTAGCGTGTCGTCACAAAGGTCACGCTATGGAAATCTTCTCATACATTAATTCGCTTACCAATCAATGTGGCACGACGGGGATCAACCGTCAAGGCGCGAGCTGGGGTGATCGTCCCCAAATAGTACTATTAAATGCATAAGCGTCTACCAACTCCCGGTAGTTCACAATTCATGCTAATGGGACTTTTAGTGACATAACCTAACTTTAATAATCCATTTAATTTCATCTATCGGGTCCATTAATCATTTATCGGGTCATACAATCGGGTCATTCAATCATTCGGGTCTAAAATCAATAAACCACAATCGGGACAAATGGTGTCCTATTTTATAAAAACTAACATGTTATCTCCCTCGCGGGTTTATAAAACATTTATAAAAACATTTAAAAGAGTGCGAGGCTATGAACTCACGTTGATGTGGGAAGGCGGGTTATCGGCAATTCGGACGTATGGTACGTGCTTCAATCACGGAAACCTAGACAAATAATACTCGGTCTTAGACGTTTGTCCAATGACTTTATAAAAATATCAATTATGTATACATATGATGATTATATATATATGATGATCAAGTGGGTTTACATATTCTCGTTTACTCCTTTTAGTGTTATATGTCGATAACCTTTTATATTAGTTTACTAGTCTTACTTGTTTACGTGTCTTAAGTCCAATAAGCTTATTATAAGTTATTTAACTTATTTTAATCCATTTTGTACCTATATTATCAGTATGTATACTTTCCAAGTTGGGCCTAAATGGGTTAAACCCAATAGATTCTTTTTACAAGTTTTTTATCCTATTTAGTCCATTTATTAGTCCAATATGTTTATTTAACTTGTTAATGTCCGTATGCCCTATAGTTCGGGTTTTATCGGTTTTTACTTGTTATACATGTCTATATATATATCAGTATATAAGTTTTATAAAGTTTTCATTAGACGGGTCCAACCATCTAAGTTTTATTTAACAAAAACGTTAATTTTACGGCAATAGCCGAAAAAGTCGTAAAAATCATGTTTATAGTTTTTATTACTTATAAACATTATTTCACCACCATTTATATAATTTATCCATTTGATTAACCTTTTATATATATTTATATAAATAAGTTTTATAAGTTAGTGGGTTTTTATTTTACATTTTATATATTAAAATGTGAGTGCTTATATAATAGTATTATTCTTTAATTTCCAAAAATCTGATTTTTAACTTCATCTTCACCAAAACTGCCATATCTTGAGTTCTACATGGAGATAGAAGCTCAAATTTTTATCACATAAACTACATGATATTTGCTACATTTAACTCTACTATAGCTACTGTTGAATCATCCTTTAAGTATTTTCTAAAAATCGTCCAAAACAGTAACTTCAGATTTATACCCTAAACTTGTTTTGATCATATCTTACTCATTCTTTTGATTCCATTGTATGGCCAACTCTCACATGTGTACAAGACCCATAGCTTACTGTAAATGGGTTCCACTTCATCATATTATCAGTTCATAACATGTTTCTTTACTGTTTTATACAGCCATGTAAATTAATCAAGATTTTAACCTTGTTTCTTATGGTTTTTCACCTTTTTTATCATGTTTATCAACAACAAATCCCCACATAACATTTTTATCATCATATAATCATCATAAATATATACAATAGGAAATAAAATACATGTTTACATAATGAAAATAACAAGAAGATGAGGAGGACAATCTTTATACCACCATGATGATGTAAGTTGTGATCAAAACATGGATTTTGATAGAGAAACTTGTGGATATCCATGACCATCTTCAAGACCACCATGCTCCATTGACTTCTTATGGAAAATCAGCCTCATGACACCATGAAAACTCCTCCATGTATGTTATAAGTACCACCAATCAATAGGGTTTTGAAAGGGCTTCAACATATGCAAGTATAACATATGGTTTCATGGTTGAATCAAGATCAAAGGGTGTTTATGGTTGGATATGGGACGGCATAATCAAGCTAGAGAGAGAGAGTTTGGTGTGGTTTGCATGAGTGGAAATGGTAAAATGAAACCATTAGCTAGTTTTGTTTAGTTAGTGGGAAGCTTAGCTTTCAAATGAAGCTAAGTAGGACAAGTGTTGTCTTAGCTAGAAAAATGTGGTGTGGTGGTGTAGTTTGGGCCGGTTTTGAAGTGGGGTGGGACAAGTGTCCCACTTGTATCATCCCATTTATTTACGGGTACTCCTCGATTCTAGTTTCCTCGATTTGCGTGCCCTCGGGTCGTTTTACGAAAAACGTTTTTTAAATTATGAATCAACGTCATAAAACGAATCCAATAAAAATTGTTTCATCAAAAACGGAGTTCGAAAACGTAAATACGTAATCCTAAGGTTTCCGGTTTAGTCGTAAAGGACGTTAAAATAAAATCGTAAGTCCTAATCTCTTCTCGTAAATTTGTGAGTTTATGAACTAACACAAATTTAAAACTCCAAAATAATATTCACGGATAAATTTATTTTCTGAAATGTCGGACGGTCACCATAGACGGTGTATGTAAACGTAAGCACGTAACATCGAATCCTCCGGTTTAGACGTAGTCGATGCTACTCCAAGACGTAAATCCAAATTTCTTCCCAAAAATAAGTGAGTTCATATTGTATCATTAAAATAATATTTTCAAATAATATTGGAGAATAAAATATTGACCATAAATTGACGGATTGTCACAGCATTTACCCCTAAACAGGATCTTTGTCCTCAAAGATCATCTTACCTTACTACTCGCTTCTTATAGAGTTAAAGCCATGTGGGTATTTCCTCCACATTCGGTCTTTTCTCACAAGTGTAATTCATTATAATACGCGAGTTTCATCATACATAATTACGGGAATAAGATCAGGCTTAATGTTGACTTACTTTCTCTATCCATGATGTTCATGGGTTTCTGATGAATGCAACTTTTCGCCGATCTAAGCTTTACTAAGGAACAATCGGATTTTCACTTGATAGATATTTTATCAAGTTCGATTTACGAAACAGAATTCACGCAGTTCTTGAAGTCCTAGGGTAGATCCAGCTTATATGCCTTTCAATCCCAACTTTTACATCATTTCAATGGTCCCATACAACGGGGACTTATATCCCATGATTTGTCAGATCATGTATTCATCTTTCCAAGGTTAAAAATTGTGGCATAACTTCGCTACCCATTTGGCACTTGAGATCTACATTTCACATTCACATAACCTCTTGCCCACTACCGGCATTCAATAATCAAATCCTAATTTCAACAATCATTTCAGATCTCGCGAGTCGGGTATTATGCAAGGATAGGTTCGCCATCATAGGAAACCTTAAACCTAAGAGACATGTCCAACTCACAATGGGTGTATGTCGGGTGTCTCCATCTCAACTCTTGCTTACGGATGCTCTAAGATTTAGATCCTAACAAGATTCGATCTCAGTCCTAATACGATGATTATCAATGGTAATCTCTCCAAAGGAAAACGATTATACGGTCTATTACCAAAGGTCATTCATTCAAACATACAACAACACTTATATTACTCTGTATCGTTACTTTACCTCGTCCCTTCGATTTGGGATAGTACATAGTATTCTCATCAAGGTTCGTTCTCAATGATTTCTGAGCAAATCTCTAGAAATTCGATGCGAAGCGAGGATCTTGATTTAGATGTTTGATACAGGCACACCATGTTTACATAATTCTTTTGCATTTATCATTAACGAGAATGATATTAGCAGATTTAGTCAGTCTGTCGACAATGACCCAAATCGAATTAAATTCAGATGATGACCTTTGCAATAGCTAAACGTTTACTAATGTATGAGGCGATGTCTGCCTTCATAATTGCCATTAGTACAACCTCTTTAGACAAAGATACATTTAGTCAAAAAAAAATGACATACATATAATACTTATATTTACAAATTCCAACATACTATATCTCACAACCTCCATATTTAGACAACCATAAGCGGTCTTTTAAAACATTTAATGCCATCGGCTTCTCAATTCTAATGGTTCACATTAGCAGTGAAACCTCTCAATATTTATATTATCCTTCTTACAAACATCGTTTATTTTTATATCGTTCGGCAATTTATTTTGCACCTTCATTATTAAGGAACATGTCCTAACTGGTTCTTTATCTTTTCTACATAATGCGTCGGTATCTATATTCACTTCTTATGATGATATAATTATCATGTCCACAATTCACTCAGATATTCTTTCTATATTATGCGTCAGTATTTACGTTCACCTTCCTGATGAAATAAATATCATATCCGTATTTATTCAAAATTCTTTCTTCATATCTTCTATGTTTTAGTTTCTTCTCAACTATCATCTTTATCCGTTTTACTCAATCCGTCGTCTAAAACATCGATATTTATTAGGATTAATTAAATAATTATTAGTTAATTTTTATGAAGCGTAAACGTAAAAGTTTTAAATTTCTTAGTTCGACCAATTATATATAATGTTCAAAGTAAATTTGAGTTTAATTAACAAGATTTTCGTTGATTTATCGAAAATAATTAATAAGATTCGTAAATGTTCGAAAAATCTTCGGTTATATTTTGGTCAAAATTTTCTTAGTTTGAAAAGCGTAAATTATCGTTTCAAATTTCAAGTTTTGGTTTAAATGGGTTTCCTCAATCCCTCTTAGGTTATCTTGAGGTATACACAAACATTTACCCCTAAACAGAAGTTTAGTTAAATGGTTTGTGTATAAGGGAATAATCCCTTTGAAAATCCTTTGTTTAAAACATTTGTCAAAACATATTTCCATTTCTTTTTTGTAAAATCCAAAGTCTTAAAAGGGCTCTTAATTTTTGAAGAGTCTATATGCATACATCTTACCATTATTAATCCAACGGTCATTTTATGTAAAGGATTAAGTTTTTAATCTCTAAGCGTTAATGGTTCTAATCTTTGAAAAGTCAATATAGCTTCCATTATCTATTAATCACACGGTTAAATTATGTAAAGGATTAAATCTTAAATCACATGTTGTATATTCAAGGTACAAGTTTTAATTGTTCGGCTAATTCAGGGCAATCTATAAATAATTATTAACTCCTTCTTATACTTATAAAGAAACAAATGGTCCTTAATGATCGCATACATGAGTTTATCAAATTACAGCATACACACATGATTCACCGAATTTATGAATGCTACATGTGCATTGGTCAATCCAAACGACATCACGTGGAACTCATAATGTTCATTACAAGTATCGGATGTAGTGATTGGAATACATAATCTCTTTCACAGATGCGAAGTTGATGATAACCATGCTATGGATCAATTTTGCTAGAACCTTGTAAATGATCGAACAATTCTTCCATTTCGAGTTATGGATATCGTCTTCGATTGTCAATTTACTCAGTCACAGTAATCTATAAATATAAGGAAAGATAACACCATAGCTCTTCAGGATGACAGGCTTGGTATAATAAAATCTTTCTCCGACAACTTTCTCAGTTGTACGGTAATTCCTTTAATTTAGATGTTGCTGACGTACAGTGCACAAGCCACAAGTGCAGCACCGGAATTATAATCAATACCAATTTCTACTTGCCTTAATGGCGAAAGTCTAGCTTATTCATCAACAAATACTTCCTAAAGTTTCAGATAACCGAAACATCTTTTTATAAATTCATATTAGGTTCTTTCTAGATTATAATATCCATGACTAATTTACAACCAATCACAATATAATCTCAAGTCTACATGCAGGATATGGTCATCCGTCAAGAATTATTTAGTTCACTTTTGATAATCAACATCTTATTATTTAGGGGAATTCTATTTGAGTTCCCATCAATTAAGACAATGTCGTCATGTCATAATCAATCAATCCATTCTACTGGCACTATTAACTTTCCAGTTTCATCACCGCTGATAAGATGTGAACTTCTCAAAAGACAAATAATAATTCATAATCCTTCACAAATTCAAGGATATCGGGAGACAAAACTAACCTTAAAGAGTAAGGTCAACGCATAATCTATGCGAGAGAATTTCAAATCAGATACAGACGAAAGCATATAATGAATATGAATATATCCCATGTTTTCATAATTTGAGTACGCATTCGAAAGCTCCTCGGATCGTTACCCAGGTCAGTCAAATGAAATCAAATCATAAGAAATGATAAGAACGTCAATACATCCAGTCGGGTATCGACACTCGGTAATCAAATACTTATCCTAAGAATCTCACTACGGGAGAATTGGACAAGAAAGAGTTGTCAATTGTCAAATAAGACAATTTCCACAGATGAGTAAATTCGACTCAGAAGAATAAATAGTACGGGCACATATGTAGGTGTCTCTAACACTATGTCCCTATTTTCACTTTTTGCAGATCTCATAAAATTTAATCTTTTACAATCTTCAAAGAAAATGTAGTGTTTATTCATTAATTTTATGGTGACTACTAATCAGCCTTGCATAGTCCATTCCAAATTGTATGTAGGCGCGCAACTATATACAATTTCAAGATTAACAATGCAATACTCAGTTCGTCAAAACTTTATCATCATGTTTTTAATAAAAACATTTTCATGCTTAATCCTTAAATAAGAATCAAGAATAAATTTACAAAGATTTTCTTTGTTATAGAAATAATTAAGTTTCCAAATCGTCTCTTAAACAACTTCATTTTGAAATCAGTCACTTATAAATCTCACTTCGAATAATCCTTATTGTGATGAAAATTAAATTTTCTCAAAGGATACCGTTTTAACATTATTAAAATAATGTGTGATCTGCAGAAGAGTGATGAAAGCTTGTTCACCAAAAATTAACTACGATATGATAGGAAATGAGCTTAGCCAAATAATCATGAGGTTCATGACCTCGATGGCACTCAAAAGAATAATCCATAACGTAACTCAAATCAAGATGAGTACTTGTTCAATGGTTGCATCACTAATGCGAACATTAGGATATAGCAATAAAGAATAGATAACATCGATACATGTAGAATTTAACAATCAAAGGTAGTCTTTTTCATTAATCACAAACAAGTCAAAATTGTACCGTAACACATTACGTGTCACTATGTCATACAATTCTCAGAACTCGTCCTACCAACTGATATCTCAGTTAAGTTAGGGATTTTTAAAAGATACCACAATGAATACTAATCTACAAGAGTCATTAGGTGTTCCACATGTCCCGAAAGATCCATCGGTCTCAATTCAGAAGAAGATTTCTTCAATTTATTTCTCGGACACTGGGCATCCTCGTTGGTGGACAATGGCCTAGGAACAACACTTAACACGGATCAACAATCAATTAAAACCTTATAATTCAGTCACAAAACTTAACGACTTCTATTAATAATCTCATATTCCATATAGGTTAAATTTTACTTTATTCAAGTTTCAACCACTTTTATAGTCAATTTGATATCCTACCTCATTTTCCAATACTTTCATCTTTATTCTTAGGCCTTATAAAGGCAGTACAATCTCAATATGAATCAACACTTAATTTCAAATCCTATAACTCTTATAACAACAATTATCAAATAAGTAACTAGTATGAAATGACTTGGTCATTCTACTAGACTTCTCGGAAAGGTACTAGTGCCATGAGGCTTTTGGGTACTGGTTCCAATGACAGCCTCAAGTGCAACATTCACCCTTTCGATTTCAAGTTTCAGAATTGGGTGATAACGAATCAGATGACATCTTTCTAGGTGGTAATGTTTTGTCAAACTCCACTCTATAAGGAAAGATCGTCATGACATCGATATCATATTTAATCTCGCCAATTCTTTTTCAACATCATAATCAACTAATATCTACATTTCTACGAATATCAACCATTTGTTGGGATCATAAATATCCACAACTTGGTCTAGATCTAGGATAGCTAGAATTCCTACGAGAATAGCTTCGATTAATTTACTAGGGGATTTAGGGTTACTTGTGACAATCGACGTCGTATAAATACCTCGTATAAAAATCAAAATAATCATCAAACAATCATGTAATCAAATTACATCATATATATATAATCTATGTTATATATATATTAAAATAACACTTCTCAGTCTTGGCCTTGTCGGTAACTCGGGAATTCTTCGGCACCGTTATAGTCAAAAGATTTTTTTATTTATTTATTTTTTTTTTTTTTAGACATTTTTAGAAAAATGTTTTTAGTAAAAACATTTTGAAATGTTTTATTCAAAACCTTGGTTTTAAAAATCTTTCGTTCTCTATAACGAGAGCTCTGATACCAAACTGTAACACCCCCAAATTTATACAACTCAATACAGCGGAAGACTCGTTGGTGTTACAGGATAGCACATTACTCACATCATAGACAACGCATAAAAATTGCGTCGTTTAATAATAAATCATTTCCATTCATAAATATCAAAGTTACATCGGTCCCAAGTCATTACATTTTATACAAGTTTTACAAAGTATTTGAAGGGAAAAATATTGTTTAAGTGCGGGCCATGAATTCTTGTCGTCTTCCCGAGAATTACCTTCAAGTACCTGAGATAAAACATGTTAAAAGAAAAGGTCAGCGATAACGCCGAGTGAATTCATAGAGTTTAATAAATTCCATCAGTATAACTTTGGTATAAAATTAGTACCAAAAATCAATTCGTACAAATCATTGTAATAGGCCGTAAAATAGCCAAAATCATTTTATACAAATCCTTATCGAAAATCATAATATAGGCATTTGCCTTAAAATCAATATACGAGCCAATGTCGTAAAAACATCATACAATACGTCTTATGACGTTGTATAAAATCAAATAAAAGCCGTTATATGAATATGGTTATGAAAACCAAAATACCAACATAATATCAATAGTATGACCCAGTATTGCTAGTCAGGCAATACATCGTAATTCAGAGCGTCCAGTAATATTTTTGTGATTGGATTATTATAAGCCGCATGACATTGTTACCTTACTAAAACCAAAACGGGTAGCTAACCCGATACCAATTTTGCCCATCTAAAGTAGCGTGTCGTCACAAAGGTCACACTATGGAAATCTTCTCATACATTAATTCGCTTACCAATCAATGTGGCACGACGGGGATCAACCGTCAAGGCGCGAACTGGGGTGATCGTCCCCAAATAGTACTATTAAATGCATAAGCGTCTACCAACTCCCGGTAGTTCAAAATTCATGCTAATGGGACTTTTAGTGACATAACCTAACTTTAATAATCCATTTAATTTCATCTATCGGGTCCATTAATCATTTATCGGGTCATACAATCGGGTCATTCGATCATTCGGGTCCAAAATCAATAAACCACAATCGGGACAAATGGTGTCCTATTTTATAAAAACTAACATGTTATCTCCCTCGCGGGTTTATAAAACATTTATAAAAACATTTAAAAGAGTGTGAGGCTATGAACTCACGTTGATGTGGGAAGGCGGGTTATCGGCAATTCGGACGTATGGTACGTGCTTCAATCACGGAAACCTAGACAAATAATACTCGGTCTTAGACGTTTGTCCAATGATTTTATAAAAATATCAATTATGTATACATATGATGATTATATATATATATGATGATCAAGTGGGTTTACATATTCTCGTTTACTCCTTTTAGTGTTATATGTCGATAACCTTTTATATTAGTTTACTAGTCTTACCTGTTTACGTGTCTTAAGTCCAATAAGCTTATTATAAGTTATTTAACTTATTTTAATCCATTTTGTACCTATATTATCAGTATGTATACTTTCCAAGTTGGGCCTAAATGGGTTAAACCCAATAGATTCTTTTTACAAGTTTTTATCCTATTTAGTCCATTTATTAGTCCAATATGTTTATTTAACTTGTTAATGTCCGTATGCCCTATAGTTCGGGTTTTATCGGTTTTTACTTGTTATACATGTCTATATATATATCAGTATATAAGTTTTATAAAGTTTTCATTAGACGGGTCCAACCATCTAAGTTTTATTTAAACGTTAATTTTACGGCAATAGCCGAAAAAGTCGTAAAAATCATGTTTATAGTTTTTATTACTTATAAACATTATTTCACCACCATTTATATAATTTATCCATTTGATTAACCTTTTATATATATTTATATAAATAAGTTTTATAATTTAGTGTGTTTTTATTTTATATTTTATATATTAAAATGTGAGTGCTTATATAATAGTATTATTCTTTAATTTCAAAAAATCTGATTTTTAACTTCATCTTCACCAAAACTGCCATATCTTGAGTTCTACATGGAGATAGAAGCTCAAATTTTTATCACATAAACTACATGATATTTGCTACATTTAACTCTACTATAGCTACTGTTGAATCATCCTTTAAGTATTTTCTAAAAATCGTCCAAAACAGTAACTTCAGATTTATACCCTAAACTTGTTTTGATCATATCTTACTCATTCTTTTGATTCCATTGTATGGCCAACTCTCCCATGTGTACAAGACCCATAGCTTACTGTAAATGGGTTCCACTTCATCATATTATCAGTTCATAACATGTTTCTTTACTGTTTTATACTGCCATGTAAATTAATCAAGATTTTAACCTTGTTTCTTATGGTTTTTCACCTTTTTAATCATGTTTATCAACAACAAATCCCCACATAACATTTTTATCATCATATAATCATCATAAATATATACAATAGGAAATAAAATACATGTTTACATAATGAAAATAACAAGAAGATGAGGAGGACAATCTTTATACCACCATGATGATGTAAGTTGTGATCAAAACATGGATTTTGATAGAGAAACTTGTGGATATCCATGACCATCTTCAAGACCACCATGCTCCATGGACTTCTTGTGGAAAATCAGCCTCATGACACCATGAAAACTCCTCCATGGATGTTATAAGTACCACCAATCAATAGGGTTTTGAAAGGGCTTCAACATATGCAAGTATAACATATGGTTTCATGGTTGAATCAAGATCAAAGGGTGTTTATGGTTGGATATGGGACGGCATAATCAAGCTAGAGAGAGAGAGAGTTTGGTGTGGTTTGCATGAGTGGAAATGGTAAAATGAAACCATTAGCTAGTTTTGTTTAGTTAGTGGGAAGCTTAGCTTTCAAATGAAGCTAAGTAGGACAAGTGTTGTCTTAGCTAGCAAAATGTGGTGTGGTGGTGTAGTTTGGGCCGGTTTTGAAGTGGGGTGGGACAAGTGTCCCACTTGTCTCATCCCATTTATTTACGGGTACTCCTCGATTCTAGTTTCCTCGATTTGCGTGCCCTCGGGTCGTTTTACGAAAAATGTTTTTATAAATTATGAATCAACGTCATAAAACGAATCCAATAAAAATTGTTTCATCAAAAACGGAGTTCGAAAACGTAAATACGTAATCCTAAGGTTTCCGGTTTAGTCGTAAAGGACGTTAAAATAAAATCGTAAGTCCTAATCTCTTCTCGTAAATTTGTGAGTTTATGAACTAACACAAATTTAAAACTCCAAAATAATATTCACGGATAAATTTATTTTCTGAAATGTCAGACGGTCACCATAGACGGTGTATGTAAACGTAAGCACGTAACGTCGAATCCTCCGGTTTAGACGTAGTCGATGCTACTCCAAGACGTAAATCCAAATTTCTTCCCAAAAATAAGTGAGTTCATATTGTATCATTAAAATAATATTTTCAAATAATATTGGAGAATAAAATATTGACCATAAATTGACGGATTGTCACAAGATTGATCTTTGTTTTGCTTATCATCAACTTCGCATACGCGAGGAAGATATTCCTATTATGGCGTTTAGAACTTGTGATGATCATTATGAGTTTAGTGTTATGCCTTCTGGTTTGACCAATACGCCTGTTGTATTCATTGACTTGATGAATTGTATCTGTAAGCCGTGTCTTGATAAATTCGTGATTGTTTTAATTGATGATATTCTAATCTGCTCGAAGAGCGAGGAAGAACATGCCGAACACTTAGGGATTATCTTGAACTTGTTAAAGAACGAAAAGATGTACCCAAAAATTTTAAAGTGTGATTTTTGGCTCTGTTATGTGCAACTTCTCTGTCACGTGATTGACAAAAGTGGCTTACATGTTGATTCTACAAAAATCGAAGCCATCGAAATTTGAATGTTCCAACTACTCAAACTGAAGTACGACAAAGTCTAGGTTTGGCTGGTTATTAATGAAGGTTTATCGAAGGATTCTCTTTGATATCAAAACCATTAACTAAGCTAACTAAAAAGAATGAACCATTTGTGTGCGGCGACGATGAAGAGAAATCTTTTCAGACTATGAAAAGAAAACTCTGCGACACGCCAATCTTATCATTACTCGAAGGATGTGAAGATTTTTGTTATTGATCGTGATACATCTCCTTTATGATTTGGGGTTGTTTTGATTTGTATATGCTTGCAGGAAGCCTAGGAAGAATGAGGAAACTGCACAACCCATGACTTGTAATTGGGTGCGGTGATTTTACTCTTCGTCTATTGAGACATTAATTATATGGCACTAAGGTACGGTATCCACCGATAGTAAGAGCCTACAATGTATTCTGGATTAAAAGAGGTAAATAAACCTTTAAGTGATTACGATTATGTTATTCGTTATCATTTGAGAGGTAGGAGCAAATTACAATGGAATTCATTGTTAAGCTCTCGAAAACTCAGTCTGAATATGACTCGATTTCTGTCAATGTTGATTGATTGACTCTGCTCATTTTATTTTGATAAATAAATCGATCGTGCTAATTAAGGATCGTTTGTGAACCACTCGTAGTAGACATAGAAGTTATAATAATGTGAAGCAAAAACCTTTGAAATTCGAGGTAGGTGGAAAATTATGCCAAGTTATCACCATGAAAAAGGTGTTATATATATTCTGGAAAACGTGGAAGTTAAGTCCCCGTTAGTTTGGACCATTCGAGCTGATATCGAGTGTAATTCCAGTGGCATGAAAACTTAAATTACCTCGAGGGCTACAAGGAATTCACAATACTTTTCATATGTCGAACTTAAAGAAGTTTCTTCCCAACGAAGATCCTATTATCTCTATTGGTGAAGTATGAATCGACGGTAAGTTGCATTTCATCAAAGTACTTGTTGATATTATCGATAAGGAAGTTAGGCAACAGAAACGAAGTCGAATTCCTATGGTCTTGTGTGATGGAACTCTAGACGAGGACCAAAATACGTTTAACTCTTTGATTTCAACGAGCGATCGAGGAAGAACGCAAGTTGATCTTCGGGACGAAGATCCCAATTTGGTGGGGATAATGTGACAATCCGTCAATTTCAGGTCGTTATTTTAATCTCGACTATTAAATATTATATGTTTACTTTAATGAGAATTTTAAATTATCAATCAACCGAGAAGGTTATGGCTTGAAACTTAACGTAAGAATGTCGTTTCGATGAAGACCGACAAGAAAAACATTAATTATCGATAATATATTCTCAAATTTATTTATAATGATTTTATTATATTTATTTTCATTTCTCGTATTTTGCGTTTTAACGAATGACGAGAACTACGAATGATCGCGATACCGACGGATGCCCAAAAATTTACGTTTTATTATCGATTGTCTCGATATTTAATATTTTCGACGTTTCCGATTTAATTACGTTTTAAGTCGTGTCGATGTAATATTATTATATTTAAGAAGTGTTTTAACTTTTAAAAAGTATTTTTACGAAACCCGAGTCCCGTAAATATTTTCAAAATTTAATATTTACATTTTATACCCTTACAACTATTTAATTTCATTTTAGATCAAAACTATACCTATTTGGCAAAATTAGTCCCTCCACTACCTAGTATAAAAAGATTTTTTTTATTAAAATCTTCCACTAGCTTATTTTTATATAAAAAAAACACACCTTGTTTTCTCCTCCCCTTCTTGCCGTCCCACCTTCAAACACAAACACCACCACCATTTTTGATTCACCTTGAATCATTTAAAACTAATAAAAGACCCATCTTGGAAATTCAACAAGGATCATATTGGTATAAATTTTACTTACATGCATAAACTTTATTTTCCTTTTAATTTTTGGTGAAGAACATGTGTTTGATCCATTTTTATGTTTATGTATGTTGTTAATATTATTATATTTGAGTGGGGTTGTTGTTGCATGCATAATTTTATATATTTGATTTTTATTAAATTGAATTTGAGAGTGTTAGGAGTTAGTTAGATGTGTTATGATAATATTAGGATGATATTAGAAGTATAAAAATTGTTAAAATGGGTTGAAAAATTGTTTTAGTATGATTTTTAGAAAGGTATTTTAGACCAGTAGGTAAAAGGTAATTTTCGAAAATCTTACTGTTTATAAATGAATAAACTAATTGGATAAGCTTGTAGAGAATTCTTTTAGCTTCGATTTTCCGCTTGAATGAGCTTCTAACTCATTTTGAGCGAAAAGTTATGCTACTTTTAGTATTCGTGTACCGGGAGACGGGTATCGGCACAATCCGAAAATTGTTGTCGATATTTGGATCGAATCTCGGGGACTATAGAATGAATTTTAAAAATTTTCAAGGACTGATGTTGGAGTCTAAACCTCAGGTCATGAGTGTATTTTCAAACCCGAGAGTCGGTTTTATAAATGGAGTTGTTTAAATATGTCAAAATAGTTTTACGAGTTGAAGACGTAAATCTGTCCGGTTTTTACAACACGAAGATGTGTCGGGCAGAAGGTCTTAGAAGTAATATTTTTGAATGAAATTTAAACTGAGTCTTATTCATATTATATGTGAGTTTATGACCAAGTTTCGTCGAAATCGGACTAGTGTAGATAGGGTAGATTGGTGTGTACATTTGGAGTATACATGCTGATTGGTATTTTGGACATGTAGTTCAATAATTATGTGGCGTGAGTTGAGTATTCGCCATTGGACATGGTGATTTACTCAAGTGTTAAGTTATTATGTAAATGACTTAGCTACTGGTCCGAGGGAAGTAAAATGAGAATTTGACTTGCGTTGACTTGGCGTCTTAAGACGAGTCAATATCGAGAGTGCAATTGTTTAATAGTATAGTGTTGAATAAAAGGGTATTGTAATAACACTTGTATTATTAAATTTTTTGGGATTGTCTTGGTTTTGTAATTTTGATTTTTATATTATTTAAGTATGATTTATACTTAAGTCGATTTTTAACGAACGCACCTTATTTGGTAGGTTGCGGTTTTCGTGTTTAAACGGGCATCACTAATCGTCGGCGATCGTCTCATTACCACTATTGGCTAAGGTGAGTCTATAGCCTCGCTTTTAACATATTTACTTGTTTTATAAACCCGCGAGGGGGATAACATGCTTGTTTTATTAAAATAAAAGGGTACAACGATAAGTTGTGGAAACTCTACTTATTGGAAAAGTATGGGTGCAACGAGAAGTTGTGGAAACCCTTATTACTTGAAAAGTAATTATTGAAAATGAAGGGTACAACGAGAAGTTGTGGTAAACCCTCTTTGTTTTAAAATTGAACACAAGGAACTTGATTGTATGCTTAGATGAAAGTTATTACATAAGTTTGTTTAACCTTAAAAGACCCATGAATCGTGAATTGTTAATCGAAGTAACGCTAATGCTATGGATAGATCTATCGGGGTGATGCCCAGTCCGGTCGCGATTAGCTCTCGCGTGGTGTTGTGATGCACTAGTAATGAAACATCCGATGCATTGTATAAGAGAAATATACGCACTTGGCTAGGTGTGTTGGGCTGAAATAATATATGTTAACGTTCAATGTCACGAGGCTTATGTAATCAAACCGATAATTATGTCCGTACAACATAATGGTATTTCGGTGAATTATTAACCATGGAAGGTTATTTTGAATACTTGTGTTCTCTTTATTTAAATTTAAACTCTATATATTCACTCGGCAAATTTTGTTGACTTTTTAAGCATGTTTTATCTCAGCTCCATATAGAAGGCACTCGAGGAAGACGGTTTCGTGAAGCTTGCATATTTGAAATGTTTTGGCCCGCTTTTCTAAAACATATCCATTCAAATAACTTTTATCATTTATAATAGTTTGTAAACTTTTGAATCATCTGGGACCGTGTATGAAATTTTATCTTGATTAAATGAAATTGAATGGATGTTTATTAAAACGTCTCGTTTGGAGCCGTTTTCTATGATTATGAGATTGAACCATGATAGTAACACCCAATGACCCTTCCGCTATTATGACTGAAATTGGGGGTGTTACATAAATCCCGTTACTTTGTCTCGTCTTTTAATCTCGTCACTTTTTCACGTCACACGGTCATTGTCAAGCACCGATTATAACAAAAATATAACTTAATACACACAAATTTTATTCAAAATCAATAATTTTGCCATAAAATTTGTATAATATAAGTTTTGATACTCGGCAAATCTTGCAACCCATAAACAAACGTAGCCCAAAAATATACTTAACAATTTGTTAAATAGATTTGGAATCCACCAAATGTTGCCAACCTAACAATACACAATCCATGAACATAGTCCAGCTCGTCTTGACACACGGCCCAATCCCAACCCGGTTGTATCACATTTGGGATAAAAAGTGGGGATACCTAAACATTAGGTCACAACTTAACCTAATCCCTTTCTTAGTAACATCCGCCCCTCAAACTCCATCTCTTCTCCCATCCACCAAATCATCTCCACCTCACAGACCCAATCTCCAAACAAATCTATTCTGATCTCTGATCATATCACAAATAATACTCAATTCGGCCATCCATCAAACCATTGAAACTAACCTAACCCAAACCCTTTTAATATTGCTGTTAACTTATAATTCGATCTACACGAGATGACAAGAACGAAGTTGCATCTTCAAGATCCGTTAATTGGGTCACGGGTAGGTTAATTGTTTGTGATTGCATGTCGGTTTTGGGTAGGTTAGTTGTTTGTGATTGCAAGTCTTCTCACAGATTAATGATGCATGTGTTGTTTAATTGTTCCACCGAAACCAAGGCTGATGATAACATAATTGTTATTTGTCAATCTTGATTTTCGAAAATTAAAAAGAAGACATTGATCTTCTCACGGATTAGTGATGAGTAAGTTTCATTTTTATAAAATCTTAAAAGATTGTATAAATAAGATGAAAACAATCTGAGGTCATGTTGATATTACGAGTCTAGATGAGATGGGGAGTAGGTGACGATGGGCGTAGGTTTAGATCATGGTGTTGATTGGGAGTTAAGAGGTTGGAGTGTTAAGTTGGTACTGGTCAAATATCAATTTGATAAAAACAGTCGCAATGTTTAAATAAAAAAAACCATCACAATGTTTTAATCTGTTTTCCATCGCAATGTTTTCAAAATAAGTCCATCGGAATGTTTTCTAATTAAACAATGCATCGCAATGTTTAAAAACAATGAGTCCATCGCAATGTAGAATCAAATAAGCCATCGGAATGTCTCCTCTACACCCTATCGGAATGCATCCGTCGGAATGCATCCGTCGGAATGCATCTCTCGGAATGCATCCGTCGGAATGCATCCGTCGGAATGTGTTCCATCAGAATATTCGATCGCAATGTAGAAACCAATGGTTTTTGCGATCACAATATTCCGATCTGAATGTGCATCTGACATCTTATCTGTACTATTTCCGATATTTTGGGATCATGCATCTTCTGAATCTGTTATACTGGGCAAATCTGGGTTTAACTTCATCTTTATCTTCAAAAAGTAATACCAGATGAAACCATGAATCGAAAATGAAAATGATAATACTGATAACAGATTAGACACAATGAGCCATAAGACTGATCATCACAACAACTTTTGTCCAGGACAGGACTCCATGGACAAATGAGATAAAATAAGATGAAAGAAATATTGGACTGTGAAACAAAGATATAATATTATGACAGAAATGATGACCAATCGTGACAAAGAGTTAACAAATCGGACCATAAAAATTTATAGAACGAGACACAAAGAAAAAAATTTTAGAACACCAAATCAAAAACAAGAATACGATCCAAGAATGGAACCGAGGCTCTGATACCAATTATAGATTTGCTTTTATCTAATCCGGTGGTCTAGGTGGGTGGTGGGTGGTGGAAGGTGGAAGCCATTGTTGAGTTGAGAGAAAGAGAGGTTGTGTGTGAAATAAGAAAAAGTGTATTAAACAAAAAATGAAAACACAATCAACACCCCTCCTTGGAAGCCTAGGAGGGGTATATATAGCCACACACCAAACAATTAACTATATATTTTACCTAGTCTAGTCTAAGCGTGTGTGACTATGATAACTAATGGGAATTCTTAAATGTCGTCACATAAAGTGAATTTCCAACAATGCGTGTACTTGTGGATTGACTGAGGATCAAGTTATCAAAGGCGACTTATCGTGGATGTGAAGATTTTGTAATTTTACTTGCTATTATCGAGGGTTCATTCAAGGTTTTCTCGATGATTAACAGTAGAGATTTATATTCGATGTTTATGTTCGACCTTTGCTTTTTAGGTACTTATATGTATGTGATCCAGTCAAATGATCGTAATTTGTGCGAACTTGAGACGACATTGTCCAGTGACGTCCGATCATGGAGAACATGTACCATATAATATCTTTTGACCTTCCTTGGAAACCTAGACGATGACTTTCTTGTTTTTCATTCTTCACTGTTAGACTAAAGACTACTGAGACGAATTAAGCGCCAGGACGTCGCTTCCTAAATGGTTAGATGATGTAATAACCCGAAATTTAAAATCAACATTTAGACTGAGATCTAATCTTATTCCTAGTAGTCGGATCAATATTTATATCCTGACTTTTATTTGCCATGTTCATTCTACGAATAATATTTAATTCTCTGCTAATCGGCAGGGTTAAAGCTTTAACGTATCGAGTGCGTATCAATTATTATTTATCGACAAGTTTATGTCCGTCATCGACCGTAAATATTCTCATAATGACATAGAAATATATTCTGTTATATTAATTTTAATTTCTCGTTTTACGAGCATTTTTCATAATTTGCCTTTAGCCTTTAGGTGTTATTCGTTTAGACGACGGGTTAACGTGTATTAAATTATAAGCACTCGTTTATTTATCGAAATATCAGTGTTCTCCGAATTTCCAAGTTTTCATTTTATATTGAGTGTTTATTTTTTGTTTCTAACGCGTATCTTTCAGATCGCATAACTTTAAAATATCAGACTTCGATAATACCCACTTTAACAAATTAGAGGGTAAAGTTTATAAAACTTCACCCGTCTCTATATCATCACACGTCTCATTGCACCTCTAATTTCAATTGGACCATTTTCTATAATGAGAACACTTGTCATATAGATTTCCAAATCTATACACTTTGGTACACAAACTCATTTCACATACATATAAATTTTAATAAAACTCAATCTCTCTATCCCTCTCAACACCTTGCCGTCTATTTTCAGCCACCAACACCAAATTCATTTTGAAATCAAAATACATAAATTATTTCACAAGTTTTGATATCTACTTTGAAGGGTTAAGTTGCTAATAAGATTCTTGATATTGTTACATCATAAAACAAGCTTCATCCACAAACATTAGAGATCATGTAAGGGCTGATTTCAAGAGTTTCTACAAGATATATTATGGGTATAAATAATATAAGATGGCTTCATTATTAGTTTTGAAGAAAAGGTCATGTTGAGGAATTGTTGTTATGGTCTATCTTCATTTTTTTGTAAGATCTTTATTTAATTTCTAGTTTTTATTTATGTTTTTGAAATGTAATTTTTATACATGTGTATTTATCATTTTGATACTTTAGATCATGATGTATTAGTTTATTTGTATGAGTTTGGACATTGTATATAAATTTTTGATGCCAAAAACACAAGTTAAACAAGCCCAAAATCATAGTTGTGATGTTTATGTTTTTAGAGTAACAAGAAAAGAAATACCTGGTCATCATCAGTAGGTTTGTTATATTGGGACTTGACATATTTGAATAGAGGTTTGTTTTGTGAGTATTTCTCCGGGAGAGACGTCTCGTGGCGTTTCCCAGAGAGTGAGATATGACCAAAATAAGAAACTAGGTCAAAATCTGACCTGCTGTAAAGATGGGATGTTTTCTCATACAACTCATATACTGACATATGATTATGTAAAATTAAAAGTTGTAGATAAAATCATGAAGAACTAGAATCAATTGGATAGTTTACCAGTTTCTTACGGTTTGGAAATGGCGACCAAAATGGTAGAAACAAGTTTGGCTGCCAAAAATAGCCAACTCTTCTAAGTGATAAAAGGAGTAAATCAACTATGATTAGCATAAATTATAGGTAATTGGACTTATAATAAGTAAACTAAGTAAGTTAATAATGATTTTGGTAAAAATAACTCATCTAGATTATTTATGGTTTAAGAGAAATGATCTAATCTACGAGACATGTTGGAAAAATTATAATAAATGGACTATTCTTCATTAACGTAAAATGTTATGATTTTTATACAAACCGAAGTGTTATAACCCACTTGTGGGGAGTTATAATTTTTATACTAATATTTATAGAACCCAAGACCAGACCAACGTGAGATATTAAGTTGATGTCGTTTGAGGCATTTTAGAACCCAAAAACTATATAAAGTGGATTTGGGCCACAAAAGCCCAATTGACACTTGTAATGGCTATTGGGCCAGAGATTTATAACCAAATGGGAGTCAAATGCTTATTTAATAATAGACCTAATTCATTTAAATGTATAATGGGCCACTAATAGGCTTAAGATGGGCTAAAAATGTAATACTGAATATTAGACTAAAATGGTTAAGTTTTCATCTAAAAGTTTTATAAAGAATCATAAAACTTATGAAATGTCCAAAAACTTATTAAGATATACTTATTACATATATGTAAGATTTATTTCTCGTCTTGAGCCTAAGACGCGCCTCGTTATCTTTAGGTCTTGTGTGATCATGTATCGACCGTTGGCATTTATTCTCGATTGACGTTGTTCTCGATTGGCGTTTGTTCTTTATTGACGATTGTGATGATTGTATCAGGTAAGTTTATAACCTCGCTTTTATACTATCTTGTAAAGGATTTTTAACCCGAGAGGTATAAAATGAACACAAGTTGTTTTTGGTATGCTGGACCCGAATATGATGATAAATGCCTAAGTATCATTGTCTTATGAAGTCTCTGAATTTCATGAACTGTTAATTACCTTGCGAGGTAAATGCTAATACATATGATAGATCTATTTGGTTTGACAGCCTTATCCTAGGGTATGTATCCTTTGTGATCACCTGAAAGGGATATTATGTATAAGAGGTCGTTGGTATATGATAATATTACATGTTGTAGGGGCACCGTAAGTGACTCGGTTTGACGTGTTGGTTAACATTCAGTTGCATGAGCTTAAGGCCTTTATCGTTATATAGATGACTTGTTTGTGTGAGAAGCTTGAGATGTTTAAAATTCTTGTGTTTAAATGATGATTGGCAAAACCTATAGACTTGCTCAACCATTGTGTTGATGATTTTTAACATGTATTTCAGGTAATCAATATGGATAGCAGCGGAGCATGCAAGGAGGGAGTTGGTGCTTACTTGTCTAAAGTTTATATTATTTTCCATCCTTTAAACTGAATAAATGACTTTTAAGTCTTTGATGATTGTTGTGTTGGCAACGGTTTTTGGGACTAAACGCTACTCAAATTTTATATATTGGGATGGGAAACTTTTTAGACAAGTTTGTATATAATTTTTACGTCTCTTTTGAGGTCGTTGTCTATGATTATGTATAATGTGCTATGAGTAGCGCCCCAAAGTGGTATTCCGTAGCGTGGTAATTTGGGGGTGTTACAAAATGGTATCAGAGCCACAAGTTATAGAGAACTAGGTCGATTTTGAAAATCCTAAGCTATAACTTTGGTGTGTTCTAAAACGTCCTAAGCACGCACCTACTCTGCATGGCTCCGGTAAGGCTATTCTTGAATTACTTTATGTTTAGTTGTAATTATGTGATCCTATGTGTATGTAGGAATGGTAGTATGTATATGTATGATCAAACTATGGTATTTAAAGGCATTGCACGTGAAGCAATGGTCCTTGAATGATTGTCGTAAATTTTATAATGCGGTTTTGTATCGGATTTAGCCTCACCGCAAATCACCGATCTTGATAATTATGTATTATCTGAATACAAGTGTGAAACTCGTTTGATACTTTGAGTATCTATATACTGGTTCGTAATCAATCGCATATCGACTTGTTTAAGTTCGATTATTATCATCGTACCGTGATGTGCCATTTTAGGACATCTCCTTTCGAAACGTAATTGATTGATGTGATATTCATGTTCCAAGCACTTCTTATGATTTTGAAGAATCATTTATCCGAGGTGACATCTTCTATGTAATGCGACGTGTTATTTGATTTTATATGATTACATTTTATTGGCAAAAAGAAGGATGCCAATGCTGGACCTAAGATATATATATCCTAACCAAATATATATAGTTTGGGTACAACAAAGATATGCTCGTAGTATTCATTCGGTTGAGTGACTTAATATCTTGTATCTAAATGAAATGGGACATTTAGATATAGAGATTTTAACTCCCCCAACTATAAGCCGTTTAAGGTTGTCTTATTGAAATGGGTTGGGACATTTGAATAAGAAAATCATGATGTAAGTTTATTGACACCTTGTATTTACTATGGTATTTGGATATGATATCGTGTTTGAGAGATAGTAATACTTGAGTAGGATGACCTATAATCGTATCGTTGAAATGGATGGGACGCCTTTTCATTTGAACAAGAAAGTTATAAGTTCCCGAACCGTAAATTTATAAACTCTTGCATACATGAAAGGGGACGCCTTTTGATGCAGACAAGGACTTATAAATGAGTGGTCTCAAGTATGTCTGGCTCGATTTGTGGAAGTTTGGTGTGCGTACGTCTTCCTTTGAATCGTGTTTCGTTGGTGTGAATCGTTCAGTGCCGTCGTCATTATGATGATCATCGATTATCATCTATGTATGAGTAACCCGTTGGACTTCTCTCAAGTTGTGATTTATTTCGATGGACCATTTCTAATGTGTCTCGATGATCGCAAGCTTTATAAGCTAATCGTTAAGAACCGTTGACCGTTGAGAATAGGCGACTTGTTTAAGCGTCACCAGGATTTATGCGTGTACATGTGGATTGACTGAGGATCAAGTTATAGACGACGACTTATCGTGGATGTGAAGATTTTGTAGTTTACTTGCTATTATTGAAGGGTTCATTCAAGGTTTTCTCGATGATCAACATTGGAGATTTATATTCGATGTTTATGTTCGACCTTTGCTTTTTAGGTACTTATATGGTATGTGATCCAGTCGAATGATCGTAATTTGTACGAACTGGAGACGGCATTGTCCAATAACGTCCGATCATGGAGAACATGTACCATATAATATATTTTGACCTTCCTTGGAAACCTAGACGATGACTTGCTTGTTTTTCACTCTTCACTGTTAGACTGAAGACTACTGAGACGAATTAAGCGTCGGGACGTCGCTTCCTAAAGGGTTAGATGATGTAATAACCCGAAATTTAAAATCAACATTTAGACTGAGATCTAATCTTATTCCTAGTAGTCGGATCAATATTTATATCCCGACTTTTATTTGTCATGTTCGTTCTACGAATAATATTTAATTCTGAGCTAACCGACAGGGTTAAGGCTTTAACGTATCGAGTGCGTATCAATTATTATTTATTGGCAAGTTTATGTCCGTCATCGACCGTAAATATTCTAATTATGACATAGAAATATATTCTATTATCGTCATTTTAATTTCTCGTTTTACGAGCATTTTTCATAATTTTCGTTTAGCCTTTAGGCGTCATTCGTTTAGACGACGCGTTAACGTGTATTAAATTATAAGCGCTCGTTTATTTATCGAAATATCAATGTTCTCTGAATGTCCAAGTTTTCAATTTATACTGAGCGTTTATTTTTCGTTTCTAACGCGTATCTTTCAGATCGCATAATTGTTAAAATATCGGACTTCGATAATACCCCCATTAACAAATTAGAGGGTAAAGTTTATAAAACTTCACCCCTCTCTATATCATTACACGTCTCACTCAACCTCTAATTTCAATTGGACCATTTTCTATAATGAGAACACTCGTCATATAGATTTCCAAATCTATACACTTTGGTACACAAACTCATTTCACATACATACAAATTTTAATAAAACACAATCTCTCTATCCCTCTCAACACCTTGCTGTCTATTTTCAGCCACCAACACCAAATTCATTTTGAAATTAAACTAAATAAATTATTACACAAGTTTGATCTCTACTTTGAAGGGTTAAGTTGCTAAATAAGATTCTTAATATTGTTACATCATAAAACAATCTTCATCCACAAACATTAGAGATCATGTAAGGGCTGATTTTAAGTGTTTCTAAAAGATATATTATGGGTATAAATAATATTGGATGGCTTGATTATTATTTTTGAAGAAAAGGTCATGTTGAGGAATTGTTGTTATGGTCTATCTTCATTTTTTTGTAAGATCTTTATTTAATTTCTAGTTTTTATTTGTGTTTTTGATATGTAATTTTTATACATGTGTATGTATCATTTTGATACTTTAGATCATGATGTATTAGTTTATTTGTATGAGTTTGGACATTGTATATAAATTTTTGATACCAAAAAGACAAGTTAAACAAGCCCAAAATCATAGTTGTGATGTTTATGTTTTAGGGCAACAACAAAAGAATTAATTGGTCATCATCAGTAGGCTTGGGATATTGGGACTTGACATATTTGAATAGAGGATTGTTTTGTGAGTATTTTACCGTGTGACACATCTCGTGGTGATTCCCCGAGAGTGAGATATGACCAAAATACGAAACTAGGTCAAAATCTAACCCCCTCTGTAAAGATGGGCTGTTTTCTCATATAAATCGTATACTAACCTATGATTATGTAAAACTAAAAGTTGTAGATAAAATCATGAAGAACTAGAATCAATTGGATAGTTTACCAGTTCCTTACGGTTTGGAAATGGCGACCAAAATGGTGGAAACAAGTTTGGCTGCCAAAAACAGGCAACTCTTCTAAGTGATAAAAGGATTAAATGAGCTATGATTAGTATAAATTATAGGTAATTGGACTTACAAAGTAAACCAAGTAAGTTAAGAATGATTTTGGTAAAAATAACTCATCTAGATTATTTACGGTTTAGGAGAAATGATCTAATCTACGAGACATGTTGGAAAAATTATAATAAATGGACTATTCTTCATTAACGTAAAATGTGATGATTTTTATATAAATTGAACTGTTATAACCCACTTTTTGGGAATTATAGACTCACTTGTATACTGATATTTATAGAACCCAAGACCGGACCAATGTGAGATATTAAGTTGATGTCGTTTGAGGCATTTTAGAACCTGAAAACCATATAAAGTAGATTTGGGCCACAAAAGCCCAACTTACACTTGTAATACCTATTGGGCCATTATTGGGCCTGAGATTTATAACCAAATGAGAGTCAAATGCTGATTTAATAATGGACCTAAGTCATTTAAATGTATAATGGGCCACTAATGGGCTTAAGATGGGCTAAAAGTGTAATATTGAATATTAGACTAAAATGGTTAAGTTTTCATCTAAAAGTTTTATAAAGAATCATAAAACTTATGCAATGTCCAAGAACTTATTAAGATATACTTATTACATATATGTACGATTTATTTCTCGTCTCGAGCCTAAGACGCGCCTCGTTATCTTTAGGTCTCGTGTGATCATGTATCGACCATTGGCATTTATTCTCGATTAACGTTGTTCTCAATTGGCATTTGTTCTTTATTGACGATTGTGATGATTGTATCAGGTGAGTTTATAGCCTCGCTTTTATACTATCTTGTAAATGATTTTTAACATGGGAGGGGGAATACATGTTGTTTTATAAAATGAACACAAGTTATTTTTGGTATGCTGGACCCGAATATGATGATAAATGCCTAAGTACCATTGTCTTATGAAGTCCCTGAATTTCATGAACGATTAATTACCTTGCGAGTTAAACGCTAATACATATGATAGATCTATTTAGTTTTGACAACCTTATCCTAGGGTATGTATCCTTTGTGATCACCTGAAAGGGATATTATGTTTAAGAGGTCGTTGGTATATGACAATATTACCTGTTGTAGGGGCGTCGTAAGTGACTCGGTTGACGTGTTGGTTAACGTTCAGTTGCATGAGCTTAAGGCCTTTATCGATATATATATGACTTTTCTGTGTGACAGGCTTGAGATGATTAAAAATCTTTTGTTCAAATGATGATTAGCAAAACCTATAGACTTGCTCAACCGTTGTGTTGATGATTTTTAGCATGTATTTCAGGTAATCAAGATGGATAGCAGCGGATCATGCAAGGAGGGAGTTGGTGCCTACTTGTCTAAAGTTTATATTATTTTTCATCCTTTAAACTGAATAAATGACTTTTAAGTCTTTGATGATTGTTGTGGTGGTAACGGGTTTTGGGACTAAACGCTACTCTGATTTTATATATTGGGATGGGAAACTTTTTAGACAAGGTTGTATATTATTTATAACGTCTCTTTTGAGGTCGTTGTCTATGATTGTGTGTAATGTGCTATGAATATCGCCCCAAAGTGGTATTCCGCTGCGTGGTAATTTGGGGGTGTTACAGGCACACTTAGTGTATATGTGCGACACGATTTATCTGAATTCTAGTGTTTATCAATTTTGGTCCTTCATATATGTTTCTTTTGTCTTTTCTTCACTTTATATCTTGATACTTCACATTATCATGTCTCCTCGTTCATTGTCCCCCTATCATGATTATTTACTAATAACAATATCAATAATTTGGTATTCATATTATTTATATGTTTATTTGGTGTATTATTGGATCAATAAATATGTATAATTAGACAGTTATCACATGGATATAGGTTGAACCATAAAACGACTAAGGTTTATGGTTTTTCCTTTTATATACTTAGTATATTTATCTTAGATAAATATACATAACCTGGATAATTACTGTTACACCCCTATAGGAGAATACTTCATAATCTCATTAAGAAATTTTGGAAAACGTATAGGGGATGAATATGTTCCCGTTCAAAAACTTAAGTTTGTCGTTCAAATAATCGGTCATGTGTGAACCAGTATGATAAGCGATAATAATTATTCTACATCTACGAACATAGTTGAAAGCATAATATAGAATATATTACCACAAAACAAACAAAAATGCCTCAAACAAATCACAAGATATTATAATTTTTAATCTCTTTATAAAATAGTAGTTTGGCCAACGGAAAATACCCTCACCAGCGGCTAAATTTCATCTGTCCTAAATGGTCGATGATCGTTTAGCTCCTGACCTGCACAACTGTAAAACTTGTGCCTTTTTCTAGAAAACGACATCCCGAACTTGACATACCATGAAAACTTCTAGAATGCTTTAAAACTTCATATATATATATAAAAAAATATGCACCACTTTGGTCTCAACGATACCTACAATTGTACTTTACCAAATTTTGATGATTTTTCATATATTTAGAAATTTGGGGGTTTAACTTACTCCGAGCATGGAATTCTACGACTATATGGGCAACTACACTTCAGTTTCGTGCTTCAAATCTTAGGCCTTTCAACAAAGACCCTTATCGCTTCATAAACCTATAAAATAGTCACCAACTAAGCGTAAGCATTATGCTTAGTTCGTAAGAGACACATGACATATTATAATATGTCATACACACGTTATGAGCATTCACATGTAATGTAATGATTATTTTCAACAATTATACGCATCGTAAGAACACTATAAAGTGTTACCC